>CM002496.2:11372647-12572647 GCA_000573905.2 Oryza punctata | reverse complement strand
TATAATATAGATGTTTATATGCATGTACATGTATAATATATACATGTTTATATTTGTACAAAGTACATAGATATATGCATATATATATATGTACTTAATTATAATTATATATGTACTCTTAAATAAAGACATATATATTTATAATTAAGTACATCTACACATGCATATATCTATGTAAGACATATAAATAGAACTGAAGACATATAAGTTATTTCATACACATATGATTAATATATATAGACATGTCAGTAAATACATATAATTTTTAGTATATATATTACCATCGTTGTTAATTTATAATGTTCTATCATATATTACAAAATCTTATCATATATTACAAAATCTAAGATGTACGGTGGGGTTGACGAATAGGTTTTCCATCATCGTGGAATTCTCCCGTGGGATTAACAATCTCGTGCATGCTAAATCCCATTAGTTGTTTTTGAACAACCTTTATGAAGTTCATATGGGAGAGTTGCTCCGTCATCCAAAGAATCTAGCATTTTGAAAAAAATTAGATATTAATATATGAAATCAATAAGAAACATAGTAAATAATGTATAAAATATGTTTATGTACTTCCAAATCCTTGTCAGTGTTGATGTTGTATGTTATGGTGTGCATGGAGTGACAAATATAATAGCCGCACAAGTCATGCGCACTAAAGGAGAAACGAACTTATGAAATATATATTTCTATTGTAGGATAAGTGAGATATATAATTTTGGACCATGTATGTACCCGAAAGTCCTTCCTCACATCCAGTTCTTCTTTAAACACCAAACAGACGGTTGTACTGAATCGTGCCCATGCCCTGTAGTTGCAACATATGATTAATGATCCAAGTTCCGCATAGTAGCGATAGCCGCAATAATAATAACAGTGGAATGGATGACATTACCTATTAAGCACGCCAAAAATCTTGGTGAAGATTTCGTTGGGTTTCTCCATATAGTCTAGGACATGGATCTTGCTTTCAGACAAGTCTACGACAAAAAGGACCAAGTGAAATTTGCAAATCGTCAGATGATATATATGTCATGGTATGAATATGATAAGGAAATTGGTATAAAAGGCGGTAAAAACTCACTACGTGTTGTAAGGCAATAGTACAAAGGTCTTCTCATGTTACTGCACCAGGAATTTGGTGATGTTATTCTTTGTTTCTTTTTCAAAATCATCTAGAGTCTTCTCGTTAATTTTGTAGGGGTCCATGAAACCAACCCCAAAAGCCCTTGCTTATGGCAACGTTGAATATTCATTCTACAGCCCAAAAAGAAGATGTGATCAGGTATCCGAACACGATAAATATTCCATGGTACATGCGATGAGCTAAGTAACGAAAATAGAATTGAAAGACACTTACAAAACCCAGCAATTGAGAAGAGAGACATCGAGGGCATCTAGCTGGTATACATCAAAAATGTCCTCGAAACGGATCCACATAGTATCCTCTCCATTGGAGTGATCCATGTCTTTAACCCTCACACCGAACATCTCTCTACCAATGGCTGATCGTTCCATGTACCATTGATGCAATCGGTACATCTGTATAGAGAGGCTATTCACCTGCTCAGGCTTGACGAGTGGTTCACTGAAGGTATATGTGTGTTTCAGATCCGCTTTTGTTGCTATCTCGATAGGCTCTAGGCCCAGCAGTTGCACCCTAGTAAGTTTTGTATCTTTCATAAATCCTTGAATAGTAAGTTCCTGTTCGGATGGCATCGACTCAACGTCTTGCGTTGCTTGCTTTCCGAGCGGAGGGGCATCTTTTTTTCTTTCCTTCAGACTTCTCAAAATACATGCACATTGAGTGCTCATAGTCTAATGGTAAGCTCTTCTTGATCGGTTCGCTCATGTTCTTAAAAAATACCTTAGTTGATTGGTCTATTAGAACCTTCTTCTCAGGACTTTACCGCATGAAGTGATCCTTCACCTGCCTAGCCAGTTCCGCGTCAGTCTCCTTGTCAGTCATATCATATGGTCTAGGAACGGGCTTCTTTGGTTCATCGGAAGTTGGCTTCTTTGACGGCGCTAGAGGAATTGACCGTGTCCATTCTTGACGAGGTGAAGTTAGTTGCAGTGGTGCAGATGGAGGAGACGGTGCTGAAGGATGTTGCAGAGGAGATGGAGGAGCCGATGGAGACTGAGGATCATGCTTTGGTGGAGGAGAACGAGGATCATGCTGTGGCGGTAAAGATGCACGAACTGACGCTGAAACTCGCACAATGAAGCGCTTATTCCATAATATGATGGCGCTCAATGTATCTCCTAGCTTCGTCTCCCCATCTCCTCCGAGGATGTCCAGGTCGAGATTGTTGCAGCCTTCGCAGATCTTCTCCACCTTGATCTTTGAGTACCTCGATGGAATCTGCTTGCAGTGGAACATTTGGTCTTGCTCCAAGTGTACGGCCATGCCATACGCCACCTTCATGAGAACCGAGGTAAATTAGTTTTTATGCACGACTTAATCGTAGGTACAAAACATGATGTGCAAACTATGAGAATACCTTGACGATTAGCTTTTTGAAGGGAGTTTGTAGCTCACATGTTGTCCGCTACGTGATCTCGTCCACAGGTACCGTGGTTCATCAATAGGTCACGTTGCTACAGCTTCAAGTGTCGCATGTCCTAATTGCCCTGTAGAAGCACAACTGCTTCTATTGCCTGAGGGGCTAACCATATCGCGAGGAACAAATGGATGTGTTTGCTGGCTCCGCTTGCTTAAGCGTATATCCACTTGTCTTGTCACCTCCTCTCTCATTCTTTCGTTCACTGTCGCGACCTGCATTTCCAAGAAGAGCGAAATTTTCATCCTGATCTCTCTTGCTTCTCATGTGACTCCAGTACGAGTGGATATCCCCTTGAAACCCATACTTCCATGCAACAACACATTTTCCGCGCGTTTGACCTAGGTGCTCGGGTGTAGCACCCTGAAATTTTTGTTATATTTAAAACTCCCATCATTTAAAAATTTAGAATTTAAATTTGAACCTTATTTTAGTTTGTGCCAAAATAGATCTCAAATATTCTCTTAGAAAGTTTCCCCAAAATTATTGTCAAATCCTTGGTCAAATTCAAATTCAAATCCTCCAAAAAAATTCCCTCAAATTTCAATTCTGAAAATCTCAGAGAAAATAAGAAAAGACACTGTTCACTTCGGGCCCCTTTTTATTTTTCTCCTCCCCGGGCCTAACTGCTTTCTCCCTCTCCCCTTCTCCTCCCCGAAACAGGCTAGGCTCCTTCCTCTCTCTCTCGGCCCATGGCCTGGCCCAGCCTACTCCTGTTTATCCTCTTCCTCTGGCCGGTAGCACACGCTCGCAACCCGTTCGAGGAAACACCGACCCGGGCACCGAGCAATGGCGGCGTCACGTTGCACCGAGCCACCTCCCCGTGCTCCGTGCATTAGGCCAGGCTCGTGTCGCACTAGTCAAGATTCATGCCTAGCTATAATTGTTGGACCTCGCACGGAGAGTTAGCAGTTGCAATAGGAGAAGATGAAGAAGAAGAGGACAACATTCCGGACTGGGCTCAATACGATAGATTTGCAGAAAATACAATAGGCGATGCGGATGGAGGAGTTCATGAAAATGACATTGTGGATGATCTTGTTTAGATGTTGTCCGATGTAAATAATGATTGCGAAAGTAAAAAGGAGGTCTAGAAATTGGAGCGTATGTTAGCGGACCACAAAACGTCCTTATACGCCATGCAACTCATCGTCTCGTGGATGCCCTAGAGGCCTCGACGGAGGGAAGATTCTAGCCCGACAAAGAGAAGGATGAGCATTCGCTTGCACTGGAGAAACCCAATGTAACGCCCTAACATCCGTTAGCTGTAAACACCAGCTAACTGTAAACACCAGCTAACTCATACCGAGGTGTTATGCTTTACCCGTGAGATAGTACCAGTCCCAGGATACACTAGCTGGAACACACAGAATAAATATGTAATCAATGTAAACTTCTTTATTACATCACTGGAATTAGTCCTTACAGAAGTTTCCATCATGGATAGGCCCATAGATGAGCAATGCAGTAATACATAAAACCATCAATGCGACAACACGGAAGCTAAAAGCGGCGAGAGACTGAGACTAAGCGACTAGGCACTAGGTGAGTGCCTAGGCAGCTAACTTATTCCACCAGCGAGGCTTGGGGCTAGACACGCAACTTCTAGAAGTGTTCATACTCGACTTGCTCCTAGAGACACTCCTTGGAAGTTAGGTCGACGTCTTCATCTTCAAACTCTATATATATATATATATAGGGGCAAGGGTGAGTACTTTTATGTACTTAGCAAGCCAGGGAAACAAAATAACATGTTTGGTTTAAACAAGAAGGCTAGGGTTTTATGTGCGAAAGCAGCCTTTTTGGCAAAGGGATTTATTTCACAAAACCTCTAGTGAGTCAAAATTTTAGTTATTGAGAGGAGGCTCACGCCTCACCCCATTCCACACAATGCTTTGCATCAACTTGTCACAAAGGTTAAGACCCAATATTTAACTAGTTTTGTCTATTAGTTTCTTTTCACTTTCACATCAACTTAGTCTATCACAACAACAATATTTCACATAGTTAACACAGCTCTCCAAGCACAACAACACCTTCTTGACCCTAACAACACCTTGGTGCCAAAACACACCCCAGGTCACACAGACCCGTTCCTAACCACAAAGGTTAGCCACCTGCCACACAGGCGAACTCTGGAAACGATTCCCTTCCCCCCAACCATTTTCCTCAAACATTTGTCAACCAAAACTACGCTGTGAGAAACACCTTACACTCGCCCATGATCGTGGGCAAGGCTGCTCGTATAGTTCAATAAGCTCCACAGAGGTTGTACACTTTACCCACACGACACGAAACTTACACCGTTTACCCGTCGACAACGGAAGTTCGTGACAAGGCCTTTCCAAAGCTAACTCATGAAAATCGCATTCCACCTAGTTGGGACAAGTCTTTTAGCCGAGAATCAAGCAATATTAGTCGTTATCCAATCAGGAATACCGAGGATGTCTCCTACTCCTACTGGTACCGTGTGCCACAATAGAGGCATTAAAGCTACCCAAAAGGGTTTGTAAAGATCCAAAACTTCATATCCTCATCCCCGGCATCCCACAACCATTGGCATACCGAACTCTCATGTGATAACTATTTACTTAGCTAGAGGCATCCCATGAGTACTCGTGGGGTAGCACTGTAACATGTTTGGATGGATTTCCCAAAGGAAACGGTCCTTAACGACAATACATGACCTAACCACAAAGACATGGCCTCGCGTCATCACCATTTTCACAACCCATTTTATTTCACAACACATTGGTACCACGTACTGGATTTTTAAGCATATATTTGGAATAACCCAATTTTGCCACACATCGATACAAACGTAAGCATGGTTAAGAAAACAACCTTGGTAACTGTATCCAATGGATAGTGATACTGGCGCAAACATGTGTGTAGCTATCAATGGTAATGGAATATCAACACCCTATGCAAAGTGAGTCCAACTACTAGATCGGTCCGTCGGTTGTGTAAATAATTCGAAGCCTAAACAAGATTATTGTGTACCCTAAGCAATGCATTTTTCAAACAACATATCATGCAAATATAGGGGCAATGTGATCAAAGAGGTTTGCCTTGCACAGAATGCGTGTCTTCTCCTACAAAAACGGTGTCCGGAGCTTCCTCGTACTCGGATTCTATACACGGAAAGGAGCATAAATCAACAAAAGGCAATAAAACAAGCTCAAATCAGAGAAACAATAGTACCACTGTGTAGATCTCATTTTTGGAAAAATTTGGAAAGTTGAACGAGGTCAAACGGAGTTGTAGTTGATTTTCTTTGAATTTCTAAAGATTAAAGGATTTTTCTGGAATTTTATTTATCAAATGGCACAAGGAGGTCCCACCTGCTAGCAGCTATTGGAGGGAAGGGGACATGGGCCCGGGCTATCAATGGCTCGGGGGATTGTCTTCCTCTTCCTTGCGCTCAGCTCGGCCCGGGGCAGTGGTGCGCCACGGCAGCGAGGCACGGCGAAGCGACCAGCGGCTGGGGAAGGCGGTGGTGAACTCCAACGAGGCTCAACTGACGACGGCAGTGTCGGGAGGAGGGTGTGGCGGCTCTAGGCGGCGGCAGAGAGAGAGGAGAAAGGGAGATAGGAAGAGAGATAGCGGCGAGGGAGTTGGGATGGTGTGGTGAGAAGGGGCTCGTGGGCCCTTTTATAGGCGGGGCACGCTTGGCATGATGTGGCGGCGAGCTGGTGGCTAGGCGTCGGGAACCCGAGGTAGGTGATAGCTGCTAGGGCGGGATTCTAGAGTGGAGGGGACGGGGAGGCGATGGCGCGGCGTCAACGTGGATGCGCGAGGCAGAGTGACTTGCGGGGACGGCGCGACGTGACACGAGGAGAGCGGAAAGAGCGACGGGACACGGGAGACACACGGCCGATGGTGGCTACGGCCGCGAAATTGGCGCGGTAGGGTGATGTCACGCGATGATGGCGATGCAAGAGAGAGATAGAAGCGCAGCCTTAGCGATGTGGCACAAGAGAGAGAGGGGGACGTGCGGGACCCTTGGGTAGGACGGCGATGGGATGGCGCGACGCCATGTCTCCTGGAGGGGATCCGGAACGAGGGCATGGCGGGATTCACCGCGAGGTGGTGTGGCGTGGCACGGCCTTGGCGTGACACGAGCCTGGCGCGATGCATGGTGCATGGGGAGGCAGCTTGGTGCAACACGATGCTGCCACGGCTCGGCGCCCGAGTCGGCATTTCGTCGAACGGGTTGTGAGCTGTTCGGCCGGATAGAGGAAGAGGATAAACAGGAGTGGGCAGGGCCAGGCCGTGGGCCGAGAGTGAGGAGGGAGGCCGGCCTGTTTCAGGGAGAAGGGGAGAGGGAGAAAGGAGTTGGGCCCAGGGAGGAGAAAAAGAAAAAGAGGCCTGAAGTTAATAGTGTCTTTTCTTATTTTCTCTGAGATTTTCGGAATTGAAATTTGAGGGAATTTTTTTGGAGGATTTGAATTTGAATTTGACCAAGGCATTGACAACAATTTTTGGAAAACTTTCTAAGAGAGTATTTGAGATCTATTTTGGCACAAACTCAAATAAGGTTCAAATTTAAATTCCAAATTGATAAATGACGGGATTTTTAAATATAAAATTTAAGGGTGCTACAAACCTATCCCCTTAAAATAATCTCATCTCCAGATTTCACGATTACGCGAAAAATTCAGGGTGCTCGGCTCGAAGGTGATCCTCTTGTTCCCAAGTAGCTTCTTCCTCAGAGTTGGTGCTCACCTTGAAAAAGGTCACTTTTCGTCTAGTGCTTTGTTCCTTTTCATAAATAATTCGAATCAGTCATTTTTTGTAGGTTAGATTTTCTTGCACATTGATTATCTCTAGTGGAACTTGATCTTCTGGAACTCTAAGGCATTTATTTAACTGGGACACATGGAACATGTTGTTTACACGGGTGAGTTTTGTAGGTAACTCAAGCTGATAGGCAACTTTTCCACAACTTCTCCAGCTTTCCTGCCATTCCAAATCTTTTCATTCCATGTAGGGGTGATACTCGCAGGTATACATGATCTCCAACTTTAAACTCTAGATCTCTTTGACGGTTGTCTGCATAATTTTTCTATCTAGAATCGACCACTCTCAAGCGTTCTCTAATCACTTTCACTTGTTCTTTAGCTTCCTTCAGAACATCTGGTCCAAAAATTTTCTTTTCTCCAACGTCCATCCAACAGAGTGGGGTTTGACACTTACGCCCATACAATGCTTCGTTTGGGGCCATTTGTATGCTTGCTTGATAGCTGTTGCTGTAGGAGAGCTCAGCATATGGTAGGCATAAATCCCAATTACCGGCAAAATCCAAAGCACAAGCTCTCAACATGTCGTCTACAATTTGATTCACTCTTTCTATCTGTCCATCGGTCTAAGGATGGTAAGATGTACTGAAGTTGAGATTGATACCCATGGCTTCATGTAACCTCTTCCAGAAATAGGAGGTGAACTGCGTACCTCTATCTTACACAATCTTCTCTAGGACACCATGTTGGCAAACCACTCTTGTCATGTATAACTCTGCTAACTTCTTGCTAGAGTAGGTAGTCTTCACTGGGATAAAGTGGGCAACCTTAGTTAGTCGATCCACTATTACCTAAATGGAATCATAACCCGAAGAAGTCTTTGGGAATCCCGTTGTGAAGTCAATTGCTATTTCTTCCCACTTCCATTCTAGAATCTTTAACGATTGTAATAAACCTGCTAGCTTCTGATGTTCAGCTTTTACTCTTTGATAGATATCACAAAGGGCAACATACTCGGCAATATCTCGCTTCATTCCAGACCACCAATAATGGCTCTTGATATCTTGGTACATCTTGGTACTCCCTGGGTGGATAGAATAAGCAGACTCTTGAGCTTCTTGAAGTATCAAATTTTTTATCTCCTTTTTATTGGGCACACAGATATGCTTTCCAAACCGGACAATTCCTTTATCATCTCTAGAATATTCCGAGGCTTCATCTTCCTTTATCAATTCCTTGATATTCATAATTATTTCATCGCCTTCTTGGGCTTCATGCATTTGATCCTCTAGAGTCGGTTGAACCACTAGGATTGCCAGAGTTTTTGGCTTAACCACATTTATTCTTAGCCTTTCCATTTCTTTGCACAACACTAGATGATGGAGCGAGGTCAAAAGAACATTACAGTGCATCTTTTGACTTAGAGCATCTGCAACAACATTCGCCTTTCCGAGATGATAATGTATTCCAACATCGTAATCCTTGATTAACTCAAGCCATCTTCTTTGTCTGAGGTTGAGCTCTGTTTGAGTGAAGATATACTTCAGGCTCTGATCATTAGTCTATTGTTGATGTAAAAACACGACGACCTGGGAGATCTGCATAGCTCCAGTGCAGGTCCAAAATATTAATGAGATGCAGGCGTGCCAGTCAGTTTGATCCTGCAACTGACAAGATATATAAATTGAAGATCATCAAAGAACCGATTGGCGGATAAGCCGATGGAGTAGTTCCAGCCGATGCTGATATTAGCCGATATCCAGTAAATAATGACATAAAGATAATCGGCTGATTATAATGATATACAACAATAATATAATCAAGTAGCAACCAATCGGCTAGTAATTATAGATTGAATAAGCACTGATCCGAAGGTTAAAGCATACATTGGTTGGAGGTCCGATGTCGACAAATCCAAATGATTATATAAACAATGAAACCTTTGTTGTCATCGGCTTGATCCAACTTATATGTAATCCTTATAAGCTGATGCAATGTCTAGATAACTCATCGTCTCGAACCCTGATAAAACCCTTATTGGCAAACAAGAAGCAGGCTATAGATTATGGTTCTAAGAACGACTTAGTAGATCAAACATAACTGATGCAACACTAAGTATGAAAAGAAACATAATATCTAGACAATCAAGCCTTTGACTGATTTTCGGGGTGGTGTATACATTATATAATCTAAGCCAACAAAGTAACCTAACCGATATCAACAAAACTCTAGATGGAGATCGGCTGATGCGAGTAGAAAACATTGTCAATATAGATTATATAATGTATATGATAACTCATCGGCTAGCACTCCGATAAAACATTAGCATGAACGTATCGGCTTAACAAGATCTATATTATCAACAACAATCAAGTAGGTCGAACCTAACCGATGCAGTACGAGATTGTATATGATAATTACTTGATGAACCGATAAATCTGTCTAATGTGATGGATATAACCAATCTATTTAAAACAACATTGTGATTGTAGAGATATATCGGCCAAGACAGAAGATCAGACCTAATCGAGACAGTCCCAACTAAACCGACGCATCTCTAAACACAATGCAATTAAAATAGAATTGAGATATCAGGTAAATATATCAAACAAACCAGAGCGATCCAAGAGATCGAAGCGATACAGCCTTGAACAACACCAATGTAGCCGATAGATTTACCAAGGCCTGACAGAACGTAGGGCTTACCCCTTCGACGGAGATCGAAAGCAGATGCAGCCCCATGTTAGGTGCCAAATTCCGCTGGTTGGTAAGTAAAAACCTCAGAAAGAGGTGGCGATGCGCCGAGAGTAGTTTTATTGATCGAGAGATAATTTACAGGGACCCTGGGCGTACATATTTATACCCATTGGTAGATACTAGTCCATATCGGATACGACTCAAACTTTCCTAATGTTAAAAGGAAAAACATAAAGTCCTTATTGGACACTGAACACACTTTCCTAAAGATAAAAGGAAACTAACAGACTCTTCCTAATTAATTGATAAACTGCCATGCCGCATCCTCCTTGAACTCGGTATCTTTTGGATAAGCTTTCTTTAATAGATTAATTTCCTTAACCGAATTTGGTAAGAATCCGACTGTTGGTGATTAATAGCTTCCATCGGCCGATTCCAGAACTTTGAAGCCGATAATGACTCTAGTTCGATGATGACTTCGAGGCTTACCAAATTTCGTCATTAACATGTATACTTCACATCTGTTACCGATCAAGTAATATCTCCATATTTTCAGAGCATAAATAACTGCGGCTAATTCAAGATCATGGGTAGGGTAGTTCATTTCATGTGGCCTTAACTGCAATGAGGCATATGCAACAACCTTTCCCTCTTTCATAAGCACACAGCCTAAACCTTGCCTAGATGCATCACAATAAACTTCGAAACCTTTCCTTATGTTTGGAAGGATTAAGACTAGGGAAGTTGTTAGTCTTTTCCTCAGTTACTAAAAACTCTTTTCACATGATTCGGTCCAAACGAACTTCTTCTCTTTTTTAAGTAATTCTTTCATGGGTTTGGTGACTCTTGAGAAACCCTCAATAAACCTTCTATAGTATCCTGCCTAACCAAGAAAGCTCCTGAACTCGGTAACCGTGGTTGGAGACTTCCATGAAAGCACATCTGTTACTTTCCCTGGATCCACTTCTACTCCACGAAATGACATGGCTTAGGAATGCGACTTAGTCTAGCCAAAATTCATACTTGGAGTATTTCGCATAGAGCTAATGTTCTCGTAACTTTCCCAAAACCAACCTCAAATGTTCTGCATGTGTTTGTTCAGTCATTGGAGTAGATGAGAATATCATCTATGAATACTATGACAAACTTGTCGTGATTCTCCATGAACACTTTGTTCATAAGATTCATAAAGAATGCTAGAGCATTTGTGAGTCCAAAGGACATGACTGTATACTCATAAAGACCATAACGAGTTGAGAAGGCTGTCTTTGGTATGCTTCAGGTCTGATCTTCAACTGATGATATCTAGACCTCAAATCAATCTTGGAGAAGACCGAGGCTCCTTGTAACTAGTCAAACAGGTCATCAATCCGTGGTAATGGATACTTGTTTTTGATGGTTGCGTCATTTAAAGCCCTGTAATCCACACATATTCTCTTCGTTTTATCCTTCTTTTCGACTAGGAGTACTAGAGCTCCGCATGGTGACGTATTGGGTCGCAAAAAACCATTTGCTTCTAATTCTTCTATCTGTATCTTCACTTCGGCCAATTCATTAGCTGCCATTCTGTAGGGTCTCTTAGCTATTGGAGCTGTTCCAGGTGCAAGTTCTATGGAGAACTCTGTTTCTCTCTCTGGTGGCATTCCACGTAATTCATCTGGGAAGACATCTGGATATTCATTGACTACAGGCACTTCTTCCAAAGGGATGGCTTCGTTGCAATTCAGCATGGGCTGACCTTTAGGACTCTTGGATGGAGTAAACCTTACTTCGTCTCCAGTTGGTCCTTTCATAGTGATGCTCCTTGTGGCACAATTTATTTGACCATTACACTTAGCTAACCAATCCATGCCTAGAATCAGGTCCAGACCCTACGACTCTAGGATAGTGGGGCTAGCCATAAATTTAACTCCTATAACTAGGTTAACCTTTGGGTATGATCGATTAGACCTAGTCACCTTTCCCGGGGAGTGAAGGATCATTGGTACCGTTAGGTTCTTAGTATCCAAACCATGCTGTTCCACAAAAGCTTAAGAAATGAAAGTATGCAAAGCTCCCAAATCAAATAGGACAACAGTACGTACATTATTTACGAGGAACGTACCTATCACAACATCTGAAGCTTCCTAGGCTGATTCTGCTTGAACATGGTTGACATGGCCTCGTTCGAAGGTTGGAGTAGTACGGGAGGCTTGACCACTAGCTTGGGTAGTGGCTCTCACATGCCCTGATGCAGGTGCTCTGGCAGTACTGGTCTTAGAGGCTCTTGAAGTAGTAGGGCCTTTCTTCTGGGGACATTCTCTGGTAAAGTGTCCAAGTTCATCACAGTGGTAGCAAGTCACTCTGGCTGCATTCTAGAATTTCCTTGGCTGAGTATTGAAAGAGGTAGGGTTACTTCCTCCTGTGTTGCCACTATAGGCTCTTGGCTGAGCTGGTTCAGATGAGTGAGAAGGAACTGAGCGGGTAGGGAATCCTCGATTCTGTTGTGGGGCTTGCTGGCGGTACTGAGGGGGTGGGTTGGTCGTAGGGTGGGGACCACCACGAGACTGGAATCCAGACTAAGCTATCTTGCGCTTGCGAAAGTTTTCCACTTTCTTCCTTGTGTCTTCAACTATTAAAGCCCTATTGATCATGTCCTGGAAAGTATTGAAAACATGGGCAATAAGCTGAAGCTTGATCCCCTCATTCATTCCCTTTAGGAACTTTCTGATCTTGTTCTTGTTAGTGTCTACCTCATTTGTGGCATAACGGGCCAGGTGATTAAACTTGCTAAGATACTCATTGATACTGGAGTTTCCCTGCTTGAGATTGTTGAATTCTTCTCTCTTGATGTCATAGATACTCTATGGGACATAAGCAGCTCTAAAAGATTCTGCAAACTCTATCCAAACAGTGCTAGAAACATCCTGGTGACCAGCACAATAGTTTTCCCACCAATTAGCGGCAGGTCTTCTAAGCTGATGTGCAGCATACAAAGCCTTCTCCCTGGGGGAGCACTGCACAAGGTCTAGCTTTCGTTCTACATCCTTCAACCAATCACCGGCTTCAACAGGCTTGGAGGTCTGTGAGAATTCTGGCGGACGAGTCTTCAAGAAGTCGGTCAGCTTGGAGCGGCCATTGTGATGTGGAGCTGGGGTTCAAAGCAGCAAGGTTCTGAGCAATGCCTTGCATGATCTGTGTTTGGATGGCCAAGATATGTTGTTGATCCATCTGAGGGGGTGGAGGTAGGGGTATTTCTTCTTGGGCAGTGGCTGCGGCAGCATGAGTTCCTTGGGTAGCAGCTAGTCCATTCTCTGACACTTGGTCATCAGCTTGCTCTACTTCATGATCTTCAGCATCCTAGGCTGCGTTGTTGATATTCTGAATTTGTTCCTCATACCCAAGGCGAGCTAGGGCACGAGCATTACGGCGAGGGCGTCCTACCATCTGGTTTATTTGAAAGGACAGAGTAAAGAGGAGGGCATTACATATACAAAACTGTTTTCATAATTTAGGAATGTTCCATAGGACATGGAAATGGCTAGCCCAAAGCTTAGCCAAACTTGACTAGGCGCACATCAAGATGCAAACCAAACATTACATAACCCACCAACACGCTAGTTTAAGAAGCACCCGAAGGAGTTTGGAAAACATACTTAACGAACACTAAATGCCACATCTCCTAATGAGTTGGCAACGATACAACAGGTCAGACAACCACTACACCTCTAAGAACTGGGAACCGAAAGCTTGGCGGATACATGCTCGGAGGAGGTTGAGCTGGAGATATGTTGCGGGGCTGCAGGGGCATCCTAAGGTGGTGGAGTTGCGGCAAGTGGTGTAGCTAGAGCATGATCTGCTGGATCAGGAACAAGGATCACTGCTAACCTTCGCATGAAAAGCGAATGGTACTGGCGAGCGGTTATGAACTTGGTACGTGGAGTTGATTGGAGAGTTGGGTGAAGTCGGGGAGGCCTTGAAGGGGGTGTGGGTTTGAATCCCACAGAACTGGAGTCGTAATCATACATATGATCCATCTATAATTTTGAATAAAAAGGGATAGAGGTAGCCAGTTTGAAAAATCCTATAGCAACGAGAAGAGTATAAGCATTATCTAACTTTCGCAACTATATATATATTTTTCTGAAGTAGTCCTTTGGGTCACACCTAAACGAAGTTTTCATCCTAGGCCAAACCTATGCTCTGATACCACCTTTGTAACGCCTCGACATTCGTTAGCTGTAAACACCAGCTAACTCATACCGAGGTGTTATGCTTTACCCGTGAGATAGTACCAGTCCCAAGATACACTAGCTGGAACACACAGAATAAATATGTAATCAATGTAAACTTCTTTATTGCATCACTAGAATTAGTCCTTACATAAGTTGCCATCATGGACAGGCCCATAGATGAGCAACGCAGCAATACATAAAGCCATCAATGTGACAACACAGAAGCTAAAATCGGAGAGAGACTAAGCGACTTAGCGACTAGGCACTAGGTGAGCGCCTAGGCAACTAACTTATTCCACAGGTGAGGCTTGGGGCACGACATGAAACTTCTAGAATCCTTCATACTCGGCTTGCTACTGGAGACACTCCTATATATATATATATATATATGTAGGAGCAAGGGTGAGTACTTATATGTACTCAGTAAGCCAGGGAAAGAAAATGACATGTTTGGTTTAAACAAGAAGGCTAGGATTTTACTTGCGAAAGCAGCATTTTTGGCAAAGGGATTTATTTCACAAAACCTCTAGTGAGTCAAAATTTTAGTTATCTGGAGGAGGCTTACGCCTCATCGCATTCCACAAGTTGCTTTGCAACAACTTGTCACAAAGGTTAACAGTCAATAATTAACTTGTTTTCTCCATTAGATTCTTTTCACTTTCACATCAGCTTAGTTAATCACAACAACACTATTTCTCATAGTTAACAAAGCTCTCTCAGCACAACAACACCTTCCCAGCCCTAACAACACCTTGGTGCTAAAAGACACCCAGGTCACACAGACCCGTTCCTAACCACAAAGGGTAGTCGTCTACCGCACAGGCGAACTCTGGAAACGATTCCCTTCCCACCAACCATTTTCCTCAAACATTTGTGAACCAAAACTACGCTATGAGAAACACCTTACACTCGCCCATGACCGTAGGCACGGCTGTTCGAACAGTTCAATAAGCTCTGCAGAGGTTATACGTTTTACCCACATGACACGAAAGTGACACCATTTACCCGTCGGCAATGGAAGTTCGTGACAAGGCTTTTCCCAAAACTAACTCATGAAAATCGCATGCCACCTAGTTGGGCCAAGTCTCTTAGCCGAGCATCAGGTAAGATCAGCTGTCATCCACTCAGGAATACTGAGGATGTCTCCTACTCCTACTGGTACCGTGTTCCACAATAGAGGCATTAAAGCTAACCAAAAGGGCTTGTAAAGATCGAAAACTTCATCTCCTCATCCGTGGCATCCCACAAACATTGGCATACAAAACTCTCATGTGATAACTATTTACTTAGCCAGAGACATCCCATGAGTACCCGTGGGGTCGCACCATAACATGTTTTGATAGATTTCCCAAAGGAAACGGTCCTTAATGATAATATATGACCAAACCACAAAGACATGGCCTCTCATCATCACCATTTTCACAACCCATTTTATTTCGCAACACCTTGGTACCACGTACCGCATTTTTAAGCATATATTTGGAATAACCCAAGTTTCCCAGACGTCGATACAAACATAAGCATGGCTAAGCAAAAAAAACCTCGGTAACCGTATCCAATGGATAGTGATACCGGCGTAAACATGTGTGTAGCTATCAAAGGTAATTGTGGAAATTATGGGTACCCATACCCACACAACAAGGTTATTCGACTAGTTATAGGGGATAACTTATATCTATATAATATGTAACGGATCATGACTTGGGTATTACGTTTCCTTACGTATTACGGAACGGCCTAGAGTCTTAGTTTGACAATATTGTAAAGTAGTATTAGGAAACCGATACTATATTGGTTAAGGTTTCTATCATTAATCCTGCACCCATCCTATATAAGGTGGATAGGAGGCCCTCTAGGGGGTATGAGCACAACTAGATCGTCAGATCAATACAACACCCGACGGATACAATCCCCAAACAGGAGTAGGGTATTATCTCTCATTGAGAGGGCCTGAACCTGTCTAAATCCTTGTCTCCACATCCATCCACTTTTAGGTTTCGTGCGCTACCCCCTTTTTATATTGCCGAAATCTAGTTTCGACAGTTGGCGCACCAGGTAAGGGTTGCGTCGAGTTTCCTATCGAGAAGGGTGATGGAATCAATCTCAAGAGAAGCATCGAGATCAATTTCAATGAGTCCGATGACTCAAATTTCTAACCCGGATTTCTAACTCCCTGGAATTACTTTTTCTTTTTTTTTGTGTTCATGTGTTGGTCAGCTGAGATCAAGGTGAAGCTGTCGGCGGTGCCCTCGAGCTCGCATGTTGACACTTTCTTTGTGCCTCGCGTGACCCAATCGCCATAGCAGAGCCAATGGATACATGCTGCCCATCGCTGGCTGCTGCCTACCAGGAGAAAACATGAAAACATGTGCATTAGTTGGTTCAATAAATCAACATGCCTGTTTCCTCTATTCATGCATGCACCATGCATCTAATTAATTTTCTATGCTAATTAACCAGATTAGATTGGATTTCTAATCATGGGTCGAGGCTGTTTTCTTTTTTACATGTACTGCCGATTGACGCACCATACAAGGAGAAACGTTCCACCGATACGTTGCAAGCCTCCGAGTTGGATCTTGATCTGAACTCCGCGATCCGTACATGCACATTGCAGAAGCATGGACTGGCCTAGCGGCGTGCATGTGTGGATGCGTCTGTTGTTCAAGCTACGAGGGATCAATCAGCCAATCAAAAAAAAAATGCATGCTGCATATATGCATTGATATATGCAAACATACATCCATAGATTAATTTTCTGGATGCTAATTAGAGATTGTTTTTGTCTCTTTACATGTATCGTTGGAGCCACCACCAAATTTGCCGTGATCTCTGCATGTCACGCCAGACGATGTTGCTGCGGCCGTCTGTTTTCTTCGTCCTCACGGTTGGTCTTCATCACCGTCGTAAATGGGCGTCATCATCTTCATCGGCTGCCGTCGTCGCCGTCGACTGGATTTCTTCGCCTCCACGGTTGGTGTATTCCGCCGCCGTTGCTGATGACGACATCATCTCCATCACCGGCCGCCGCGATCGCCGTCGACTGGTTTCTTCGCCTCCATGGTTGGTGTATACCGCCGCCGTTGCTGATGGAGATGTCATCTTCACCGCTGGCTGCCGTCATCGCTACCGACTGGAATCCTCGTCTTCACGGTTGGATTTTTATTCCACCGTTGTTGATGGCGACATCGCCTTCACCACCTGTTGCCTTCGCCGCAGCCGTTACTGATGGTGATATCGTTTTCACCACCGGCCGTTGTCATCGCTGCCAATTGGTACCTTCTCCTTCATGACTGGTTAATTTCGTCGCTATTGATGGACAGCCTTCTTCCCACATTGGCCACTCTAGCCATCACCGAGGGAAGTACCAAAAAAGCTAAGTCATCATTATTTTATTCTTTATATGATTTTTTTCTTTTCCTTCGCCTCACTATATCAATTGGTTCTCCATTGAGTAGTGTGTCGGGGGCTGCAGATGTTATATCATGTTTTTTCAATAATTTTCATAATGTTTATCTTGATTGCTTGCGAGATAATTGGAGTAAAAAAGTATCGATCGAGTTACAGAGCTCTATATCCCTATGCTTCCCGTTTGGTTTGTTGATGGATAGTTGCCTTTGGGCCGATTCCTAGCACCCGGGGGCTCGTTGGATGGAGTATATAACGCAAGGTGCTAGGTATTACTCGGAAGAAATCAAAAGCATAAAGATAATATAATTTGCTTTCTACTCTTAACAATTGTAAAAGTACCCGAGTAGTAAACTCCAATTCATGAAATTTTGTTCCATTAATGACGAACTCATGTCAAACTAGTCGGGCAGAGTGTTTAAACATGATTAGTCACCTACTCGGGGAAATCAAAATCGACAAGAGAAGAAATACAAATTTACAAATATCATAAAATGCTCGAATTTTTCAAGTATTCTATTTGCATCAGATGCTACTCACCATACATGTTTATACTGCAGGATCAAAATCCAGATAGGCATAGTGGGGATTCATGGCTTTAAGCTTATCTTCTACGCTTCAGAAATGGATCAGTCAGAACTTTACCACCGGTCCGTCTTCATCGTCGCCGACCGGTGTCTCTGCCTACACGGTTGGTTGGTCACACCACCGTTGTTGGGTGTCTACAACTTCACCACCCGTCTGCCTTCGTCGTCGTCGACTGGTATCTCCACCTACACGGTTGGTTGGTCACACCACCGTTGTTGGGCATCTACGTCTTCACCGCCGGCCAACGTCATCGTGGCCGACTGGTTTCTCCGCCTACACGGTTGGTTGGTCACACCACCGTTCTTGGGCGTCTACGTCATCACCACCGGCCATCATCATCGTCGCCGACTGGTTTCTCCGCCTACACGGTTGGTTGGTCACACCACCGTTGTTGGGCGTCTACGCCTTCACTGCTGGCCATCGTCATCGTCGCCGACTGCTCTCCGCCTACACGGTTGGTTGGTCACATCACCGTTGTTGGGCGTCTACGACTTAACCACCGGTCCGCCTTCATCGTCGCCGACTGGTATCTCCGGCTACACGGTTGGTTGGTCACACCACCGTTGTTAGCGTCTACGACTTCACCACCAACCCGCCTTCGTTCTCACCAACTGGTGTCTCCGCCTACACGGTTGGTTGGTCACACCACTGTTGTTGGGCATCTACGTCTTCACCGCCGGCTCGCATTCGTCGTCGCCAACTGGTGTCTCCACCTACACGGTTGGTTGGTCACACCACCGTTGTTGGGCGTCTACGTCTTCACCGCTTGCCATCGTCAGCGTTGCCGACTGGTTTCTCCACCTACACGGTTGGTTGGTCACACCACCTTTGTTGGGCGTCTACGTTTTCACCGCCGGCTATCATCATCGTCGTCGACTGGTGTCTTCGCCTACACGGTTGGTTGGTCACACCACCGTTGTTGGGCGTCTACGCCTTCACCACCGGTCCGCCTTCATCGTCGCCGACTGGTGTCTCCGCCTACACGGTTGGTTGGTCACACCACCGTTGTTGGGTGTCTACGACTTCACCACCGGTCCGCCTTCATCATTGTCGACTGGTGTCTCTGCCTACGCGGTTGGTTGGTCACTCCACCGTTGTTGGGCGTCTACGTCTTCACCGCCGGCCATCGTGATCGTCGCCGACTGGTTTCCGACTTAATGGTTGGTTGGTTACACCACCATTGTTGGGCGTGTACGACCTCACCACCGGTCCGCCTTCATTGTCGCCGACTGGTGTCTCCGCCTACACGGTTGGTTGGTTACACCACCGTTGTTGGGCGTCTACGTCTTCACTGCGGGCCATCGTCATCGTTGCCGACTGGTTTCTACGCGTACACGGTTGGTTGGTCACACCACCATTGTTGGGCGTCTACGTCTTCACCGCCGGAAATCGTCATCGTCGCCGACTGGGGTCTCCGCCTACACGGTTGGTTGGTTACACAACCGTTGTTGGGCGTCTACGTCTTCACCGCTGGCCATCGTCATCGTCGCCGACTGGTGCTCCGCCTACACGGTTGGTTGGTCACACCACCGTTGTTGGGTGTCTACGACTTCACCACCGGTCCGCCTTCATCATTGTCGACTGGTGTCTCTGCCTACGCGGTTGGTTGGTCACACCACCGATGTTGGGCGTCTACGTCTTCACCGCCGGAAATCGTCATCGTCGCCGACTGGTGTCTCCGCCTACACGGTTGGTTGGTTACACAACCGTTGTTGGGCGTCTACGTCTTCACCGCTGGCCATCGTCATCGTTGCCGACTGGTTTCTCCGCCTACACGGTTGGTTGGTCACACCACCTTTGTTGGGCGTCTACGTCTTCACCGCCGGCTATCATCATCGTCGTCGACTAGTGTCTCCGCCTACACGGTTGGTTGGTCACACCACCGTGGTTGGGCGTCTACGACTTTACCACCGGTCCGCCTTCATCGTCGCCGACTGGTGTCTCCGCCTAAACGGTTGGTTGGTCACACCACCGTTGTTGGGTGTCTACGACTTCACCACCGGTCCGCCTTCATCATTGTCGACTGGTGTCTCCGTTGTTGGGCGTCTACGTCTTCACCGCCGGCCATCGTCATCGTCGCCGACTGGTTTCCGCCTTCACGGTTGGTTGGTTACACCACCATTGTTGGGTGTGTACGACCTCACCACCGGTCCGCCTTCATTGTCGCCGACTGGGGCCTCCGGCTACACGGTCGGTTGGTCACACCACCATTGCTGGGCGTCTACGACTTCACCGATGGTTCGCCTTCGTCGTCACCGACTGTGTCCTCGCCTACACGGTTGGTTGGTCAAACCACCATTGGTGGGCATCTACGACTTCACCAACGGCTCGCCTTCATCGCCGCCGACTAGTGTCCTCGCCTACAGGGTTGGTTGGTCACACCACCGTTGTTGGGCGTCTACGACTTCATCGCCGGCTCGCCTTCAGCGTCGTCGACTGGTGTCCTCGCCTACACGGTTGGTTGGTCACACCACCGTTGTTGGGCGTCTACGACTTCACCGACGGCTCGCCTTCGGCATTGTCGACTGGTATCCTCGCCTACACGGTTGGTTGGTCACACCACCGTTGTTGGGCATCTACGACTTCACTGACGGCTCGCCTTCGTCGTCGCCGACTGGTGTCCTCGCCTACACGGTTGGTTGGTCACAACACCATTGTTGGGTGTTTATGACTTCACCGCCGGCTCGCCTTCATCGTCGCCGACTGGTGTCCTCGCCTACACGGTTGGTTGGTCACACCATCGATGTTGGGCGTCTACGTCTTCACCGCCAGAAATCATCATCGTCGCCGACTGGTGTCTCCGTCTACACGGTTGGTTGGTTACACAACCGTTGTTGGGCGTCTACGTCTTCACCCCTGGCCATCGTCATCGTTGCCGACTGGTTTCTCCGCCTACACGGCTCGTTGGTCACACCACCTTTGTTGGGCGTCTACGTCTTCACCGTCGGCTATCATCATCGTCGCCGACAGGTGTCTCTGCCTACACGTTTGGTTGGTTACACAACCGTTGTTGGGCGTCCACGTCGTCACCGCTGGCCATCGTCATCGTTGCCGACTGGTTTCTCCGCCTACACGGTTGGTTGGTCACACCACCTTTGTTCGGCGTCGACGTCTTCACCGCCGGCTATCATCATCGTCGCCGACTGGTGTCTCCGCCTACACGGTTGGTTGGTCACACCACCTTTGCTGGGCGTCTACGACTTCACCGCCGGCCATCGTCATCGTTGCCGACTGGTTTCTCCGCCTACACGGTTGGTTGGTCACACCACCTTTGTTGGGCGTCTACGTCTTCACCGCCGGCTATCCTCATCGTCGCCGACTAGTGTCTCCGCCTACACGGTAGGTTGGTTACACCACCTTTGCAGAGTGTCCACGACTTCACCACCGGCTATCATCATTGTCGCCGACTGGTGTCTCCGCCTACACGGTTGGTTGGTCACACCACCGTTGTTGGGTGTCTACGACTTCACCACCGGTCCACCTTCATCATTGTCGACTGGTGTCTCCGTTGTTGGGCATCTACGTCTTCACCGCTGGCCATCGTCATCGTCGCCGACTGGTTTCCGCCTTCACGGTTGGTTGGTTACACCACCATTGTTGGGCGTGTACGACCTCACCACCGGTCCGCCTTCATTGTCGCCGACTGGGGCCTCCGCCTACACGGTCGGTTGGTCACACCACCATTGCTGGGCGTCTACGACTTCACCGATGGTTCGCCTTCGTCGTCACCGACTGTGTCCTCGCCTACACGGTTGGTTGGTCAAACCACCATTGGTGGGCATCTACGACTTCACCAACGGCTCGCCTTCATCGCCGCCGACTAGTGTCCTCGCCTACAGGGTTGGTTGGTCACACCACCGTTGTTGGGCGTCTACGACTTCATCGCCGGCTCGCCTTCAGCGTCGTCGACTGGTGTCCTCGCCTACACGGTTGGTTGGTCACACCACCGTTGTTGGGCGTCTACGACTTCACCGACGGCTCGCCTTCGGCATTGTCGACTGGTATCCTCGCCTACACGGTTGGTTGGTCACACCACCGTTGTTGGGCATCTACGACTTCACTGACGGCTCGCCTTCGTCGTCGCCGACTGGTGTCCTCGCCTACACGGTTGGTTGGTCACAACACCATTGTTGGGTGTTTATGACTTCACCGCCGGCTCGCCTTCATCGTCGCCGACTGGTGTCCTCGCCTACACGGTTGGTTGGTCACACCATCGATGTTGGGCGTCTACGTCTTCACCGCCAGAAATCATCATCGTCGCCGACTGGTGTCTCCGTCTACACGGTTGGTTGGTTACACAACCGTTGTTGGGCGTCTACGTCTTCACCCCTGGCCATCGTCATCGTTGCCGACTGGTTTCTCCGCCTACACGGCTCGTTGGTCACACCACCTTTGTTGGGCGTCTACGTCTTCACCGTCGGCTATCATCATCGTCGCCGACAGGTGTCTCTGCCTACACGTTTGGTTGGTTACACAACCGTTGTTGGGCGTCCACGTCGTCACCGCTGGCCATCGTCATCGTTGCCGACTGGTTTCTCCGCCTACACGGTTGGTTGGTCACACCACCTTTGTTCGGCGTCGACGTCTTCACCGCCGGCTATCATCATCGTCGCCGACTGGTGTCTCCGCCTACACGGTTGGTTGGTCACACCACCTTTGCTGGGCGTCTACGACTTCACCGCCGGCCATCGTCATCGTTGCCGACTGGTTTCTCCGCCTACACGGTTGGTTGGTCACACCACCTTTGTTGGGCGTCTACGTCTTCACCGCCGGCTATCCTCATCGTCGCCGACTAGTGTCTCCGCCTACACGGTAGGTTGGTTACACCACCTTTGCAGAGTGTCCACGACTTCACCACCGGCTATCATCATTGTCGCCGACTGGTGTCTCCGCCTACACGGTTGGTTGGTCACACCACCGTTGTTGGGTGTCTACGACTTCACCACCGGTCCACCTTCATCATTGTCGACTGGTGTCTCCGTTGTTGGGCATCTACGTCTTCACCGCTGGCCATCGTCATCGTCGCCGACTGGTTTCCGCCTTCACGGTTGGTTGGTTACACCACCATTGTTGGGCGTGTACGACCTCACCACCGGTCCGCCTTCATTGTCGCCGACTGGGGCCTCCGCCTACACGGTCGGTTGGTCACACCACCGTTGTCGGGCGTCTACGACTTCACCACCGTTGCTGGGCGTCTACTAGTTCACCGATGGCTCACCGTC
The DNA here is from genome assembly GCA_000573905.2 of Oryza punctata. Taxonomy (NCBI): domain Eukaryota; kingdom Viridiplantae; phylum Streptophyta; class Magnoliopsida; order Poales; family Poaceae; genus Oryza; species Oryza punctata. The sequence goes on along the minus strand of CM002496.2, from coordinate 12,549,206 downwards.
GTCATCACCGACTGGTGTCCTCGACACGGTTGGTTGGTCACACCACCATTGCTGGGCGTCTACGACTTCACCGATGGCTCGCCTTCGTCGTCACCGACTGTGTCCTCGCCTACACGGTTGGTTGGTCACACCACCGTTGCTGCGCGTCTACAACTTCACCAACGGCTCGCCTTCATCGTCGCCGACTAGTATCCTCGCCTACATGGTTGGTTGGTCACTCCCCCGTTGTTGGGCGTCTACGACTTCATCGCCGGCTCGCCTTCATCGTCGCCGACTGGTGTCCTCGCCTACACGGTTGGTTGGTCACACCACCGTTGTTGGGCGTCTACGACATCACCGACGACTCGCCTTCATCGTCGCCGACTGTTGTCCTCGCCTACACGGTTGGTTGTTCACACCACCGTTGTTGGGCGTCTACGTCTTCACCGCCGGCTCGCTTTCGTCGTCGCCGACTGGTTTCCTCGCCTACACGGTTGGTTGGTCACAACACCGTTGTTGGGTGTTTATGACTTCACCGCCGTTTCGCCTTCATCGTCGCCGACTGGTGTCCTCGCCTACACGGTCGGTTGGTCACACCACCGATGTTGGGCGCCTACGACTTCACCGCCAGAAATCGTCATCATCGCCGACTGGTGTCTCCGCCTACACGGTTGGTTGGTTACACAACCGTTGTCGGGCGTCTACGTCTTCACCCCTGGCCATCGTCATCGTTGCCGACTGGTTTCTCCGCCTACACGGCTCGTTGGTCACACCACCTTTGTTGGGCGTCTACGTCTTCACCGTCGGCTATCATCATCGTCGCCGACAGGTGTCTCTGCCTACACGTTTGGTTGGTTACACAACCGTTGTTGGGCGTCCACGTCGTCACCGCTGGCCATCGTCATCGTTGCCGACTGGTTTCTCCACCTACACGGTTGGTTGGTCACACCACCTTTGTTCGGCGTCCACGTCTTCACCGCCGGCTATCATCATCGTCGCCGACTGGTGTCTCCGCCTACACGGTTGGTTGGTCACACCACCTTTGCTGGGCGTCTACGACTTCACCGCCGGCTATCATCATTGTCGCCGACTGGTGTCTCCGCCTACACGGTTGGTTGGTCACACCACCGTTGTTGGGCGTCTACGTCTTCACCGCTGGCCATCGTAATCGTTGCCGACTGGTTTCTCCGCCTACACGGTTGGTTGGTCACACCACCTTTGTTGGGCGTCTCCGTCTTCACCGCCGGCTATCATCATTGTCGCCGACTGGTGTCTCCGCCTACACGGTTGGTTGGTCACACCACCGTTGTTGGGTGTCTACGACTTCACCACCGGTCCGCCTTCATCATTGTCGACAGGTGTCTCCGTTGTTGGGCGTCTACGTTTTCACCGCTGGCCATCGTCATCGTCGCCGACTGGTTTCCGCCTTCACGGTTGGTTGGTTACACCACAATTGTTGGGCGTGTACGACCTCACCACCGGTCCGCCTTCATTGTCGCCGACTGGGGCCTCCGCTTACACGGTCGGTTTGTCACACCACCGTTGTTGGGCGTCTACGACTTCACCACCGTTGCTGGGCGTCTACGAGTTCACCGATGGCTCACCTTCGTCATCGCCGACTGGTGTCCTCGACTCGGTTGGTTGGTCACACCACCATTGCTGGGCGTCTACGACTTCACCGATGGCTCGCCTTCGTCGTCACCGACTGTGTCCTCGCCTACACGGTTGGTTGGTCACACCACCGTTGCTGGGTGCCTACAACTTCACCAACTGCTCGCCTTCATCGTTGCTGACTAGTGTCCTCGCCTACAGGGTTGGTTGGTCACTCCACCGTTGTTGGGCATCTACGACTTCACCGACGGCTCGCCTTCGTCGTCGCCGACTGGTGTCCTCGCCTACACGGTTCGTTGGTCACACCACCGTTGTTGGGCATCTACGACTTCACTGACGGCTCGCCTTCGTCGTCGCCGACTGGTGTCCTCGCCTACACGGTGGGTTGGTCACACCACCGTTGCTGGGCGTCTACAACTTCCCCAACGGCTCGCCTTCGTCGTCGCCGACTAGTGTCCTCGCCTACATGGTTGGTTGGTCACTCCACCATTGTTCGGCGTCTACGACTTCATCGCCGGCTCGCCTTCATCGTCGCCGACTGGTGTCCTCGCCTACACGGTTGGTTGGTCACACCACCGTTGTTAGGCGTCTCCGACTTCACCGCCGGCTCGCCTTGGTCACACCACCGTTGTTGGGCGTCTACGACTTCACCGCCGGCTCGCCTTCATCGTCGCCGACTGGTGTCCTCGCCTACACGGTAGGTTGGTCATACCACCGTTGTTGGACGTCTACGACTTCACCGCCGGCTCGCCTTCATCGTCGACGACTGGTGACCTCACCTACACGGTTGGTTGGTCATACCACCGTTGCTGGGCGTCTACAACGTCCCCAACGGCTCGCCTTCGTCGTCGCCGACTAGTGTCCTCGCCTACATGGTTGGTTGGTCACTCCACCGTTGTTCGGCGTCTACGACTTCATCGCCGGCTCGCCTTCATCGTCGCCGACTGGTGTCCTCGCCTACACGGTTGGTTGGTCACACCACCGTTGTTAGACGTCTCCGACTTCACCGCCGGCTCGCCTTGGTCACACCACCGTTGTTGGGTGTTTATGACTTCACCGCCGGCTCGCCTTCATCGTCGCTGACTGGTGTCCTCGCCTACACGATTGGTTGGTCACACCACCGATGTTGGGCGTCTACGTCTTCACCGCCGGAAATCGTCATCATCGCCGACTGGTGTCTCCGCCTACACGGTTGGTTGGTTACACAACCGTGGTTGGGCGTCTACGTCTTCACCGCTGGCCATCGTCATCGTTGCCGACTGGTGTCTCCGCCTACACGGTTGGTTGGTCACACCACCGTTGTTTGGTGTCTACGACTTCACCACCGGTCCGCCTTCATCATTGTCGACTGGTGTCTTTGCCTACGCGGTTGGTTGGTCACTCCAGCGTTGTTGGACGTCTACGTCTTCACCGCCGGCCATCGTGATCGTCGCCGACTGGTTTCCGACTTCACGGTTGGTTGGTTACACCGCCATTGTTGGGCGTGTACGACCTCACCACCGGTCCGCCTTCTTTGTCGCCGACTGGTGTCTCCGCCTACACGGTTGGTTGGTCACACCACCGTTGTTGGGCGTCTACGTCTTCACTGCTGGCCATCGTCATCGTTGCCGACTGGTTTCTCCACCGACACGATTGGTTGGTCACACCACCATTGTTGGGCGTCTACGTCTTCACCGCCGGAAATCGTCATCGTCGCCGACTGGGGTCTCCGCCTACACGGTTGGTTGGTTACACAACCGTTGTTGGGCGTCTACGTCTTCACCGCTGGCCATCGTCATCGTCGCCGACTGGTGCTCCGCCTACACGGTTGGTTGGTCACACCACCGTTGTTGGGTGTCTACGACTTCACCACCGGTCCGCCTTCATCATTGTCGACTGGTGTCTCTGCCTATGCGGTTAGTTGGTCACACCACCGATGTTGGGCGTCTACGTCTTCACCGCCGGAAATCGTCATCGTCGCCGACTGGTGTCTCCGCCTACACGGTTGGTTGGTTACACAACCGTTGTTGGGCGTCTACGTCTTCACCGCTGGCCATCGTCATCGTTGCCGACTGGTTTCTCCGCCTACACGGTTGGTTGGTCACACCACCTTTGTTGGGCGTCTACGTCTTCACCGCCGGCTATCATCATCGTCGCCGATAGGTGTCTCCGCCTACACGGTTGGTTGGTTACACAACCGTTTTTGGGCGTCCACGTCGTCACCGCTGGCCATCATCATCGTTGCCGACTGGTTTCTTCGCCTACACGGTTGGTTGGTCACACCACCGTGTTTGGGTGTCTACGTCTTCACCGCCGGCTCGCCTTCGTCGTTGTCGACTGGTGTCCTCGCCTACACGGTTGGTTGGCCACACCACCGTTGTTGGGCATCTACGACTTCACTGATGGCTCGCCTTCATCGTCGCCGACTGGTGTCCTCGCCTACACGGTTGGTTGGTCACAACACCGTTGTTGGGTGTTTTTGACTTCACCGCCGGCTCGCCTTCATCGTCGCCGACTGGTGTCCTTGCTTACACGGTTGGTTGGTCACACCACCGATGTTGGGCGTCTACGTCTTCACCGCCGGAAATCGTCATCATCGCCAACTGGTTTCTCCGCCTACACGATTGGTTGGTCACACCACCATTGTTGGGCGTCTACGTCTTCACCGCCGGAAATCGTCATCGTCGCCGACTGGTGTCTCCGTCTACAAGGTTGGTTGGTTACACAACCGTTATTGGGCGTCTACGTCTTCACCGCTGGCCATCGTCATCGTCGCCGACTGGTGCTCCGCCTACACGGTTGGTTGGTCACACCACCGTTGTTGTGTGCCTACGACTTCACCACCGGTCCGCCTTCATCATTGTCGACTGGTGTCTCTGCCTATGCAGTTGGTTGGTCACACCACCGATGTTGGGCGTCTACGTCTTCACCGTCGGAAATCGTCATCGTCGCCGACTGGTGTCTCCGCCTACACGGTTGGTTGGTTACACAACCGTTGTTGGGCGTCTACGTCTTCACCGCCGGCTATCATCATCGTCGCCGACTGGTGTCTCCGCCTACACGGTTGGTTGGTGACACCACCTTTGCTGGGCGTCTACGACTTCACCGCCGGCTATCATCATCATCGCCGACTGGTGTCCCCGTCTACACGGTTGGTTGGTTACACCACCGTTGCTAGGTGTCTACGACTTCATCACCGGTTCGTCTTCATCGTCGCCGACTGGTGTCTCCGCCTACACGGTTGGTTGATCACACCACCGTTGTTGGGCGTCTACGTCTCCACCGCCGGCTCGCCTTCGCCGCCGCCGACTGGTTTCTCCGCCTACACGGTTAGTTGGTCACACCACCATTGTTGGACGTCTACGTCTTCACCGCCAGCTATCGTCATCGTCGTCAACTGGTTTTTCCGCCTACACGGTTGGTTGGTCACACCACCGTCGTTCGGCGTTTAAGTCTCCACCACCAGCTCGCCTTTGCCGCCGCCGACTGATGGCTCCGCCTGCACGGTTGGTTGGTCACACCACCGTTGTTGGGCGTCTACGTCTTCACCGCCGGCTCGCCTTCATTGCCGCCGACTGGTGTTCCCTGCCAATACGGTTGGTTGGTTACACCACTGTTGTTGGGCGCCTACGATTTCACCACCGTCCGTCTTCACCATCGCCTACTGGTGTCTCCGCCTACACGCTTGGTTGGTCACACCACCGTTGTTGGGCGTCTACGTCTTCACCGCCTACTGGTTTCGCCTCTGCCGACTGGTGTTTTTATCTTCATGGCGAGGTGTCTTTACCACTGGTTTACTTTTGTTGCCGCCGACTCACGTTATCACGGCAGTGCAACTCTATCACCATTGTGGGGCAACTTCATCTTCATTATTTTCGGCACCGGCAAACTCTACTGCTACTACTTCGGAAACTTCACATCATCAACCACGACGTCTCCAAGAGCCTCGACATCTTGGCATGTGCCACCAAATATGTTGCCAAGCCAATCTACTACAACAAGTGGTGTTCCAATCTTCAAGATTTCTACTCAGACATCCTCAATGCGTATTTTCACTCAAGTGGTGGTTACTCGATGACAAGATATAGTTCTTGACTCTATGATCAGTTGTTTCCAAACTAAGCATAGAGTCGGGGGATACACAAATACAAGACTCAAAATTCAACAGACGCTATGTCAAGATGAAGCAATCAATTAACCAGCCAACGAGTCAACTCCGGGAGTCATTATCTTCGTCTTTGCTTTAGAGTAGGCGTTCCACTTCAGCAACACCAATTTTTTATCGGCAATTTTCGTTTCTGGATGCTGCCACAATTTACTCCAAATTTCTGAAGTATCAAGTTTTTAATATTTAACCTCCATGCCTGGGAGTTTGGAGTTATCAACCAATCAGCTCAGATTCGACGAGTTGGACAACACGATCTGCTTACCTCTAAGCAAAGCATTTGCAACAGCTACAAGATCAAGTTCTACTGCCATCGTCATAAATCAACGGGCATTGCATCAATCTTGATCATGCAAACGTTGGCGTCAAGGAAACTACTCGAGCTTCGACATATTTTCAACAATTTGATGGATTATTATTACTGAAGTCATCATCAGCAACTTCTCCATTAATATTATCGTGATCTCCGGTCAATTACTGTCAACCAAGGACTTTGCTTCGAGGGTTCAAGCTTAATCAACACTGAATATCCAACTGGATCATTTTCGTCAACTTCTTGTTGTGCCACCTGTTGATGCAAAAACACACACTGGACTGAGAGGTTTGCTTTACTCTAGTGCAGGTCCAAACTTGGAGTTTCAGATTCAAGGGCGTGCCAGTTGATTTGATCCTGCAATCAACAAGAAAGAATATGCAAAGAATATCAGTAAACGATAGACAATCGGCCATAGGGCCGATTTCATATCGTATGTGACCTAGCCGATGCAATAAAGCATGAATCGGCTGTAAGGTATATAAATGAGCATGAAGAAAACCCTAATATTAGTGTATCGGCTGTAGAGATCAATATTATGTAATTAAAAGATCAATATTGCTTTAGAAGTAAACAATTGGTATAGATCGGACTGAACCGAGACAGTATAAATTGTTTAAGTCTATCACAACATGAAATAATGATCACATAAGACTGATGTCATAGCCGATACCTAGACCTAAGTGCGTATCGGTCGTGAATCCGATACAATCTCATGATAAAGCATTAAGGATTGAATATAGAGTATTAAACAAAGCATAAAACCATGTCAAATATTCCAAATAGATAAGATCGGCTGAAACTCCGATACTATCCCGATTAACAATCGTAAAGCATGTTATGGATCATGATTCTAAGATAACTTAATAGGTTGGACTGAACCAATGCAGCATCAAGTATAAGAGAAGCATGATATGTAACAAGCCAATAACATTAAATCAGGATGGAGATACATCATATAATATGAATCAACAAAGTAAACTAGCCGATATCGCCGAAACCCTAAAACGGATCTAGCCGATATAGGAAATAGCATTATTGATCTAAGCTATATGATGTATATGATAAATGTGGAACTTGCAAGACAGAATTAGAGTGTCATAAAGATGTAAGCACTAATCCTGATGATGCAAATTGCCATAACAAGATTTACCTTCTTGTCGAAGATCAAACTGATGCAGCACGACTCGAGAGCACAAGCTTGTCGAAAATAAGAAACAAAGGTGGCGATGCGCCGAGATTGATTGAACGTATGTTGTTTTTTATTTACAAGACCTCGGGATTATATTTATACCCGAAAATACAAACATTGTCCACTACGGACACGACTTATATTATCCTAATACAAATCCAACTAGCGAACAAGTCCCTTAGGCGGACTCTTACCGAGAATATCTATAAGGAAATTACATAAGATATCCTAAGTAATATATACAATTGCCTTTTCAGGACTCTATCCGTGCATGGCAATCCATATGAACCACGTTAACATAACCCGATGACGTGTACCGAGTCACATTACCGAAATCGGCTCCATCGGCTAACCTTGTCCAACTCTGACTCTGCCGATCAGTTCATAGCCAGTTCGGACTTCAGCCGATGCGCACTCTGTTTCCAATATCCTTGAATATTTTCAAATCCACTTCGGACTAGGTCGTGTTTCCGATCCTTGTAGATTAGATTTGCTTACCAAATTTCATCGTCAACACATGCTCCCCAATTCCGAAGTATTTATAATGCAACGGAATTATCTCTTTCCAACCGCAAAAATCTAGGGTTACCCCTGTGACCGTTACGCACCTAATTCTTTAAATACCAACCGCTCTCCCGGATATTTCACGGTCTTAACTCCGTTTTCACCGCTTAAACCACCAAACCTCCCCGTGAACTCTGGCGAACATTTTCTCTCTCTACTCCGGCGACCAAAACAGCAAATCCCCTCCGGCGACGACTTTCGCGCAACAATGGCAACATCACCGAGCCTACCCAAATCCACCGCCATGGAATACGTCGAGGTAAGTCCCCAATCGACTCCAATTTTTCTTCAATTTCTTCACTTTCATTCCGCCTTCATCCCTTTTCGTCCCCTTTTCAATTTGTAGCATTTAACTCATCAAGTAGCTGTCCCAAAGCTCAGTGAACCCAACTACTTTTTCCTGGGTCCGATAGGCGATTTAGATCCTACTGATATCATCAACGCAGAAACAGACAGAATCCCTTTTAGGCAAGCAAGTCCATCCCTTTCCCACTTGACCACATCCTTTAGATCTTGGCCTTCTCAAGTCGATAAGTGTACAGATTGGTATAAAAGGGTTGCAGCCAGCAAACAAGATCACTGGGATGAAATAGGGATAGCCCAATGCCTGTCCTTATCCATAGCCGATATGAAAAAAGACGAGCTGATGCTGTCTTCAGCTGCATACTTTTGGTCAGATACCCTCAACAACTTTATGTTCAACCAAGGGATGATGACTCCCACATTGCTGGATATAACCATGATCACTGGCCTAGATATAACCACATCAGCAAACCCCATCAGTATGAAGACCAAGTGCACTTATAAGTTTAAAACCAAAAACATTGGTGGCTGGTCTGGTTTTATTTCTGAGAACATGGGCACAGACTCTGTATCGGCTAGGGAACATGCCGCCTTCTTGATGATGTGGCTAGATAAATTCTTATTCTGTGGATCTACCTGCGGCCCAACAGCTAACTAGCAACATTTAGCCGAAGCCATCGTCTTGAAAAAGGAATTTTCTTTAGGAAAATATTTGCTAGGAGCAGCATATTAGATGTTAAATCAATCATCGGCTAGACTGATAATGGACTCCAATGTCAATACTGGCGGCCCATGGTGGTTCATTCAACTCTGGCTAACTCTGCATACTCTAAAAGTTACAAAAAGGCCATCACTCCTAGAGGCAGAATTCCCTTCCATGGCCGATTCTGAAAATGATGATGAACCAAACCACATGCGCCGATGCATGTCATATGGAGAAGCAGCTACCAGTTATGCTGGACATGGACCATCGGCTGAGCACTTCCACAACTGGTTTGGCAACTTTTATGACGGATTCGCTAGAGACAGCCGAGTCTGGTTTGCTTATGACTCCTATTGAAGCTTTGAATTGCCAACTGATTTCAGGCTGAATGAGATCAATGATGAAAGATTTGAAAAACCTAGGGAAATCCTAACTGCTGCAATCTCCCCATGCATATTCCCAGTGGGCATATCTCAGGGTAGAAACATTCAACCTTCCTATGAATTCTATCACCCAATGTCAGCAGCAAGGCAACTTGGCATGGGACAACTACCCATCGGCTGTACTACGCCGATAAAATCCAGACCAGAGGTGATATCGTATCGGCTCTAATGATGGACAAGTTGCTCAACATCCCTGGTCCCCCTCTTGGTAGCATTGAAAGATTCAACATTATCTTGATGAGAAGTACTCAATTTGATAGATGGTGGTCAGAGATGATAAATCATATATTCCATCTACCAGTTGAGTCATATCTTACCCGGATTGTACCAAACTTAGACTTCAGGTAAAATCTCTTCTTTCAAGCTTTGTACTTTATCATTATTGACTTTTTAATACTCACAATTCATCAATTTCCCTTGTAGACAATAGATTCTCCTCCTCCTTCCACTAGCCGAATTGGCAAGACCATAGCATACTGTTGATGCGAAAAACACACACTGGCCTGAGAGGTTTGCTTTACTCTAGTGCAGGTCCGAAATTAGGGTTTTAGGTTCAAGGGCGTGCCAGTTGTTTTGATCCTGCAATCAACAAGAAAGAATATGCAAAGAATATTAGTAAATGATAGACAATCGGCCATAGGGCCGATTTCATATCGTATGTGACCTAGCCGATGCAATAAAGCATGAATCGGCTGTAAGGTATATGAATAAGCATGGAAATAACCCTAATAATAGTATATCGGCTGTAGATATCAATATTATGTGATTAAAAGATCAATATTGCTTTAGAAATAAACAATTGGTATAGATCGGACTGAACCGAGACAGTATAAACTGTTTAAGTCTATCACAACATGAAATAATGATCACATAAGACTAATGTCGTAGCCGATACTTAGATCTAGTTGCATATCGGTCGTAAATCCGATATAATGTTATGATAAAGCATTAAAGATCAAATATAGAACGTTAAACAAAGCATAAACCATGCCAAATATTCTAAATAGATAAGATCGGTTGAAACTCCGATACTATCCCTATTGACAAACAATCGTAAAGCATGTTATAGATCATGATTCTAAGATAACTTAATAGGTTGGACCGAACCAATGCAGCATTAAGTATGAAAGAAGCACGATATGCAACAAGCCAATAACATCAAATCAGGATGGTAGATACATCATATAACATGAACCAATAAAGTGAACTAGCGGATATAGTCGAAACCCTAAAACAGATCTAGCCGATATAGGAAATATCATTATTGATCTAAGCTATATGACATATGTCATAACTGTGGAACTTGCAAGATAGAATTAGAGTGTCATAAAGATGTAAGCACTGATCCCAATGATGCAAATTGCCATGACAAGATATACCTTCTCGCCGAAGATCAAATTGATGCAGCACGACTCGAGAGCACAAGCTTGTCAAAATAAGAAACAAAGGTGGCGATGCGCCGAGATTGATTGAACGTCTGTTGTTATTATTTACAAGACCTCGGGATTATATTTATACCCGAAAATACAAACATTGTCCATTGCGAACACGACTCATATTAACCTATTACAAATCCAACTAACGAACAGGTCCCTTAGGCGGACTCTTACCGAGAATATCTATAAGAAAATTACATAAAATATCCTAATTAATAGATACAATTGCCTCCTCAGGACTTTATCCGTAGATGGCAATCCACATGAAACACGCTAACACAACCCGATGACGTACACCGAGTCATATTATCAAAACCGGCTCAATCGGCTAACCTAGTTCGACTCTGACTGTACCGATCCAATTCACAGTCGATTCTCACTCTGCTTTCCGATACGATCTTATCTCTTCAATCCTCCTCGATTCCATCTTTATCTCCAATGTTTGAAGTACCAAATTTGGTCGTCAACACATGCCCCCCATGTCCGGAATATTTGGTAATGTTTCGGATTTGCCAAATCTTATCTCCGAGATAATCTCGCTCTTTCCGTTTTTGACCGTTACCACAGCGCTTTAAATACCTAACCAACGGCCCCGAGAAACTTCACACCGTTATACTGTTGCCACCACTTTAGCTATCTCCGTCTCTCCCAAGTCCGGCGATCTCCTCGGCGCAAACAATCAACTCGAAGCAATCCCTCTCTCGTTCAACCTCCGCCAACGAAGGATGTCTTCCTCATCCGCTCCATCCGCTGCCCTATCGGCCGAATATGCTGAGGTAAGTTCCATCGGCTAGATCTCCTTTTTGTTCATCCAATCCTATTTTCCGCAATCTTAGTCTGCTTCCTTTCTTTTTTGCTTTGTTGATGTAACATCTCACAAACCTAGTTGCAGTCCCAGTCTTAATCATGAAAACAACTATTTCCTTGGACCAATCGGCAACTTAGACCCCACTGAGTTCATTACTGCCGAAACGAACAGAATCCCCTTCAGATTAGCAAACCCAAACCTAGGGCATTGGAAAAATACTTTTAAGTCCTGGCCATCCCTAGAGAAAAGCTGGGCTGCATGGTACAAGTGCATATCGGCTAGCAAGCAGAGCCACTGGGACGAAATAGGCATCGGCCAAGCCCTAGCCATTACTTTGGCAAATTCTGCTAAGGATGAGCCGTTGATGGCCTCTGCTAGCTACTTCTGGTCCAACACCATCAATGCATTCCTGTTCAATCAAGGACCAATGACCCCAACTCTGCTGGACATTACCATGTTAACCGGACTAGATATCACTTCATCGGCCAACCCCATGATGCTTAACTCCAAAAACAGATTTGATTTTAAAACCAAGAGCATAGGAGGATGGTCTGGTTTCATTTCGGCTAACATGGGTCAAGGCTCAATATCTCCCAGAGAGCACACTACATTTCTGTTAATGTGGTTGGAAAATTCTTATTCTGTGGATCCAGTAGTGGCCCAACCTCAAACTGGCAGCATATAGCCGAAGCACTTGAAGAAAAGAGACAGTTCCCCTTAGGAAAAATCTTGCTCGGCTACCTCTATCAAACCTTGAACAACGCATCGGCTAAACTGGCTACTGGCTCAATAGTCTCGGCAGGTGGTCCATGGTGGCTATTGCAAACTTGGTTAAATCTAGTAGCAATGAAGGCTGTCAATCGGCCATCTTTGACAGAAGCCGAATTCCCAAGATTGGAGTCGATCACCGATGATGATGATGAAGAAATAACCCATCGGAGGTGTACCTCTTTTGGAGAATATGCCACCACTCCAGCCGATGCTGGTGCAAAGCTGTCAGCCGAACTGCTCAAAGATTGGTTCTTCAGCTTTTATGATGGATTCCAAAAATATGCTAGAATATGGTTCTTCTATGAGGACTCAATCAATTTTGAGCTGCCATCAGACTTCAGATTTGAAGAAATCAACCACGACAAATTCCAAAAGTCCAGAGAAGTTTATACCACTGCCATCAGCCCATGCATACTTCCTGTCGGCATCCACCAAGGCAGAAACATAAAAGTCTCATACGAGTTTTATCACCCCATGAGCTCAGCAAGGCAGTTTGGTATGGGACAACTCCCAATCGGCTTGTGGTTTGCCGATAATATCGAATGCCGAGGAGAAATATCTTCAAGTCTGATGATGGATCGGCTGCTTAATATCCCAGGGCCTCCTCTTGGCAGTATTAATGACATCGAGCTAGCCATGTTCAGGAGTAAAGTCTTCACTTCTTGGTGGGCTGAGTGGAAACAACATCTCTTTCACCAATCGGCTACCATCTACATGACCGACCTCTTCCCATACATGATCCCTCAGGTAATTCCTTTATTTCCTCTAACTCATCTTCATTACTGCTTTAAATTCATTAGCCGATTCTAATTTTGACTTATAAAACACCCTTGCTTTTTTAGACCACAGACTCTTCCCCTCCTCGCATTAGCAGAAGTGGCAAGGACATCGAGTATGCTGCAGGATTGCTACCCAGCAGATGTGGCATGACTCCTCCTGTCATCGGCTATCATGCTCCCAAGACATCAAGTCTACTCCAAGGACAACTGAGGGAGCCAACCGATGCAGGCAAGAAAAGAAGAACTAGAGCATCAACCACCATGCCACCAGCTGCTAAGAAAAAGGCCAAAAAGCAACCACCTCCAACAGCCGATGACACAAATGAAGCCTTAGAAGAAGCAGCAATCGAAAAAGCCATAGATTAAGCTGCAGCCGAATTGAGTGACATAGGAGAAAGAACACCTCCAGCTTCGCCGGCTCCAGCACAAACTCTTACAATACCTACTGCTCCAGCTGTCTTCTCCCGGCAACCCAGAGTAAGTTCATCTCCTTTAATATAAAATCTTCTTATTTAGTACCAATCTAAATTCCCAAACTTTGTCCATTGCAGAAGAAAAGACCAGCCGAGAAGAAAAAACTGGCACCAATATCGGCCAAACCAACTGTTCAAGCTCCCTTGGTAAATTCCATCTCACTAACACCCTAAACCATTTTACTTAGCTGATATCATCTAACACTTGCACCAATATTTTCAGCCTACTCCCCCTCCATCGCCTGCAGCACAGCCAATTTCAAGTGAACACACCGCATCGGCTGCAGACAGCCATCATATTGAAGAAGAAGAAGTTGCTGCCCCTGCAATCCCTGTAAGTCTCAAACCCTTAAAAATACCAAATCGGCTACTCAAAACATTCTCTGACTTATATCTTCTTTCCATTGCAGGTCTTAGCCGATTTATTTTCTTTTGACATAAAGGACTATTTTGATGAAGAAACAGAGGGAGAAACAACAAGCAAATCTTTAGCTCCCCTAGCTGATGATGTGAAGAGGAATCTCAAAGACATTTCTCATCGGCTAGAAGCATCTCTAGATAGCCTGGTGGTTGATTGCAACACTCTCCGGGCTAGATTTCAAGATATTCAAGCCCAACTCCCGGATGATCTGTCCAACATCATCATTCCAGCCATGTACCTCGAGCAACATCAATTTAAGCTGGAGAAGGCAAGACACAGAATAGCTGAACGACGAGAGAAAAAGGATATCGAAGCTACCATCCAAGCCAATCGGCAGCTAGTTCATGATGAGAAGAACAAACTGGATCAACTAGCCGAAGAGCCAATCAAAGCCACAATCGATCAACTAGAAGCCGAAAGAATAGATCTATTAGCCAAGCTTGAAGAGTGTAATGCCAAAATTGCCCGCCGATCTCCCAAAAGCCATTGGAGAACAAAAGGCGAAGTTAAAATCGGCTATAAAGAATGTAGCCAACATGACTAAGTCCTTGAAAGTGATCCATGGAACCGATGCTCAAGATGCCCAAGCCATTGCAGAAGTTGAAGAAATCCGACAACGGGCACAATCGGCTATCCAGCACTATCTTTCTGAATGATGTCATGTAATAGGGACTTAGGAAAATTTTGTAATCAACTCTGAAATCGGCTACTCTTGATTTGTAATATATACTCTGATATCATCTTGGTCATCGAGCCGATCCCATAATTTGTGTTTAATTCTATAGCTCATGGCCATTGAGCCGAATTTTACTCTCAAATTTTGCTCAAAAAATTTCCAACTTCAACTGTTGTCCTTCATGCCCCCCAAGTTTGTAGGAGGGAACACAATGTTGCAAACTTATATGTCTAAGGGCGATAAAAATATTGGCCATCTAAAGGCGATGTAAACTCATCGGCTATCAACCATAAACCGGCAACCATAGCCGATTATGAACCAATCCAAACACTTGGATAATATTTCTTCAAGTATTTTCCATTAAGTGCTCTTCCAAATACTTCTCCATCATGCCCTTTTAGCATGTAGGCCCCTTTAGAAACACATTTATAGACTTGAAACGGTCCCTCCCAATTCAGTGACCACTTGCCGAATTTATTATCTCGAGCCCCTATCGGCAATACCAATTTCCAAACCAACTCGCCTTCCTCGAAAGATTTAGGTATAACCTTCTTGTTATAATGCCTGGCAACTCTCTCCTTATCTTTCCTAACCTTTTCAAGAGCTCGCAATCTTGCTTGTACCAAATCTTCTGATTCATCAACCATCAAGTTATGATAATCATCGGCTGTCAACTTATCTTGCAAAGAAATTCTCCTAGAGCCGATGTTGGTTTCCCATGGTAATACAGCTTCATGCCCATAAACCAACTGATAAGGAGGTACCTAAATTGTGCCATGGCAAGCCATCCGATAGGACCATAATGACTCAGCCAGAATAGTATGCCACTTCTTGGGGTATTCGGCTATCTTTCTCTTAACCAATTTGATCAAGCTTTTGTTAGATGCCTCAGCCTGCCCATTTTATGTCCAGATGCTGCATCTACAAGTTGATCGGCTACCGGCATTGGGTACTCATCCTTCGGTGTAGCTTTGTTTAAGTCTCTGAAATCGATACAAACCCTGAGCTTGCCGTTTTTCTTGATGACTGGTACTATATTGGAAATCCACTCAGCATATCGGCATGGTCTGATGAAACAAGCATCGTAGAGTCTTGTAATTTCGGCCTTAATAGCATCATACATGGCAGCTTTACAACGTCTTGGGGTTGCTTGTATGGCCGATAGCCTGGTTTGATAGGGAGCCGATGTTCAACTATCGATCGGCTAAGTTCTGGCATCTCATAGTACTCCCAGGCAAAACAATCTCTATACTCCTTTAAGAGTGCAATTAATTTACATTTAAATTCTTTTGGTAAACTTTTACTAATATATGTCGGCCTAGGCCTATCACCTGGTCCAATATCAATCTCTTCTAGTTCATCGGCCGACATAAAACCTTGACCCAGCTTGCCGTCGAGATCGTCGATAGTATCTTCTGTGTAGAAATTAGAACCCTCCACGGCGCCCTCAAAATAAGAATTGGGGCTCTCCATCTCCTGTCG
Source organism: Oryza punctata (assembly GCA_000573905.2). Taxonomy (NCBI): domain Eukaryota; kingdom Viridiplantae; phylum Streptophyta; class Magnoliopsida; order Poales; family Poaceae; genus Oryza; species Oryza punctata. Next base: position 12,533,108 of record CM002496.2, on the reverse strand, counting down.
GCTGTATGGCATCATCAGAAATCTCCGTGCCAAACTTTTCGAGATAAGCTATCAATTCCTTCCATCTCCCAAATAGACAAATCGGCACAAGCTACGTTAACTGACCTGTCGGCTGGCACGATTTCAATTTGGTCTCCTTGCCATTGAATCAAACTTTGATGCATTGTTGAAGGGATGCAACAATTAGCATGGATCCAATCTCTTCCCAGCAACAGACTATAGGAGCCCTTCCCATCAATAACAAAGAAAGTAGTTCGAATTGTTTTACTGCCGATGGTTAGCTCTACATTCAAAACTCCCTTGGTTTCAGATGGATTCCCACCAAAGTCTTTTAGAACCATGTTGATCTTGATCAAATCCTCTGAATTTTTCCCAAGCTTCCTGAATGTCGTGTATGGCATAAGATTAACAGCTGCTCCTCCATCGACTAGCATCTTTGACATGGGCTTACCATTGACAAATCCCTTGACATAGAGTGGCTTGAGGTGCCGATGATCTGTTCCCTCGGGCTTCCCAAAAACAACTTGCTCTGGAGATAATACCAATTTAGCCGATGGCAGATTTTCTTCTTGCTCAACGACTTGCTCCACTGCATATTCGGCTGGCAACATAAAGACCATATTTATCTCTGATGGCATTACTTCCTTGCCCTTGCGTTGTTGATTCTTGTTGCGATCGGCTCTGACTTCATCGGTTGGCACCACTTTACTCTTCACGCGCCAGACTTTCTTTGTCTTTTGTCTCAGCCGATGCTCAATCTCTCCCTCAACCTCCTGGAATTGCTCCCTATTCCTCATCCTTTGGACTCTTTTTTTCTGATTTTTGGTGAATATTCCATAAGGGCACCATTGAGGATGCATGGGCTTGGAATCTCTAAGTGAATCATCTTCGTTGCTGTCTGGTTGCATCGGCCCAAGTCTTTCATGGACTGGTAGTCTTGCTTGGATCGGCCGATGTGTCATTGTGTTTTGTTGGCTTGGTCGTTGGATATATTGGGCATCAGGATCACTACATCCGGGACAATCTTATCTTCGATAGATGGTAATCTCATCCCCTCATTCCAGCAGAATCTGAAAAACTCACAACTCCAATGAGGATCAAAGTATCTCTCACTTTCATGAGAATATAACTCCTCTTCCTTTTGGCGCCTGTTTTGATATTTGTTGGAGTAGTTTTTATGTCCATCGGCTATGTTCCGATTATGTCCAGGATGTACCATGTTAACTGGAAACAGGTGTCCATCTATCTTCATCGGCCTCTTTACCATGTTGGATCCATCAATCTTAATTTTTCCTTGTTCGATAGCCGACTGGATTTGTTGTCTGAAAATCTTGCAATCATTGGTGTTATGAGATCCTGTATTATGTCATTTGCAATATTTTCTTTTCTTCAACTCTTTGGCCGATGGGATAACGTGTCCTACTGGCCGCTGAATTTGTTTTTCCTGAAGAAGGAGATCGAATATCTTATCGGCCTTGGTAATATCGAAGTCAAACCTCTCCTCCATCCCCGAATTCTTGGCCCATTGACAGATCACTGTTTTCTTGTTTCTAGCCCACTCGGCTGCATTGATTTCTGGGTCATCGTCTTCGGAGTCAGAGTCATAATTGTAAACATTGTTCACATTGTTTGTCTTCTTGATAAACTTCCTGACTTCCTGGAACCTTGTCTCATGAGCCGATACCTTCTGAGCTAGGTGTGCTAAACTTTCGAAGTCCTGAGCCGAAAATTTTTCCCTGATCGGCGCCAGCAATCCTTGGAAGGCCAAATCGGCAAACTGAGAATCTGTTAAAAACAAATTGTAGCATCTGTTCCTCACATCTCTGAATCGTTGAATATAATCTGGGACCGATTCGTCTGATTTCTTCCTGATTGCCGTGAGGTCCGATAGCTTCATTTCTTGAACTCCACTGAAAAAGTATTTATGAAATTGTTTCTCCAGATCGGCCCAACTCCTAATCGAATTGTATGGCAAGGATGAAAACCAAGTGAATGCCAATCCAGATAGTGAGAGTGGGAACAAATGGATTCTGAGAGCTTCTGTAGCCGATGCCTCACCACATTGAGCTAGAAATCGGCTAACGTGTTCATAAGTCGATACATTATCTTGTCCCGAGAACTTAGTGAAATCTAGCACCTTGTATCGGTTTGGCAATGGAACTCGATCAAAGTATTATGGATATGGATGCCGATACATGTTGCCATTGTCTTTTGGCTTGAGTCCAAATTGCTCCCTCATGACGTCAGCGATCATATCGGCCCAAGGTTGATGAGGTGTTGCTCCACCATACTGTTGCTGTGGTGGATCCATCTGGCCAAATTGGCTCAGCTGAGGTCGTGGTGAGTGAGGCTGATAAAGATTATTAAAGCCAGCCGATATGCCTTGAGGTGGTACGTATGGAAGTTGTTCTGTACTATATTGCTGGCTTATCGGCTGAGGAATTCCAGTCGGCTTTTGTGGAACCGAAGGAATTTGGTATGATGTGTCGACAGCTGGCGGTCTTGGGTGAAGAATACTCATCAATTGTTCTGGTGTTAATTGAGTTGATGCTTGACCCCTAGTGATCGGCTGTGATCTGGTTAGAATTGATGGGATGTTTGAACTTGAATAAGGAGCCGACGGTGCTCGGGTTTGAAGCAATTGCTGACTTGTTTGATTCCCGCCGATATCTTTCTTCACAGCTCTATATACTGGGAATGTGCCGTCTGGTAGATAAATAGGTCCTTTAGCCTTTTCCTGGGCTATCCTCCCATCAACCACTAACTTAATCATGTTTGTTAAGGTGTTCACAAGCACTCCAGACTGGTTGACCAAAGCATGGTGCACTGCCGAATCGATACGATCTTGCAATGTATGGAGTTCTTCATCACTTGACTCAACCTTGGTCTGTTTATCTTTTTCTTCTCCTGATCCAGAAGTACTTGGGTCTTGTTTTACGAACGTCGGCGCCTGGACTTTGGTCCTTTGGATAACCGTACCTTGCCGTGTGACTGTCAACGAGTGCAAATACTGGTTTTGGAGTTGGTTCAGCATCTGTTGCAACTCTTCCTTCTGCTCGTCACTCAGCTGCTCGGGTGTGACTCCGATGATGTTGTCCTCCAAAACTTCTGTGATGTTTGGAGACATGATGACACTATCCCACTGGGCGTGCCAAAAGCGTGTTGATGCAAAAAACACACACTGGCCTGAGAGGTTTAGTTTACTCTAGCGCAGGTCCAAAATTAGGGTTCTAGGTTCAAGGGCGTGCCAGTTGATTTGATCCTGCAATCAACAAGAAAGAATATGCAAAGAATATTAGTAAACGATAGACAATCGGCCATAGGGCCGATTTCATATCTTATGTGACCTAGCCGATGCAATAAAGCATGAATCGGCTGTAAGGTATATGAATAAGCATGGAAATAACCCTAATAATAGTATATCAGCTGTAGATATCAATATTATGTGATTAAAAGATCAATATTGCTTTAGAAATAAACAATTGGTATAGATCGGACTGAACCGAGACAGTATAAATTGTTTAAGTCTATCACAACATGAAATAATGATCACATAAGACTAATGTCGTAGCCGATACTTAGATCTAGTTGCATATCGGTTGTAAATCCGATATAATCTTATGATAAAGCATTAAAGATCGAATACAGAAAATTAAACAAAGCATAAACCATGTCAAATATTCTAAATAGATAAGATCGGCTGAAACTCCGATACTATCCCTATCGATAATCATAAAGCATGTTATAGATCATGATTCTAAGATAACTTAATAGGTTGGACCGAACCAATGCAGCATTAAGTATGAAAGAAGCACGATATGCAGCAAGCCAATAACATCAAATCAGGATGGTAGATACATCATATAACATGAACAAATAAAGTAAACTAGCCGATATCATCGAAACCCTAAAACAGATCTAGCCGATATAGGAAATAGCATTATTGATATAAGCTATATGACATATGTCATAACTGTGGAACTTGCAAGATAGAATTAGAGTGTCATAAAGATGTAAGCACTAATCCCAATGATGCAAATTGCCATGATAAGATATACCTTTTCGTCGAAGATCAAATTGATGCAGCACGACTCGAGAGCACAAGCTTGTCGAAATAAGAAACAAAGGCGGCGATGCGCCGAGATTGATTGAACGTCTGTTGTTATTATTTACAAGACCTCGGGATTATATTTATACCCGAAAATACAAACATTGTCCATGGCGGACACGACTCATATTAACCTATTACAAATCCAACTAACGAACAAGTCCCTTAGGCGGACTCTTACCGAGAATATCTATAAGGAAATTATATAAAATATCCTAATTAATAGATACAATTGCCTCCTCAGGACTTTATCCGTACATGGCAATCCACATGAAACACGCTAACACAACCCGATGACGTACACCGAGTCATATTATCAAAATCGGCTCAATCGGCTAACCTAGTCCGACTCTGACTCTGCCGATCCAATTCACAGCCGATTCGGACTACAACCGATTCTCACTCTGCTTTCCGATACGATCTTATCTCTTCAATCCTCCTCGATTCCATCTTTATCTCCGATGTTTGAATTACCAAATTTGGTCGTCAACACATACGCCATCGCCAAACTCCCAAATGGAAGTGGACCAGCTCCATCCATCATCGGCTTTAATGCCCCAAAGACTGCCACTTTACTTCAAGGTCAACTCAGAGAGCCAATACAAGCAGGTGATAAGAGAAGAAGAACAAAACAGGCTGCTGTAAAGCCAACGCTCTTGAAAAACCATCCGAGCGGTAGAAGAAAACAGCCGACACAGAAGCTGCTCAAACCCAAGAAATAGACGATATCCTTAAAGATATTGAGATGAAGGAAGCAATTGATGAAGCTGCTGCTCAATGCAGTGAAACTGAAATTACCACCCCCCAAACCAATACACCTCCTGCAGTACAATCTCGGGCTGCAAAAACTCCAAGTCCTCCAAAACAACCCCAGAAAGCACAAGTAAGACTATTTCGATCATCATCATTTATTTTTGTACTTCCAAATTTTCTAAATCAACCATCTCTTTCCAGCCCAAGAAGAAACAAGTCGCCACAAGGAAGAAGCCAATTTCACCACCAGTATCGGTAATCTCAACTTACTCCAACTCTGATTTTATCCATAGCCGATACTGACTAATACTTACCATTATTATAACCTCCTAGGTACCTTCTCCTCAACGAATATCCAGTGAACACACTCCATCGACTGCAGCCAGCCGACAAGATGAGGAAATTGCTACCACAGCTCCAACTCCTCACATCCCTGTAAGTATTTTCCATATTTGCATCTATCGGTTCACTCCTAATCATATTACTTATCAACCTTTCCCTATTTCAGCTCTTAGCCGATATGTTCTCTTTTGACATAAATCAATTCCTGGATGAAGAAGAAGAAACAACTAGCAAGGCCATCTCCCCAATTTCTGAAGATTTAAGAAGGAGCTTAGCTGACATCGCAGATCGGCTAAATGCTTCGCTTGATGCACTAGTTGTGAACTGTGGGCCGATCAGGGCAAGATTTGATGAAATCCAGATTCAAATCCCTGATGAACTCATAGAGATGATTTCATCTGCAGTCTTCCTTGAGCAACACCGTTTTAAGTTAGAAAGGGCAAGGCAAAGGATCGCAGATCGGCTAGAGCGTTCTGCCCTTGAAGCAAATATCCAACCCAGCCGACAACAAGTCACTTAGGAGAAATCTAAGCTGGATGAACTAGAGGCTAGGCCAAACTCAACTCAATAGAAGATTGAAGAGCTGAAAAAGAAAGAAGCCGATCTTCTGCAGCAACTTAAGGCTTGTAGAGCTGAGATTATCACCAAGAGCGAAAACTAGCCGATTTGCCCAAAGCCATTGAAGCCCAGAAATCCAAGCTCAAGAAATCTGTGAAGCACCTTGCTGCCTTGAGTAAGGCTTTGAAACCAATCTCAGGAACAAATGCAGCCGATGCTCAAGCCATCGAAGAAGTAGAACAAATTAGGCAAAGAGTTGTATCGGCTATTCAAAAGTATTTGGCTTGATGTAACCTAAACTATAAATTGTCTTGAAATAATTTTACTGTAATATATGCTTTGGATATCGAGCCGATTTTATACTTAGCGAAATTTTGCTGCTCAAAAATTTCCAACTTTTCATCCTTCATGACCCCCAAGTTTGTAGTAGAGAACACAATGCTACAAACTTATATGTCTAAAGGCGATAAAAATATCGGCCATCTAAAGGCGATGTAAACATATCGGCTATCAAACAAAAACCGACAAACCATAGCTGATTATGAACCAATCCAAACACTTGGGTAGTATTTCTTCAAGTATTTTCCATTAAGCGCTCTTCCAAATACTTCTCCATTAAGCCCTTTCAACATATAAGCCCCTTTAGAAACGCATTTATGGATTTGAAACGGCCCTTCCCAATTCGGAGACCATTTGCCGAATTTATTATCTTTAGCCCCTATCGGTAGCACCAATTTCCAAACCAACTCGTCTTCTTCAAAAGATTTGGGTACAACCTTCTTGTTATAATGCCTTCCAACTCTCTCCTTGTCTTTTCTAACTTTTTCAAGAGCTCGCAATCGTGCTTGAACCAAATCTTCTGACTCATCAACCATCAAATTGTGATAATCATCGGCTGTTAACTCATCTTGTAAAGAAATTCTCCTAGAGCCGATATTGGTTTCCCATGGTAACACAGCTTCATGCCCATAAACCAGCTGATAAGGAGGTACCTAAATTGCACCATGACAAGCCATCCGATAGGACCATAATGATTCAGCCAGAATAGTATGCCACTTCTTGGGATATTCGGCTATCTTTCTCTTAACCAACTTAATCAAGCTTTTATTAGATGCCTCAGCCTGTCCATTTGATTGTGCATAATATGGTGAAGAATTCAACAACTTAATTCCCATGCTATCGGCAAACCGAACAAACTCATCAGACACAAATATAGAACCTTGATCAGCTGTAATCGTCTATGGCAAACCAAATCGATATATAATATGCTCCTTGACAAAATTGATTGCATCTTGACTGTCAACTTTCTTCAATAGAACCGCCTCAACCCACTTTGTGAAGTAATCAGTTGCAACCAATATGAACTTATGTCCTTTGCTTGATGGTGGATTGATCTGGCCGATCATATCAATACCCCAACCTCTGAACGGCCACGGCTTGATGATAGGGTTCATAGCCGATGCTGGTGCTCGTTGAATTGCTCCAAATTTCTGACAATCTTGACACCCCTTGTAATATCTGAAATAATCCTCTAGCATTACCGGCCAAAAATATCCAACCCTCCGAATTAACCACTTCATTTTGTGAGCCGATTGATGTGTCCCGTAAATACCCTCATGAACCTCACACATGACAACTTTAGCTTCTTCTATACTCAAGCATTTCAAAAGAACTCCATCAATCGTCCGATAGTACAATGTATCATCCAACAAAACATATTTTATAGATTTATATTGCAATTTCCTTGAAATCGACCTAGAAGGATTCTTGAGATACTCAAAAACATCAAACCTCCAATCATCGGCTGGAATACAGGCCACTTCTACTTCAACCCCTTGTAACATCGGCTTGTAGCCTGATGCACCTTGAGCTAGATCATTGGCTTCTACGTTTTGCTTCCTAGGAATATGTTTCAAAGTAACTATCTTGAAAACTTTCATCAGCTCCTGGCATTTCTCATTATAGATCATAAGGGTGTCATTTTTGCACTCATATTCTCCAGATAACTGATTTATCACCAATAATGAATCACCCATGATCTCAACAGCATCGGCTTCAACCTCCCTCAATAACTGCAATCCTTTTAGTACAGCTTCATATTCTGCTTGATTATTTGTAGAGTATGGTTTAATAGTAAAGGCAAACTGAAAACTTGCCCCCCTAGGCGATATAATTACCAAGCTGATGCCACAGCCATGAGTGCAAACAGATCCATCGAAGAATAAAGTCCATGGCATAATATCAATGTTACCAATGTTGGTATCCCTGTGTTCAACAATAAAATCGGCTATCGCCTGCCCTTTAACTGCCTTAGCCGATTCATATCTGAGATCAAATTCTGACAAGGTAAAGATCCACTTCCCAATTCGCCCTTTCAAAACTGGAGCCGATAGCATGTATCGTACCACATCGGCCTTGCATACTATAACACACTCATTGGAGAGTAGACAATGTCTCAACTTTGTACAGGAAAAATATAAACACAGGTACAATTTCTCCACTGGTGAATACCTTGTTTCTGCATCCAACAATCGTCTGCTAAGATAGAATATAACTCTTTCTTTCCCCTCAACCTTTTGAATCAAGACTGAGCCGATGGAGTTTTGATCGGCTGACAGATATAGCTTGAATGGAATCTCTTTCTTTGGTGGTATAAGAACTGGAGGAGTACTCAAATACTCCTTGATATTGTCCAATGCTTGTTGCTGCTTCTCTCCCCAGACAAATTCTTGATCAGCCTTCAACCTCAGTAAAGGAGTAAATGGTTCTATTCGGCCAGACAGATTTGATATGAAACGCCGAACAAAATTTATCTTTCCAATCAGTGATTGTAACTTGGTTTTGTCTTCTGGGGGTTTTATATCCTTAATTGCTTCAATACTCCTCTGAGGAATTTCAATCCCTCTCTCATGGACCAGAAACCCAAGAAATTGACCAGCCGATACACCAAAAGCACACTTGGTAGGATTCATCTTCAACCCATATTTTCTTGCTCTTTCTAAGACCTGTTTCAAATCGGCTATTTGATCATCAACTTCCTTGGATTTAACCACCACATCATCTATATATATCTCCACCAATGCACCGATAAGATCGTGAAAAATATAGTTCATGGCTCTCTGATATGTAGCACCAGCACTCCTCAAGCCGAAAGTCATAACCACCCACTCATATAAGCCGATAGCACCAGGACATCTAAAAGCAGTCTTCTGAATATCTTCCTCAGCCATGAAAATTTGATTATAACCAGCATTGCCATCCATGAAGCTGATAATCTTATGTCCAGATGTTGCATCTACGAGTTGATCGGCTACCGGCATTGGGTATTCATCTTTCGGTGTAGCTTTGTTTAAGTCTCTTAAATCGATACAAACCCTGAGCTTGCCGTTTTTCTTGATGCAAAAAGTGTGTTGATGCAAAAACACACACTGGCCTGAGAGGTTTGCTTTGGAGATAACATCAATTTGGCCGATGGCAGATTTTCTTCTTACTCGACGACTTGCTCTATTGCATATTCGGCTGGCAACATCAAAACCATGTTTATCTCAGATGACATCACTTCCTTGCCCTTGCGCTGTTGATTCTTGTTGCGATCGGCTCTGACTTCATCGGCTGGCACTACTTTGCTATTTACGCGCCTTACTTTCTTTGTTTTCTGCCTTAGCCGATGCTCGATTTCCCCTTCGACCTCCTGGAATTGTTCCCTATTTCTCATCCTTTGAACTTTTCTTTTTTGGTTTTTGGTGAATATTCCAGAAGGGCACCATTGAGGATGCATTGGCTTGGATTGTCTAGGTGAGCCATCTTCCTTGAACTCTTCTTTTTTGGTTTTTGGTGAATATTCCAGAAGGGCACCATTAAGGATGCATTGGCTTGGATTGTCTAGGTGAGCCATCTTCATCATTACCTTGCTGCATCGGCCCAAGTCTTTCGTGGACTGGCAACCTTGCCTGGGTCGGCCAATGTGATACTGTGTTTTGTCGGCTTGGTCGTTGGATGAATTGGGCATCAGGATCACTACATACGGGACAATCTTGGATAGGTGGCAATCTCATCCCCTCATTACAGCAGAATCTGAAAAACTCGCAACTCCAATGAGGATCAAAAAATCTTTCACTTTCCTGAGGATATAACTCCTCTTCCCTTTGGCGTATGTTTTGGTATTTGTTGATCATACCAGCCGATCTGAAACTCCTAGTGTAGTATTTATCTCCATCGGTTGTATTCCGATTATGTCCGGGATGCACCATGTTGACTGGGAAAGGGTGTCCATCTATCTTCATCGGCCTCTTGGATCCATCAATCTTAATTTTCCCTTGTTCGATAGCCGACTGGATCTGTTGTCTGAAAATTTTGCAATCATTGGAGTTATGAGATCCTGTATTGTGCCATTTGCAATACTTCCTCTACTTCAACTCCTCGGCCGATGGGATAACGTGTCCTACTGGCAGCTGAATTTGTTTTTCTTGAAGAAGGACATCGAAGATCTTGTTGGCTTTGGTAATGTTGAAGTCAAACCTCTCCTCCATCCCTGAATTCTTGGCCCATTGACAGATCACCGTCTTCTTGTTCCTAGCCCACTCGGCTGCATTGATTTCTGGGTCATCGTCTTCGGAGTCAGAGTCGTAATTGTAGACATTATTTACATTGTTCGCCTTCTTAATGAACTTCCTGGCTTCTTGGAACCTTGTTTCATGAGCCGATACCTTCTGAGCTAGGTGTGCTAAACTCTCAAAGTCTTGAGCCGAAAATCTATCTCTTATCGGCGCCAGCAAGCCTTCGAAGGCCAAATCGGCTAACTGAGAATTCGTTAAAGATAGGCTGTAGCATCTGTTCCTCACATCTCTAAATCGTTGAATATAATCTGGGACCGACTCATCCGACTTCTGCCTGATTGCTGTGAGGTCCGATAGCTTCATCTCTTGAACTCCACTGAAAAAGTATTTGTGAAATTGTTTCTCCAGATCGACCCAACTCCTGATTGAATTATATGGCAGGGATGAAAACCAAGTGAATGCCGATCCAGATAACGAGAGTGGGAACAAGCGAACTCTGAGAGCTTCTGTAGCCGATGCCTCACCACACTGAGCTAGAAATCGGCTAACATGCTCATAAGTCGATACGTTGTCTTGTCCTGAGAACTTAGAGAAATCTGACACCTTGTATCAGTTTGGCAATGGAACTCGATCAAAGTATTCTGGATATGGATGCCGATACATGTTGCCATTGTCTTTCGGCTTGAGTCCAAATTAGTCCCTCATGACGTCAGCGATCATATCGGCCCAGGGCTAATGAAGCATTGCTCCACCATATTGCTGCTGTAGTGGATCTATCTGGCCGTATTGGATCGGCTGAGGTCGTGGTGAGTGAGGCTGATAAAGATGATTGAAGCCAGTCGATATGCCTTGTGGTGGTACGTATGGGAGTTGCTCCGTACTGTATTGCTGGCTTATCGGCTGAGTGATTCCAATCGGCTGTTGCGGAACCGAAGGAATTTGGTAAGAGGTGTCGACAACTGGCGGTTTTGCGTGAAGAATGCTCATCAATTGCTCTGGTGTTAACTGAGTTGATGCTTGCCCTCCAGTGATCGGCTGTGATCTGGTTAAAATTGATGGGATGTTTGAACTTGAGTAAGGAGCCGATGGCGCCTGGGTTTGAAGCAATTGGTGACTTGTCTGATTCCCGCCATCTGTCTTCACAGTTCTATAAGCCGGGAACGTGCCGTCTGGTAGATAAATAGGTCCATTAGCCTTTTCCTGAGCTATCGTCCCATCGACAACCGATTTGATCATGTTTGTTAAGGTATTCACGAGCACTCCGGACTGGTGGACCAAAGCATGGTGTACAGCCGAATCAATGCGATCCTGCAATGTATGGAGTTCTTCATCACTTGATTCGACTTTGGCTTGTTTATCTTTTTCTTCTCCTGATCCGGAGTACTTGGGTCTTGCTTCACGATCATCGGCACCTGAACTTTGGCTCTTTGGATAACCGTACCTTGCCGGGTGACTGTGAACGAGTGCAAATACTGGTTTTGGAGCTGGTTCAGCATTTGTTGCATCTCTTCTCTCTGCTCGTCACTCAGCTGCTCGGGTGTGACCCCGACGATGTTGTCCTCCAAAACTTCAGTGATGTTTGGAGACATGATGACACTTGGTCCCACCGGGTGTGCCAAAAGTGTGTTGATGCAAAAACACACACTGGTCTGAGAGGTTTGCTTTACTCTAGTGCAAAACTTGGGGTTTCAGATTCAAGGGCATGCCAGTTGATTTGATCCTGCAATCAACAAGAAAGAATATACAAAGAATATCAGTAAACGATAGACAATCGGCCATAGGGCCGATTTCATATCGTATGTGACCTAGCCGATGCAATAAAGCATGAATCGACTGTAAGGTATATAAATGAGCATGAAGAAAACCCTAATATTAGTGTATCGGCTGTAGATATCAATATTATGTAATTAAAAGATCAATATTGCTTTAGAAGTAAACAATTGGTATAGATCGGACTGAACCGAGACAGTATAAATTGTTTAAGTCTATCACAACATGAAATAATGATCACATAAGACTGATGTCATAGCCGATACCTAGACCTAAGTGCGTATCGGTCGTGAATCTGATACAATCTCATGATAAAGCATTAAGGATTGAGTATAGAGTATTAAACAAAGCATAAAACCATGTCAAATATTCCAAATAGATAAGATCGGCTGAAACTCCGATACTATCCCTATTGACAATCGTAAAGCATGTTATGGATCATGATTCTAAGATAACTTAATAGGTTGGACTGAACCAATGCAGCATCAAGTATAAAAGAAGCATGATATGTAACAAGCCAATAGCATCAAATCAGGATGGTAGATACATCATATAACATGAATCAACAAAGTAAACTAGTCGATATCGCCGAAACCCTAAAACGGATCTAGCCGATATAGGAAATAGCATTATTGATCTAAGCTATATGATGTATATGATAAATGTGGAACTTGCAAGATAGAATTAGAGTGTCATAAAGATGTAAGCACTAATCCTGATGATGCAAATTGCCCTAACAAGATATACCTTCGCGTCAAAGATCAAACTGATGCAGCACGACTCGAGAGCACAAGCTTATCGAAAATAAGAAACGAAGGTGGTGATGCACCGAGATTGATTGAACGTATGTTGTTTTTTATTTACAAGACCTCGGGATGATATTTATACCCGAAAATACAAACATTGTCCAGTACGGACACGACTCATATTATCCTAATACAAATCCAACTAGCGAACAAGTCCCTTAGGCGGACTCTTACCGAGAATATCTATAAGGAAATTACATAAAATATCCTAAGTAATAGATACAATTGCCTTCTCAGGACTCTATCCGTGCATGGCAATCCAGATGAACCACGTTAACATAACTCGATGACATGTACCGAGTCACATTACCGAAATCGGCTCCATCGGCTAACCTTGTCCAACTCTGACCCTGCTGATCAGTTCATAGCCGATTCAGACTTCAGCCGATGCGCACTCTGTTTCCAATATCCTTGCATATTTTCAAATCCACTTCGGACTAGGTCGTGTTTCCGATCCTTGTAGATTAGATTTGCTTACCAAATTTCATCGTTAACACCACCTTGGCGTCGCCTCTACTTCATCGGCCCTAACGTCTCTGCAGTCGCTAATGGATGACTATGTCTTCGCCTTCGGTTGCCTATGTCATCGCCGACTTGTTATTTTGCCGTCACGGTTGGCCTACTACGCCGCCGCTGATGGGCGACTTCATTATTATCATTGGTTGCTACACCGTGATTGACTGGAACACCTACATCACCATCTTCATCATGCTATGCCTCTTCGGTCACGCCTGCCCTATTGCCATGGATGAGCAATTTCATCTTACTACCCATTATGTTTGGCATTACCGACTGGTTTCTTCGTCTTCGCATACGACTATTGCTACTATCACAAGTTGTCATGACCGTTGGTAACATCAGTTGTCATCGACCGATTTCTTCATTTTCATGATCGATGGATTTCATTATCGCTGCTGATGGACAACTTCGTCTCCACTACTGACATCTTCATCACTTCTGATGGGTGATATCATTCTACACATTGGTCATCTCGCCTCCATGCCAACTGCATTAGCTACTGCCAATCGATAATTTAAAGTACAACAGAAGGACAAGCTATATGCTCAGGGGCTTATTAGTTCAAGCATGAGGATCATAAATTTAATTTGGATTCATGGTCAGGAGCTTATTTCATACCCTGAAAGACTGGACCAGTCTTTATTCCCCTTGAGGGCCATCGACTGAGCATTTGTGCCAATCGGATTTAATTATCATATTTACTTCATTATACCCCATGAGGGATAACTATTTGGGCCAGAAGCTACTCGGAAGAAATGCACTTGGTTTACATTACCGGAAAGAATTATCACTCGGGAGCATGTCAAGAGGCATGTTATATGCGTCATCCTTTTGAGGGTATGGAAGGCATATTTTTTGGTCTAGGCCTAATATGTCTGCAGCCCGTATTTCAGGTGTGGCCAGTCACGTTCTTTTAGGGACTTTGGCATTTTTTGCATAGGCAAGAGTGCGCAATACCTTAAAATCCTTTTATATCGCTGTTACTCAACTTTTTAGGAGTTGGTACAGTGCACTTTAAAAGGTGACAAACAGTGAAGCTTTATATAGCTGTCCCGCTGACTTTTTATATATGTACAAGTCAAGGCACTGTTTGGGTTTATAAAGCAACTAATTAGATATAATATCGTTGCCTTTCGCCACGTAAGTGTGCACTTTTATTGACCAATATTATGGCTTAGGCTGATTATATATTTTGGTCATTTTTCAGGCGGTTGGTAAATCCTTTATGAGTTTTATTTACTCGAATTTTATACCACATATGCCTTATGTTTCCAAGTATGGTAAAGCCGTGCGTCTTTTAGGGAGTTAAGCACATCTGTTAAAACAGTGTGTGCATGGTGTATACTTAATGCTTTGGAAATTTCTTTATTCACGGCATACAAGCTTTTTTAGCTGTTTTTGGTATGTGAATTTTCAAAGATGTGGTAACTTTAGGTTGCATGCATCATATTTTCATAAAGTAGTTGGTCTATCACTTGAGTCTTATTTACTCGGGGATTCATATCGTATATGATATCATTATGCTACTTGGGTGGCTTAAAACCACTCAGTTGGTTAATCTATTTATTCCTTAAGTATATGCTTAGTTTGTTCAACTAACCACATAGTCGGGGGCTAGACCTATCAGGTGCATCTAGTCGATGCACCTGAGTTTATATTTTATTATTTTTCAGCCCTCCACAGTCTTCTGATTTGGTAAAAGTATTCGGGAGATCATGGCGAGGATGATTGAAGCACTAGGCTTTGAAGTAATTTAGTTCGAGAGAAGATTATCTTTTCGACCGTGAAGGTCTCAGGGAATACTGTGGAAATTATGGGTACCCATACCCACATGACATGGTTATCCGACTAGTTATAGGGGATAGCTTATATCTATATAATATGTAACGGATCAAGACTTGGGTATTATATTTCCTTATGTATTACGGAACGGCCTAAAGTCTTGGTTTGAGAATATTGTAAAGTAGTATTAGGAAACCGATACCGTATTGGTTAAGGTTTCTATCTTGTAATCCTACCCCCATCCTATATAAGGTGGGTAGGAGGCCCTCTAGGGGGTATGAGCAGAACTAGATCGTCAGATCAATACAACACCCGGCGGATACAATCCCTAAACAGGAGTAGGGTATTACCTCTCATTGAGATGGCCTGAACCTGTCTAAATCCTTGTCTCCGCATCCATCCACTTTTAGGTCTCGTGCGCTACCCCCTTTTCATATTGCCGAAATCTAGTTTCGACAGTAATGGAATATCAACACCCCATGTAAAGTGAGTGCAACTACTAGGTCGGTCCGTCTGTTGCGTAAACAATTCGAGGCCTAAACAAGATTATCGTGTACCCTAAGTAATGCATTTTTCAAATAACATATCTTGAAAATATAGGGGCAATGTGATCAAAGAGGCTTGCCTTGCATAGAATGCGGGTCTTCTTCTTTGAAAATGGCGTTTGGAGCTTCCTCGTAAATAGGTTCTATACGTGAAAAGGAGCATAAATCAACAAAAGTCAATAAAACAAGCTCAAATCGGAGAAACAACAGTGCCACTGTGTAGATCTCATTTTTAGAAAAAAATGGAAAGTTAAACGAGGCCAAACGGAGTTGCGGTTGAATTTCTATGAATTTCTAAATATTAATGGTTTTTTTCTAGAATTTTTACTTTTCAAACGGCAATTTTGTTGCAATATTCTGCTTAAGGGGACGGCACAAGGAGGTCCCACCTATCAGCATCTATTTGAGGGAAGGGGATGTGGGCCCGGGCTGTTAGTGGCTCGGGGGTTGTCTTCTTCCTCTTTGTGCTCAGCTCAGCCCAGGGCAGTGGTGCACTATGGCGGCGAGGCACGGCGAGGTGACTGGCGGCTAGGGAATGCGGCGGCGTACTTCGGCGAGGCTCCACCGACAACGGCGGTGCCGGGAGGAGGGTGCAGCGGCTCTAGGCGGCGGCACAGAGAGAGGAGAAAGGGAGAGAGAGGAAGAGAGATGGCGGCGAGGGAGTTGGGATGGTGTGGTGAGAAGGGGCTCGGGAGCCCTTTTATAGGCGGGGCACGCTTGGCACGATGCGGCGGTGAGCTAGCGGCAAGGCGCCTGTTGACGATAAAATTTGGCAAGCTGATGAATCAGAAACGAAGTATAATTCGAAGCGGAATTGAAGATATGCGGAATTCTCGTAAACAGAGTGCGCATCGGCTGGAAGACCATATCGGCTGGAAACCGAGTCTAATCTGGATAGCCGATATGGCCGATATTGCATGCATGATCAATATCAGGTTCGAGAGAGACTTTGAGATGACCGATTTAAGTCGAGCAGGTTTCCATGAAGAAGATCTTGTTCAGCATGTTCTTTTCGATACTGGTAGGAGAAGAACCTGACTCGGTATTCTTAAAAAAAGAGGGGAAGCAGAACCAAGTCAAGATGATATGCGTTACCCCTTTTTGCGCCAAAGAACTTACCCATTCAAGAGTTTCTATCTGTTTCCATGCCCTTTTTTGAGACCTCGAAACATGAAATGGACAAATTTCTTCAGTGTCGTGTACCCAAGTAGGTGATAGCTGCTAGGGATTCCAGGGTGGAATGGATGGCGTGGTGATGACA
This sequence comes from Oryza punctata, assembly GCA_000573905.2. Classification (NCBI taxonomy): domain Eukaryota; kingdom Viridiplantae; phylum Streptophyta; class Magnoliopsida; order Poales; family Poaceae; genus Oryza; species Oryza punctata. The sequence goes on along the minus strand of CM002496.2, from coordinate 12,516,108 downwards.
CGGCGTCAGCGGTGACGCGCTGCGAAGCAACGTGCGGCGACGCAACTGCGACGGTGACGGCGCGACGTGAGGAGAGCGAAAAGAGCAACGGGACACGAGTGACACACGGTCGACGGTGGCTACGAACGGCAATTTGGGGCGGTAGAGCAGCATCATGTGGCGGTGGTGACGCGAGCGAGAGAGAGGGAGAAAGAGAGATAGAAGCGTGGCCTCGGCGATGTGACACGAGAGAGAGGGGCGCGAGCTCGGTGGCTTCCTAGGAGGAGATGGGTGGAAGGGACGCGCAGGACCCCGGGGCGGGACAGTGATGGGATGGCGCGGTGCCATGTCTCCTGGAGGGGATGCGGAGCGAGGGCACGGCGGGATGCGAGACAACAAGTGCACATGAAGAGTTCTCGATGTAGAGTACTCCTTCTGGTTTTTTCACTTTTTGCATGGACAACATATAAAATTGTTATGTTTGTGAGCATTAGCCACACTCCTTCAATTAACTCCTTCGACCGACGGTCCGCGTTGTACATCCATTGCCGATTCATCTACATCTAATAAACAAATGTAAAGCAGGTCCACGAATGTGCAAATAATAGAATTATCATATAATAATTCAAAACATCATAATTAAACTCAAAACTAACATCGCACATTTTTATGAATTCTTTTTATTTCTAACGATTTTAACAAGTTTTAATTGGACTTAATCGAAGTCATGGTTAATTATATAGAAATTCCAAGGTTTTGAAATTTTAAAATATATATTTTTTATTTAATATCCTTATCTTAATTGTTTTTTAAAAGTTTTCTTAAAGTTCTACACATATTTTTATTGCATTCTACTTATTTTGAATTACTTGAATGATTTTAAAATGAACTTAGTTTTATGAGATAATACAAGAAATACCATTGACAAGTAACCAAATCCTAAAAAGGCCATTGACAAGTGTGAGTTCCAAGAAATACCATCGTACAAACTATTTTGTCCTAAAAATAACATCGCCATTAGGGTTCCATCCGTTCCGCGCCGTTAAATACACTGTTCATCCTATACCACTTAACGACGTGGAATGAACGGAACCATAACACCGATAGCATTTATGGGACAAAGTCGTTTGTATGATAGTATTTCTTGTAACTCATACTTATCGATGATATTTCTTGGTTATGGACGTGTGTGAATGGTATTTCTTGGATTATCTCTAGTTTTATATTCTTTTCTCTTCATTTTATATATTTTTCTTTTATTTTCTCTTTTTAAAAATTTTATCCAATGTTTCTTATTTCATGAAGTACCCTAATTTTCACTAAATAGTTTTTCTCTCTCATCTTTTTCCATATACCTTTACAGAGAGAATAATGTATAGAAACATAGCTATAAATGTAAAATGTTAACCATATATCATATATCAATAGAGGATGAATTTGCTAACCTTTTAAATCCCTTCGATTTGTATAATATCACCAAAATTTTTCATACAAAATTTTGACAACACCTCTCTTCCTCCTCCTTACACTTGCAGCAATGGCTCGGCCTGCTGGAGGAGGAAGAAGATTGCTTATATAATGATCTTTAGTACCGGTTAGTAACTAAAGATCAAAATTATTTTTATTATCGGATGGTGGCGCCAACCGGTAATAAAGTTTTCACTACAACAGATTACATTTTTCCGTGCGGTCAAAACACGTTTTTCCGTGCGGAGGATAAGGCCGTCTGTACCTAGGGGTCTGCGAAAATAAACATTTTCGCGTGCGGGCGTCCCAACCTCACGGAAAAATAAACTTCCCGTGCGGTCCGCTTAACTTGTCCGCACGGGATAATAGATTATCCCGTGCAGTTGCGTTATAACGACCGCACGGGATAATCGATCTTCCCGTGCGGTCAGGTTAAGTGGACCGCACGCAAAAGTGGAAAATCACAAAAAAAATAAAAATTCCAAAACACAAAACCTAACCCTAACCCTAGCAAGCCGCCGCCGCCGCCGCCGCCGTGCCTCCCTACTGTCCGATCCGCCGCTGCCGCGCGGGGGGATGGCCGCCGCAGTCGGATCCACGCGGGCGACGACCGCCGTGCCTCACCACCACTAGATCCGCCGCTGACTCACGTGGGGAGGGTGGCGCCGCTCCCGGCCGCCTCCTCCTCGTCGCCGTTAGAGGCGGTGGTGGCGCGGAGCCGGCCGTCGCGCACGCGCAGTGGCGGAGGCGGCGGAGAGGACCGTCGCATGGCCGCTCCCTTCCGTGTCCTCCTCGTCGTCGTCGGTGACGGCGGCGGGGCAGCGTGGATCCAGTCTCCGGCTGCCGTGCCAGCGTCCGAAGTGGCGCCGCCGGTCTCCAGCCACCGCGCCACCTCCCACCCGCTCCCAGCCACCACCTCTTTGGCGGCGGCGCTGAGCCGGCCGCCTCTTGCGCCCAGCACGCTCGGAGGGGCGGAGAGAGAGTCGAAGAGAGAGAGGACAGAAAGAGAGGAGGCGAAAATTTTGAAGTGAGTGAGAGGGAAAAGAGAGAGAGGATGGGATAAAAAAATTTGCGTGCGGTCCACTTAAGAGGCCCGCATGCAAAAATCGGCTCATTTTCCCGTGCGGTCCACTTAAGAGGCCCGTCTGCGAAAATCGATTTTTCCGTGCGGTCCTATTAAGAGGCCTGTTTGGGAAAATCGATTTTTCCATGCGGTCTGCTTAAGAGGCCCGTCTGCGAAAATCGATTTTTCCGTGCGGTCCACTTAAGAGGTCCGTCCGCGAAAATGATTTTTCTGTGCGGTCCTCTTAAGGAGCCGCACATAAAAATGGAGGATGATTTTCGTAGACGCGACTAGTTACGGTCCGTCTACAGTCTAAGAAGGCGCTTGTACAGGAAAATCGTTTTTTAGTAGTGTTTGATCTTTAGTAGCAGTTGGTAACACCAACCGGTACTAAAATTTCTCGGGGGGCTAACGTGCTCTAACAAGTGCGAACCGGGACTAAAAATGATTTTTTTAGTACCAGTTGGTGTTACCGACAGGTACTAAATATCGTAACGTGCCATTGCGCTTATGAACCGGTACTAAAGATCATTTTTAGTACCGGTTTGTAAGAGAACCGAGAGATTTTTGAATTTCACCGATCAAGCAAAGATCGGTTCTCCAGTAGTGATACCCGGATACACTGTAGTACACTGGATCATGGAGGAGTGCTCGTAATCAGTGTCCCGAGGATGTAGGCTTCGGCTAAACCACGTTACCAAATATCGTGCCTCGGTATCATCTCCAGTATTTGGTTCTCCTTTCGCGTTTCTTCCATGTTCGGTTATCAATGTGTTATCGGGGCTCATTTTATAACAGTTAGGCCTACGTACGATTTTATGTTCGGTCTTACATCTTTCTTATTTCAGCCACATCCCAATTTATTCCAGTGCAGTTCTCACTTCTTTGTTGGGCAGCATGCCACTTTTACGTTCCACATCGCCGAGCACGGGACAATGTAGGAATTATTTTGATTATTTAGAGAACGGATCACCGTGTACAGGTACAAAGAAATATCGCCTAGTACCATCGGATAATCTAGATGATTTTAAATTGACTTCTACAAACAAACGACCTAATTTGTACATAATTAATAACTACGCTCAGGCAACAAAGTACTCCAGCATGTTTCCGTACCAAAATAATACATCACACTTTCACATAAACATAAAGAAAGAAATTTTAACGTAGATTTCAATTATGCATTTGCGCTGCCTGTTTGGTATTCTTCATTAAACCATGCAACTCTTCCTGTTGTGCTCCGATTTATTACCGTAGAACTGATGATCCTTGCTTATCCTTCTGAAGTTCAGCGTCGTGATGTTCTGCACGTTGTTTAGAACAATACCATCAATTTAAAACCGTAGATATTGCTATTTGAATAATTTTATGGAATCACTTGCCTTTATTGGTCATCTAATTTTGGTCATCATGGTTGCCTGGAAAAATAACCTATACTTCTCTTGCATTTCTGTCATCTTAATGCAACTTCTGTGTGGCTATTTGATTGGACTTGATCTATAAGTTGTCTTTCTCCCCAGAACATCAAGAGCAGATATATAACTCCTGTATTTCCGCGATCTTAGTGCTGAAACTAAGACTTGTTGCCTAAAAACTATCATTTGCCGAGCCGTAACTCGTGGCTGGTGGTCGCGCTTTTCGCGGTACTTGTGACGTACCTACGTTAGTCTACCAAACTTGTCCACGACATCTATGCCACGAAGAGTTTGATAATAGCTCATCGTAGCATATATGGCCTGGATAAGTTGACAGAGTAACATAACAAGGACAGTAAAAAGCGCGACCACCAGCCACGGGTTGCGGTGTGGCAGTGTCAAGCAGTTAACCTTGCGGCTCCTGTAGATTCGCTCCAGGTTCTTCCTCGTCCTGTGGAGGTAGTTGTGTGTGGGCTCATCCAGGTCGATGATGACGCTGCTGCAGAGGGCGGCCAACCTCTCGGCGACGTCGCTGTCGGTGCGCAGGACGTGCACGATGATCCCCTTCCTGGCGAGGAGCGCGACGTCGCTAGCCGTGCCGGCGAGCTGCGACATGAAGATGCAGTAGGCTGTGACGTGGCTCCCGAGCTCCACTGGGTTGAGCTGCTCCAGCGCCATCAGGTTGCGCAGGATCCTGCACGTGTTGTCATCCACCGTAAGCGACGGGACGCGCAGCGTCAGGCCATCGAGCTTCACGTCGAGAATGGAGCGGGCGCGGCAAGCGCCGTCGAGGTGCTGCCTCTTCAACCAGACGCCGGCGCCGTGGTACTGCGTCGCCGACCGCCAGCGATAGACAGTACTGGCGGTGGCTTCGCCAGCGGAGGTATTGTTCCTTCTGCTGCCGCAGCACTGACCAGAGGTGGGGGGGCGGAAGTGCATGTGCAGCAAGTGAAGCAGGTGCCAGGGAATTGGGTTATCTACGCGGATCGTAGAGAAGCCCAAATGTTCGAGCAGTTCATGGAGGTGCCTTGCCAACACGTCGGCGACCGGCGTGGGAGAGCTGATGATCTTGCCATGGAGCACCTTGTGCATCGTGTCGAGAACACAGAACGGTATCTGGTTATCGACGAGATAGAAGACGTCGCTCACCAAAGCGATATCTCGCATCGCGCTCGTGCGGCTTTCCGGTCGGCTCCAGCTCTTTCTCGAGGCCACGTCCGAGTCCTGGCTCGACAAGCTGTCTTCTGAAAGGCCGGGGCAGCAGTGAGGGAGCACGAACTTGGCAAGAATGTAGCACCCGTCGAGCAGCAGCATCTCCACAAACTCCTTACTTGTCATCCTGATGGCGTGATCGGCGTAATGGTCCCTTGCTTTCTCCTCTAAAGCAGTTATATCCTCCAGTAACCTTGTCAGCATACTGGTCTTCTGAATGTTGTCCCCCGGGAGCAACTCGAGGAGCATCGCCCTCTTCTCCATCTCCGTCCGATTTAGAGGATCGTGGTAGTAGGGGCCGATGCGCACCACGCCTGGCTTGTCCTGTTCTCTCGGCCTAGAAATTTTGCACCCGGATCGCTTGTTTGCTATCTCGCCAGAATGCCTGCAGGTCATCATCAGCTCCTCGACCAGATATTTGATGTCAACTGTTTGTTCGGGATCTCCTGAAAATTTCATCCAGTCAGTGTCTGGCTAGTATGTTTGTAGTGCCAGATATAATGTCTGTTCCAAAATATAAACATTTCAAGTTACGAATCTAGATAGCTGTGTATCCATATTTATTAACGCAAAACAGTGCCGCACCCAAGATTTTACGACATGTCTTTTTTTTCCATATAAAATTTTCTCTTAAAAATATTTATCTAATTTACGATCCGGTTGCTATGTTGTGTTCGTTGCAATTAAAATTTTAGAACAATATTGTACATGATTATATTCTGATAAAATAAAATCTATATATATTATAAATTACTTTTATTATATATGTAAGTTACTTTTATCATATATATATACAAATTATTTTTAGATTTAACTAAATTACTCTGAGTTGATTATTTTTATTATTATTTTTAGTTAATACCATAATTTGTATTGATTAAATTTTATTTCTAGATAGATTCATGTTTATTCCCAATAACGGATTTATTTCTAACTTCTTAACAACTTATTACCATATTATGCTACATATTATGCTAAGTTAATTTTATGATTTATGATTTATGTAAATTACTTTCAAACTTTATTGAATTTGCTTTCATACATATATTTACTTAGCAATCTTCTCTACACTCTTGCTTGTGAATTTACTCCATATAGTTTGTTATTTTAACTCAGTCATAATGTAATTATTTCTAATGGTATAGAGAGTTATTATATAATTTAATTAAATTACTTTTAAATTAATAAAATGTTTAAATATATTCAATATGGATCTCGTTTTATCAGTGGAGTATAATGATACAAATAGATCATAATATGTTATTTATTATTTAAAAGATATAAGTCATTAAAGAGGTTAAAAAAGCATGCACCATTACATTTATTTTTAGTTAAATGGGATTTATTCCTGGGATGGAGTGGTCGCTACGTAGTCATGTCAAAAAAAAAATACCATCGGGTGGCTTGTGTCTGGGTCCGTCCAAGGTAATATAGATCTTAAAATATAGAAATATATGACAAGGAATAATAAGAAAACTATAAGCATTTCGATGAATGTATAGACCTGCCCACAAAATACAGAAAGAGTACACGGTATCACTGCTACAGAAATGATTTTTACTTATATAGGTTGCAAGTGAATCGTAATTGGCAGGAAGCTATGTTTTCACATGCGGATTATTAAGAGCTCTGTATGTAAAAAATCTATTTTCACATACGGATCTCATGCATGCAAAAATAAGTCTACTTTCGCATACAGATCTCTTAAAAGACTGCATGAAAAAATAGATTTTCGCATGCGGACCTCTTCCTCCACCTTAGATTTTTTCTCCTCTCCTCTCTGCATGCGAAAATACCTCTTCCTCCTCCATAGATTTTTTTCTCCTCTCCTCTCTCTTCTCCCTCTCAGGCACTTCAAAATTGTCACCTCCTATCCCCTCTCCTCTCCTCTCCTGCGGACTGGCGGTAGGTGGGCGAGCGAGCGGGCAGCGGTGGCGGCGGCCGATGGCCGGTAGCCGGCTTGGCGACCTCGGGCGGCAACGCTACCGATTAGTAGGCGGCCAGGAGTGCCCAGGCGGGAGGCGCGACCACTTCCTCCACCACTGGCGGCTGGCTTGATGACCTCAGGCGCTGCCGCCGCCGACAACAAGGCAGTTGGGAGCGGCGGGGCGGGCTTCACAGCCACCACTCCACCACCTCCTTCCAACGCGGATCTGGCCGACGCTCCGCCCCCACGCGCGCGGTTCCGGCGGCGGATCTAGCGTGGTGGCGGGCGACGGCCAGATGGGCAATCTCGGACTCCAGCGCGGATCTAGCTGCCGCTCCACCCCCACGCGCGCGGATCCGGCGGTGGATCTAGCGTGGTGGCAGGCGACGGCCAGATGGGCGATCTCGGACTCCACCTCCTCCACCGCTGGATGGCTGCACCGCCTCCCTCCAGCCCACGGATCCGGCGATGGAGCGATGTATGGGGCACGGGCGATGGTGGGAGGCGCGACATGTGGTGGCGGCGGGCGCAGCGGCGCGGATCTGGCGCGCCGACGGCGATGGCGCGGATCTGGCATGGCAAGCGGCCGATCTGGCGCTCAGACAGTGTGAGGCGGGCTCGGGCGGCTGGGATACATCGCTCCGGCGACGAGCTAGGGTTCGTGGGTTTTTTGGTTTTTATTGTTTTTCGCTGAATTTATTTTCGCATGCGGATGGTATATTGCGCTACTCGCATGCGAAAAATCCGATTTTCGCATATCTTTTGGTGCATGCGGTTGGTGTAACCGTATGTAAAAATCTATTTTAGTCGTATGAAAAACGGTTTATGTAGTAGTGTGTATATAATGGGTTAACAAGCTTTAATTGTATACAACGAGTTGCAACAGAGTTCTTCTAAACTAACATATGTAACGAGTTATAACAAGCTTTAAGCTAATTGGCTGGCGTGAAGTGCTAGTTTCTCTGAAGTATTTTAAGGCAGCAGAAAAATTTGGGAAAACATGTAATCACAGAGGGCTTGTTTTCTAGCCCTTCAAGCGGCAGCGCAGTGGCACAAAACAATTAATGTTTGTGCTGCCTTACTGCTGCAGCCGCAGTAATTTAATATATGGTCGAAGAAAGGAAATTGAGTTCGGCAAGGAGGTTGAAACCCTTTCCTTCCGACGCTTAAAATATAGTGAGCAAATTTAGTACATAATTAATTAATAATTAGTTAAATAATTTAAAAAATAGATTAATATAACTTTTTAAAACAACTTTTACGTAGAAAATTTGGGAAGCATGAGCAAGGAAAATAAAGGTAGAAGTTAAGGAAGGAGGGAAAAACACTGTAAACTGCCACAATTAATAAAGTTCTCAATGGATATCGTTATCTGTAAATTAGCTTTTACAAATCTTTACAGATTTATACTCTACACATTTCTTTCCTGTTAAAATATAGCTATTTCAGATTAAATCTATTCTCTTCGTTCAATAAAAATAAATCTAGTATAGAGAATTTATGGTATTGTATCATGTAATATATTTGTTTTGTTCCACAAAAGTAAAACTAGTATAGAATTTATGTATTGTATCATAATATGTTTTTTTTTTTATGGGAGGAAGGGATCCGTATGAAGGGACAAACCTGTTGTGAAGTGCCGACCGGCTATCCCATACCTAGCCCGTTCCATCCAGTCTCTCGTGAGGTAGCAAGTTGGTGTGCTTCTCGGTACCGTTTGTTTTTGTGTGTTTTGCTTCTCTCCGTAGAAGTCTCAATATATAGTGTCACGGAGGCATCCGGGAAGTGGCTATCTACCAGACTTAGGCTGCGTTCTTTCCTCCCCTTTCCCAACTCCTCTCCCTCGTTTTTCGCACGCACGCTTTTCAAACTACTAAACAGTATGTATTTTGCAAAAAGTTTCTATACAAAAATTACTTAAAAAAATCAAATTAATCTATTTTTTAAAAAAAATTTAACTAAAACTTAATTAATCACGCGCTAATGGATCGATCCATTTTCCGCAATTACTGTGCGCTTTCCGAACACGCGCGCGTGAACGCTGCCTTAAATACTTCATCACCAAACTTCAATAGACTTAAATGTTTTATCCTGTGAGCCTCGGGAAGCGGGGTCATAGATAAGAGCAAGTGATATACTCATGCTGTGAGCCTCGGAAAGCGGTAAGTATAATATCACGCTATAGGCCAGTTTTAAACACACGTGAAGGGGATAAGGAAGAAAGAAAGTAAACTATAAATTTGTAGCCAGCTGTAGTACGGACTCGAAATAATTATGTGTATATAAAAAGTGAGATCAAATGTTAATAAAAGTGAGATCAAATGTTAATAGTGTTGTATATATTTATAGATAACTATTTTATAAATTGGTTCTTATATTGGCTACAGATGATTTATAATTAATAGTTAACTATACTATTAAACTTGCTCAATGCCGTTAGACTGAGTCTTAGCTAAGGCTGTGCACTTTTATCTTAAGTTTCTAATCTTCACTCCCTCGTTTTCCACTTATAATGTCACCCTTATGAATTATATTCTACTTATCTTTTCCAAAGCAAAGAATTGTTGTGATAGTATACTAGTATGGCTGATAAATTCTAAGGAAAAGTCATATTTAGAAATAATTTGAAATATGATATCGATAAGTATTTTGACATAAATTTGAAATACTAGAATGACAATGATAAGTAATTTCAAAGAAAGGGAGTTCGAGTCTATTTTTATGTGATGTACCTTCATTAACGTGCTACTCTCTTCGTAAAAAAACCTAACACGAAATATGACACATACTAATACTACGAATCTGTATTAGGTTTCTTAGATAAAGATAGTACTTAAGCCTTGTTTGATATTGAAGGTTGGGAACTTCCCCCTTGGTACGGAAAACGGCACATCTCATTACAGTATGATTAATTGAGTATCAGCTTAAAAATAATTTTCCTAAATAGTTTGTTTAAGAAAACATAGCATTTTACAGTTTAGAAGCGTGCACCTGGAAAACAGGACAGTGATGCTTTGATACTCAGACAAAAGCACACAGCCTTAGCTATACTATCGAGCCAGATTCCCGTTTAGATAGTTGTGATTTCTATCTAACCTTTACATGCATCCTCGTTCTCGCCTAGCTGGATCGACGAATTTAGGCCCTGTTTAAGGTATTTGGAATGGTAAATGGTAAATGGTAAAAGTTTTGGTGGTAAAAGTTTCAGCATTGAATTTTTACAAGTTGGTGTTTAGAGGCATGCAAAAGTTATCATTTTCCCATGCACCATGAGAGGTGGTCCGCGTCGCTATGTATTTTTTGGTGAAATTTGCTAGTCCAGACTGTCAAATGCTAAATACAAAGTTACTATTTTCTTACCTTATTGTTTAGATCTATTTTATTAAAAAGTGCTTTAAAATGGTAAAAATTTTTTTATCTAAACAGAGCCCTTCACTAATCGATTGAGACCAATGTTGATGACCTGGTCACGGCATAGTATCTCAAGTATAAAATTAAAGTGTCCTTTCATTGATTAATTAATTAACTAATTAAATGCAGGAGAGCAGGAATATTACAGCAGCATGTGGTAGTCTACTGATCGAATCTCGCGTTGTTTACCTAGAACTACGCCCTTTTGTCTTATCTCTCGTAACATGTGACTAGAAGACGGATAATAGGATGTCAAGATGCTTTATTTTGAGTCATGTGAGAGAATTCGGACAAGCTTACTCGTGATGTTGTCCCACCGAATCTGATGAGGACATCTTACTCGAATATGATCATAGCTAATTCGGATATATGATCATGAATACCCTTATGTATTTACATACCTAATTAAAAAATACGTAAATATTTTGGGATTATTTTCGTTCGTCATCATCATCATTTATATGTATGCGCAATTTTTGTTTACCCAAAACGGACTCTAAGCCTGAAAACTTTAGGGTTCGCTATAGGGTTCGATTCCAAGCTCGATACGATGCGATTTTGCTCTAATTCTTAGGAAAATGGAAAGAGGAGAAGATAAGGATTGAAACCCCTCAATCAATTTTGGATTATTTCAAAGGATTCGAACGAATTTCATGAAGGAGGCGGCTTCAGGCGCGGCGTCGGGCAGCTGCGGGACACCGGACGAAGTTAGGAGACAACGCGGTAGCACTAGGACCCATGCACAGTGAGAGGAGGAGTAGGGGGACACCGATTAGACTTGTAGTTACTTGATGAGCCGAATGCGCGGTTGCAGGCCGAGACGGAAGGGAGGAGAAGGGAGGAAAATGGGCTGGCTCGACAGCGGGCTGAGTAATGAAATGGGCTTAAAAAGCCCAAACAGAAAGGAGGGTTTTTATTTTGATTTTTATTCAAATAAATACTAAAATGATGCTTGTATTATTAAAATTAACAATTAACCTCTGAAAATTCCAAAATAAATTAATATAGTGTAATTAATAATGGAGAATTTAATAAAAATTAAATGCAGACATCTTTTATTTGGTAAATTTTATTTCCCACATTTACTTCACAGGTAAATTAATTGAAGTTTAGCATGAATTCTAGAAATAATTTATTAAATAATTTGTAAATCCCTAAAAAATTAGGGTATGAAATTTCATCCCATTCTCGATTTGGATTAGGATGGTACATACGTATGTCCATGTCTCACAATTTATTTCATATTTCGAGCCACACGACTCCGAACACCAAAAGAACCGTGCATGTTTAAAATTTTTTATTGTTGCTGCTCATCAATAGGATCAATGAGATCAATTCAATGAAAATGACTTGATGAAAACACATCCCGAGAGTTGTGAACTCAATGATGTCATCTTTTTTAGAGGGGATATGCAACTACGACGCAACATTATATGCAGCTCTAATTGTTTGTCCGGGAGTTTTCGATTCAGCATTCGTCTGTTGACCACGTGTTCCCGTCCGTGGCAGTCTCACGACCAAAACGAGCTAGGCCTAACGTCCCAACCACAACTGCTTCGTCAAGCCATTCCAAAATCAGATAGTACGATGATATTAGACCTACTATATATACAGGTCAGTCCAGAAATTACCTTGATTTTCATAAGACTTTTATTCTTCAACGTAGTATACATGTGTAATTGCGATTTCATATGAAGTGCGGATGAAATAGAAATACATATAGTTTCTTTATATGAAAGATGGTGAAATTTGTATTTTAATTAATTATATAATGTAAATATTTCTCAACTTTTCCTTAATTTTCTCTTGTTTTCTTCCCGTTGCAATGCACAGGAACTTTTTCTAGTCTATAAACCAAATGTACATACTTTCTATGTGAAATTTAGTTATATATTTGAATAAACATTATTACACTATGAATTTTGTATCTTCTCGTTTGCAGAGGTACTTTCTTCAGAAAAGAAAATGAGATTGAGCGCAAGAAATACATGGATGATCAACGAAATTGATTGGGGATACCAAACAAGACCTTTCCATGTCTACTCTAAAATTAGCACTTCACTTTTGATTCATATAAGGCAAGAGATGAAGTTCTGCATATTTTGGATTCGGATTCAGGTCTCATAACAATATCTAATTCAAATGAACATGGCCACTGAACTAGAAGGAATCTCAGGGTCCATGAGTACTTGCTGTAAATCTTATGGAGTCTACTTTCTGAAAGTTTTCATCCCACATCAAAATTCCTACCGAGCTGTCGAGAATTTGCAAAACAAGCCACGTAACTCATCTAGTCCGACTCTTATTTGGGGCCATGGTCCTTGTAATTGTGTCTGGGCTAAGCCTAGGGTGGTGTGTGCCATAGGGCAACCCTAGGACGCCCCTAATCATATTTATTCAGTAGTCATCATATAGATTAGAGTGGGGTTTGTCTTGTATTATTTATGGCATTGTAGCTTTACCGCTTGTTCAGTCTATGGAACCTCAACCTTTGAGATTTGAATCATTAATCTGCAAATTGAGTTACAATCAACCTTATTCTTATTTGTGTTCTTCGATTCTCATGTAGGGATTAGCTTTCTCGGTGAGGTTAACCGGACAACGCACAATTGATAACCAAAGGAGATGTGGTGTTGCAGTTGCAAGGTCCGGATCTTGTTGATCGGAAGTCGGATCGTGTGTGTTAAGTTTTCACCAAGTCGAGAGTTATCAGTACCTACCAAAAGATTGGGACTTAGCACCCCATTAGTTGGTACCAGAGCTTCAGATTAATAGTTAGGTAATTTATCTATCCATAACCAGAAAATACCTGAAAAAGTTTCATCCCTTACCAAGACAATTTGGGTCATTGCATTGTTCTTTTTATATCTTGCTTTGTTAAGTTTTGTGTTGCATCGTCATTTCATGTTGCTGCTCTTAGGGTCTAGTCATTTGGAGTTTCGAGTTCTTGTCACGTCTAGTGCCACTGTCATCGTCACCTCCGCCTATCGTCGGGACCTACGAAAACAAAATCACCTCACCACCAGGGTTCTATTTTGTAGTTCTCATAAGTTTTTGTCTGCTGGTTTTGGAGTTGTATCAAGTTAATGGTTTAGTTGTGTGGTTGTGCCGTGTTTCTATTGCATGTGAGGTGAGGGAGGAAAACAGAGTTAAGATTTAGTACATCGGTTTTGTTTTCGATATCGAACTTGAGTTGTATTTAAAAAACGAAATCAATATGAGGAGATAATTCCATTTTTCTAGAGACCTATTTTAGTTTTTGCAATTTTCTAGTTAAGTCCATGTAATTTTCACATTTATGTTTGGGTCCATGTAATCTTGTTTCGAGTTCACTGAGTTTGTGTTAAAAAATAAAAAAGATAAAAAAGGCTGAAAGGTGTTTAAAAAAAGCCACACCAAAAAAGAAGAAGCAAAGAGCAAAAAAAACAAAAGAAAGAAAGAAAAGAGAAATTCAATTATTATCTTTGAGCTTGATTTCATATATCAGAGTTGTGTTTAAGTTTTTTCGTTTGCTATCTTCTTATATCGTTTGTGTCTAGACTTGTGTCTCTATTAGGATCTAGCTAGGATCAGCACGGTTCTGACTTTGAACGATTATTCTATTTTGTATTTTCTGATTAGCGCATTTGTTTTCCTTTGCTATTATATATTGTGCATCTCAAGCTACTATATATAACTCTAGCTAAACATAGTTTCGACCCTTGCAATCGTCGGATCACAACTTCAAGGTATAACGAACCAGCCACCGGTTGTACCGTCCTTAGCATTGCTGGTAACACACTTGTATGAGCTTGAAAAGATGCTTCAATTTGCTAGCCTCCACTACAATCCTTACTGGGTATTTAATAGGGCAAGGATAATAGTGAGCTATAAGGCTCAGCCATATACTTAAAGAAAGCTATAACGCCCTCTTTTCTCTAACCCAGCATAGTTATGACGTGTCAATTTTGTAGCCCGCTTACATAACACTATTGTACCTACTATTATATACCTAATCAATTAACTGTTATAAACTTGTAATATTTTTGTCAATGAGTGATACCCGTGGACCCTATTATTAGGGTATTGGGGTACATTGGTACGAGGATCTACACGAAACGATATCAAGCACACAAAAGATAAGGATTATACTGATTTAGACCCCTCGCAAGGTAATAACCCTAGTCTAGTTTACATGGGATTACGACGGAACCACAGAGATTACAATAGAGAATAATAGAACCGACGAGTTACCGACTAGATCCCTGTCAAAAATGATTCAACGAGACTAGGCGGCGTGTTGGTTTCCAGTCCTCCAGATTGCTTCTTCTGTGGTGAGTGGCTAAGCTATGATTCGATGATCCGGTACCGCCTAGGGGCCTTGTATTTATACCACAGGTGACTTGGCCTCCAAGTAGAACTCAGGGAGAATTCCCTTTGTACGTGATCATAGAGTCCGCCTCCTCCCTAAATAGGACTCTGACTTCTTCTATATGGGAGATGGTTTCCTTATACACGGTTAAATTCAATTATCTCTAAGGTAAACTTCCCGTGTACTTAAGGGTATCCGTATCCGTATACTTCATTACCCCAAGGATGTGAGGTATGTCTTATCCGTAACCCTAACAATTTTATTTTTGATTTTATCTCTTATAATATTTATTACAGCGCACGACCCTTTAGCTAGTATTTAAAATTAGTATTAGAGCTGAAATATACAATATATTAGCTATAAGATTGTGTTTTTTCTCCTATCTTTTCACGAGGACAGATCGGGTGAAAACATGTTATGTATTGAAAACTCATAAAAATCATACGTAAAAATTCTGTAGATTCATGAAAAAAAGTAGTGTACATATGGGTGTAGATATAAAATACATTTTCACCAAATCTTAAGTTCAAACTTAACTTTATGTGGGAGTAACAAAAGGACAAATTTCATGTAAATAGTAGCACGATACTATTTACCTGAAATTTGTTATTTTGTTTCTCAGAAATGAAGTTGAGTTCGGACTTGAGATTTGGTGAGAATATATTTCATATCTACCCCTATCTTTAGTAATGTTTTCATAAATTTACAAAACTTTTAACCATGATTTTTACTAGTTTCCAATACACAGCTCATTTTCACCGGATATTTCCTTCTTTTTCACTCCCATATATATATTTAATGTATTTATAAAGCAAGTTTAATAGTATAGCTAACTGCTAGCAGTAAAAGTCAACTGAGTTCTTTGCTTCATTTTCCCAACTCCGTTCTCTCGTTTTCCGTATGCACGTTTTTCAAGCATTTTTTTAAAAAATTTCTATACGAAAGTTGCTTTAAAAAATCATACTAACCCATTTTTCAAATTAGTTTTAGGTAATACTTAATTAATTTTATGTTAATGCATACATCGTTTTACGTACAAGAGAGGAGGGGTTCCCAACAATAATATATATATATTGCACCGGATATGTCCTATCCATACAATAATTTTATCTAAATATATATAATCCACATCTCATACGGACATAAAATCTATCTTTTTGATTCCTTCCTACAGCTAATCTTTTTCTTCTATTTCCTCCACATATGCTTATAGCTAATCTATATAACCTCTGCTATTGTATTTGCTCTCAGAGCATGTGGGTTGTAGTATAAGTCTATATAGGAGTAGAAAGTATATATTCCAGAGTACACGATTAGCAACAAAAGATACAATATGTTTGAATTCTTCTTTAAAGAAAAACAACAATATGCACAAAAATAATACCAAGCGTATAAAAAATTATGAACATATACAAAATAGGTGGCCTGACTAGAAAATTTAACCTAAGTTATTTATCATTACAAAGATTAAAATAAGATTACTACTCACTCTGTTGAAAATGTAGTATAACTTATAGCGTTTAAAATTTATCTGAGGTCATCTCTCATTCCATTTATCTAATTCTGATCACCTCAAATAATAACAATCAATGTCTGCTTTAGATCTTTGACCTTATTCCTCATAAAAACTTTATAAGTGCTTACGAATTATAAGAGAATGCATACTAGAAGAAACTTTATAAGTTCATCTTTAGGTGAGTTAGTTTCTATGTTTTGGGATGGTAACTCACTTGTTTTCCATTAACATTTCCCGAATCGATGAACGATACATTTGTAAAATATTTTTATATATTTTTAAAAACTCAAATAAATTAATTTTTAATTTTATAATAATTAGTACTTAATTAATCGTGCCATAATTTATTCATTCCGTCTTCCAAATTGCTAAGTGCTCCAGGCCAAATCCAAACGAACAACGTTTGTCCTTAATTAATCTCTACCATCTCTGTTAAACGAAACTTAACCTGAGGATGAGATATAAACATAACAAAACAAATCTAAACAGGCAATGTTCAGATTCGTTGTTTGCGTCCTATCCTTATTTTTTTAAATGGAGGAGTATCCCTCGTTCTAATCAATCAGTGGGTCGCAGGACTTCGCTCCTTTATCCGTTAAAAAGGTGATATTCACTTCAAACGAGATAAGAGAAAACTACTGCATCCAATAAAAACTGATAGTAAGATATAATATAGTATAACGAGTATGGATATGCTCATATTCAGATCCATTGTAGTATGTTATACTTATATCTTATTTTTACCATTTTTTACGGATGGAGTACTTCTAGATCAGTCAAATGCATGACATGATTTTGCCTCGGGCTAGTAAAAAAGTGTTTGAGATTCACATGGAACAATGTAGAAAAAAAATACTTTAACATCCAACATTTTATAGGTTATCGAGGACTCCCTTCTTAGCAAAATACCGCTTCAGAGCAACTTGGCTGAGTTCATTTCGAAGCTTTCCCACTCACCTCTCTCTTTTTCCGTACACATACTTTTCAAATTGCTAAATAGTATATTTTGCAAAAAAAAAATCTATACGAAAGTTATTAAAAAATCATATTAATCCTTTTTCTTAAATAAATTAATACTTAATTAATTATGTATTAATGAGTCGCTCCATTTTGCATGAGCGAGGGATTAATTCCAATCCCCAAGTGGAGAACACAGCCTAATAGTATAGCCATCTACTAGCTTCAAATCATCAATAATCAATTTAATAAACAATTCATACTACAAATATATACTACACCATTAATACCTGGTCCGACCTATCATACAAGCTCGCTTTAAATCTATAGCCCGCTTTTTCTCTTATCTTTTATCTTCTACACATGTGGTTATAGCTGGTTTTTACCCTGCTATTGTACTTGCTCTATGGTTCTTAAGTTTTACACATTAAAAAAATAAATCAAAATTTGTTATTGTTTTTCTAGTGAGAAACTAGATAAAGAATTATATGTTAGATACTTTTTATTGGTTGAGATAAGAGAGTAGATGGAGAAAATGCTATGTATTGGAATAAATTTCGACCGCTGGAAATATGAATCCCTCCATCCTATAAGAGAATCAAATATGCAAAATTTAAAATGTACCCTTACATGCAAGGTGTCTAGAGTATTTAGTTGTGATATCAATCATGTACGATTTAAATTTCTCTCCGTCCTATCAATAACCACCCTCTCACTGCATGTATCCTTAATGCGGGGTATTTATTATTTTCTCCTTCTCTTCAACTTTTCTTCGAAACAATATAAAATCCTTTATATTTGAGAATGAATGTGGTATATTTTGGGACTCACTCCCACTGAAGATATAGAAAGTTTTAACTTTTCACATGGGTATTAAGAAAAGCTAAGAAAAGACTTCGGAAGAATCTTTGAATCGGGCGCCTGATCTTCACGAAAAAAATTGGTCGGTCATATTGCAGTTGATCACCAGTAAACATTGAGTTATACATGGTGAAACAAAAAAAATCAATCACCAAAACATTTAACTTTTTGTGAAACACAGTGGAGACACACGTTGAAACATGTCCTTATCACGTATAAAACATTGTGTGTTAATGAACTGACAAATATGTGTTTCTTTCATCAGAATATAATCATGCGATATCTTGTTGTAAAGATTTAATTGTAATGAATACAACGGTGTGATCAGATCGTACATTAGGTAAGTAGTTTAGGAGAAAAACGTCTTTAATGTCACTAAATGTATGCATGCATGCATGGATGAGGTGGAAAGAGAGAGGAGAGAGTAGTGATAGGTAGTTTCGGGAATTTTGTGAAACACGCTGAAGACATGCGTTGAAACATATTACTATCACATATGAAACTGTTGATGCAAAAAACACACACTGGTCTGAGAGGTTTGCTTTACTCTAGTGCAGGTCCAAAATTATGGTTTTATGTTCAAGGGCGTGCCAGTTGATTTGATCCTGTAATCAACAAGGAAATATGCAAAGAATATTAGTAAACGATAGACAATCGGTCATAGGACCGATTTCATATCGTATGTGACCTAGCTGATGCAATAAAGCATGAATCGGCTGTAAGATGTATGAATAAGCGTGGAAACAACCCTAATACTAGTATATCGGTTGTAGATATCAATATTATGCAATCAATAGATCAATATTGCTTTAGAAATAAACAATTGGTATAGATCGGACTGAACCGAGACAGTATAAATTGCTTAAGTCTATCACAACATGAAATAACGATTACATAAGACTAATGTCATAGCCGATATCTAGATCTAGTTGCATATCAGTCGTAAATCCGATACAATCTTATGATAAAGCACTAAAGATTGAAGATAGAACATTAAACAAAGCATAAAACCATGTCAAATATTCTAAATAGATAAGATCGGCTGAAACTCTGATACTATCCCTATTGACAGTCGTAAAGCATGTTATAGATCATGATTCTAAGATAACTTAATAGGTTGGACCGAACCAATGCAGCATTAAGTATGAAAGAAGCATGACATGTAATAAGCCAATAACATCAAATCAAGATGGTAGATACATCATATAACATGAATCAATAAAGTAAACTAGCCGATATCGTCGAAACCCTAAACGGATCTAGCCGATATAGGAAATAACATCATTGATTTAGGCTATATGATGCATATGATAACTGCGGAACTTGCAAGATAGAATTAGAGTGTCATAAAGATGTAAGCACTAATCCCAATAATGCAACTTGCCATGACAAGATATACCTTCTCGCCGAAGATCAAATTGATGCAGCACGACTCGAGAGCACAAGCTTGTCGGAAATAAGAAATAAAGGTGGCGATGCACCGAGAGTGATTGAACGTATGTTGTTGTTAATTACAAGACCTCGGGATTATATTTATACCCTAAAATACAAACATTGTCCATCACGGACACGACTCATATTAACCTATTACAAATCCAACTAACGAACAAGTCCCTTAGGCGGACTCTTACCGAGAATATCTATAAGGAAATTACATAAAATATCCTAACTAATAGATACAATTGCCTCCTCAGGACTCTATCCGTGCATGGCAATCCATATGAAGCACGCTAACACAACCTGATGACGTATACCGAGTCATATTATCGAAATCGGCTCAATCGGCTAACCTAGTCCGACTCTGACTCTGCCGATCCAGTTCACAGCCGATTCGGACTACAGCCGATTCTCACTCTGTTTTCCAATACGATCTTATCTCTTCAATCCTCCTCAATTCCATCCTTATCTCCGATGTTTGAATTACCAAATTTGGTCGTCAACACATGCCCCCCAAGTCCGGAATATTTGGTAATGTTTCGGATTTGCCAAATCTTATCTCCGAGATAATCTCGCTCTTTCCGTTTTTGACCGTTACCACAACGCTTTAAATACCTGACCGACGGCCCCGAGAAACTTCACACCGTTATACTGTTGCCACCGCTTTAGCCATCTCCGTCTCTCCCAACTCCGGCGATACCCTCGGCGCAAACAGTCAACTCCAAGCAATCCCTCTCTCGTCCAACCTCCGCCAACAAAAGATGTCTTCCTCATCCGCTCCATCCGCTGCCCCATCGGCCGAATATGCTGAGGTAAGTCCCATCAGCTAGATCTCCTTTTTGTTCATCCAATCTTATTTTCCGCAATCTTAGTCTGCTCCCTCTCTTTTTTGCTTTGTTGATGTAGCATCTCGCAAACCTAGTTGCAGTCCCCACCCTCAATCATGAAAACAACTACTTCCTTTGACCAATTGGCAACTTAGACCCCACTGAGTTTATCACCGCCGAAACCAACAGGATCCCCTTTAGATTAGTCAACCCAAATCTAGGGCATTGGAAGAACACCCTCAAATCCTGGCCGTCCCTAGAGAAAAGTTGGCCCGCATGGTACAAACTTGTATCGGCTAGCAAACAAAGTCACTGGGATGAACTTGGAATCGGCCAAGCACTAGCCCTCAGTTTGGCAAATTCGGCTAAGGACGAACCGCTCATGGCCTCTGCTAGTTATTTCTGGTCCAACACCATTAATGCCTTCATGTTTAACCAAGGACCGATGACCCCAACTCTCTTGGATATAACCATGTTAACCGGACTCGATATCACCTCATCAGCTAACCCAATGATCTTGAACTCCAAAAATAGATTCGATTTTAAAACCAAGAGCATAGGAGGATGGTCTGGTTTTATTTCAGCTAATATGGGTCAGGGCTCAGTTACTCCAAGAGAGCACACCGCATTTCTGTTAATGTGGTTGGAAAAATTCTTATTCTGTGGATCCAGTTGCGGTCCAACCTCAAACTGGCAGCATATAGCCGAAGCACTTGAGGAAAAGAGACAATTTCCTTTAGGAAAGATCCTGCTCAGCTATTTATACCAAACTCTAAACAACACATCGGCTAAACTGGCTACTGGCTCAATAGTCTCGGCAGGTGGTCCATGGTGGCTATTGCAAACTTGGCTAAATCTAGTAGCAATGAAGGCTGTCAATCGGCCATCTCTAGCAGAAGCAGAATTCCCAAGGTTGGAGCCGATCACCGATGATGATGGTGAAGAAATAACCCATCGGAGGTGTACCTCTTTTGGAGAATATGCCACCACTCCAGCCGATGCTGGTGCAAAGCTGTCAGCAGAACTACTTAAGGACTGGTTTTTTAGTTTCTATGATGGTTTCCAGAAAGATTCTAGAATCTGGTTCTTTTATGAAGAGTCAATCAATTTTGAACTACCATCGGACTTCAGATTTGAAGAAATCAATCATGATAAATTTCAGAAGTCCAGAGAAGTGTATACCACTGCTATTAGCCCATGCATCCTTCCTGTCGGCATCCATCAAGGCAGGAACATAAAGGTTTCATATGAATTCTATCATCCCATGAGCTCAGCAAGGCAGTTTGGTATGGGGCAATTACCAATCGGCCTATGGTTTGCCGACAAAATCCAATGCAGAGGGGAAATAACCTCAAGTCTGATGAGGGATCGGCTACTAAATATTCCAGAACCTTCCCTTGGTAACATCGAGAATATTGAGCTAGCTATGTTCAGGAGCAAGGTCTTAACTTCATGGTGGGCTGAGTGGAAACAACATCTTTTCCATCAATCGGCTTCCATCTACACGACAGACCTCTTTCCAGATATGATCCCCCAGGTAATCCCTTTATTCCTTCTAACTCAGCTTCATTACTGTTTTAAATACATTAGCCGATTCTACCCTTTAACTTATGAAATATACTTGATTTTTCAGACTATAGACTCATCTCCCCCTCGCATTAGCAGAAGTGGCAAGGATATTGAGTATGCTGCAGGATTGCTACCCAACAGATGTGGTATGACTCCTCCTGTCATCGGCTATCATGCCCCCAAGACATCAAGTCTGCTCCATGGACAAATAAGGGAACCAGCCGATGCAGGCAAGAAAAGAAGAACTAGAGCATCAACCACCATGCCACCAGCTGCTAAGAAAAAGGCCAAAAAGCAACCACCTCCAACAGCCGATGACACAAATGAAGCCTTAGAAGAAGCAGCAATCGAAAAAGCCATAGATGAAGCCGTGGCCGAATTGAGTGACATAGGAGAAAGAACACCTCCAGCTTCTCCGGCTCCAACACAAACTCCTACAACACCTGCTGCTCCAGCAGTCTTCTCCCGGCAACCCAGAGTAAGTTCACCTCTTTTAATATAAAATCTCCTTATTTAGTGCCAATCTAAATTCCCAAACTTTGTCCATCGCAGAAGAAAAAACCAGCCGAGAAGAAGAAACCAGCACCAATATCGGCCAAACCAACTGTTCAAGCTCCCCTGGTAAATTTTATCTCACTAAAACCCTGAATCATTTTACTTGGTCGATACCATCTAACACATGCACAAATATTTTCAGCCTACTCCCCCTCCATCGCCTGCAGCACAGCCAATTTCAAGTGAACACACCGCATCGGCTGCAGACAGCCATCATATTGAAGAAGAAGAAGTTGCTGCCCCTGCAATCCCTGTAAGTCTCAAACCCTCAAAAATACCAAATCGGCTACTCAAAACATTCTCTGACTTGTATCTTCTTTCCATTACAGGTCTTAGCCGATTTATTTTCTTTTGACCTAAAGGACTACTTTGATGAAGAAGCAGAGGGAGAAACGACAAGCAAATCCTTAGCTCCCTAGCCGATGATGTGAAGAGGAATCTCGAAGACATTTCTCATCGGCTAGAAGCATCTTTGGATAGCCTAGTGGTTGATTGCAGCACTCTCCGGGCCAGATTTCAAGATATTCAAGCCCAACTCCCGGATGATCTGTCCAACATCATCACTCCAGCCATGTACCTCGAGCAACATCAATTTAAGCTGGAGAAGGCAAGACAGAGAATAGCTGATCGGCTAGAAAAGAAGAGCATTGAGGCCACAATTCAAGTGAATCGGCAGCTAGTACATGATGAAAAGAACAAGCTGGATCAACTAGCCGAAGAGCCAATCAAAGCCACAATCGATCAACTAGAAGCCGAAAGAATATATCTATTAGCCAAGCTTGAAGAGTGTAATGCCAAAATTGCACTGGAAAAGCAAAAATTACCCGATCTCCCAAAAGCCATTGGAGAACAAAAGGCGAAGTTAAAATCGGCTATAAAGAATGTAGCCAACATGACTAAGTCCTTGAAAGTGATCCCTGGAACCGACGCTCAAGATGCCCATGCCATTGCAAAAGTTGAAGAAATCCGACAACGGGCACAATCTTCTATCCAGCGCTATCTTTCTCAATGATATCATGTAATGGGGACTTAAGAAAAATTTTGTAATCAACTCTAAAATCGGCTACTCTTGATTTGTAATATATACTCTGATATCGTCTTAGCCATCGAGCCGAATCTTGCTCTCAAATTTTGCTCAATAATTTCCAACTTCAACTTTTGGCTCAAAAATGTCCAACTTCAACTTTTGTCCTTCATGCCCCCCAAGTTTGTAGTAGGGAACACAATGCTGCAAACTTATATGTCTAAGGACAATAAAAATATCGGCCATCTAAAGGCGATATAAATTCATCGGCTATCAACCATAAACCGGCAACCATAGCCGATTATGAACCAATCCAAACACTTGGGTAATATTTCTTTAAGTATTTTCCATTAAGTTCTCTTCCAAAAACTTCCCCATGAAGCCCTTTTAACATATAGGCCCCCTTAGAAATGCATTTATGAATATGAAAAGGTCCCTCCCAATTTGGTGACCACTTGCCGAATTTATTATCTCGGGCCCCTATCGGTAGCACCAGTTTCCAAACCAACTCGCCTTCTTCAAAAGATTTAGGAACAACCTTCTTGTTATAATGCCTTGCAACCCTCTCCTTATCTTTTCCAACTTTCTCAAGAGCTCGCAATCTTGCTTGAACCAAATCCTCTGACTCATCAACCATCAAATTATGATAATCATCGGCTGTTAACTCATCCTGTAAAGAAATCCTCCTGGAGCCGATGTTGGTTTCCCACGGTAACATAGCTTCATGCCCATAAACGAGTTGATAAGGGGGTACCTGAATTGCACCATGGCAAGCCATCCGATAGGACCACAATGATTTAGCCAAAATAATGTGCCACTTCTTGGGGTATTCGGCTATCTTTCTCTTAACGAATTTGATCAAGTTTTTATTAGATGCCTCAGCCTGTGAAAAATATAATTCAATAAAGTAAACTAGCCGATATCGTCGAAACCATAAAACGGATCTAACCGATATAGGAAATAGCATTATTGATCTAAGCTATACGATGCATATGATAACTGTGGAACTTGCAAGATAGAATTAGAGTGTCATAAAGATGTAAGCACTAATCCCAATAATGCAAATTGCCATGACAAGATATACCTTCTCGCCGAAGATCAAATTGATGCAGCACGACTCGAGAGCACAAGCTTGTCGGAAATAAGAAATTAAGGTGGCGATGCGTCAAGATTGATTGAACGTATGTTGTTGTTTACAAGACCTCGGGATTATATTTATACCCGAAAATACAAACATTGTCCATCACGGACACGACACATATTAACCTATTACAAATCCAACTAACGAACAAGTCCCTTAGGCGGACTCTTACCGCGAATATATATAAGGAAATTACATAAAATATCCTAATTAATAGATACAATTGCCTCCTCAGGACTCTATCCGTGCATGGCAATCCATATGAAGCACGCTAACAGAACCCGATGACGTACACCGAGTCATATTATCGAAATCGGCTCAATCGGCTAACCTAATCCGACTCTGACTCTGCCGATCCAGTTCACAGCCGATTCGGACTACAACCGATTCTCACTCTGTTTTCCAATAAGATCTTATCTCTCCAATCCTCCTCCATTCCATCCTTATCTCCGATGTTTGAATTACCAAAATTGGTTGTCAACAGAAACATTGAGTTTTAACGGTTTAAAACACATGTTTTTCTTTTAACATAATATAATCATATGATATCTTGTTGTAAAGATTTAATTACAACAAATATAATGGTGTGATCAGATAGCAGATCGGATAAGTAGTTTAGGAGAAAAAATATTTAAAGAGAGGGGAAAAAGAGGAGAAGAAACATCATTTTCAGAGAGGGTTCGTTCGAACTATGAGCATCCAGATTAGCAGCATTCCTGAAAGACTTGTTGTCTTCTTAGAATGGGTGAGGCATAGGCCTAGACCAGATAAGGCTACAATAAAACAATCCAAATAAACATGATTCGTTAAAATTCAGAACAAGTAACTTGCCCCGTGTTAATATCCTATATTAGCATCTAGAATAGCTTATTTATTTTTTGCAGTGCATTTTTCTAAGACTTTATGTGTTTGTAAGATATGGATCTGTGTGTCAACTTTATCTGTTGTGTACCCTGGCTGGTACAGGACAGGAGTTTTAATACACATTCTGCTTGGAACCCTATTTTGGGGAATTTCTGGTGTGACAAGTTGGTATCAGAGCTAACCTTGACCACAGGACAAGCCAATTGGAAACCCTAAGAGCCCTCCGAAACTCTTTCATATGCATTTGCCCTTTTGCACTTAGAGTTGTTTCGGGAAAATTCGGGATTTCTGTTCCTTGGGTTCATGGGAAAAATATTGGTCGCTTATTCGATGGGGATTTCCTTGACTAAAGTTAGCCTAGGGTTTTAAAAATTTTGTGATGGTTAAGGAAAAATGCATTAGGTCCTAGCTAAGGTATATGGGATTCAAAATTTATTTGGTTTGGTTCTTACTATTATTACTAATATTATTATTATGATATTTTGACATTATTTTATCATTTAGTGTGGTAATAGCACTTATTTGACTCATATAAAATATTCCATGCACAAAATTCTCTTTTGCTCGTTTATTTACTTGAGTCCTTTATTGCTTTCTTTAATTTGGATCTGAGGATGCATTGATCCCCACCCCTTGTCTCCAATAGATGGTAGATTTTTCCCCTACGCACCATGGAGGTTGTGTGGCAGAGCTTGCCCGCATGACGCTATTGTGGGCAACCCGGAAGCGCAGGAGTACACCACAATTGAGCCCCTCAGTGGCGAGTTCCCGCACAGAGTTCGCTTGGAGGTCCATTGTTTTGTGGGCACCAGTCTTCCCATCAGGGTGGTCGTGGCTTCCAGAGGCACTGTCGTGCATGCTTGCCAAGAGGTAGCTTATAGGATGATGACCAGGATCAGCGACAGGCACTCCTACGTCTTCTGCACCACTGCGTACCGCTACCACCCTCATTGCTCTGCCAACAGCGACATCAGCACCTTCTGCCCAACATCAGGGGAGAACGACACCACCTTCGGGCGCATATGCACGGTGATGAAGGGATCGGAAAAGA
This sequence comes from Oryza punctata, assembly GCA_000573905.2. Lineage (NCBI taxonomy): Eukaryota > Viridiplantae > Streptophyta > Magnoliopsida > Poales > Poaceae > Oryza > Oryza punctata. Next base: position 12,489,481 of record CM002496.2, on the reverse strand, counting down.
TGCACGCTGATCTCCACAAGGCGTCCAAGGCCCTCAACGACAAGAAGTTGGTCAAGATAGCTCGCTTGGAGGATGAGGTTGCTCGCCTCAAGGCAGAGAATGCTAGCTGCAGGGGCGTCCTGCGCCAGGTGGCACCAGGATTCGCACTACACCCAGGAAGACTACCACAGCCCTAGTGCGCATCCAGCTTGCATCGAGGAACCCGCCTCCAGCTCCCGGGCCGCTTCCTCTCTTCCACCCACTGTTACGCTCGGAAATTCACTAGTAACTTCCGAACTAATTGGTGCATTAAATCCTCGTCCAGGAATAAGCCGAGGTACACAAAATTGACAATTTAATATACAAATCCATCACTATAATAGCGTTAGATACTTACAAAAGAAAAGAAAACAGCAGCGGCAAACAAAATCTAGCGATGGCTTCAGCTCCACTCCCACAGGCAGCTCAACTGGGGTATAAGCCAAACGTCTTCTTCTTCGAAAACTTTCTTCAACTGAGGTTGATTGATTGTTGCAAGGGTGAGTAGATAGAATACTCAGCAAGCCACACAGCAAGTATGCAAGTGCGTAAGGATACCAAAGGATGGCATAACATAGGGTTCATTTGCAAAAGCATCATTTAGCAAAACATTTAAGAGTAGTAAAAGAGTAGAGTAATTAATCATCAATATTAATCAACACTGAACAGCACACCAATGCTGCACAGGTCCAACCATCTCTGAACAACCAATCCCTGTTGCACAGATATAAACTCCATAAGAGGAGCTAACAAATTATCATCACCAATTATTATCAGTAATGAATAGTGTGGGACTAATCATGAAAAACATTGTTAGACCCGCCCATAACCGCGGGCACGACTATTCGAATAGTTTTACTCTGGCCAGAGGTGTACTACTATACCCACAAGACACAGCCCCATAACATGTTGCCATGCCCACAGTATCACCACGGTACCTCGAAATGGAACTGTGATAGTACCACCAACATAACACAACGCAAAGCAGTGCACCATTCCTGGATCATAATCACCCCCTTAAAACCAAAGGTATGGACTCCCAGCGAGCTCCATGGACTTGCCGCCACTTCTCCATCTGGTACGCTGCTAAGAACCATGATATACCAAGGGTAAAGCTGTTGCCCACGCTGGCTTGTGGTTAGTACGGTTAATGTTTCACAATGATAGCTCACGAACTGGTCTTTAATTGTCATGAGCACAACTATCCAAATCTCATCTCCAACCATGTGCTCACAACCCACCATCAATCAAGTTTTAGTTGCACCAGTTAATTAATCAATCACGATTAGCCATCGTGAGCTATCATTATGTATCCATCAATATATAATAGGGAAGCATAAGTTATCCCATTAGTGTACTAATGTCTCTAAGCATAGCTAAGAAATTATATCTAATAGCTAGCTAAACCAATATATAAAGTTCAACTAGTCAAATTTATAACCCAAGGTATCAAGGAATAGGGTACTCAATTCAAATTGTCCATATCAAAGGAATAGGTTCTCACCACCCGGTGACATTCGAAAATAAATGCACATTTGAAATAAATAGAGAATTAAAATGTAGGATCAACATGCTCAAATGATTGTGTTTGGGATCTGTGTGACTTGCCTTGCAATAATGGGTCTTCAGCGAAAACGGACGGTGGGACGATGACGAGGTCGGTCTTGCGACTCCGGCGATGGCAACCCCGAGCGACGATGACAACTAGAGCATCGGCGTGGCACGGCTGGACACGTGGCGGTGACGATGACACACCGTGCTTCTGCAACGGCGACTCTACGGGAGGTGGCGGGCTAGGGCGAGGGTGGCGGCTGCTAAAGGAGGACTAGGGGGTCCTATTTATATGGTCAGGGAGCAGTGGCTTGGCCCAAGGTGAGCCAGGCGGCAGGGATGGAAAGCTAGGGTTAAGGAAAAGGAAATCCGAATCGAATTCGAATCCCGGCGAATTCCAAAGATGTTTGCTCAAGTTTCCAAAAGAGAAAATGGAGATAATATTGAGGGATAGGTCTCCCCTCAATCAATTTCACCGAAATAGGAAGGAAGTGGCCAGATTTTGGAATGGCATTGGCGGCTGCGCGGCAAAGCTCCGGCCAGATGTTGAAGATGACACTGTAGCAATAGGGAGGTAAGATAGACTTTTGTATCCAGACTTGGGCTGGTTGAAAGGGAGTAAAAACAGACTTTTGAATGGAGGGAGCAGTACGGCTGCTCTGAGGGAGGGGAGGCAGACTTTTGTCGATTCGACCCAATCTGAGAAGGAGGCTTTTAATTTCTTTTCTACTTGATTTAATCTTTGAAATGATCTATGAATTATTAAAAATACTTCCCATGCTCCAATAAATCCCAGACAAATCTAGGAGCTATAAAAACAAGGGAAGTATTTGCTGAAATTTTATCTAGCCCACTTTTATGTTGGAAATTATTAAATTAAAATTAGATCTTCTCTTTTAGGCTTTTAAAATTATTTCTTATAATTCCTTTTAAACAAATATTTAGAATTAAGGGATTTTTAGGGTGTGACAAACCTACCCCTTAAACGAAATCTCATCCCCGATATTCGGAGGAACTGACGAAAAGGTGCGGATGCTCTAACTTCAGTTCATCTTCCCGTTCCCACATAGCTTTTTCCTCCGAGTGATTACTCCATTGGACCTTGCAGAAACGGATGATCCGATTCCTGGTTTTCCTCTCATTTGTCTCCAGAATACAGATCGGTTTCTCAACACAAGTTAAATCCTCATGGATTTCGATTTTATCAGGGTTAGCTTCCTCCATAGGTACTCGCAAACACTTCTTCAATTGTGACACATGGAATACATCATGAATTACTACCATGGACTGAGGTAACTCCAACTGATAGGCAACCTCACCCCTTCTATTGACAATCTTATATGGTCCCACAAAAAGTGGTCCTAACTTCCCCTTAGTTTGAAACCGATGAACTCCTCGAAGAGGCGTTAAACGAAGATATACATAATATCCTTCTTCAAAACTCAGATCTCTTCGGCGATTGTCAGCATAACTCTTCTGACAAGACTGGGCTATACGCAACCTCTCCTAGATGATCTTCACCTTCTCTTCGGCTTCCCGAAGAATATCAGTCTCGAAAACCTGTCGTTCTCCCGTTTGATCCCACAAAAGTGGTGTACAACACTTCCAATCGTACAATGCTTCATATGGAGCATTTTGCAGACTAGCTTGGTAGCTGTTGTTGTAGGAGAATTCTGCATGTCTTCCACTGAAGTCTCGGGTACAAGCTCTCAACATGACTTCCGAGATTTGATTTACTCTCTCAGTTTGTCCATCGCTCTGCGAGTGATAGGTAGTACTGAAGTTTAATCGAGTACCCATCTCTTCCTGAAGCTTCTGCTAGAACTTGGAGGTACACTGACTACCTCTATCCGATACTATTTTCTTAGGAACACCATGTAAACACACAATCCTAGCCATATACAATTCTGCCAATCTGCTACCCGCATAGGTTGTCTCGACAGGAATGAAATGAGCTAATTTAGTGAGTCTGTTGACCACTACCCAAATTGAGTTATAGCCCGAGGATGTTCTGGGTAGATCAGTGATGAAGTCCATTCCAATTTCTTCCCATTTCCACTCCGGTATCTTCAAAGGTTGCAGCAACCCAGCTGGTTTCTGATGCTCTGTCTTGACTCGTTGACACACATCACACACAACAACATACTCTGCTATCTCTCACCTCATGCTTTCCCACCAAAACTTTTCCTTAAGGTCTTGGTACATCTTGATACTACCGGGGTGAGTAGAGTACAGGGTGTCATGAGCCTCATTCATGATGGTATTCTTCAAGCCTTTGTTGTTGGGTACACAAATTCTTTCACCCAATGATACGGTTCCCTGCTCGTCCTCAAGATTATTTATCCCAAATTTCCAGACTATTTTGTGTATAAATCCCTGTCCAGGAATCAAGCCAGGGTACACAAAACGACAAATTAATAAACATATCCTTAAACGTAAATAAAGCGTAAATACTTACTGAAGAGGCACTTAGTCCTCACACCGAAAAGAAAACAGCAGCGGAAAAAGGCGACGATCCTACCGGGGCTTCAGCTCCACTCTACAGGCAAAACTCAACTGGGGTATAAGCCTTGGTCTTCTAACTGCATCTTCAGCTCAGAAGCACTACACTTTTGAAAAGGGGAAATAATAGCAAGGCTAAGTACAACCACCGTACACAGCAAGCCACACCAACAATGCATTCGTGCAAGGTGAGGCAAGGAAGGTTTGTGGCTATTTGCATAAAGGCGGTTGTAAATATTTATAGTTAAAAACAGTAAAAAAGTCGATTATTTAAGCCGAAATTAAACATCTCGACTGAACAATACTACACCACATTGAACAGGCCCAACAATTCCACCTGAGCTAAACCAGTTCATTAAGTCATGACAATTAATAAAGTGGGACTAATCACGGTGAATCTGGTCGATTGCCCATAACCGCGGGCACGGCTATTGGAATAGTTTTGCTCTGGCCAGAGGTGCGCATCTGTACCCACAAGACATGATTCCACACATGTTGCCATGCCCCGAAATACCACCATGGTACTGCAAAGGGGGAAATCACGACAAGACCCTTCACATAACTCCCCCTAACCAAGCGCACCACACCTCAGGTTTCGCCCCCACCTTTAAGCCAAGGCAGGCAGATCCCTCTCATGCCTAGGTGAATCCGGAAGCCGATCAATGGGTAAACCCCCACCGATCCAACCCCATCACGCCCACCCTTGCCTGGATGCGTCAACTAGGGAAGAGCTACACTACGAGTCCAGCAGTTACCCATGCCTGCTTTTGGTAAGCATCGTTAGTCTTCCAGAGTTTCCCGAGAACCGGTCCTTAATTGCCATATGTGCGACTAGCAAAACCATACACCCGCAACCCACTATTAAGCTATATTTTAGTTGGATAATTACGACCAATGAAACATGGTCAGTTGTCTCGAGCTCGCAGCTCATCAAGATACTAGAAGTAGATACTGTGATTATTCCATATTGTGAGCTAGTGGTATTAAGAATGGCTAAACATAATATAATTCTAGTGAGGTCCACATGAGACACAAGCTAGTGAAATTATCACCCAGGTCGACAAAGAAATGACATCAAGAAAATATGGCATAAGCGAGCAGATAGGTAAACCCTATTCCCATGTAATAGCAAAACATGCAATTTATTTGTAAACGGTAAAAAAATTTATAAATTGGGCTAAAAATCCTCAAGGGGAATGTGTGACTTGCCTTGCTTCTTCGATTGATATTCCGAACTCTTTTCCTTGCGAACGCGATTGTCGAAACTAGATTTCGGCAATAGAAAAAGAGGGTGGCTATCAACCTAGAAAAGTAGATGGGTTATGAGACAAAGGATTTAGACAGGTTCAGGCCTTCACGAAGAAGTAATACCCTACTCCTGTTTTCGGGGTTTTGCCTCCGAGTTGTATATTGATCTTACGAAAAGCTTATGTCCCCAAGGGGTCCCCTATCCTCCTTATATACCCGGAAGATAGAGGTTTACAAGATGAGATCTAGTCCGACACGGTCTAGATCTCCATAATCGGTATACAATCTTACCAAACTAGGTATCCGGGTTCTAACTTGGCGCACAAGATAATACCATACCCGAATCCTAATACATCTCATATTCTATTTACATAATATAACCCTATAATCCAGTCGGATATTCTTTGTTTGTGGGTATATGGGTACCATAATATCCAGAGTAGCCCCTGAGGCCTTTACAGTCGACGAGATAATTTTCACTCAAATAATAAATCATCATCTTCAAGTACTTCAATTATCCCTGCCATGATCTCTTGGGCGTCGAATCCAAAATCACGCGACTGTGAAGGGCTAAAAATTTCAAAAAATATTTCCAGGTGCATTGACTAGATGCACCTAATTAGGTGTAGCCCCCGACTATGTGCTTAGTTGGAAAAACTAAACATATAGTCAGAATTAATATATTAGCCGAGTGGTTTTATTAACCACTTTAGCAACAAAATGACAAATAATCACTTTTCTGGAAAATATAAGGCACATGTGGTATATAATCCGAGTAATCAAACTCATAAAGGATTTACCAACGCCAAGAACTGACCAAAATTATATTATTAGCCTAAGCTTTAAATATAGATCAATAAAAATATTCACTTACGTGATAATTCGTACACTGACGTGCACATTCATTGAAACAAAGCAAGGCATATGTAGTAGAAATCTTTAACAAGATTCTCCAATCGCCTATTAAAAACCAAAGTAACAATACTTTGTTAATTTAATATGCTCACTGACGTGACAATATGTGCACTTATTGCTCCCCGAAGAGATTAAATTGCAACTGTGCTAATATCATTGATATATTCTTCCCTGCTCATCACATGGAAAGATTAAGCCCCCAAGGACATATACCAGACTTTCCAAATACTGCGGCTACAGCATATCAAAAATTTACGGCCCATTTAGCGCACCAGACGCGATCTGACCGTTATAGGAAACGCCGCTTCGTCTTCTTCGTCTGTTTTGCTCAAATTCCCCAAACCGCGCACAGTACTGGTGATTTAGGGTTTCCAATCCACACTCGCTCAAGCTCCAATCCTCGATCCCTCGCATCAAGCTTTCTTGCGGTCCACCTCCAGCACAAACTTCATTCCATCCCTCTCCCAAAATACCTAGCACTCTACCCAAATCCAATCCGTCCTCATGGCCGAAGAGAGAGAAATCCCTTTTGAGCAGTGGGCTAGATCTGATGTGAAGGAGTCACATTTGCTAGAAATGGTGAAGGACGGAGTCCTGCCCGCGAAAGAAATCATTGGATGGCGCCCAACATACGGCGAGGAGTTCCCAACTCCCGACACCGGCGAACTCGTGGTATTTACTTCCTTTTTCTACTCTGGTTTGCTTTACCAGCTTCTTCTTTCTTCCGTGGTCTTCTTGCATTTTATAAAATCCAAATCTACCACTTGAATCCCAATTCCATTCTTCATATTGCAAATTTCAACCACCTCTGTGAAGCTTTTCTTGGCATCCAACCACATTTTGCCCTATTCCGCCGCATCTTCTACCTCAAGCCCCAGCCTGACAAAAACAACCGCTGTATAGTCACCGGGTCCGGGTTCCAATTGCGGGGAACTCTGACACAAAAATATTTCTCTCTTCCCTTCAAAACTTCCAACAAAGGATGGCACTCGAATTGGTTCTATATTTCAAATCCTTCCCCCAGCCTTCCCGAGTTTGTTGGTCTTCCTCCCATCCCCCAGGAAAACTGGAAAAATCACCCGGTCGGCGCGGAACTAGCTCAAGCCAATGAATTACTCGTCCGACTAGTTGATATCAAACAAAAGGGCTTGCAAGGAGAGCAAATCACTCAGCACTTCATCAAATGCCGACTGGCCCCTATCAAGGAGAGGAGTAAGCCGGCTTACGAGTATGAGGGTCAGTCAGATCCCAATCGTGAAGACCCGAATTCCATTGATTACAAAATCATGTGCAACTGGATGTATAAAATGTTCCCTTCTGGGATTTCAGTCGACTACAGCAATAAGCTGCCCGTGACTCCATATGGCTTGGTCAGGCCCCCTCCCGAGGTAAGAAATCTACCACTCTGTTATTTGTCTATTTCCATTTTGTCTGTTTACTTTATTTTCAGTGTTTGATCTCATTGAATAGGATAATAAAAGGTTTTCTTCAAACTCTCCAACTCCTGCTCATAAGGAACCTGTCCCGAAAAATCATCTCCCGACTGGTGGTCCGAAGTTAAACCTAGTCGAGAAAAGTACAAAGGCTGTTGAAGAGAACATTCCCAAGCAAAAGCTGAAGAAGAGGAAACTTGCCATCAGTGATTCTGAAGATGAACAGACTGAGTCGCAAACGAGCGACAAGCCGGCTCAAGCCAAGTCTCCGGTTGGTCGGCCCGCACCCAAAATCCGAAGATCAACAAGGTAGACTTTTGTTATAACTGCGCTACTACTGACTTCTTAGAGAATACTCATATAATTGAAATCTGTCAATCTTCAGAAAGCCCCAACATATTGACTTGGGTAAGAAAGGTGATGTGCCACTTGTTCCAAGTGAGCCACACCGCGTACCCCAAGTTTTTAGTCAGTCGGGAAAATTAGTAGAGACCACTGAAGTCCAGCCCCTGACTGGCAATCAGCCGAAGCAAGATTCTAGCGTGCCTCAAGGCACAACTCCAGCAGGGGATCAACAAGAAAACAACGACATCCCGACTGGTGCGCCTACTACGCCTTCCGAGTCAGCCGAAGCAATTCCCAAGGATCCCGATCAAGGTCCGGTTTCGGCAGAAGTAGATACAACAGCTGATCCAGTCGGGGAGCCCGATGAAGCTCCAAAATCATCTCTAGTACGTCATCCAACTAAACTTTAATTTGATACATCCATTATGTGTTTGTCTTCTGACAATCTGTAAACTAGGCCCACTGACTGATGACAAAGAAGAAGAAATTCCAAGGATCAAAGCTGCCGAAGATTCCCTTCCTCCAATCAAACTCCTATGGAGGGATAGAGACGACGCTCCTCAAGGCATTATCATCAGTCGTCAAGGCGAGAACGAGGAGCTCGAGTTGTTAAAGAAACATCTGACCGAGTCCACTCGTCTCATGAATGTAAGTGCAAATTGTTCTCATCCGTCTTATTCTGATTGTATTGCTTATGTAATGCATCGTGCAGAGAATCCATATGAGGAATGAGGCGAAGACAGATGCCTTGGAGAAACTTGTGCCTCACCTCGAAAGCCTCAAACAAGTTCAAGCAGAGCTGGCTAAGACACGTGAAGATGCTCAAGCTAAGGAGCAGAAGTTAAAGAATCAAATCAATGAGCTAATGGAAGCCAGCTTCAACCACAGGGGTACAATTGGAGGTATAAACCCTTCCATCATTTTTTTCTGTGAATCCATGCTATAGACTTGACCAAACTGTCTTTTATTTCTCAGCTCAAGCCACAATGATAGAATCCCTGGCCGCCCGAGTCAAGGAACTCGAGAAAACCAATACTCGGTTAGAAGCCGGCAAACTTGAAGCTGAGACTGCCCTTGAAGGTATGATAACAGCTTTAAAGATTAATTTAGAATAATTGCTATGTCACTTAAAAATTGTTCTGCATTACGTATATGTAGAACACAAAGTCAAAACCCGGGCCCAATTTTAAGTGTTCGCTGAAAAGGTCAAAAAGGCTGAGACCGTCCGTGACGACATTGCCAATGCTGCTGCCCCAGTGCTGAACGCAATCTTCCAGAATGGACTCCGGAGCAGTCAGAATCATGCGGTCCAGATCTTTGAAGGGCTTCGTAATGCTTCAGCGAAATACTTCAACAACATTAAAGATGCCGCAATGATGGGCGCCAGTCAAGCAATGGCGATAATGAAATCCCTGTACCCCCGAATAGAAATTGATGCAGTCGGGGATGGCTTTGTAGACAGGATCTCTGACGAGCAAGCAATGGAATTAATCGACCAGGCTCTGGATTCGGCCGAGAAGCTTGCTGTAGATGTGTTAGAGAATTTCCAATCTTGAACTTTGTAGATACTCTGTATGAAACAATGTACAGTATTCTTAAGTAATGTATTATGACTTATTTATGCCGTGCAGTGAACCTAAGATCCAGTTTCAAATTTCATAAAACTTTTGTCTGACTGCTCCAAGCCTAGAACTTGTTACAATCATCGAAAAATTTTTAGTCCTTATCCACTGGACCTAGATTTAAACAGGGTCAATGAAAAGTCATAAACAAAACAAAAGAAATACTATATTATTATCAATAGCCCCCGACTAACCACTCAGCTGAAACAGGTGAGTGGATAGTCTAAGGGAAAAATGTACAAATTAGTCTTTAAGCATAAAATCTTCGAAGATGCTCTATATTCCACGAGTTATCCACCATAGTTCCATCTTCACGCTTGAGTCGGTAGGCTCCCGGGCGAGTGACCTCCGCTATTATGAATGGCCCTTCCCACAAGGGAGATAACTTATGCCTATCTTTAGTCGTTTGAATCTTCCGTAGAACCATGTCGCCGACTATGAAAGCACGTGATTTGACATTGCGATTGTGCTAACGTCGTAGGCCTTGTAAATATCTGGCCGACTGGATTAGCGCCGCTTCTCTTGCTTCTTCCAGTCGGATGAGATCATCAACTCTTTCAGAATCATGATGCTCTTCATTGAAGTTGCGAACTCGCAAGGACTCGAATCTCATCTCACTCGGCAACATGGCTTCTGCACCATGCACCAAGAAGAAAGGTGACTGGCCCGTAGCCCGACTCGAGGTTGTGCGTAGTGACCACAAAACGGAAGGTAACTCTTCTGTCCACCGGCTAGCATACGGGTGTAGCCTGTCAAAAACTCGAGCCTTGATTCCTTGAAGAACCATGCCGTTTGCACGCTCAACTTGTCCATTGCTCATTGAGTGAGCGACTGAGGCATAGCAAATTTTGATTCCAAAGTCTCCGCAAAAATCTTTGAAAACGCCACCAGTGAATTGGGTTCCATTATCTGTAGTAATCTGGTTCGGTACGCCAAAGCGATGAACAATATTGACGAAGAAGTTGCGCGCTTTGTCCGCAGTGATATTTGCCACCGGTTTTGCCTCAATCCATTTGGAGAATTTATCCACAGCAACAAAAAGATGAGTGTATCCGCCTTGCGCCCTCTTAAACGGGCCCACCATGTCTAGTCCACAAACCGCGAAAGGCCAAGAAAGGGGAATAGTTTGTAACTCCTGTGCTGGCAAGTGGGTTTGTTTCGCAAAGAATTGACAACCTTCACATGTGCGAATGATTTTGTCGGCGTCGCTGACTGCTGTAGGCCAGAAAAAGCCTTGTCGATATGCCTTCCCGACTAAGGTCCTTGCTGCCGCGTGATTCCCGCATACTCCCGAGTGAATGTCATTTAGAAGTTGTATGCCATCCTCAATAGATATACATCTCTGCAATATTCCCGAAGGGCTTTTCTTGTATAAGTCATCCTCTACGAGGGCGTAAGTCTTGGAGCAGCGTTGAATTCGTTCAGCTTCGTTCTTGTCGGGAGGCAACTCTTGATTCTTGAGATACTTGATGAAAGGTGCCCTCCAGTCGGCGTCAAGCAGCAAAACTTGCTCTCCAGACTCGTCTTTAGTAGTTGATTGATTTGAAACCGTGGGTTGGTGGAGATGCTTGACGAAAACATCCGATGGGGCTGCTTCTCTTTTTGAACAAAATTAGCCAGTCGGTCGGCTGCTTCATTGTTGTGCCGGAGGACATGAGTTAACTCCAAACCATCAAATTTTTCTTCAAGCTTGCGCACTTCCCGTCGATAGGCCGCCATGTTGTCGTTGAGGCAAGTCCAGTCTTTCATCACTTGGTTGACCACAAGCTGAGAATCTCCATGAACTATCAGCCTGCGAATCCCTAGGGATATGGCGATCCGTAATCCATGCAGGAGTGCTTCATATTCCGCCACGTTGTGGGATGCTGGAAAGTGAATCCATAGAACATAGCTGAGGCGTTCTCCAGTCGAGGAAATCGGAACAACCCCTGCTCCACATCCTGAAATTCTTTTTGATCCGTCAAAGTGCATTGTCCAGTACTCGATTTTTTCCGCGGGAACGTCTTCCTGGCACTCGGTCCACTCGGCAACGAAGTCGGCAAGCACCTGGGATTTAATAGAAACTCGAGGCTTGAAAGTTATGTCCAAAGGCATTAACTCTAGGGCCCACTTTGCGATGCGGCCGATAACTTCCTTGTTGCGGAGAATTTCGCCGAGTGGAAAAGATGTGACGACCGTGACTGGGTGGCTTTGGAAATAATGAGCCAATTTTCTGACTGTGATTAAAACTCCATACAACAACTTCTGCACTTGAGGATATCTCGTCTTTGAATCAACAAGGACTTCGCTAACGAAGTAGATTGGTCGCTGAACTTTTTGGGTGCGGTCATCCTCTTCTCGCTCAATGACTAAAACTGTGCTCACCACCTTTGCAGTTGCAGATACATAAAGCAGTAGTGGTTCTTGTGGCATTGGTGAGGCTAGCGCCGGCTGATTTAACAAAAAGGTCTTAAAGTCGTCAAACACCGTTTGTGCTTCTAGTGTCCATTGAAAATCGTCAAACTTCTTAAGGAGCTTGAAAAAGGGCATTCCACGTTCTCCAAGTCTTGAAACAAATCTGCTAAGAGCAGCCACGCATCCTGTGAGCTTCTGAACATCCTTCTGAGAACTCGGCGGCTTCATGTTTAGTATGGCGTTGATTTTCTCTGGGTTGGCCTCAATTCCTCTTCGAGATACTATGAATCCAAGTAGTTTTCCTGACGGTACTCCAAAGGCGCATTTTTCGGGGTTCAACTTCAGCCTGAAGGCGCGTATGTTGGTAAATGTTTCCTCCAGATCTTGAATCAAGTCGTCCTTCTGCTTGGTCTTGATAACAACATCGTCGACGTATGCTTCAACGTTCCATCCGAGTTGTGTTGCAAGGCATCGCTGAATCATGCGTTGATGGTAACCCGAGTAGCAGTCAAGAAAACTAAGCAGTTCGCAGCCGGCTGGTGAATCCACCATTTGATCTATCCTTGGTAAACCGAAATGATCTTTGGGGCAAGCCTTGTTCAAATCTGTGTAATCGACGCACATGCGCCATTGACCAGTCTTCTTGCGGACCAATACCGGGTTGGCTAACCAGTCGGGGTGATAAACCTCCTTGATAAATCCTGCTGCTAACAGCTGAGTTAATTCCTCCTTGATGGCTTCTCTTCTGTCCTGTGCAAATCGGCGAAGTCGTTGCTTGTCACGCCTAGAAATTTATCCCAAATTTCTAGACTATTTTGCGTATAAATCCCTGTCCAGGAATCAAGCCAGGGTACACAAAATGACAAATTAATATACAGATCCAAACGAAAATAAAGTGTAAATGCTTACAAAAGAGGCACTTAGTCCTGACACCGAAAAGAAAACAGCAGCGGATAAACGATCTAGCGATAGCTCCAGCTCCACTCCCACAGGCAACTCAACTGGGGTGTAAGCCAAACGTCTTCTTCTTCAGAAACTTTTCTTCAACTGAGGTTGATTGATTATTGCAAGGGTGAGTACATGGAATACTCAGCAAGCCACACAGCAAATATGTAAGTGCACAAAGATACCAAAGGATGGCATAATATATAGGCTCATTTGCAAAAGCAGCATTTAGCAAACATTTGAGAATTTTAAAACAGTAAAGTAATTATAATCATCAATATTAATCAACACTGAACAACACACCAATGCTGCACAGGCCCAACCAATCACTGAACAATCATACCCGATTGCACAGCTCCAATCTCCAAACCAGGAATAAACCATTCCAAACCAGGATCTAAAGCAATTATCACTATTTATCACATTATTAACATTTGATGAGTACTGTGGGACTAATCACGAAAAACATTGTTAGACTCGCCCATAACCGCGAGCACGGCTATTCGAATAGTTTTACTCTGGCCAGAGGTGTACCACTGTACCCACAAGACACAGCCTGATAACATGTTACCATGCCCTCAGTACCAGCACGGTACCTCGAAACGGGACTGTGATAGGACACCCAACATAACCCAACTCAATGCAGTGCACCGCTCCCGGATCATAGTCACCCCCTTTTAGCCAAGGTATGGACTGCCCAGCGAACCCCCGTGGGCTTATCTCCACCACTTCACAGTCTGGCACTCCACATTGAATCGTGCTACATCAAATGTCAAGCCGTTGCCCACGCTGGCTTGTGGTTGGTACGGTTAATGTTTCACAACAGTAGCTCGTGAACCGGTCCTTAATTGTCATGAGCACAACTATCCAAAATCATCTCCAACCATGTGCTCACAACCCACCATTAGTTAAGTTTTAGTTGACAAATTAATTAATTTATCAATCACGATTGACCATCGTGAGCTACCATTAAACATTAATTATCCCATTAGTGTACTAGTGTCTCTAAGCATGGCTAAGCAATTATATCTAATATCTAGTTGAACCAGTATATAAAATCCAACTAGTCAAATTAATAACCCAAGGTATCAAGAAATAGGGTAATCAATGCAAATTGGCCATAACAAAGGAATAGGTTCACACCACCCAATGACATTCAAAAATAAATGCACATTTGAAATAAATAGAGAATTTAAATATAGGATCAACATGCTCAAAGGATTGTGTTTGAGATCTGTGTGACTTGCCTTCCAATAATCGGTCTTCAATTAGTCTTCTGGAACACTTCCGACGCTCACACGAACCTTCGAAACGACGGAAATGACAAGCTAACACGCAAAACAAGGAAAAAGACTAAGAAACTCCAAATAAATAGTACATAAAATCTAAAGAAACATGTAGATCATGATTTTAGATGAATTTAGAGACTTGAACGGCCTCATTCCGAGTTCAAATAAATTAATTATGAATTTTACAAGTTTTAATCCAATTAAACCTATTAAAGAAAAGACTATTCCAAATAATTAAACAATTTACAAATGATTTATAACTGAGAGAAAATATTAAAAACATCCTCCGGTAAAAAGAATTGGACCAAATTTGGTAGATGATATATAGTAGAAAGACTAATATATCATTGAAAAGACAGAGGAAATAATCTATACAGATTTGGAGGGCGGAGATCGATTGACCGGATTTTGACCTAGAGCGGACGACAACGCGACGACGGACGCAGGGGACACCGGAGAGAGAGCACGATGAGAGGAGCTCACCGAGGGGCGGCGCGATGGCGGACGACGACGGACGACGAGGTAGATGCGGCGGTGACGTCGGGTTGACGGTGACGATAGCGTTCCGGCGATCTTCGGCGGCAACGGAGGGGTGGACGTTGTTCTCCTCGCAGCTACGAATCCAACGGAGGTGGCGGCGACCGAAGGCGACGACAGCACGAGCGGCCAGGCTTCGCCGAAAATTAAAAAAAAACAACGGCGAACTCGGCCTACACGATGACAACGGAAACCGGCGGGTTTTGGTGGAGGAGAAGGGGTGGCCGGGGTAGAGCTCGATCTTGCGAAGCTGCAGGAGGTGGCGGCGCTGGACAGCATCGGCCGAGGCGGTGGCTAGCGGTGGCTGGAGCGGCGGCCGGCGGCGGAGAGAGAAGGTGAGCGCGGGGAGAGGAGGCTAGGGCACGGAGGCGCGAGAAAAGGAGGGGAAACGGAAGAGGAGACCTCGGGCATCGTTTATATAGGCGGAGGAGGGAGAGATCGGCTCGGATTCGAAGGGATTTGGCTATGTAAAATAGGATTTATTCCGAGTTCACTGGATAAGAATGAGGCCGAAATTCGTGGGATTTAGCACGAATTTGATGGGGATTTCTTGGGGATATGGTGGAGGAGATCGAGGGGATTCCGTTCTCGCAACTAATTTTGGAAGGGGAGCAACAGGGAAACCGGATTTGGTGGAGGAGGTGGTGCAGCTACAGTACACGCAGGGTCGGCTGGCTACCAGGCTTGAGGAGGAAGAAGGCACTGTAGCGAGAGGGAGGCAAAACAGACTTTCTGGTAAAAGGCCGGCCGAAAAAAGGAAAAGGAAAAGGAAGAAAGGGAGGCAAAGCAGACTTTGGAGAGGGAAAGAAACAGGCTGCACAGAGAAAAAACAAAGGGACAGAAAGCAGACTTTTTTTTCAGATTTGGCCCAAACATGGAAAAGGGGATTTTTAATTACTTTTCTAATTAAATTAATCACTGAAATGATCTTTGAATTTTCAAAAATACTTTCGTGCTCAAATAATTCCAAGAAAAATCCTGCAAATACTTGAACAATCAAAGTATTTATCAAAATTATAACTGGACCATTTAATGATTATTTTATTATTTAAATAATTACTGAAATGTTCTTTGTATGTTTAAACATTAGTAAT
Organism: Oryza punctata; assembly: GCA_000573905.2. Lineage (NCBI taxonomy): Eukaryota > Viridiplantae > Streptophyta > Magnoliopsida > Poales > Poaceae > Oryza > Oryza punctata. The sequence continues at coordinate 12,473,588 of CM002496.2, read as the reverse complement.
TGAGCTCTGAAAAATCCGAGAAAATTCCAGAGAGTACAATTAACCATGGAGAATTAAATATAAATTAAATCCAGCCATGTTTACTTAGGAAATTTTTTTCCCACATTTAAATTCACTTTTAAATTAATGAACATTTAATATAAATTCTAGGAATAATTTATTAAATAATTTGTAAATCCCTGAAACGAAAATCAGAGTGTGACATTGCTTGATAGGTTTTGCGTCTTCTCTAGCATTTAAAGAGTGCTCAATCACCTCTCTAGGAATACCAGGCATATCAGACGGTTTCCAGGCAAAGATATCATTATTAGCTTGAAGAAAGGTGATGAGCGCGCTTTCCTATTTGCTATCTAACTCAGCGCCTATTACAGCAGTTTTAGTGGGATCAGAGGGATCTAGAGGAATCTTCTTTGTCTTGGCATCGCCTTCTCCGGTCTTGGCCACCTTGCCGACTGGAATTTCACCGTCTTGAGATGTTGATGCAGCCAGTCGGACCTCCTACTGGCCAATTGATCTCTCACGAGATTGGGCCAACTCGCAGCTGTCCTTGTCGCATGTGAGGGCTTGCTTGACGTCGCTCCGTAAGGATATGACTCCGCGTGGCCTTGGCATCTTCATCATCATGTAGGTGTAGTGGGGAATCACCACGAACTTGGCAAGCGCCGGGCGACCGAGGATGGCGTGGTAGGCTGTCTCGAAGTCAGCCACCTCAAAGCTGATGTTCTCTGTCCGAAAATTCTCCTTGGTCCCAAAGGTCACTGGGAGAGTGATTTGGCCGAGTGGTGTCGAAGATAGCCCCGGGATAACTCCGTGAAAGGGGGCGTTACTCGGCTTCATCTTGGATCGAAGAATCTGCATCTCATCCAAAGTCTTGGCGAAGAGAATGTTGAGCGCGCTGCCGCCATCAATGAGGGTGTGCTTGAGCTTGACGTTGCGAACAACTGGGTCTAGTACCAGGGGGTACCGCCCCGGGTGGACCACTCGGTCGGGGTGATCCGAGCGGTCAAACTTGATTGGGACTTCCGACCATCGCAAATATTGGGGGGTTGCGGGTTGCGCCGCATTGACCTTTCTGTCGGTGAGCTTCTGCTTCCTCTTGGACTCGTAGGTGAGTGGGCCGCCAAAAATGTGGTTGAGCTCGCTCCTGGGATCTTGATATGCTCCTTCGCTTGGCTCCTCGTCGTCATTCTTCTTCTGTGTTGAAGTGTCTTCTCCTTCGGTAGGTTTCTTGACTTGGGCGGCATATTTTTCCGCAAATTGTTTGTACATGAAGCAATCCTTAGCCGCGTGCCCCTTGCCGGGATGATGCGTGCATGGGCCGTTCATGATCTTGTCGTAGGAGTTGACTCGAGGGCATTGGCTCTGGTAATTTTGATTTGAAGTTGCAGCGACTAGATCCTCAGGTTTGCGTTTGCGCTCTCTATGCTTGGTGTTGCTCCCACTAGGCCATGGTGCAGTGTCGTGATCCTTCTTCTTCCAGGTTCCCGCCGACTGCTTTGATGCTTTAACTGCGTCGTCAGACTTGGCGTACTCGGTTGCCTTCTCAAACATCTGCTTGACTGTCCTTGGAGGTTTGCGGCTGAATTTTCCAATAAGGAGATCGTTGCGTAGCCCCCGAGTGAATGCGGCGATGATGTTGTCGTCGGTGATGTCGGAGATCTTGTTGCGCTTCTCGGAGAAACACCGTATATACTTATTGAGGGTTTCGTCCGGCTTTTGGACGATGTTGTAGAGCTCGAAGTGGGTCCCAGGACACTTGAAAGTGCCTTGGAAGTTGGCGACGAAGTGATCGCGGAGTTCGCTCCAGGTATCAATTGTGCCTTTGGGCAACCCAGCGAGCCAATTCCTGGCTGTGTCAGTCAGCGCTACCGGCAGATAGTTTGCCATGACTTTGCTATCTCCTCCTGCTGCGCGAATTGCGAGCGTGTAGACGGTTAACCATGATTCCGGATCAGTTTTGCCGTCGTACTTCTCGATGCCGGTCGGCTTAAAACCAGTTAGCCAATTCACTCGACGCAGATCTCTGGTGAAAGCTGGAACGCCGTCACAATCATCGTCGTCTTGAATGATGATACCCCTCTCTCGTCGTCTTTGATTGAGGGTGTCCCTCAGGTTGATTGAAGCCCTGGGAGGACTCTGGTAGTCGGATTGAATCCGCCGGTCTCTGGCATGATGTGGTGGTCGGGCTAGATTGACAATAGGTGAGTGAACCGACTGGTCTCGTCTTGCTCCGCTGTGGTGGTCGGCGCGTGAGATGGTCTTGCTTCTGCTGTCTCTGACTCTTGATGGTGGGGCGCGACTGCCACTCGGCGCCTTAGAAGTTGATTGGCTAGGTCGCCGACTGGATTCGGCGCGTGGCACTGTTGCTGCGACCAAGGTCTTGACTTGATTTATCAGCGGAGTAATATGAGGTGGTGCAGCTGCGGCCAACGTGTCAAGGAGGGTCACCGCACCGACTGCATTTTGTTGCGGTGTGAGGAAGATGTTGGTGTTGTCCACCACTGTTTGCCCGATTACATCTCTTGCCCTGCGACCTGCCGTGGCCAGATCTTGGTTTCTTCGCTCTTCGTCTTCTCTGCGTCTTGCCTCCTCAGCTTCTCTGCGTTGTCGTTCTTGCTCGGCTTGGGCTTGGCGCTCTTGTTCGAGTCTTGCTCTGTCTTGTTCAAGTCGGGCGTGTTCTTGCTCTAGTAGAATTCTTTGTTGCTCGATCCCAACTCGGGTTGCTTCTTCCGCTTGTAATCTTGCAGCGACCTCAGCGTTGGTTTCGTTGTTGGCCATGAAAACGCCGTTGAAAACCGGCGTGTAGTTGTCGTCCGAGTTGGCGTCGCCTGCGGTATCAGCATCAGGTGGGTTGTCGTGCACGCTTTCTTTCGAGGAGCTGGAGTTTGCGGCGAGTTCGGTGGAGGAACATGATCCAAATTTTGGCAGAACAACGTTAGGGTTGCCGAAGCAGTACGCCTGCCCGGGAGGAAGGGCGAAGTCGTCGATGCCTGATGAAGATCCCATCGTACTTGATCGGTGATGAACTTGACGCACCCCTACCTGGCGTGCCAACTGTCGAAACTAGATTTCAGCAATAGAAAAAGGGGGTGGCTATCAAGCTAGAAAAGTAGATGGGTTATGAGACAAAGGATTTAGACAGGTTCAGGCCTTCACGAAGAAGTAATACCCTACTCCTGTTTTCGGGGTTTTGCCTCCGAGTTGTATATTGATCTTACGAAAAGCTTCTGTCCCCAAGGGGTCCCTATCCTCCTTATATACCCGGAAGATAGAGGTTTACAAGATGAGATCTAGTCCGACACGGTCTAGATCTCCATAATCGGTATACAATCTTACCAAACTAGGTATCCAGGTTCTAACTTGGCGCACAAGATAATACCATACCCGAATCCTAATACATCTCATATTCTATTTACATAATATACCCCTATAATCCAGTCGGATATTCTATGTCTGTGGGTATATGGGTACCATAATATCCACAGCGATCGTCCGAAATGGCGGAATCTACACGCTACCACGCAAAACGAGGAAAAACCCTAAAAAATCCAAATAAATAGTACATAAAAAGTAAGAAAACATGTAGAGCTTAATTTTAGATGAATTTTGCAAGTTGAATGACCCAATTTGCAGTTCGAATGAATTTGTTATGAATTTTATAATATGAACCTTAATTAATTGATATGTTTTAACGCCCGCGAACGGACAAGGTTGATGGAAAACAAACTCCGGTTAACGAGCCTCACGGGTCAGCGACTCAACGAGTCAACCCACCGTGGCACGGGACCATGCAAACGGTCAACCGAACCGGCGAACAGAACCGGCGGCTCAGAAAGGCTCTAGGGTTTTAGAACGACTCGGTAAGACCAAACCGACATGACACTACGCCACACTACGCGCGAGCGTAAGCAGCGAGCGGCTAGTGAATGCAAACGTACCACGGTGAGGGCACGGCTGCGGCTATAGCTAGGTGCGGCGGTAGCGAGGTCGGTAAACCAACAACGGCCAGGCGGCTGGTAGGTAGCTAGGTTTATAGGTGGCTAACGGCGCGGCAAGCAACACGGCAAAGCAGCAGCGACACGGTAACGGGTGGGTAGCACAGCTACCGTGTGCGACAAAGTGGTGGCAGCGGCACGGCTGCAGCAAAATATAGCAGTGCGGCAGCCGGCAGGCGGGGCAGCGACGGCGTGCCGGTGCTAGGGCAGCGGCAGCGGCACGGCACGGCGCGGTAGGACCAGCACGGCAGCGGCGGCTAGCGGCGACGAGCCAACGTAGCAGCGACACGACACGGCAGCAGCGCGGCAACATCGGCAAGTGGCAAAACAGCGGCGACGCAGCAAGCGGCACGGTTGCGGTGGCAGCGGTGCGCGGCAGCAGCTAGGGCAGCAGCGGCGCAGCACACGACAGCGGCGGCACGGCAGCGAGGTGGCTAGGGCAGCGGCGGTGCAGCATACAGCAGCGGTGGCACAGCAGCAGCGGCGGCGCGGTTGCGGTGGCGGCGGTGCGTGGCAGTGTGCTGACGTAAAAACACGACGGCCTGGGAGATCTGCTTAGCTCCAGTGCAGGTCAGAATAATAATAAGATGCGGGCGTGCCAGTCAGTTTGATCCTGCAACCGACAAGATATATAAATTGAAGATCAAAAGATAGCCGATCGGCTGACAAGCCGATGGAGTAATTCCAGTCGATGCCGGTACCAGCCGATATCCAGTATAGATCTTGATACTTGAGTAAATAATGACATAAAGATAATCGGCTGATGATAATAAAATAATATAATCCAGTAGAAACCAATCGGTTAGTAATGACATATTGAATAAGCACTGATCCGAAGGTTGAAGCATTCATCGGCTGGAGATCCGATATCAATAAATCCAAATGATTAGATAAACAGTGAAACCCTTGTTGTCATCGGCTAAAACCATCTTGTAAGTAATCCTTGTAAGCTGATGCAACGTCCAGATAACTCATCGGTTAGCACTCCGATAAAACATTAGCATGAACCTATCGGCTTAACAAGATTTATATTATCAACAACAATCTAGTAGGTCGAACCTAACCGATGCAGCACGAGATTGTATATGATAATCTAATACTTGATGAACCGATAGATCTATCTAATGTGATGGATATAACAAGTCTATTTAAAACAACATTGTGATTGTAGAGATATATCGGCTAAGACAGAAGATCAAACTTAACCGAGACAGTCCCAACTAAACCGATGCATCTCTAAACACAATGCAATTAAGATAGAATTGAGATATCAGGTAAATATATCAACCAAACCAGAGCGATCAAGAGATCGAAGCGATGCAACCTTGAACAACACCAATGTAGCCGATAGATTCACCAGGGCCCGATGGAACGTAGGGCTTACCCCTTCGCCGGAGATCGAAAGCTGATGCAGCCCCGCGTCAGGTGCCAAATTCCACCGGTTGATAGGTAAAAAACCTCAGAAAGAGGGTGGCGATGCACCGAAGTTGTATTGATCGAGAGATAATTTACATAGACCCCGGGTGTACATATTTGTACCCATGGGTAGATACTAGTCCATATCGGACACAACTCAAACTTTCCTACAGATGAAAGGAAACACATAAAGTCCTTATCAGACTCTAAACACACTTTCCAAAAGATAAAAGGAAACTAACAAACTATTCGTAATTAATAGATACAATTGCCCTTTTCGGACTCTGTCCATACATGGCAATCCTCATGAAGCACTTTAAACGAACCCGACAATGGTTCCAACATCCTCTTGTCGGAATCGGCTACATCGGCTTCCTTGTCCGATTCAATATCAGCCGATGCACACCGTAGCCGATGCAGTTCCGAAGCCGATTTATACTCTGTTTCTGTTACCAATTTCCTTCCAAATCCGCCTCGGTCTTAACTCCAAATTCGATGCATGATTTACCAAATTTCGTCGTCAACACAATGACTAGGGAAGCAGTGGCGGCAAGGGCAGCGGCGGCACAGCACACGGCAGCGGCGGCGTCGTGGCTGCGGCTAGGGTAGCAGCGGCCGCGGCAAGGTCAGCGGCGCGGTAAGGCGGCGGCACAAGGAGACGATGATGACAACAGATAGATTAGATGGAACCCTAGGGTAACTTATACCGGTGAACGTCACGGGGATGGGGAGAGCTCACCGGAGAAGACGACGGTGACAAGGGGCGGCGACTAGCGGTGGCAGCAAGCGGGGGCAATGGCGGCTAGGGCGCAGGTGGCGGTTAGGGCTAGGGAAGGGAAAAACAAAAAGAAAAGAGGGGAGTAAGGGGGCTTAAATAGGGGGTGGGGCTGGATTTTAGGTGGGCCGACCCTGGGGAGGGGGTGGCGCATGGCAGAGAGAGGGGAGGTGGCGCTCGGCAGAGGGGAGGGGAAAGAATACGAGAGGAAGGGAAAGCTAAAAAGGAATGGTGGGGGAAACAAATATGGTGCCTTTTCGGGAAAGGAAGAAGAAATTGAATCGGAATAGGAGTAGGGCTTGGCTCGTCATACAGAATGAAACCGCGGCGGCAAAAGGGGTCGGCGGATACAACGGACCGCGAACCGGGAGAGTGAACTGAGAACGGTTCACGACCAAAGGAGGGGAAGGAAGGAATTATTAATTCAAAACCTGATATTTTAAATTAACATTATTACTTCCTCTGTTCTGAATATTCCGCTGAAAAATCCTGTTAACAATTTGAAGCATCTCCCTGACAATTCTGATTATTACGCACATTGTTAATTTAGGGTTTGCTCCTGGTTGAACAAAGTATTTTCTATAGACCATTTGCGGACGATTTAGAAACTACGGAAAAGGGGAAAACTCCAGGGTGTGACAAACCTACCCCCCTTAAACGAAATCTTGTCTCGAGATTCGTGGATGGCTAGAAAGAAAGCTGGGTGCGGGGGTGGTGCTGGACTGTTTTGCTGACTTCTGCGGTTTCGAACTGACTCACACAGGCTAATTGACCCAATCTGCCCACTGACCTGACTGACCTCAAACTAAGCACTCTGTTGTTTTCCCCAAAACTACACTCATTGGTTGTACTCAATCTGACACTGATCTGGATTGTAGGTGCTCATAAATCTTACTTCCGTGGACTGAGTTGATAACACTGACACACCTGATAATCTGCTTAAACTGAACTGTTGGTGCCATCATCTTTGACAACCTGAGGATTCACGATGTAGACCATGGATTGGTGTGCTTCCTCAAAATCTTGCACTGACTTCCATGAACCCACAAGCTCTGAGCTAGCCTTGAACTGCCCCTGACTGGAACAATGGGTCTTCCAAGGAGTTGCTCGATCTCAACGATGATTATACCAAGAAGTTGTCTGATCTGACTATCGTTCAGATCACGGGTTTCTGGATCACTACTTCTCTAAGCTGGGCTGCTTGACTCTAGGTTGCTGCTTTTGTAGGCGGAACAATTGATATGACAACCTGGGTACACATGAGATCTCAATATGATGGCTTGGGGTTGGTGTAGCCCTACCAAGGCTTTGCAACTGACTTCTTCATTTAGATCCCATCTTGCTTTTCCTGGTTAGACCTCCAAGCAAAATTGTTACGAGGTAAACCCATTTTAACTCCAAGATTTCTTTACCGAGGTCGTTGATCTTTTGATTGATTGCGAACACTTAAACTGTTATCTTTGGGAATACCCAGACTTCTTTGGTTTTTCGTGTAGCCCTGACTTTGAAAACTTGATGCTTTATCAGTTAATCCCCATGAAACACTAATGGAGCACTTCTATTCCAGGAAACTTGGAATCTAACACGTAATTGATGACATGAAGTCCCACGTAAGAGCGACTCTTACTCAGCTCATGAATCTACCAACTCTTGATCAACACTCCCATTAGATCTGAGTGCTAAAACGACGGTTCTGTTGGTGTCATAAATTCGGTGTCGATTGCCTGAATAGGTCAATTAGTAGATGTCTATTGAAACAAGCATAGATCACTTACCAGATTATGCCTACAAGAGTGTTCTAACTGCTTCCCATTTCACTTGCTCTCGTGCCACTGACTGACACATCTGTATATCTGATAGACACCAACTTCACTGTTGCTTACATACCAGCATCGGAACATGTACAACTACTGAAAACTGCCCTTGGGGCTGCCAAGACTATCTGCTTAATAATCAAACAAATTCACTTCCAATCCTTGAGAAGAGATGATTCACCTAGAGGGATCCTCTGTCACACCCTCAACTGTGCTGACTACACCTTTCTGGATATGACTCTTGTATCCATTTACTCAGGCAAAGGAGGCGAGGAAAATCTCTTGTCGACTTCCTTGAAATTAACCATGAATGCCAAGGTGGTAGATGCGTCTTCCGAAACAAGCACAAATCACCGGCTGTATCAAGATCAAGAGGTTATTCCCACGGTACCACACTTCGCTTCTTTGCTTATCCTTCACTGGCTCTTCTAGGTTGATAAACTATAAGTTCTGCAGTTGCTTTCCCACAAATACTGCGATCTGTATGACTGTTGGGACTGATTTCGATGCTGCCAAGAGTTTTAGCCCCTTGGTTCATTTGGTCAGAACAACCCTTCCTTCAAACCTTGATTAGGGATGTTTCACTGGTGAGGATTCTGTGTCGCTTAATCTGTTGGTTGTATTTTCCGGCCTGAGGCGAAACAATTCCATTGGCATCTTCCAAAAAACATTGAGGTGCTATCTGTCATACTCTCTGTCGGCTATACGTTTCGGGAGATGACTATCATAGCTTTTGTGACCCATGTATGGAACAATTTCTTTGCTGACTTCCGAGAAACATTGAGATGGTTTCTGAGAGCTATACGGTTGCCTTAAATCAAGAACGACTGTTCTTGATCCATGTTCGCACTACTAGGGTGTTGTCCCCATTTACCACGCTCTGAAGAACTTCCAAAGTTACAGAGTTCCGTTAATTCTTATATGTCGTCGCACTCAAATATTTCCTGCATCCTTTCATCATCCTGGGGTACCACTGATCCTGTCCTCTAGAGGGACCTCATCATGTTGAGTGTTACTGTGGTCTAAACATTTTCATTTCGTTGGTCAACCATTCCTTTATTGACTGGCCATTAGGTCTTGGAGCTCACAACGCTGTGATGGGCTAGACAAGAGACTCTAGATTTCTCACGACACTGACAGATACACAAGTTAACTTGCTTTTGGATACTCAAGATGAATCATAAGAGAAGAAAAATTGCCTGACTCATACTTTATCCAACTTTCCCTTTTCCTTAATTGCCCTGAAACTTTTCTGCATAGAGGAGGTACTTGAAAACCAATGACTCGTGCACGATCGATGACCCTTGCTACAGAGTTGTTGATCAGGTAACACTTTGACTATTTGATTCTGCCATGGTTATCTGGCTCCATCATTGATTACTAGCTGGAGATCTCACAAGAACAATATCTTGACTTCTGACATTCCTCAGAAAAGAATCAATTTTCCAATCCTCTTGGTAGCTAAAACAAATAAAACCTTCTAGTTGTTGGTGCCACACTTGTGTGATTGCTGCCAGGCATCAGAGTTGAAGAAACACGAGGTGCATGGCTGGTGTTGATGGCCATCTTGGGGTCTGGTGCTGGAGACCTTTACTGCGGTCAATAGAGAATTGAACTGTCTCACTGTTGTTAGAGTAGAACACAGGTTCTCTAGCATTACTTGCCCTACCATGCTGATTCTATAGCCTTGAAGCGATTGCTAGTGAAACAATAGAGATTTTATCGGTGTCCTTAATGACAATTCATTACGATGGAGGTTATACATTGCAACTGGTGGTCGGCATCCACTGACTTTCTGGTGTCTTTAGGTTGGATCTGACTACTCTGTGTTGAAATTGATGTAACTTGAAGGGTAGGGATGTTGGGACTAAAACTGTTGACTTGATCATACTGACGTTGTGACATCGAACAATCTTTTGAGAGGTGACATGTCTTCTCTTAGTCTTGGTAACGAACATTCATCGAGACGGTGTATTGGCTAAAGACAACTGAAACAATGTTGATTTGGTTGACCATGATGTACATTCTTCTAGGTCGGCTCGCTTGCAACTAGGACAAGAGCAAGGAGAGACTGTTGAACCTTGTTGAGGGTGCTTCTACAACCACTGTTGGTCTCCACTGGAGTTGGAGATGGTTGGAAACCGAAATAATTGCTGCTATTCTCACCATTGGACTCATCACCCACATCACTAGTTGCTTCATGGGTTGGTGATGGCTTGGATGTACTTGTCTGCTAAGGACTTGGCAGTATACTGTCTTCGACTCTGATCCTGACTCTAAGCTTACATCTGAACTTGCATTTGTTGTTGCTGGAGCCACTTTTACTGCAGTTAACCTTACGTTGGGCTTTGCGTCTTCTTGTTGCTTTCAACAGGAACATTGGTCGGTGACTTTAATATACTGATGTTGTTGTTGCTCTTCTCCTCTCTAACACTAACCATCTGCTGCCGGAACAGGGAGAGAAGGAAGAGAGGGGTTGCTAAAGATAAGACCTTAAACCACTTGATTACTGATCTGTTGTAAGTACACCTTTATTGTTCAAGTTGCTTAAGCAAACAACCTAGTATGGTCGCATCCCCACCACTGATGTGTTGACGATGAAATTTGGCAAGATAATTGATGCACATGAATCGGAAACAAGATCCAATCCGAAGCGGATTCGAAGATATGCGGGAATCTCGGAAACAGAGTGCGCATCAGCTGGAGACCGTATTGGCTGAATCCGAGTCTGATTTGGATAGCCGATATGGCCGATATTGCATGTGAAGTTGGTATCGGATTCGACGGATAGTTTGTGATAATGTTGCCAGGCAAGGATAGAGTCCAGAATTGGCAAATGTATCAATTAATTAGGAATATATGTAATTTCCTTATAGATATTCTGGGTAAGACTCCGCCTAAGGGACTTATTTGCTAGTTGGATTTGTATTAGGTTAATATGAGTAATGTCCGTGATGGACAAAGTTTGTATTTTTGGGTATAAATATAGACCCGAGGTATTGTAAATAAACAACAACCAAGTCTAATCAATCTCGGCGCATCGCGAACCTTTTGTTTTTCTACTTTTCGACAAGTACATGCTTTTGAGTCGAGCTGCATCAATCTGATCTTCGACGAAGAGGTAGGTCTTGTTATGGCGGTTTGCATCATCGGAATTAGTTCTTACATCTTTATGACACTCTAATTATATTTTGCGAATCTCCGAGTTATCATATGTATTATATAATTTAGATTGATAATGCAATCTATTCGTATCGGCCGATCTCTATCTAGGATTTTGCTGGTAACAACTAGATTATCTTGTTGGCTTAAATTATATAATGTATCCACCATCCCGAAAAGGCAACCATTGGCTTGATTGTCTATATATTATGCTTCTTTTCATACTTAGTGCTGCATCAGTTAAGTTTGATCTACTAAGTCGTGTTCTGAGTCGTGTTCTGAATCATAATCTCTAGCCTGTTTTATTGTTGTTAATAAGGATAGTATCGGGGTTTCAGCCGATCTTACCTGGTATAGATGTTTTACATAGTTTTATACTTTGTTTAATGTGCTATATCTGCCCCTTATATTAGGATCTAATCTAATACAAATATATTAGACTTAATATCAATTTAATTGGTAAAAGTTGAATATATATTTGTTGCTAGAGAATATCCTAGGATAAGGTTGTATCGGAGCAATAGCCGATACATGCTTAAATCTGGACATCGGCTATGACATGAGTACATATAATCGTTATTTCATGTTGACATGAGTACATCAACCTGATGCCAACCATACCCCTACACACAAGCAAACAACACATGTACTTGCAGCTAACGATACTACTCTTCGGGAAGGATTGGGTTCAGGTAGGCTCCGGGAAAACCTTCACTTGATCTTCGTGAAACGATGATTCTGAACTAACCTTCTTGCCCCTTCCAACTTGGATCTTGAGGGCTTGACTTGACTTCCGAGAGTAGGCGCGAAACCATCGGTTTGCCCTCCATGTTCAACAGCCAGAGGGTTGGAGGGGAAAAGAGAGAAGTTTGATAAACCATTTTGCATAGAAATGCCGAATGGTGAGAGGAGACAATTTCGCAATTAGAGTTTTCAGAAAACATGTCCTTAGGGCTTGACCATTTGGCTCAACCTACAGTCAACCTGGCTCTGATACCACCTTGTCACGCGCAGAAATTTATCCCAAATTTCCAGACTATTTTGTGTATAAATCCCTATCCAGGAATCAAGCCAGGGTACACAAAACAACAAATTAATAAACAGATCCAAACGTAAATAAAGCGTAAATACTTACTGAAGAGGCACTTAGTCCTCACACCGAAAAGAAAACAGCAGCGGAAAAAGGCGACGATCCTAGCGGGGCTTCAGCTCCACTCCACAGGCAAAACTCAACTGGGGTATAAGCCTTGGTCTTCTAAGTTTATCTACAGCTCAGAAGCACTACACTTCTGAAAAAGGAAAATAATAGCAAGGCTAAGTACAACCACCGTACTCAGCAAGCCACACCAACAATGCATTCGTGCAAGGGGAGGCAAGGAAGATTTGTGGCTATTTGCATAAAGGCGGTTGTAAACATTTATAGTTGAAAACAGTAAAACAGTCGATTAATTAAGGCAAAATTAAACATCTCCACTGTACCCACATCTCCACACTACACCACGTTGAACAGGCCCAACCATTCCACCTGAGCTAAACCAGTTCATTAAGTCATGACAATTAATAAAGTGGGACTAATCATGGTGAATCTTGTCAATCGCCCATAACCGCGAGCATGGCTATCGAATAGTTTTGCTATGGCCAGAGGTGCGCAACTGTACCCACAAGACACGATTCCACACATGTTGCCATGCCCCGAAATACCACCATGGTACTGCAAAGGGGGAAATCGCGACAAGACCCTTCGCATAACTCCCCATAACCAAGCGCACCACACCTCAGGTTTCGCCCCCACCTTTAAGCCAAGGCAGGCAGACCCCTCTCGTGCCTAGGTGAATCCGGAAGCCGATCAATTGGTAAACCCCCACCGACCCAACCCCATCACGCCCACCCTTGCCTGGATGCGTCAACTAGGGAAGAGCTACACTACAAGTCCAGCAGTTACCCATGCCTGCTTTTGGTAAGCACTGTTAGTCTTCCAGAGTTTCCCGAGAACCGGTCCTTAATTGCCATGGGTGCGACTAGCAAAACCATACACCCACAGCCCACCATTAAGCTATATTTTAGTTGGATAATTACGACTGATGAAACATGGTCAGTTGTCTCGAGCTCGCAGCTCATCAAGATACTAGAAGTAGATACTGTGATTATTCCATATTGTGAGCTAGTGGTATTAAGCATGGCTAAGCATAATATAATTCTAGCGAGGTCCATATGAGACACAAGCTAATCAAATTATCACCCAGTTCGACAAAGAAATGACATCAAGAAAATATGGCACAAGCGAGCAGATAGGTAAACCCTATTCCCATGTAATTAGCAAAACATGCAATTTATTTGTAAATGGTAAAAAAATTTATAAATTGGGCTCAAAATCCTCAAGGGGAATGTGTGACTTGCCTTGCTTCTTCGATTGATCTTCCGAACTCTTTTCCTCGCGAACGCAATCGTCCGAAACGGCAGAATCTACACGCTAGCACGCTAAACAAGGAAAAACTCTAACAAAAACCAAATAAACAGTACATAAAAAGTAAGCAAACATGTAGACTCAATTTTATATGAATTTTGCAAGTTGAATGACCCAATTTGGAGTTCGAATGAATTAGTTATGAATTTTAGAATATGAACTATGTAATTACTATTAACCAAAAATTAATTGATATGTTTTAACGCCCGCGAATGGACAAGGTTGATGGAAAACAAACTCCGGTTAACGAGCCTCACGGGTCAGCCACTCGACGAGTCAACCTACCGTGGCACGGGACCATGCAAATGGTCAAGCGAACCGGTGAACAGAACCGTCGGCTCGGAAATGCTCTAGGGTTTTAGAACGACTCGGTAAGACCAAACCAACATGACACTACACCACACTACGCGCGAGCGTAAGCAGCGAGCGGCTAGTGAATGCATACGTACCACGGCGACGGCACGGTTGCGGCTATGGCTAGGTGTGACGGTAGCGAGGTTGGTAAACCGACAACGACCAGGCGGCTGGTAGGTAGCTAGGGTTTTAGGCAGCTAACGGCGCGGCAAGCAACACGGCGATGCGGCAACGACACGGTAACGGGTCGGTAGCACGGCTACCGTGTGCGACAAAGCGGCACCAGCGGCACGGCTGCTGCAAAATAGCACCGCGGCAGCCGGCAGGCGGGGAGCGACGGCGTGCGGTGCAAGGGCAGCGGCAGCGGCACGGCACGGCGTGGTAGGGCTGGCACGGTAGCGGCGGGTAGCGGCGACGAGGAACCGCAGTAGCGACGCAACACAGTAGCAGCGTGGCAACGTCGGCATGTGGCAAAATAGCGGCGACGCACCAAGCGGCGCGGCGGCGGCTGTGGCGGCGGCGCGGCAGCGGCATCGACGCGGCAGCGACAGCGGCGTGGCTGCGGTGGCAGCGGTGCACGGCAGCGGCTAGGGCAGCAGTGGCGCAGCACACGGCAGCGGCGGCGCGGCAGCGATGTGGTGAGGGCAGCGGCACAGCACACAGCAGCGGTGGCGCGGCAGCAGCGGCGGCACGGTTGCGGTGGCAGCGGTGCGCGGCAGCGGCTAGGGCAACAGCGGCGCAGCACACGAAAGCGGTGGCACGGCAAGGGTAGCGGCGGTGCAGCACACGGCAGCGGCGGCGGCGTGGCTGCGGTGGCGGCGGTGCACGGCAGCGGCGCAGCACACGGTAGCGGCGGCGCGACAAGGGCAGCGGCGCGGTAAGGCGGCGGCACAAGGAGACGACGATGAAAACGGATAGATTAGATGGGACCCTAGGGGTAAATTATACCGGTGAACGTCACGGGGAAGGGGAGAGCTCACCAGAGAAGGCGACGGCGACAAGGGGCGGCGGCTAGCGGCGGCGGCAAGCGAGGGCAACGGTGGCTAGGGCGCAGGTGGCGGCTAGGGCTAGGGCTAGGGCAGGGAAAAACAAAAGGAAAAGAGGGGGGTAAGGGGGCTTAAATAGGGGGAGGGGCTGGATTTTAGGTGGGCTGGCCCAGGGTAGAGGGTGGCGCACGGAAGAAAGAGGGGAGGTGGCGCTCGGCAGAGGGGGGAAAGAATACGAGAGGAAGGGAAACCTAAAAAGGAAAGGTGGGGCAAACAAATGCGGTGCCTTTTCGGGAAAGGAAGAAGAAAATGAATCGGAATAGCAGTAGGGCTTGGCTCGTCATACGGAATGAAACCGCGGCAGCAAAAGGGGTCGGCGGATAGAACGGACCGCGGACAGGTTCACGACCAAAGGAGGGGAAGGAAGGAATTATTAATTCAAAACCTGACATTTTAAATTAACATTATTACTTCCTCTACTCTAAATATTCCGCTGAAAATCTTGTTAACAATTTGAAGCATCTCCCTGACAATTCCAATTATTACGCACATTGTTAATTTAGGGTTTGCTCCTGGTTGAACAAAGTATTTTCTATAGTGTAATCCCATAATGAGACTGTGAGAGTAAATCTCATTCTCACCTCTAATTAGCTTAATGTTCAAGATAACATCAGCTACTCCCAAATCCTTCATATCAAAATTTTTGACAAGAATGATTTAACCTCATTAATCACCTCAAGATTTGTCCCAAATTGAGTATGTCATCAACATATAAGCGCAGAATAACTTCCTCACCCCCACCATGGCGATAGTATACACATTTATCTGCCTCATTGACTGCAAAGCCTGCAGATGTTAATGTGCTATCAAATTTCTCATGCCATTGCTTAGGCGCTTGTTTCAGACCATACAAAGACTTCAACAATTTGCACACCTTGTCTTCTTGACCTTCCACTACAAACCCATCAGGCTGATCCATATAGATCTCCTCATCCAGCTCTCCATTAAGAAAAGTTGTCTTAACGTCCATTTGATAAACGAGAAGACCATGTGAGGTTGCTAGGGAAAGTAACACATGAATTGTGGTCAATCTAGCAACAGGTGAGTAAGTGTCAAAGAAGTCTTCGCCTTCTTTCTGAGTATAGCCTTTAGCAACAAGCCGAGCTTTGTATTTTTCAATAGTACCGTCAGGCCTAAGCTTCTTCTTGAACACCCACTTGCACCCCATGGGTTTACAACCATAGGGTCGCTCTGTCACCTCCCAAGTACTGTTTGTGACAATGGAATCCATTTCACTCTGGATAGCGTCTTTCCTGTAGTATGCATCAGGAGATGCATATGCTTCTGAAATTGACTTAGGAGTATCGTCCACGAGGTACACAGTGAAAGCATCACCAAAGGGTTTAGCTGTCCTTTGTCTCTTGCTCCTTCGAGGAGCTTCACTGTCATCCTCCTTAGTGACAGGTTAATGTGTATGTTCCATTTGTTCTGGTGGTGCGATTAAATTGGGAATTATTTCAAAAGGTTGACTAGAAATACTATGTGTATCCTTGATTGGAAAAAAGCTCTCAAAAAAGGAAGCATCACGAGACTCCATAATTATACCAACATTCGTGTCAGGTACCTCAGATTTAACTATTAAAAATATATAATCAATGTTGTGGTGAGCATATCCCAGAAAGACACAATCCATTGTCTTAGGTCGAAGCGTGCGTTTCTTTGTTATTGGTACATTGACTTTCACCAAGCAATCCCATGTACGCAAGTAAGATAGTGATGGTTTTCTGCCAATCCATACCTTGTATGGTGTTTTATCCTTGTTTCTGTTAGGAACTCTATTTAATATATGATTCGAGGTCAACAATGCCTCCCCCCACCATGCCTTAGGTAGTCCCGCAGTATCCAACATGGTATTAACCAAGTCAATCAGTGTGAGGTTCTTCCGTTCCGCAATCCCATTAGACTCAGGAGAATAGGGAGGCGTCCTCTCATGTCTTATGCCATATTCCTCACAGAATAAGTCAAATTCGTTTGAGAAAAACTCTCCACCATGATCAGACCTAAGTCTTTATCTTCCTGTCTAGTTGATTTTCAACTTCTGCCTTATAAATTTTGAAATAGTCTAGAGCCTCATCTTTCGTTTTTAACAAATACACATAGCAAAATCTAGTAGCGTCATCAATCAATGTCATTAAATATCATTTTCCACCCTTCGTCAACACCCCATTCATTTCACAAAGATCTGAATGTAGAAGTTCTAGAGGTGCCAGGTTTCTCTCCTCGGCAGCCTTGTGAGGCTTTCGAGGTTGCTTTGATTGCACACAGCTATGGCACTTAGAACCTTTGACAATGGAAAACTTAGGAATTAAACACATACTGCAAAGCCGAACCATCAAGCCAAAATTAATGTGACATAACCGTGAGTGCCAAACATTAGCCTCATCATCCACACTATCACAAATATGGTTCACAGACTTATTGCAGAAATCAGAAAGGGAAAAGCAAACAAGCCTCCACATTCATAGCCTTTACCAATAAAATATCCATGTTTAGACACGAATACTTTATTAGACTCAAACACCAACTTAAATCCACCTCTACATAGACAGGAGCCACTAACGAGATTCTTGTCGGTAGTAGGGACATGCTGCATGTTCTTTAGCTGCACGATCTTTCCCCAGTAAACTTCAGATCCACCGTGCCAACACCATGAACAGAAGCATGTGACCCATTCCCCATTAGGACGGAGGAATCCCGTGTGACCTGATAAGAGGAAAACAGCGAGATGTCAGCACAAACATGTACATTGGCCCTTGTATCTATCCACCAGTTAGTAGACTAATTAACTGAATAAATAGTAGGTAAATTACCATACCCGCTTCCTTCTCCAGTGTTGCCAATGGTCACATTGGCAGACTTAGAGGTATGCCCTGCAGGTGCCTTCATCCCCTTGCGTTGTGGACATTTCTTGGCCAGATGACCAGGTAAGCCACACACGAAGCAAGTTCTCTCATCCTGATTTGGATTGCTGTTGTTCTTCTTCTTCTTGAAGTTGGTGGTCTGTTGTGCTTTGTATTTCCCTTTGCTCTTGTTTTGGGCCTTGTGCACCACATTTGCACTAGACTGCCCACCATCGCCTTTAGACGCAGCATCCTTTTCCGGAGCTTTCTCCTCAACATCAAGAGACGCTATCAACCTCTCAACGGAGTACACATGTCTCTTGTGTTTGAGTGCAATACCAAAACTTCTCCATGGGAAAGGAAGTTTCACAATAATGCACCCGGCCACCAATTTGTCAGGTATCCTTAGCCATGGTCTGTATTTCATGAGCATGCTCAACTATACAACGGTTTTCAACCATCCTGTAGTGTCATGAAACTGCTCCATGACATATAGATCATTGCTAGCATCAGTGGCACTGAATTTGGTATTCAGTGCATCCCACAACTCCTTAGCGTCGGTCATATGCATATACACCTCGACCAGACGATCGCCAAGAACGCTAAGAATGCATCCCACAAAGAGATTAGTGGCCTCCTCGAATTCTTTCTGTTTTTCAGCAATAAGAACTCCATCAAGTTTGCCATAACTAAGCCAGAAGCATTTCATAGCTGTTAGCCACAGAGTGACCCTGTTCGGCCATTTTTTTAAGTGCATGCCGGTGAATTTATCCAACCTCAGTGCCTCGACAAAACCAGCCATAGTAAAATCACAGTGCCTATAAGCACAAATCACAGGTTTTTGGATTGTTGAAAATATAAGCACAAATTGATTTAATTTATTCCATAAATAAATCATGATATTGCAGATGTAAACTAGCATGATCGCATCATTCAATCTACACATATAAACTAAACAGTAAAACATGAGTAGACCAATATACGAAACATAATCAAAACATACCAAGAACATTTCAAGGTCGGTTGAGCCGTCGTGGAAGACCAGCAAGCAGTCGCACAGACCGACGAGCGGGACAAAGTAGACTACGAGCGACGGCGCAGTATAGAAAAGGAGACAAACCCTAGATTGATTTCACGTGTGTTGCCTAGAGGCAGCAACTGCGTTTATATAGAGATATCAGGACGCTTGATCAGGTCTCCTGCACGTACTCCACTTCGAATAACCGAACCGGATAAGTCGCGCGTAACTTATCTGGACTCCATGCCCCTTCAAGCACCGGATTATTCGGAGTATTATCAAAAAACAAAACCGAATTTTCGCAGCAAAACAAAACTGCAAAAGGAGACCGCATATGCACAAGGATGAGAAACCAATTTTGGCAGACCATTCACGTGCATGTCACGTACGCGTGCCGCCTGGCCTGGCCAGGCGAGGCGTGGCGAGCGAGCGTGCGTGTTCCTCTTATTCTCTCCACCACACATGCCTCAAGTGGCTAGTAGAGCATCCTCCCTTATAAGGAGGTCTCCCTCTCCTAGAATTGGCAAGGTGGTACTAAACTCCCCATGCATGCTATCTCATGAGGTGGGCTTTGTGATTTTCCAAATAATTAATCTTCATATGGGCCTTAGCCCATACATTAATTCCAACAGACCATCATGGCAGCGGAGCAATGGGATCGGTGACAACCGTGGTGGCGGTGAAGCGGACAGGATGGGTGACGACCATGGCGGTGGCGTAGATAGGATCGGCGACGACCGCGGCTGTGAAGCGGACAGGATCAGCGACGATCGCGACGGTGGAGTTCAGGGGCATCGGTGGCACCGGTGGTCATGGGTCGGCAGCAAATATCTAAGATGCCATCTATTCCTTGAAGTTGATGATCGAGCACACCCCTACCTTGCGCGCTAACTGTCAATTTCTAGAATCGGTAATATATTTTATGGGTGCGCTATCAAGGAGAGATAGTGACAAAGATATTTATACTAGTTCAGGTCCTCGATGAGAGATAATACCCTAGTCCAGATGTATGTAGATTGGATTTGTATCAGTGGGCATAGATCGGCGTTGGAATTGCCAATGGCGCGTATGTGGAAAATGGTTATCTAGGGGTTTGGTGCTATTCGTCGCCATTATTCCCTATCTCAGTACCCCTACCCCCTCTTATATAGGATGAGGGGGAAGAGTTAAAAGGAAACTATCTAGTTGATTGCAACTAGATCTCTCCATTCTATCTATCAAAGATATGCATGATCCCCGGGATTTATATCTTATCCCAGGAATATATCTTGCTTAATTTACAAGATAGCCGCGTAGGGCTAGGGCTCTTGCCCTACCCTATGCCGCATGGCCCAAAGGCCTTTTCACGGGTACCCGGGTACCGTGTACCCCACAGACAGAAAAGATGATGGGGTAATTTGCATGATAAGGGTAAGGAGACAGACTTATCAAATCCAGATAAAGATTCTTCAATCGATATGTGTAGTCAAATCAGTGAGAAGGGTATTTCTTCTGTTCCTGCTACTCAAGTTATGATTTTCCCTGAGTTAAATGGATTGACTATGTCTGATGATGAATATGATGGTTTAATAGATTAAGAAAATTCTTTGGTGAAGGGAGTTCATTCCCAGGTCAATTCAGTGGAAAAGCTTGCTGCTGTTCCAGAGGTGATGATATCTCCCTCTAGAAAGAGTAAGAGGAGAGCAAGTGACAGTGATCAATATATTTTAGAAAGGGCTAAGAAGCTAAAGGCTGACAGAAACTTGGAGAATCAAAAGACTAAAGGTAACCTGCAAGAAAAAAACTCTTTTTTACAATTTTCGAATGATGATATTTCTGCTTCCTTTCAGAATCTTGGAATTATTGTTGCAAATAATAATGTTAGCCTAAACGATGCTATTAATGATATTAGGTGCGTGGAACTAGAAAATCTTAGGAACCATGTTAATTTGACTGATAATCATGACTCTAGTTTAAACCTTGATAATGATTCTGAAGAAGTTATGTAGTGAGATTATGGATGAGGTAATGGATACGAGTGGTGATTAAAATAGTAATCTTCATATCACTTCTGATTCTATGATACCATACATGGAAAAAAGATAAGAAGGGAAAAAAAGAGGGGTAGCAAAGTTTATAAAAATAAGTTATAATGAAAGAAGTTTTTTAGAATTGTGATGGGTTAAAAGACCAAAAAAACATAAGTTTATTTCTGATCTTAGAACAACAGCTTGATTTTATTGCTTGATCAAAAACTGTTAGGAGATATTTTACTTCTTTTGCTCTTAAAACTCTTTGTGCTAGAAAGGATTTTTGTGGCATTGTAAACCTCCTGTTGATGATGAAATTTGGTAAGCATATGAATCAGAAATGAAGTCTAATTCGAGGTGGATTTGGAGATAGGCGGGATTCTCGGAAACAGAGTGTGCATCGGCTAGAAGACCGTATCGGCTGGAACTGAGTTTCATATGGATAGCCGATATGACCAATATTGGTTGCATAATCAATATCGGGTTAGAGAAAGAGTTTGAGATGATGTTACCAGGCAAGGATAGAGTCTAGAATTGGTAATTGTATCTATTAATTAGGATTTTATGTAAATTCCTTATAGATATGTTCGGTAATAGTCCACCCAAGGGACTTGTTTGCTAGTTGGATTTGTATTAGGACAATATGAGTCGTGTCCATAACGGACAAGTTTGTATTTTCGGGTATAAATGAGCCCGAGATCTTATGAATAAAAATAACAACATTTCAATCAATCTCGGCGCATCGCCAACCTTTTACTTTTTACTTTCGATGAGTTCTTACTTTCGAGTCGAGCTGCATCAGGTTTGATCTTCGGCGAAGAGGTTGGGCTTGTTATGGCGGTTTGCATTATCAGTATTAGTGCTTACATCTTTATGACACTCTAATTCTATATTGTGAATCTCCGAGTTATCATATATGTTGTATAATCTAGATTGACAACGCTATCTACATGTATCGGCCGATCTCTATTTAGTGTTTTGTCGATAACGGCTAGATTGACTTGTTGGTTTAAATTATATAACGTATCCACCATCCCGAGAAGTCAACCATCGGCTTGATTGTCTAGATATTATGGTTCTTTTCATACTTAATGTTGCATCAGTTAAGTTTGATCTATTAAGTCGTGTTTAGAATCATGATCTCTAGCTTGCTTTATGGTTGTTAATAAGGATAGTATCGGGGTTTCAGCCAATCTGATCCTGTATAGTTGTTTTATATAGTTTCATGTTTTGTTTAATATACTATATCTTCCCATATATCAGGATCTAATCTAACATAAATATATTAGACTTGCTGCTAATTTAATTGACGGTAGTTAGATATATTTGTTGCCAGATAATATCCTAGCATAAGGTTCTATCGGAGCTATAGCCGATACATGCTTAAATCTAAACATCGGCTATGACATGAGTACATATAATCATTATTTCATGTTATTTTATACTTGGACAATTTATACTGTCTCGGTTAGGTCCGATCTATCCCAATTGTTAATTACTAAAGTAATATTGATTTATAGATTATATAATACTGATATCTACACCTTGAAAAAAAAAATTCTAATATCTACAACTGATGGATCAACTTTAGGGTTAGTTCATTATCGGATATGCCTTACAACCGATTCATGCTATACTGCATCAGCTAGGTTACATCACGATATGACATCGGCTACCTGGCCGATCGATTATCGTTTACTAATAAAACTTGCATGTTTCATCTTGTTGATTGCAGGATCAAATCAACCGGCATGCTTTGAACCCTAAAGCAAGTTTTGGACCTGCACTACAATAAAACAAATCTCTCAAGCTAGTGTGTGTTTTTCGCATCAACACCTCCTAGGGGTAGATCTGGTGGTATGTTATGAGGTATAAATTTACAAACTTTTGACATTGGTTTAATTTATGAGGGTGATTTTTTTATTAAGTTTCATTAATGTAATAAGTCCGACAATTTTAAATGGGCCTTGGTGTTGGTTTATGGTCCGGCACAGAATGATTTTAATGAACATTTTCTTGCTGAACTTGTGAATATGTGTAGCCACGAAACTTTACCAATTCTTATTGGTGGTGATTTTAATATTATGCGTAGTCCTGATGAAAAAACAATGATAATTTTGATGATAGATGGTCTTTTCTTTTTAAGGCAATTATAGATTGACTCGGTCTTAGAGAGCTTGTTATGTCTGGAAGAAATTTTACTTGGGCAAATAATCTAGCAAATCCTACTTATGAAAAACGAGTTAGAGTATTAATATCGATGGAGTGAGAACATAACTTTCCGCTCTCATCGGTATTTTCTCTAAATATGGACATATCTGATCACACTCCATTAGTCTTAAATATGAATTCCTCATCTCCGTGTAATGGTCAACAGAATTTCATGTTTGAATTGGGTTGGCTGTTAAGGGATGGTTTTGTTGATATGGTAAAGGAAATTGTCTTTTGTTGTTGAAGTTAACACTCCTTTAGAACGTTGGCAGGCTTAAATTCGAACTTTAAGACAACAT
The DNA here is from genome assembly GCA_000573905.2 of Oryza punctata. NCBI lineage: Eukaryota > Viridiplantae > Streptophyta > Magnoliopsida > Poales > Poaceae > Oryza > Oryza punctata. The sequence goes on along the minus strand of CM002496.2, from coordinate 12,450,185 downwards.
TTGAGGGGATGGGTGAAACATACTAGTGGTGTTTAAAAAAAGAAATATTTATTACATAATCTTGATGTGCTTGATAAAAAGGCTGAAACAGTTTTACTGACTCGGGAAGAAAATGATATTAGACATTATTGGAGGAATAGACTAGCGTGTTTGTTGAGGGAAGAAGAAATTAGATGGTTTCAACGTGCTAAGGCTAAAGATATTTTAGAAGGTGATTCTAACACTAAATATTTTCATCTGGTTGCAAATGACAAACATAGGAAAACAAGAATTTTTCACTTACTTGATGGTGATCATGTTATAAATGGTGATGCGAATTTAAAATCGCATATTACCATTTATTACAAAGGTTTGTTTGGGCCACCTGATGATTCTGTCTTACAATTATATGAGAGTAGAATGATGATATTCCTCAAGTATCTCAAATGGAGAATGAGGCTTTAACGCAAGAATTTACTAAGAAAGAAACTAAAGATGCTATTTTCCAAATAGAACATAATAAAGCACTGGGTCCAGATGGATTTCCAACTGAATTTTATCAAGTTTTCTGGAATGTCATTAAATCTAATTTGTTGGATCTTTTTAAGGATTTCCATAAGGGGACTTCGCTTTAATTTTCTCTTAACTTTGGTACAATTATTTTACTACCTAAGTGCAAGGAGGCTATGAAGATACAACAATATAGGCTCATTTGTTTACTTAATATCAGTTTTAAATCTTTACCAAAGTTGCTACAAATAGAGTTATTGGGGTCGATCAAAAAGTTATTAGTCCTACCCAAACAGCTTTTATTCCTGGGAGAAATATTATTGCAGGTGTGGTTATTCTACATGAAACTATTCATGAAATGCACCGCAAAAAGAAAAGTGGAGTAATTTTTAAGATTGACTTTGAGAAAGTTTATGATAAAGTAAAATGGTCTTTTGCTCAACAAACCTTAGGATGAAGGGATTCTCGTCGGAATGGTGTCAATGTATCGTATCTTTTGTCCAGGGTGGGTATGTTGGTATAAAAGTAAATGATCAAGTTGGGTCAAATTTTCAAACTTACAAGGGTCTTAGGCAAGGAGATGTTTTGTAACCAATTCTTTTTAACATAGTGGTTGATATGTTAGCTATTTTAATTAAGAGAACCAAGGAGGATGGTTGAATTAGTGGGGTCATTCCTCATCTGGTGGAAGATGGACATTCTATTTTGCAATATGCAGAGGAATGTTAGGAGCTTTACTCCAACATTTTTGTTGTAAGCTTGAAAGTATTCCTGTTAGATTTCTTGGTATTGCTATGCATTTTAGGAAACTCGGTAACAAAGACTGGAGAACAGTTGAGGAACAAATTGAAAAGAAACTTAGTAGTTGGGAAGGTAAACATATGTCTATTGGGGGAAGGCTGGTGTTGATTAATTCTGTGCTCTCTAGTTTGGCCATGTTTATGATATATTTTTTTGAGATTCTAAAAAGAGTTCTTCAAAAGATTGATTATTATAGTTTTCGTTTCTTCTAGCAAGGAGATTAGCATAAAAATAAGTATAGGCTTACAAGATGGGATATTATTTATCAACCCAAAGATTAGGGTGGTCTTGGAGTGCATAATTTAGAAATTCAAAATAAATGTCTTTTGAGCAAATGGTTGTTTAAGTTAATAGGCAGAGTGTGTGGCAAGAGTTGTTGAAAAGGAAATATATTAATAATCAATTTTATGCCAAGTTGAGAGGAAACACGAAGATTCCCATTTTTGATCGGGTCTTATGAAAGTTAAGGGTACATTTCTAAATATGGTTTTCTGGATTGTGAATAATGGTGAACAAGTGAGATTTTTTGAGGATAAATGGGTAGGAAACTTTTCCTTTAAAGATAGGTACCCGTCGTTATATGCTAGAGTTCAAAAGAGAAATTCCTCGATTGCAAATGTTATGTCTTCTGCTCCACTGAATGTTTCCTTTAGCAGAGCTTTAGTAGGGCAGAATCTGACTATTTGGTATAATTTATGTGCTTCAATAGTTCTTATTCAATTGACAGAGGAGAATGATATTTTAGATGGAATTTTCATCAAAATAGTCAATTCTCTGTTAGGTCTATATACTTAGCTTTAATTAATAATGGCTATATTGAGAGGAATAAGAAGATTTGGAAACTTAAGATGCCTCTCAAAATTAAGATTTTTATGTGGTACCTACATAAAGGGGTTGTGTTAACGAAGGACAATTTAGCTAGGAGGAATTGGCATGTTAGTATGAAATGTTGCTTCTATATGAAAAATGAAACTATTCAACATTTATTTTTGGTGTGTCACTTTGCAACATTTCTTTGGAGAGCCCTACAGTTTACTACTGGTTTATATCCTCCGCATAGTATATCTCATATTTTTGAGAATTGGCTGGTGGGGGTTGATAAAAAACTAGTAAACTTATTCTTGTTGGAGCTTCTGCTATATGTTGGGCTATATGGTTGTGTAGAAATGATATGGTTTTTGACAAATCATCATCTGTGTGCAGGTTCTTTTCAGGGTAACATACTAGCTCTGGTCTTGGGCTCAACAACTAAAGTGTGATGAAGATATTGTCACGCCCAGAAATTCACAGGTAATTCCCAAACTAATTTGTGCATTAAATCCTCATCCAGGAATCAGCCGAGGAACACAAATCGACAATTTAATAAACAGATTCATCATAATACAACGTTACATACTTACATAAGAAAAGAAAACATCAGTGGATAAACGATCTAGTGAAGGCTCTAGCTCCACTCCGACAGGCAACTCAACTGCGGTATAAGCCAAACGTCTTCTTCTTCGGAAACATTCTTCAACTGAGATTGATTGATTATTGCAAGGATGAGTACATGGAATACTCAGCAAGCCGCATAACAAGTATGCAAGTGAAAAAGGATACCAAAGGATAGCATAATATATAGGCTCATTTGCAAAAGAAGCATTTAGCAAACATTTGAGAATTGTAAAATAGTAGAGTAATTATAATCATCAATATTTATCAACACTGAACAGCACACCAATGCTGCACAGGCCCAACCAAACCTGAACAACAAACTCCGGTCGTACAGATCAAACATCCAAACCAGGAATTAACCATTCCAAACCAGGAGTTAAACTGAAGTATCATCACTTATCACATTATTATTATTAATGAGTAGTGTGGGACTAATCACGAAAAAAATTGTTAGACCCGCCCATAATCACGGGCACGGCTATTCGAATAGTTTTACTCTGGCCAGAGGTGTACCACTGTACCCACAAGACACAACCTCAACATCATGTCAACCATGCGTCGCCATACTGGAAAAGTACCCGAATAGAGACTGCGACAAGACATCCAACATAACCCAACTCAATGCAGTGCACCGCTCCTGGATCATAATCACCCCTTTTTAGCAAAGGTATGGACTCCCCAGCGAACCCCCGTGGGCTTATCTCCGCCACTTCACAGTCTGGCACTCCACATTGAATCGTGCTACATCAAATGTCAAGCCGTTGCCCACGCTGGCTCATGGTTGGTACGGTTAATGTTTCACAACAGTAGCTCGCGAACCGGTCCTTAATTATCATGAGCACAACCATCCAAATATCATCTTCAACCATGTGCTCACAACCCACCATTAGTCAAGTTTTAGTTGACAATTAATTAATTTATTAGTCATGATTGACCATCATTAGCTACCATTAAATAGCCATCATTAAGATATAAGTGAAACATTAATTGTCCCATTAGTGTACTAATGTCTCTAAGAAAGGCTAAGCAATTATATCTAATATCTAGCTGAACTAATATATAAAGTCCAACTAGTCAAATTTATAACTCAAGGTATCAATGAATAGGGTAATCAATACAAACTGGCCATAACCAAGGAATAGGTTCACACCACCCTGTGACATTCAAAAATAAATGCACATTTGAAATAAATAGAGAATTTAAATATAGGATCAACATGCTCAAATTATTGCATTTGGGATCTGTGTGACTTGCCTTGCAATAATCGGTCTTCAATTAGTCTTCTGGAACACTTCTGACGCACTCACGACCCTCGAAACGACGGAAACGACAAGCTAACACACAAAATGAGGAAAAAGACTAAGAAACTCCAAATAAATAGTACATAAAAAGTAAACAAACACGTAGACCATGATTTTAGATGAATTTAAAGACTTGAACGGCCTCATTCTGACTTCATATGAATTAGTTATGAATTTTACAACATTTAATCCAATTAAAGCCTATTAAAGAAAAGACTATTCCAAATTAATTAAACAATTTACAAATGATTTATAACTGGGAGAAAAGATTGAAAACATCCTCCGGTACAAGGATTGAATAAAATTTGGTAGATAACATATAGCAAAAAGGAACAACGTGTCATTGAAAGGAGAGGGAAAAGATCTATATAAATTTGGATGGTGGAGATCGGTTAACCGGATTTTGACCTAGAGCGGATGGGTTAGATAGAACCTTGATAGATGTCAAAGGGTAGGACACGCAAGCGGCAACGCAAGCAAGGAGATGAGATGGCATTGACGAGAGGAGCTCACCGAGGGGCGGCACGACGATGGACGACGACGGATGACGACCGCCGGTGAGGTAGATGCGGCGAGGTCGGATTGACGGTGACAACGGCGTTCCGGTGATCTTCGGTGGCAACGGAGGGGTGGACGGTGTTCTCCTCGCAGCTGCAAATCCAACGGGGGTGGTGGCAACCGAAGGCAGTGACGGGATAAGCGGCAGGGCTTCGCCGGAGAGCAAACAAACGACGGCGAACTCGGCCTACACGGTGACAACGGAAACCGCCAGGTTTCGGTGGAGGAGTCGGCGTTGCTGGGCTTCGTCTTGGTGCTGCGATGCTGAGGGAGGAAGCAACTCAGACCGGGGATGGCTGGGACGACAGTGAGGTGCGGCTGAAACGGTGGCCGACAACGGAGAGAGAAGGAGTTCGCAGGGAGAGGCGGCTAGGGCACGGTGGAGAGAGGGAGAGGTAGCGGCCGAAAGAGGAGAGGGGGAGGTCACTATTTATAGGCACGGGAGGAAGAATCCGGGCCCAAAACAAGAGGATTTGGCAACGGAAAATTTGGTTTATTCCGAGTTCACCGGATAAGAACGAGGCTGAAATTCGTGGGATTTAGAACGAATTTGATGGGGATTTCTTGGGGGAATGGTAGAGGAGATTGAGGGGAATCCGTTCCTGCAACTAATCTTGGAAGGGGAGCAACAGGGAGGCCGGATTTGGTGGAGGTTGTGGCGGCAGCTACAGTGCACAGACACGGGAGCAGGCTGGCTGGAGAAGGAAGCAGATACAGTAGCGTGAGGGTGTCAAAACAGACTTTCTGCCAGGCCGGGCCGAGAGAAAGAAAGAGAGAAAGGAAAAGAGGGAGGCGAAACAGACTTCACCAAGAGAAGGAAGGTAGGGGCAGTGGGCTGAGAGGAGAATGGGCCGAGAGAGAGGACTTTTCCTATTTCGGCCCAAAAGCAAAAGATGATCTTTAATTACTTTTGTAATTAAATTAATCACTGAAATGATCTTTGAATTGTTAAAAATACTTCTAATGTTCAAATAATTCCAAGAAAAATCTTCCAAATACATAAACATCCAAAGTATTTAACAAAAATATAACTGGACCATTTAATGATTGATTTATTGTTTAAATAATTACTGAAATATTCTTTGTATGTTTAAAATTAGTAATTGAGCTCTGAAAAAATCCGAGAAATTTACAGAGAGTAGAATTAACCATGGAGAATTTAATAATAATTAAATCCAGCCATTTTTACTTAGAAAATTTTATTTTCCACATTTAAATTCACTTCTAAATTAATGAAAATTTAATATAAATTCTAAGAATAATTTATTAAATAATTTATAAATCCCTGAAACGAAATTCAAGGTGTCACAGATATCAAGTTAGTAAAAACTTCATGTCGTAATCTTGAATCAACGATTATACAACTTTTTGTCAACTTCATCCACGTAATCTTGAATCAACGGTTATACAACTTTTTGTCAACTTTGGATGAAGGTTCAAAAATAGAATCAATAATTTTGTGGTCTTTCTATGCTGTGGCGTCATTAGTAGTTTGATTGTGCTCATGTTTTTATTTAGCGTGTGTTCTTTCATCTTGTTGAACTGGTGTAATAATTGGCTGTAGCTTTTTTAGCGAAGGCTGGGATTCTATTCCATTATCTAAAAAACGTGTTAGGTGGGTGAACTTTTGCAACAAAATGAGTTATGGGTTGGGATTTCAAAACTAAAGTAAAAATTTAGATGGTTTTTGCAGTTTTGCTAAATAAAAGAGCAAGTTTTATAAAACCCCACCTATTATGGTACAAGTTGAACAAAACCATACTATTAATGATTTTGACTTTGATTTACCATTTTTTTCTAAAATCAAGCCTTAAATTTATAAGAATTTTATATAGATGGTATATCCATTTTTTTGGACGGTGTGCGTACGCAAAGGCTCGAGGGCATTATACAAACCTATGTGGCTCAGAGGTACACATGGCATCCAATATTTCATGCTGAAAAAATGATCTATTGCCAATGTCAGAGGAGCGATCCTCCAACAACGGGGAAGTGCAGAGCCCTCCCCTAATGAAGATTCGGCTAGGGGGTTAGAGGTAATGACGAGGGATTACCTCCCAGATGAATCAAAAATATACTCAAGATCAAGCAAGACACCCGGAATTATATAGGTTTAGGCCACCCGGAGGTGTAAAACCCTACTCTTGTTGTCTCTTTCTTGGTTATCTAGATCTAGAAAAGTATAAGATTTCACTGTTTTTTAGCTAGGAATTGGACATCATCCTCTTCTAAGTGGCATATCCCCTTCCTTTTATAGTCCAAGGAGGGGTTACAGTGTCGTTGCCTTCTTGAAACTTTCTCCTCGTGTTGTCTTATCGCTTCTAGTTGGTTCCCCGATCTCTTAATGAGAAACCTACCAAAATCCTATTTTTCAGATTGCCCCGTGCTCCCCGGGTGATAACCCACGCTAGTTGGGACTTGGTACAGCCTGCCACATCTATGAAATGGGCTTAGTGGGCCCAAGCAAAGCTGAGATAATACCAACGCTCCACTTCTCGGTCGGCTGGCATGACGAGGTTTTGCGGGGCATGCTTGCTGCGTGGCAGGGTTCCATTGTCCCTAATGACTCAGCACCACCATTTTTTCCATGTCTTTTCACCTCCAGACAGCATGGAGACCTATTTATAAACTCGTTACATGGGTTTTCACATACTGGTTTACAACTGGCTAGGGGTGGCCAGGGGATTCCTCTGTCCCTGGGCGCACTCCTTCGCCCCTAGATAGAAAGTCTTGTTATTTTAGACGAGCTTCTCGAAGATGTCTTTGATGAATGAGTTCGGGAACCAAGGTTTATATCCACAAGATGTAGATCTTATACGTCTCCACACTCCTCTCCAAGGAGAAATGTGCGAGCTACAAGGGCAAGGGGGGCCTGGGACCTAGTCTAAGTCAAGTCCCGAGCTCCCCTTAGCCTATCATCTTAAGATGGAGATCTTATATGTCTCCACACTCCCTTCTAAAAAAGGACGTGTGTCTAATATGGGAGAGGATGAGGGCCCTGGGGCCCAACGCTAGGCAGGCCCTGGGCCCCCAGTCCTGACACAACTATTTTATAAGTGGTTAAGCAAGGTTCCTCTGTTGCAAAACAGTAATGCCTCTTTGGGACCGAGGGAAAGGGAGGATCCTAGTTCCCACTTTACCAACACCCCACTAGTACAAAAGGCATTTTTCAAACGGTCAAAACCGATTTTTGCATGCAGTTGAGCCACCCGTCTGCCTTAAGGTGTCTGCGAAAATTGTTATTTTTCCATGCGGGTGCTTATGTGTTGATGCAAAAAAACACGCACTGGCCTGGGAGATCCGCTTAACTCTAGTGTAGGCGGAAACATGCTTTCGGATTCAAGGGTAGGCCAGTTGATTTGATCCTGCAATCAACAAGATGAAACATGCAAGTTTTATTAGTAAACGATAATTGATCAGCCAGGAAGCCGATGTCATATCGTGATGTAACCTAGCTGATGCAGTATAGCATGAATCGGCTGTAAATATCAACCATAAACTTAGTCCATCGGCTGTAAATATCAGTATTATATAATCTATAAATAAATATTACTTTAGAAGTTAGCAATTGGGATAGATCGGACTTAACCGAGACAATATAAATTACCCAAGTCTAAAATAATATGAAATAATGATTATATGTACTCATGTCATAGCTGATGTCCAGATTTAAGCATGTATCGGCTATAGCTCCAATACAACCCTATACTAGGATATTCTCTTGCAACAAATATATTCAACTATTGCCAACCATGTTGACAGTAAGTCCAATACATTTATATTAGAGTAGATCCTGATATAAAGGGTAGATATAGCATATTAAACAAAGCAAAGAACTGTGTAAAATAACAATACCAGGTAAGGTCGGCTGAAACCTCGATACTATCCTTATAACAACCATAATGCAGGCTAGAGATCATGATTCTAAACACGACTTAATAGATCAAACTTAACTGATGTTGCATTAAGTATGAAAAGAAGCATAATATTTAGACAATCAAGCCGATGGTTGCCTTTTCAGGATGGTGGATACATTATATAATTTAAACCAACAAGTCAATCTAACTGTTATTGACAAAACCCTACATAGAGATTGGCCGATGCAAGTAGAATGCATTGTCAATCTAGATTATATAACATATATGATAACTCGGAGATTCATAAGATAGAATTAGAGTATCGTAAAGATGTAAGCACTAATTCCGATAATACAAACTGCCATAACAAGTTTTACCTCTTCACCGAAGATCGAAACCGATGCAGCTCGACTCAAAAGCAATATTGGTTGTATCAGCTGATCATATTGAACTTGGAATCAGCCGATGCAGTCTTCCAGCCGATGCGCACTCTGTTTCCGAGAATCCCGTATATCTTCAAATCCGCTTCGAATTGGATCTCGTTTCCGATTCATATGCTTGCCAAATTTCATCGTCAACACATGCCCCTACTGATGATGAAATTTGGTAACCATATGAATCAGAAACGAAGTCCAATTCGAAGCGGAATTGAAGATATGCAGAATTCTCGGAGGCAGAGTGTGCATTGGCTGGAGTCAGTGCCTATCCTAACCGTCAATATTAGCCTCATTCTCCACGAGTCTAGTATCGGCTAGAGGGATCTCCACGATTCCAACACCCAACCCAGTTTGGTCAGTATGATCAACCACAACAACAATATGGCGAAGGGGTATCACAGCAATCGTGGACCGATATAATTGCCGATGTGATGAGAGAGCAATTTGAACTCAAACCTAAGGACAATGGTAACATGTATCGGCATCTATACCCTGAATATTTTAATCGAGTGTCGTTGCCAAACCGATACAAGGTACCAGATTTTTCAAAATTCTCAGGGCAGGACATGTCAACTTATGAGCATGTTACCCGTTTCTTAGCGCAATGTGGAGAAGCTTCGGCTACAGAGGCTCACAGAGTTAGATTGTTCCCACTGTCATTATCTGGATCGGTGTTTACATGGTTCTCCTCCTTGCCTTACAATTCTATCAGGAGTTGGGCCGATCTAGGGAAGCAGTTTCATAAGTACTTCTTCAGTGGAATTCAGGAGATGAAGCTATCGGATCTCATGTCCATCAAGCAAAAATCAGACGAGGCAGTGCCAGATTATAACTAGAGATTAAGAGATGTAAGGAATAGGTGTTATAGTTTGGCATTAACCGATTCACAGCTGGTCGATCTGGCTTTCTAGGGACTATTGGCGCCGCTAAGGGAAAGATTTTCTGCTCAGGACTTTGAAAGTCTAGCACATTAAGCTCAGAAGGTATAGGCTCATGAGACACGGTTCCAGGAGGCTAGAAAGTTTGCTAAAAAGGCTAATAATATCAATAATTTCTATAGTTATGATTCTGACTCCAAAGATAAAGACTCAGAAGTCAATGCAGCCAAATGAGCTAGGAATAAGAAAACAGTCGTGTGCCAATGGGTTAAGAATTCGGGGAAGGAAGAAAGGTTTGATTTTGACATCACTAAGGCTGACAAAATATTTGATCTTCTTCTTCAAGAAAAGCATATTCAATTGCCGATAGGACATGTGATACCATCGACTGAAGAATTGAAGAGGAGGGAGTATTGTAAGTGGCATAACACGGGATCACACAGTACCAATGATTGCAAGATCTTTAGGTAGCAATTCAATCGGCCATTAAGCAAGGAAGGATAAAGTTCGATGAAACTAAGAGGCCAATGAAGATAGATGGTCATCCTTTTCCGGTAAACATGGTTCATACTAGAGCTGATAGGAGCCAAGCCGATAGGAACAAATATCAGGCAAGGGGTTTCAAATCGGCTAGTATGATCAACAAGTACTAGAACAAACGCCAAAGGGAAGAAGAAATGTATCACTACAATAATGAGGGTTGTTTCGATCCTCATTGGGGTTGTGAATTCTTTAGATTTTGTTGGAACGAAGGAATGAGACTACCATCTATCAAAGATTGTCCTGGTTGTAGCGATCCTGATGTACAATATGTTGGAAGACCAAGCCGACAAAGTAATAGTGGGCATCGACCAATTCAGCAAAATTTGTCGGTTCATCAGAGGCTTGGGCCGATTCGACAAGATTACTTTGAAGACAAACCGCAAGCAAGAGCTGAGACCATGAAACCTCAATGGTGTCCTTCTGAAATTTTTACCAAAAGTCAGAAAAGACGTGTCCAAAGGATGAGGAATAGAGAGCAGTTCCAAGAAGTCGAATACGAGATTGAGCATCGACTGAAGCTCACAAAAAAAGGTATGGCGTGTTAAAAGTAAAATCGTTCCAGCCAATGAGGTCAGAGCCGACAAAAATTTCTCTGAGAGCAAGGGAAAAAAGGTTGCATCATCTTCGATAAACATGGTCTTTATGCTGCCAGCTGAATATGGTGTAGAACAAGTCGTAGAAGAAGTAAGTGAACCACCATCGGCCAAATTGATATGATCTCCACAGCAAGCTTTTTTTGAGAAGCCAGAAGGAACCGAGCATCGGCACCTCAAGCCTTTGTATGTCAAGGGATTTGTCAATGGGAAGCCGATATCAAAAATATTGGTTATTGGGGGAGCAACTATTAACCTAATGCCATATGCTGCTTTCTGAAAGTTGGGTAAGAATTCAGAAGATTTGATCAAGACCAACATGATCTTGAAAGATTTTGGAGGAAATCCGTCTAAGACTAAAGTAGTTTTAAATGTGGAGTTGACCATAGGCAGCAAGACGATTTCTACTACATTCTTTGTTATTGATGGGAAGGGTTCCTACAATCTATTGCTGGGAAGAGATTGGATCCATGCTAACTGTTGTATTCCATCAACTATGCATCAAAGTTTGATCCAGTGGCAAGGAGACCAGATAGAAATCATGCCAGCCGACAGGTCAGTTAATGTAGCTAGTGCTAATTTATCTGTTTGGGAGATGGAAGGAATTGATTGTTTGTCTGGTAAATTTTGGCAAGGAGATTATCTAAGAGTTTCTGATTATGATATACAACCAACAGGAGATGGAAAGCCCCAATTATTGCTTTGAGGGCGCCATTGAGGGTTCAAATTTATATACAAAGGATGTTGTAGATGATCTTGACGGCAAGTTAGGACAAGGGTTTATGTCAGCCGATGAGTTAGAAGAGGTGGATATTGGACTAGGCGATAGACCTAGGCCGACAAATATTAGTAAAGGTTTATCAAAGTAGTTTAAATGTAAATTAATAGAACTCTTAAAAGATTACAAAGGTTGTTTCGTCTGGGAATACTATGAGATGCAGGACTTAGCCGATCGATCGTTGAACATCGGTTCCTATTAAACTCGGCTATCGGCCATACAAGCAGCCTAAGAGACGTTGTAAAGTTGAGATGTATGATGCTATTAAAGCCGAGATTACAAGACTTTATGATGTTAATTTTATCAGACCATGCCGGTATGCTGAGTGGATTTCAAATATAGTAGTGGTGATCAAGAAAAACGGCAAGCTTAGAGTATGCATTGATTTTAGAGATTTCAATAAAACTACTCCTAAAGATGAATACACAATGCTGGTTGCCAATCAGTTGGTTGATGCAGCATCTGGATACAAGATCGTCAGTTTCATGGATGGCAATGCAGGATATGATCAAATTTTTATGGTCGAAGAAGATATTCTTAAGACTGCTTTTTGATGTCCTGGTGCAATCGACTTGTATGAGTGAGTTGTTATGACTTTTGGATTAAGGAGCGCTGGCGCTATATATCAAAGAGCAATGAATTATATATTTCATGACCTTATAGGCTTATTGGTTGAAATATATATTGACGATGTGGTGATTAAATCAAAGGAGGTTGATGAACACATAGCCGATTTAAGAAGAGTCTTGGAAAGGGCAAGAAAATATGGATTAAGGATGAACCCAACCAAGTGTGTTTTTGGTGTATCGGCTGGACAGTTTGTAGAATTTTTAGTGCATGAAAGAGGAATTGAGATACCACAGAGGAGTATAAATGCTATCAAAAATATAAAACCTCCGGAACACAAGAGAAAGTTGAAATCATTGATCGACAAGATTAATTTTGTCAGACGGTTTATATCTAATTTATTCGGTAGAATAGAGTCGTTCACTGCATTGCTCAGATCGAAAACCGATTAGGAGTTTGTTTGGGGGAGAAGCAACAATAAGTTTTGGACAGTATAAATGAATATTTGAGTACTCCTCCATTGCTTATTCCACCACAGAAAGGGATTCCTTTTAAGTTGTATCTGTCAGTCGATCAGAACACTATCGGCTCTGTCCTGATCCAAGAGGTTGAAGGTAAAGAGCGAGTTATATTTTATTTAAGTAGAAGGCCTTTACAAAGTTAAGACTTTATTTAAGTGGAAAAGTTGTGGTTGTGCTTATATTTTTCCTGTACAAAGTTAAGATATTATTTGCCTTCCAATGAGTGCACAATAGTCTGCGAGGCCGATCTAGTACGATATATGCTATCGGCTCCAGTTTTGAAGCGAAGGATTGGAAAGTGGATTTTTGCTATAACAGAGTTTGACCTACGATTTGAATCGGCTAAGGCAGCAAGGGGCAAGCAATAGCCGATTCCATAGTTGAACACTGGGACAGCCGATCAATCATATTGAGATTATGCCTCGGACGTTGTTTTTTGATGGATCAGTTTGCACTCATGGACTTGGTATCGGCTTAGTGATTATATCACCTAGGGTGCAAGTTTTCAGTTTGCTTTTACTATTAAACCTTATTCTACTAATAATCAAGCTAAGTATGAGGTTGTTTTGAAAGGGTTACAATTGTTGAAGGAGGTTGAAGCCGATGCTGTTGAAATCATTGGTGATTCATTGTTGGTGATGAGAAGTGCCAAGAGTTGATGAAAACTTTCAAGATAGTTACTTTGAAGCATATTCTCCGAGAACAAAATGTTGAAGCTAATGATTTAGTCAAGGAGCATCAGGTTACAAGCCAATGTTGAAAGATGTAGAGGTAGAAGTTACATGCTTACAAGCCGATGATTGGAGTTTTGAGATACTTGATTATTTAAAGGATCCTTCTAGATCGGTTTCTAGGAAATTGAGGTATAAAACCCTTAAATATGTTTTTTTGGATGATACATTGTACCATCGAACTATTGATGGGGTTCTGCTGAGATTCTTGAGTCTAGAAGAAGCAAAAGTTGTCATGTGTGAAGTACATGAGGGTTATGTGGTACTCATCAATCGGCTCATAAGATGAAGTGATTGATTAGGAGAGTGGGTTATTTTTGGCTGACAATGCTGGAGGATTGCTTTCGATATTATAAAGGATATCAAGACTGTCATAAGTTTGGAGCTATTCAAAGGGCACCAGCATCAGATATTAATCCAATTATCAAGCCATGGCCGTTCAAAGGTTGGGGTATTGACATGATCAGCTAGATCAATCCACCATCGAGTAAAGGTCATAAGTTTATATTGGTTGCTACTTATTACTTGACAAAGTGGGTTGAAACTATTCTTCTCAAGAAAGTTGATACCAGAGATGCAATAGTATTTATTGAAGAGCATATCATATATACATTTGGTTTACCACAGACGATAACAACTGATCAGGGATCCATCTTCGTGTCCGATGAGTTTGTTCAGTTTGCCGATAGCATGGGGATTAAGTTGTTGAATTCTTCACCATATTATGCACAGCCTAACGGACAGGCTGAGGCATTTAACAAAAGTTTGATCAAGTTGGTTAAGAGGAAGATTGTTGAATATCCTAAGAAGTGGCATACTACATTAGCTGAGGCATTATGGTCCTATCGGATGGCTTGTCATGGTGCTATTCAAGTTCCAGCATATCAATTGGTTTATGGTTATGAAGCTGTTTTACCATGTGAAACTAACATCAGCTCAACACGGATTTCTTTACAAGATGAGTTGACAGCCGATGATTACCATAATTTGATGGTTGATGAGTCAGAAAAGTTGGTTCAAACTAGATTGCGTGCTCTCGAGAGGGTTAGAAGAGAGAAAGAGGGTGTTGCTAGGTATTATAATAAGAAGGTTGTGCCAAAATCTTTTGAAGAGGAGGAACTTGTGTGGAAATTGGTGTTGCCGATAGAAGCAAGAGATAGTAAATTTGGAAAGTGGTCACCGAATTGGGAAGGACCTTTTCGGATTCATAAGTGTGTTTCCGAGGGAGCTTATACATTGAGAGGACTTGATACAGAAGTTTTTGGAAGGGCTCTTAATGGAAAATATTTGAAGAAATACTATCCAAGTGTTTGGATTGGTTCATGATCAGTTGCGTTATGCCGATGCATGGTTAACAGCCGATGCTGTTTGCATCGCCTTTAGATGGCCGATATTTCTTATCACCTTTAGACAAAATTATATGTTTGCAGCATTGTGTTCCTACTACAAACTTGGGGGCATGGAGAGATAAAATTTAGAGATTTTCAAAGCAAGTTTGATAGTTGTATTGACAAGTTCGCATCGGCTCAATGGATGATAGTAATATTTATAAAAGTTTACATCGACTCGATAGCTGATGGAAGTATAGTTACATTAAAAGCTTTGTCAAGAGTCAGAAATTGTTTAAGTCCATTACATCAAGATAGATATTTTTGGATGGCCGATATTGCATTCTGCCTAATCTGCTCTACTTCATCTATTGCTTGAGCATCGGCTGCATCTGTCCCAGGAATCGACTTGAGGGCCTTGTTCAGGGAAGATAGATGCTTAATATAATTCTTCAGTTTGGATTTTTGAGCTTCGATGGCTTTAGGCAGATCGGCTAGCTTTTGTTCTTCAGATGCTATCTCAGATCTACACTCATTGAGTTGTGCTAGCGAATCGGCTTCTTTTTTCTTCAATCTATCGATGTTCGATTGAGTTGAGCTTGGACCAGCCTCCAATTCTTCAAGCTTTGTCTTCTCTTCATTTACTTGTTGTCGGTTGGTTTATATAGTGGCTTCAAGAGAGGAATGTTCCAGCCGATTGGCAATCCTTTGCCTAGCTCTCTCAAGTTTGTAGCGATGTTGTTCAAGAAAGACAGCTGGAGAGACTATATCAACAAGTTAATTAGGGATTTGATCTTGGATTTCCTAGAATCTTGCCCTGATTGGTCCACAATCTGCGACTAGTGCATCCAAAGAAGCACAAAGCCGATTAGCAATATCGGCTAGTTTGATCTTTAGGTCTTCAGATAATGAAGATGTGGCCTTGCTTGTTGTAGCTTCTTCTTCATCATCTAGAAATTATTTTTATGTCTAAAGAGAACATATCGGCTAAGAGCTATAGATGAAAAAGAGATGCTATGAGTAATGAATTTAGGTAACCCGATATGTGAGAATTTGATGTGAACTTACAGGAACCTGAGGAGTTGGAATGATTGCTTCATCTTCATGATGACTTGCAGCAACCGATGGGCTATGTTCACTTGAGTGCTGTTGAGCAGGTGATGGAGGTTGTGGAGGCTGAAATAGTAATAAGTGTCATTTAGTATCGGCTGAAGAAAACTGAAATTGGGATAAGTAAGGAAATTACCGATGCTGGTGTAGGAATTGGTTTTTTCCTAGCAGCCACTTGTTTTTTCTTCGGCTGAAAGATATAGTTGAATTATAAGGTGTAATATTTACAACAAGATGAAGGTTTTGAAGGATGTATACCTGTTCCTGTCGAGGATTGCGTTTTGGAGGACTTGGAGTTCTAACTGGCCTTGATTGGACAGATGGTGGGGTGTTGGCTTTAGAGGTTGTAGCTTCTGCTATTTCACTGATTTGAGCAGCTGCCTCATTGATAGCTTCTTCCATCTCAATTTCTTTCAAGTACTCTTCCACCTCTTGGTCCAAGGGAAGATTCTCATTGGCTGATGTTTTTTTGTTTCTTGATAGGTTTCTTCTAAGTAATAGATGGCTTGATGGTAGCTTGTTTTGTTCTTTTTCGCTTATCACCAGCTGGTGCCGGCTCTCTGATTTGGCCGTGGAGTAAGGTAGCCACCCTGGGAGCGTTGAAACCGATGACAGAGGGAGCTGGATCGTAACCATTTGGAAGTTTTGCAATAGCATATTCTATCGGCTTGCCACTTCGGCTGATAAGAGGAGGAGGTGATTTAGATATTTGCAAGAGTAAAATGAGAATTAGTAAATATCAAGAAAATGTTAAGACATAACGAAGAAGATGAGAAGAAATAACTTTCTTGGGGAACCAGGCTAGGTGATATTTTGGTTAAGTATGTCTGAGCCGATAGATGGAATATGTGAATTTTACACTCAGACCACCATCTATCAAAAAGGATGCTCCTTATTAGGATGATATTGAACCTGTCAATACTACCAAGAGGAGGGCCAAGTATTAAGAGGAGTTTGTCCATCATTAGAGCCGATGTAATCTCTCCTCTGGTTTGGATTTTGTCAGAGAAATACAAGCCGATGGGAAGTTGTCCTATACCAAGTTGTCGAGCAACAACCATCGGATGATACAACTCATATGATGGTTGTATATTCCTGCCTTGGATATGCCAGCGGGAAGAATGCAGAGGGAAATCGCTGCAGTTAAAACTTCTCTTGGCTTCTCAAATCTTTCATCATTGATATCATCAAGTCTGAAATCGGCTGATAGTTCATATATTGAGAAGGATTCATAGGAAAACCAAATTCTGTTATTTCTTGGGAATCCATCATAAAAATTTCAAAACCAGTTCTGAAAATGTTCAACCGATGATCCTGAACCGGTATAACTAGTGGCTGCCTCTCCAAATGATATGCATCGACGTGTTGAACTGGAGTCATCATCATCATTATCATCTTTTGGATCGGCTAAGGAAGGGAACTCAGCTTCATGGAGGGCTGGTCTCAATGCTACTTTTAAAGTGTGTAGATTAAGCTAGAGATGCACAAACCACCAAGGGCCACCTGTGCTGACATTTGAGTCCATAATAAGTTTAGCCGATGACTGGCATAGGGTTTGGTATACAACACCTAGCCGATGACTTTGGCTAGATGCTGCCAGTTGGCTGTTGGACCACAAGTAGAGCCACAAAAGAGGAACTTGTCCAACCACATGAGGAGAAAGGCAGTATGCTCTCTAGCCGATATTGGGCCTGTTCCCATGTTTTCTATGGACCACCCTCCAATGTTCATGGTCTTAAATCTGTGGGTACATTTGGTTTTCAAACTAATAGGATTAGCCGATGTGGTGATGTCTAGATCGGTGATCATAACAATGTCAAGCAGGGTGGGGGACATCGGCCCATGGTTGAACATGAAAGCGTTTAGGGTGTTAGACCAGAAATATGCAGCAGCCTATAGCATTGGTTCGTCCTTCTTCATATCGGCTACTAACAAAGATAAGCACTGGGCTATTCCCATCTCGTCCTAGTGATCTTGTTTGCTTGCGGCGATTCACTTACACCAATTAGTCCATCCATCAACTTGGGATGGCCAAGACCTGAAGGTGGCGGTCCAATGAGTCAAAGCTAGGTTTGTCTGCCTAAATGGGATCCTTTCTGTCTCTGCGTTGATCATAGTGATTGGATCTATATCGCCTATCGGACCCAGGAAGAAGTGGTTGGGATCTTTCAGGTTTGGGATAGCTATTTGGTGGACTAGATGCTATACATTGAAAAAGAGAGATTGAGAACAGGAAAAAGGCGAGAAAGCGGGAAACGAGTTTTGAGCTGATGGAACTTACCTCGGGGAATTCCGTGGCTGGTGTGCTTCATGGGCTTGATGATGACACCATTGGTTTGTGCGGGATCGTCGTCGGGAGTGACGTTCGCTAAGCTGGTCGCCGGGAGGTTCGAGAAAATCGTCGGAGTTGGTGAGGAAGGCTTGGTGGCTTGAGCGGTGAAAACGGAGTTAATGCTGTGAAAATTCCGGAAAGGTAGTTGCTATTTCTGAAAGTAGGTGTGTAGCGGTCGATGTGATAACCCTAGAATTTTACGGGATCGACGAGACATAATACTTCGGAATTGGGGGGCTGTTGATGCGAAAAACACACACTGGCCCGACAGATTTGCTTTACTCTAGTGCAGGTCCAAAACTTGTTTTCGGGTTCAATAAGCGTGCCAGTTGATTTGATCCTGCAATCAAAAAGATAGAATATGCTAATTTATTAGTAAACGATGATCAATCGGACAGGCAGCCGATATCATATCGTGATGTAACCTAGCCGATGTAATATAGTATGGATTGGCTGTAAGACATATTCAATGATGAGCTAACCCTAAATTTGATAGTCGGCTGAAAATATCAGTGTTACATAATCTATATATCAATATTACTTTAGAAATCAGCAACTGGGATAGATCGGATTTGTCACGCCCAGAATTTCTATCCAAAACTCCAAACGCTTACATGTGTGTAAACCCTCATCCAGGAATCAGCCGAGGCACACAATAAAAAATTGATAATAGAGTGCAATATTTATCTAATTAATAGGCGAATATAAAGTCATTACAGAGGTAGATAGTTCCTCTCAAAAAATAAAGATCTAAGCAGCGGAAAATAAAATAAATAACGCAGGTGACTCCATTCCACAAGCAGCTTGACCAGGGCTACGCCTGATCCTCCACACCTTCAGCATCACTGTAGAACTCCTCCTATGATGAATGATTGCAAGGTGAGTATATGACATACTCATCAAGCCACGCAGCAAATATGGAAGTGCAAGGGATAACAATGAATGGCATAATATAGTCTCATTTGCGTAAATGGCATTTAATGAATACTACAGAATTTAGCAAAACAGTAAAGTATTTAATTAAACAATATTAATCCAACGCTATGCAACATACCTGTTGCATAGGCCCAACCATTCTGAACAACCATTTCCAACTGTACAAATCTATCTCCAAACCAGGAATTTGCCATTACAAACCAGGAGCTAATCAAGTTATTACCAATTACAGCATCATTTATTATGGTGAGAAGTGTGAGACTAATCACGAAAGACATTGTTAGACCCGCCCATGACCGTGGGCATGGCTATTCGAATAGTTTTACTCTGGCCAGAGGTGTACCACTGTACCCACAAGACACAACCTCAATATTATGTCAACCATGCATCGCGACACTTAACAAGTACCCGAATAGAGATTGTGACAATACCCTCTGCATAACACAATTCAAAGCAGTGCACCATTCCTGGATCATAATCACCCCCTTATAAAACAAGGCATGGACTCCCCAGCGACCCCGTGGGCTTATCTCCGCCACTTCTCAGTCCGATGCCCCACAATGAACCTCACTATACAAAAGGTAAAGCCGTTACCCACGCTGGTTTGTGGTTGGGACGGTTAATGTTTCACAACTGAAACTCGTGAACCGGTCCTTAATTGTCATGAGCACGACCATCCAAACCATGCGCTTACAACCCACCATTATCATGTTTTAGTTGGCATATTAATTAATCACCCTATCATGATTAACCATCATGAGCTACCATTAATCCATCATTAAGTAATGGTGAAGCATTAATTACCCCATTCATGTGAGCTAGTGTCTCTAAGCATGGCTAAGCATCCTAATTAATTTAGCTAAAACCATATAATGTTCTAACTAATCCAATTATTAACCAAGTGACAAAGTAAAGGTAATCAATAACAAAGGGCTATAACAAAGGCAATAGGTTGTTCCCACCCGATGATATTCAAAAATAAACGCAATAGTTGAATAAAAACAATAGCTTTAAATGGGATCAACATGCTCAAAGGGGTATTTAGGATCCGGGTGACTTGCCTTGCTGGCCTTGGAACTCTTCAAAGTCTTCTCCTGCAAAATCGGACTCTCCGGGAACATCAGAATCTAAGCATAAAAGAGCAAAATCACCAAAACAGTACATAAACAATCATAAACAGTACATGTGGATATTTTTAACATGTAGATCTCAATTTTAAAAAATTTACAGACTTAAACCAACTAAATCCGGGCTAGGATGAATTAATTATGAATTTTTAAAGTTTAAATCGGATTAAAGCATTTATATGGATTTTAATTGGATTATGATGCAATAAAGAATTATTTTTGAAAAGGAAAAAGGACTTATTGCGTCAGCGGGCTCGGGTTCACGGTGGACCAAGTGCACAGAAGCGGTCTACGACACGGACGACCGAGATCTAACCTAAGCAAAACGGACGGCTGAGATCGATCCAATCTACCGCGGGTCTACGGATCGGACGGCTGATGTCAGCGATGACATCATCACCAGCGACGGCTCAGCACCACGTGCTCGCCGGTGAATGACAGCGCGGCGGTGCAAGAGGACAGCACCTACGGGTAGAGGGCGACACGGCGAACTCACCAAAGGCTCCTACAACAATGCACGGCAACAAACGGCGACGACTGGAGCG
Source organism: Oryza punctata (assembly GCA_000573905.2). Classification (NCBI taxonomy): domain Eukaryota; kingdom Viridiplantae; phylum Streptophyta; class Magnoliopsida; order Poales; family Poaceae; genus Oryza; species Oryza punctata. The sequence continues at coordinate 12,429,319 of CM002496.2, read as the reverse complement.
ACGGTGGCGCACGGCTGAGCTTCCCTCGGCGGCGGCAGCGCACAGGCTCTAGAGGCTAGGGTGCTACGAGCGACGACGAGCTAAGCCGAAGGTGGTGGCGGAAAGAGGAGGTCCGGGGGGTTCTTTTATAGGGGCTAGGAGGCAGCTAGGCCCACGGCGACCGGCGACAAGGATGGAAAGACTAGGGTTAGGAGAGAAAAATCGAATCCGAATCGAGTTCGAAACCGGCGATTTCCAAACGAAATAGGCTAAGCTTTCTATAGAGGAAAGTTAGAGGAGATCAAGGGGATCATTTCCCCTCTATCAATTTGATCGGATCGGGAAAGGGGCGACGGAATTTTGGAAGGAGGCGCCGGCGCTATGGCGCTCGGGCTCAGGCGCGGCTGACGGCGGGAGGTGGAAGATGGCCCTGACAGGTGGGCCCCACCTATCAACGGGAGAGAGGGAAAGAGGGACGGCTCAGCTTGGTGGGCCGGCTCGGGCCGCACGTGCACAGGCCGAAGGAATGAAGGGAGAGAGAAGGGAAGGCTTTCGGCCCAAAGCCAAAAGAGGGAATTTTAAACCTTTTTCTTTTTAAGTTATTCATGAAATGCAATTCCATTGATTAAAAATACTTTCTTGGCTCAAATAAGTCATAGAAAAATCTAGGAATTATTGAAACAAGAGAAGTATTTAGTAAAATTTTATCTAGCCCACTTTTATACTGGAATTTATTAACTTAAAATTAGATCTTTTCTTCTAGGCTTTTAAAATCATTTCTAATAATTCCATTTAAACAACAATTTATAATTTAGAGATTTCTAGGGTGTGACAAACCTACACTCCTTAAACAGAATCTCGTCCTCGAGATTCGGAAGAGCTGGCGAAAAGATGCGGATGAGCTGACTTTAATTCATCTTCTCGTTCCTAGGTAGCTTCTTCTTCCGAGCGGTTACTCCATTGGACCTTGCAGAAACGAATAACTCGATTCCTGGTTCTTCTCTCATCTATCTCCAAGATACGGATTGGTTTCTCAATATAAGTCAGATCCTCTTGGATTTCTATCTGCTCAGGATTAGCTTCTTCAGTGGGTACCCTTAAACACTTTTTCAGTTGTGACACATGGAACACATTATGAACACCTGCCAAAGACTGAGGTAACTCCAACTGATAGGCGACCTCTCCTCTTCTACTGACAATCTTATAAGGTCACACAAAACACGTTTCCAATTTCCCTTTGGTGTGAAAACGATGAACTCCCCGAAGAGGCGTGACACGAAGGTACACATGATCCCCTTCCTCAAAACTCAAATCCCTGCGGTGATTGTCAGCATAGCTCTTATGACGAGACTGGGCTATACGCAATCTTTCTTGAATGATCTTTACTTTCTCTTATGCTTCCCTAAGAATATCAGTCCCGAAAACCTGACGTTCTCCCGTTTGATCCCACAAAAGTGGAGTACGGCACTCCCGTTTGACGTTCTTCATAAGGGGCCATTTGAAGACTAGCTTGGTAACTGTTGTTGTATGAGAATTCTGCCTAAGGCAAATTCTTATCCCAACTTCCACCGAAGTCTAAAACATAAGCTCTCAACATGTCTTCCAAAATCTGATTTACCCTTTCAGTTTGTCCGTCTGTCTGTGGATGATATGTTGTACTGAAATTCAGCATAGAACCCATCTCTTCCTGAAGCTTCTGCCAGAATTTTGAAGTAAACTGGCTACCTCGGTCAGATACTATTTTTTTAGGAACACCATGTAAACACACAATCCTTGCCATATACAATTCCGCCAAACAATTTCCGGAATATGTTGTCCTCACAGGGATGAAATGAGCAACGTTGGTAAGCCTGTCGACTATCACCCAAATAGAATCATGGACGGACGATGTTCTGGGTAGACCAGTGATGAAATCCATCCCAATTTCCTCCCACTTCCATTCTGGTATCTTCAAAGGTTGCAGCAAACCTGCGGGTTTCTGATGTTCTGCCTTGACTCGTTGACATACATCACACACAGCTACATACTCTGCTATCTCGCGCTTCATACTTGCCCACCAAAATTTCTTCTTGAGATCTTGGTACATCTGGGTACTACCAGGGTGAATGGAGTAAAGAGTGTCGTGAGCTTCCTTCAGGATTGTATCTTTCAATTCCTTGTTGTCAGGGACACAAATTCTTTCACCCAACCACACAGTTCCTTGCTCATCTTCTAAGTAACCAATGGTCTTTCCTCTCCTCATATTCTTCTTGATTTCTTGAATATCAGAATCGTTGCTTTGAGCCTCTCTAACTTGATCCATGAGAGTGGGCTTCGCTTCTAAAGCTGCAACAAAACCTCTACTGACAATTCCCAAATTCAGTGTTTCAAATTCCTTGCATAACTCCCACGGCAACTGTCGTCCTTCTGTAGCATGGCAATAACCTTTCCTGCTGAGGGCATCTGGTACAACATTAGCCTTTCCCGAGTGATAATGTATTCCCATGTCATAATCCTTAATTAGTTCCAACCATCTCTATTGTCGCATATTCAGATCCGGCTGGGTAAAGATATACTTCAGACTCTTGTGATCCGTGTACACCTCCGTACGAGTACCAAAGAGGTAGTGATGCCAAATCTTCAAGGCATGAACCACTGCAGCTAACTCAAGATCATGGGTATGGTAATTCTTCTCATCGGGACGTAACTGACGAGATGCATAGGCAACCACCTTCCCATCTTGCATCAAAACACAACCTAACCCAAGCTTAGATGCGTCACAATACACTTGGAAACCCTTCTTTGGATCAGGCAAGATCAAAATGGGTGCTGATATTAAACGATTTTTCAACACTTGGAAACTCTGCTCACATTCTCCTGACCACTTGTACTTCACGTCCTTCTGAAGCAGACGAGTCATTGGCTTAGCAATCTTGGAGAAATTCTCTATGAACCTCCGGTAGTAGCCTGCAAGACCCAGGAAACTACGAATCTCTGAAACTGTCTTTGGTTGTTTCCAATTAGTTACGGATTCCACATTACTAGGATCAATGGCAACTCCTCCGGCTAAGATGACGTGCCCAAGAAACTTTACTTCAGACAACCAAAATTCACATTTGCTAAACTTGGCATACAACTGATGTTCTCGTAGCTTCTCTAGTGCAAGGCGAAGATGTTCTTCATGCTCTTCTCTGGTTCGGGAGTAGATGAGAATGTCATCAATGAAAACCACCACAAATTTGTCCAGATATTCCATAACCACCTTATTCATCAAGTTCATGAAGAAAGCAGGGGCATTGGTAAGTCCGAAAGACATAATAGTACATTCAAACAACCCATATCGAGTGGTAAAAGCCGTCTTAGGTATATCTTCCTCTTTGATCCTCGACTGATGATACCCTGATCGAAGATCGATCTTGGAGAAAACGGTGGCACCTTTAAGCTGATCAAACAAATCATCAATTCTAGGCAAAGGGTACTTATTGTTGATGGTCACATCATTCAATGCACGATAATCCACACACATCCTCTGAGTATGATCCTTCTTTTCCACAAAAATGACCGGAGATCCCCATGGAGATGAGGTTGGTCTAATGTATCCTTTCTAAAGCAGATCATCTACTTGTCTCTTCACCTCTGCTAATTCATTGGCTGCCATTCTGTAGGGCCTCTTATGAATTGGGGTTGGGCCTCTTATGAATTGGGGTTGTCCCTGGTACCAGATTTATTCTGAATTCTATATCTCTCTTAGGCGGCATACCAGGTAAATCATCCGGGAACACCTCTGGATAGTCCCTGTAACGTCCCGCCTCTTTCCTAGGCCGGGCCCACTTACTTCTGGCAGCTTTCCTAGGACATAGACTGCCCTCACAGACCAACACAAATCTTTTCTACACACTTTGTCCTCACTCGTGCGCACCCGGGAAGAATTTCCCGGTCGGTCATCCATCCCAAATTGCTCCATGCCAAGCATGTTTAACCTGATAGTTCTTTGGAGATCGGCTTCCGGAAAAGAAGTTGCAACTTGTTGACATGAGTATTCTATTAATCCTATTAAGCCCTGGGCCGGGATGTCACATCCTCACCCCCTTAAGACACCGACGTCCTCATCGGTCAACCCTAGGCCAGGAACGTCCCCTCTTGGCCACGTCAGTGTGTCTAGTGCTACTGCATGTGCCATGCTGTGTGACCACTCCCGGTCCACACCAGCCATGCGTACCATGCCTGCGCAACTGCGACACACGCGCCCGTGAAACCGTGAGAGTCGGCTCTAGAAATTCACTAGTAATTTCCGAACTAATTTGTGCATACAATCCTCGTCCAGGAATCAGCCGAGGTACACAAATCGACAATTTAATAAACAGATTCATCATAATACAATGTTACATACTTACATAAGAAAAAAAACAGCAGTGGAAAAACGATCTAGCGATACCTCCAGCTCCACTCCCACGGGCAGCTCAACTAGGGTATAAGCCAAACGTCTTCTTCGCAACATTCTTCAACTGAGGTTGATTGATTATTGCAAGAGTGACTACATGGAATACTCAGCAAGCCACACAGCAAATATGCACGTGCACAAGGATACCAGAGATTTGGCGTAATATATAGGCTCATTTGCAAAAGCAGCATTTAGCAAATATTTGAGAATTGTAAAACAGTAGAGTAATTATAATCATCAATATTAATCAACACTGAACAGCACACCAATGCTGCACAGGCCCAACCAAACCTGAACAACCTACCCCGGTGGTACAGATCAAACCTCCAAACCAGGAATTAATCATTCCAAACCAGGAGTTAAACTAAAGTATCATCACTTATCACATTATTATTATTAATGAGTAGTGTGGGACTAATCACGAAAAAACATTGTTAGACCCGCCCATAACCGCGGGCACGGCTACTCGAATAGTTTTACTCTAGCCAGAGATGTACCACTGTACCCACAAGACACAGCTCCACAACATGTCACCATGCGCCTCAATACCACCACGGTACCTCGGAAAGGAACTGTGACAATACCCCTCGCACAACACAACTCACCACAGTGCACCATTCCTGGATCATAATCACACCCTCTACAACCAGAGGCATGGACTCCCCAGTGACCCCCACAGACTTCTCGCCGCTTCTCAGTCTGGCACCGCATAATGAACCATGCTATACAAAAGGTAAAGCCGTTGCCCACGCTGGCTTGTGGTTGGCACGGTTAATGTTTCACAACAATAGCTCGTGAACCGGTCCTTAATTGCCATGAGCACGACCATCAAAACCATGTGCTCACAACCCACCATTAATCCAATTTTAATTATCAATTACCATAACACGATTGACCATCGTGAGCAACCATTAAATATAACCATAATTAATAATGTAGTATGATTCATCCCATTAATGAGCTTATGTTTCTAAGCATGGCTAAGTAATTATATCTAATTTCTAGTTGAACCAATATATAAAATCCAACTAGTCAAATTTATAACCCAAAGTATCAAAAAATATGGTAATCAATGCAAATTGGCCATAACAAAGGAATAGGTTCACACCACCCGGGGTGACATTCGAAAATAAATGCACATTTGAAATAAATAGAGAATTTAAATATAGGATCAACATGCTCAAAGGATTGTGTTTGGGATCTGTGTGACTTTCCTTGCAATAATCGGTCTTCAATTAGTCTTCTGGAACACTTCCGACGCACTCACGGACCTTTGAAACGACGAAAACGACGAGCTAACATGCAAAACGAGGAAAAAGACTAAGAAACTCTAAATAAACAGTATATAAAAAACAAACAAACATGTAGACCATGATTTTAGATGAATTTAGAGACTTGAACGGCCTCATTCCAAATTCATATGAATGAGTTATGAATTTTACAAGTTTTAATCCAATTGGACCTATTAAACAAAAGACTATTCCAAATTAATTAAACAATTTACAAATGATTTATAACTTGGAGAAAAGATTAAAAACATCCTCCGGTAAAAAGATTGGATCAAATTTGGTAGATGATATATAGTAGAAAGACTAATGTATCATTGAAAAGAGAGGGAAATAATCTATACTAATTTGGATGGCAGAGATCGGTTGACCGGATTTTGACCTAAAGCGGACGATAACGCGACAACGGACACAGGGGACACCGGAAGAGAGAGCACGATGAGAGGAGCTCGCCGAGGGGCAGTGCGACGACGGACGACGACGGACGACGACCGGCGGCGAGGTAGATGCGGCGACGACGTCGGGTTGACGGTGACGACAGCGTTCCGGCGAACTTCGATGGCAACGGAGGGGTGGACGGTGTTCTCCTCGCAGCTGCGAATCCAACGGAGGTGGCGGCGACCAAAGATGGCGATGAGAGAAGCAACAGGACTTCGCCGGAGATAAAAAAAATGGCGAACTCGGCCTACACGGTGATGGGGGCTTCCAGTGGGTTTCGGTGGAGGAGAAGTGGTGGCCGGGGTAGAGCTCGGCCTTGCGAAGCCGGGGGAGGTGGTGGCACTGGAGGGCGTCGGCCGAGGCGGTGGGAAAAGGCAACCGGAGGTGAGGTCGGCGATGGAGAGAGAAGGAGCTCGCAGGGAGAGGCGGCTAGGGCATGGCGGATAGAGGGAGGGGTGGCGGCCGAAAGAGGAGAGGGAGCGGTCTCTATTTATAGGCACGGGAGGAAGAATCCGGGCCCAAAACGATAGGATTTGGTAACAGAAAATTTGATTTATCCCGAATTCACCGGATAAGAAAGAGGCCGAAATTCGTGAGATTTAGCACGAATTTGATAGGGCTTTCTTGGGGATAAGGTGGAGGAGATTGAGGGGAATCCGTTCCCGCAACTAATTTTGGAAGGGGAGCAACGGGGAAGCCGGATTTGATGGAGCAAGGGGCGGCGGCACTATGCACAGGACTCGGCTGGCTATCTGTCTCGAGGAGGAAGAAGGCACTGTAGTGAGAGGGAGGCAAAACAGACTTCCGGTAAAAGGGCTGGCAAAAAAAGGAAAAGGAAGAAAGCGAGGCAAAACAGACTTAGGAGAGAGAAGGAAATAGGCTGCAACAGAGAAGAGCAAAGGGACAGAAAGCAGACTTTTCTAGATTCATCCCAAATCTGCAAGGGAGGATTTTTAATTACTTTTCTAATTAAATTAGTCACTGAAATGATCTTTGAATTGTTAAAAAAATTCTAATATTCAAATAATTCCAAGAAAAATCCTGCAAATACTTGAACACCCAAAGTATTTAACAAAATTATAACCGGACCATTTAATGATTAATTTATTATTTAAATAATTACGGAAATGTTCTTTTTATGTTTAAAATTAGTAATTGAGCTCTGAAAAATCCGAGAAAATTCCAGAAAATAGAATTAACCATGGAGAATTTAATAAAAGTTAAATCCACCTATGTTTTATTTAGAAAATTTTATTTCACACATTTAAATTCACTTGTAAATTAATGAACATTTAATATAAATTCTAGTAATAATTTATTAAATAATTTGTAAATCCCTGAAACGAAAATCAGGGTGTGACAGTCCCGTACTATGGGAATCTCTCGCAAAGTTATTTGGTTCCAACTCGACCTTAAAGGTTCGGAAGGCAGTGTGTGAACAGTTACAACTTGACCGTCATTGCTGATGAGAGTTACTTTTCTATTGGCACAGTCTATCACACCTTTATATGTAGCTAACCAGTCCATCCCTAGGATGACATCAAGGTGTTTGGACTCTAACAAAATAAGGTTGGCCAGAAATGGAACACCTTGAATCTCTATTATGACAGAAGGGCTACGTTATGATCAGAGTGCTTGATTACTGGGAGTACTAACCATCAAAGGACGTCTAAGATCTTCTATCTCCATCCCATGATTTCCTGCAAAACTCAGACAAAAAGGAATGTGTAGCACGAGAATCAAAAAGCATTGTTGCAGGAACTGAGTTAATAGGGAACGTACCCAAAATCACATCTGGAGCACCCTGGGCTTCAGCAGCAGCAACATGGTTGACACGAGCCTTTGATGCTGGTGCTGTGGAGTTATTCTGCATAGGAACAATCTTCACACGTCGAGGCTTCGGACACTTGTCAGAATAATGACCTGGTTCGCCACAGTTGAAGCACACTCCTAGCTTGTTTCCTTGCTCCCTCTTGACCAACTGGTGCTGGACTGTGGTTGCAGTAGGATGTGGAGCTTGGTTACGGTTGTTATTGCCAGCATTGTTGTTATAGAACTGGCGCTGTGGACGAACAACTGATGAAGATCCTCCCGGTGGTGCTGCCTGAGGTCCCGCAGTAAGACGTGGCCTCTGACTATTCCCTTGCTGAGCCTCGAAGTGAGCAATCCTGCGTTTCTTCTGTTCCATTCGGTTGTACTTATCTTCCTGGGGAATAGGCTTATCCACCAACTTCTGGAAATCAGAATAATCCCTAGTCATCAGTGGGTAAGATAGCTCATCATTCAGTCCTTCCAAGAACTTCTCTTGACGCTCTTCATCAGTGCGAACATCCTCTGGAGCATAACGGGCCAAACGATTGAACTCATGCAGATACTCGGTGACGGAACGAGATCCCTGAGTGAGCGCCCTGAACTCCTTCTTCTTGAGAGACACCACTCCTGATGGTACATGAGTCTTGTTGAAAGCAGCAGTAAACTCAAGCCAAGTGATTGGTTTAGCAGTAACTCTGTTGAGACGGAAATGATCCCACCACTCAGAGGCAGGGCCATGAAGCTAATGCGAAGCAAAGGAGACTTTTTCTTGGTCAGTGCACTGAAGCAGGTCCAACTTCTTTTCTGTGGCGTGCAGCCAATCACCAGCCTCAACCGGATTGGTAGTGCTGGAAAAAGTGGGCGGCCTCACACGAAGAAATTCTGCTAACTTGTTCTGGGGAGGAGCATGATTGTTCCTTTGGTTCTGTTGGTTTTGGAGTTGTTGCATCATCATGTTCATAAGTTGAGCTTGTTGAGCTCGGACTTGGGCAAGTGTGGGATTCTCTCCATTGTTGTTGTTGTTGTTGTGCCCAATTCCATTGCTGCAAGTGTTCACCATCTGGCAGAGATAAGAGCATAAGGAGGGAAACAGGGGGGAAAACCGCTTAGGACATGGAATTAATTTCTACTTGACTTTTATTGATCTGAACTGACTTTTCATTATTACATATAACTGAAGACTCTCACCCCACTTAACTCACCAACTTCCTAACACTCAAAAGCAAGCAAATGCATACATTTACATCCCACCAACGATGTAAACCACATGCAAGACCCACACACACAACCAAACTTAAACAAGAAAACTAACACAACGAACTAAGGCAACGACTTAACAAGACATCTAGGTCTTCCTGGCATTGGAGTTGACTGAAGGCTCGTTCGGCTCGTCCTCGTCATCTTGAGTAGCACCCCACTCAACCTCTGAATGAGTGCGCTCTGGGTCTTCTTCCTCATCATCACTCAGATTAATGACCGGAGGATCCACTGGGACTTGGACAGCTTCTCTTGTCACCACACGAACCTTGGGCGCCAGCTGGTAGCGGGGAACAAAAAGAGCTCTCTTCCTTGAAGTACGATGAACCCTGGCCTTCTGTGGTGGCGCTTCTCCCTTCAATTCAGCCAGTTCCTTTTCCAGACGATCAACCTTGTCCTTCAGCTTACAGATCTTGCCACGGTTCCGGTCTTCACGAGCTTGAGCAGCTAACTCGGTTTCAGCGCGGGACTCATCCATGGCCCAAAGCATCACGACCAAATGTCTTGTGGTAGCATCATTCTCAATTCCTTCAGGATCGATGTAGCTGGCACGGTCACTTCCCTGGGCTGATGGGGATGGTAGCGATACTCCGTGTCGGCCAACTGCTGATCGTAGCGGTCGCGAAGCTCTCGTATGGCGATCCTTGCCACCTCCTGACAAGCATGAGGATAGCTTTTCCCTCCAGCTTCGAACATCACCTATGGGATATCTTCACGATCATTGTTCAAGGTGACCTTGACACGGCACTTCTCTTCATCACGATCATGGGGAATCTGGGCATACAGAGGGGCAGTCCCGAATCCTATGGTGAAGGACATCGTACGCAGCTCCCGAACAAAGCCCTCAAAATCGAACAAGTATTCAGGCTTGAAGAGCAGCATGTAAAGACAAGTGAAAGGAGAGAGTTAAGACATTTATCCAATTAATAGCACAAGTTTTTGGATTAATTTAAATAAAGTTAGAAAATCAGAGTGAAAAGTAAATAAATAAAGTAAACTAACCTTGCAGTTAAGATGAGAAAGTTGAAAACAGGATTATAAACTTTTGCACTTTTGAATAACAGGTTTCAAAAATAAAAGAAAAGAGAATTATAAAATCAACATGCTAAGTTTATTATATTGCAACATGATTAAATAAAAATAATGTTGTAAAACTTTTGCTGCTAAATGGGCCATTAGTACAGTAATAGATGTACAGTACTAACAACACAGGAATAATAAATAAATTTTGAATGAGAACAATTAAAGAGACTATAATTTGCATGTGCCATTAGCTTGGTTTAATTAAAAGAGAAAGAGAGGAGAACAGTTCTATTTTTTTCAATATTTTTAAAGGGCTTCTATAGGTAACCATTTGGCATAACTTAGGGTCAAGGAGGCTCTGATACTAACTTGTCACGCCCGGAATTTCTATCCAAAACTCCAAACGCTTACATGTGTGTAAACCCTCGTCCAGGAATCAGCCGAGGCACACAATAACAAATTGATAATAGAGTGCAATATTTATCTAATTAATAGGCGAATATAAAGTCATTACAGAGGTAGATAGCTCCTCTCAAATAATAAAGATCTAAGCAGCGGAAAATAAAATAAAAAACGCAGGCGACTCCATTCCACAAGCAGCTTGACTAGGGCTACGCCTGATCCTCCACACCTTCAGCATCACTGTAGAACTCCTGCTCTGATGAATGATTGCAAGGTGAGTATATGACTATTGGCAGTATGACATGAGACCTTTCGACCAGACGTGCCGAAAGCAAGCAAACAGCGAGCATTCAGGCTCGAGGCGCCCAAGATCCATCGGGGCGAAGCCCTATGGCGAGGACCACGAGGCGAGGGCGGGGAAGGGTGAAGACTCGCGTTGGGTCCTGGCAAGTCTAAACGTGCCCTAGGCGAAGGCTGCACGACGAAAGGTATACGCCGAAGGAGGGTGACTTCGCCATATTGGGTCCGTTCCAAGAAGGCCCAATGGGCTAGCCCAATCACTCCGGCCCACTGGCCAATGGGCCAACAATCGTTGGGTGGCCCATTAAAAGCCCATGTATCTTAATTACATTGAATACCCATATAAGTGTCACTTTCATAAGGGTGACCATGTAAATTCCCCTGTAAAAGACCTAAACCCTAATAGGGGGACCTGTAATGGGATTATAAATAGCCCCCTAGGGCCATGTAAAGGGGGATCCACAAGAAAAATCCTGAATTTAATACACTTTACTTTTCCCAACAACTCTTGAGTAACCACGTCCTTCCACGTATGCAGTTGTCGTTTCGACAATAGCTGGCGCTGACCGTGGGGACCTCCGAGCAAAACTACTTAGAGCGAATGCCACCGAAGAAGGTCTCAAAGGAGAGGGTTGCTAACCCAAAGGAGAGTATAGTAGGAGAGGTGATGGCCGCCGAAGGAGCAGAACCTTCGGCGCCAATCACCGAAGCTGGGGGAGCACCGTCGGCTTCGGCGCCGGCACCGCAACCACCACCTTCGGCTCTGGTCGCTTCGGCAGGGCAGGCGCCGGAGATCGCTTCGGCAAATCAGCTGGTGGCACCCCAAGACACTTCGTCACAACCAGCTACGACTTTGACCACGCTCGCCGCTGCGCAGGCCAACTCCAACATTGAGGCGCAAGCCGAAGCCAGCATGGAAGCCATGCGCCAGATGCAAGAGCAACAGCAAGCATATGAGGCAAGCATATGAGGCAGCACGGCAAGCCAAGGTCGCTTCGGCCCCAGTTCTCCAGTATTCGGCAGGCTATATCCCGCCTCAAGTCTACCCGCAAGCACCGGTTCAAGCCCTTCCGTCACAAGCTGCGCAAACACCGGTATACTTCACTGGGCGACCTTCGGCCGCAACAACGCACCCGATCCACGGTGTGCAGTCGCAGGTTCGGCCGGCCGCGGCCCAAATGCACCCCTCACCACCTGGTCAAACGTCACAAGCAATGGCGGAGGGGGCTTCGGCCTTGTAGGCACAGCTTAAAGCTTTCCTTCAGCAACTCAGTCAGCCCCACAACATCTCAAGTACAACCCCATCGGTCCAACCGGAGGGGAGCACAAGCCAGGGCGCACCTGGTTGGCTGCTGCCGAACCAACCCGAGCCAGGGGCTTCGCCATGGAGTCAAGGACCGCAGTTTGACTTCAGCAACGCCACCCAAGCGCCACCGTTCGGGACCGAGCCGCTGAACACGGTGGCCCAGCCACACGCGCAAGCCATGACTTCGCCCTTTGCTACTCCTTATCCACAGTCGAACGGGCCCTCGCTGCAGCGTGCCATGAGCAAGGCAGGGGGCGAAAGGGGTTGCCGCTAAGTGGGGGAATCAAAATTCATCCAATCCCACCTCAGTTCAAGTTCCCACCCGTTCCGCGATACTCGGGCGAAACAGACCCAAAAGAGTTTCTATCCATCTACGAGTCCGCGATCGAAGCCGCTCACGGCGACGAAAATACCAAGGCGAAGGTAATCCATCTCGCTCTAGACGGCATCACCCATTCTTGGTATTTCAATTTACCATCTAATAGCATTTAATCATGGGAGCAATTGCGCGATGTCTTTGTCCTTAACTTTCAAGGCACCTACGAGGAGCCGAAGACGCAGCAACATTTGCTCGGCATTCACCATAGGCCAGGGGAATCAATACGGGAGTACATGCATCGTTTCTCGCAAGCCCGATGCCAAGTTCAAGATATAACCGAAGCATCCGTCATCAATGCCGCTTCGGCCGGGCTGCTTGAAAGCGAACTCACAAGGAAAATCACCAACAAGGAACCGCAGACTCTCGAGCACCTGCTTCGCATCATCGACGGGTGCGCAAGGGGCGAAGAGGATTCCAAGCGAAGGCAAGCAATCCAGACTGAGTACGATAAAGCCTCCATCGCCGCTACTCAAGCCCAGATGCAAGCACAGGTCACCGAACCAGCTCCTCTCGCCGTTCGCCAACCCCAGCCGGCGAACCAAGGACAACCGCCAAGACCAAGCCAAGCTCCCATGACTTGGAGAAAATTCAGAACTGACCGCACGGGCAAGGCTGTGATGGCTGTCGAAGAGGTACAAGCCCTCCGCAAGGAGTTCGACACCCAGCAAGGTGGCAGCCACCAACAGCCTGTTCGCAACATGGTCGGAAAAGACATCTATTGCACCTATCATGGGTGATCTTCGCACAGCACCGAGCAATGTCGAAACATTCATCAGCGGAGCAACGCTCAAGAACTAAGGCCGCAATAAGGGGTTGCTGTCGAAGCGCCTCGTGAGGCTGTTGAAGAGCAGGCACCCCCAGCCAAACAGCGCCAAGACGTGCAGTGCAGAGTAGTCCAGGTGATTACAAGGGCCGACCCATCGGTCCAACCGTCGAAGCGGCAAAAAAAGTTGCAGCTGCGAATGGTGCACAACATCACCGCCGCGGGTGATGGGGTTCCGAAGTACTTGAATCAGCAAATCTCTTTTGGGCCGGAAGATGCCGAAGGAGTGCTGTACCCACATCAAGACCCCCTGGTGATCTCAACCGAGGTAGCTGGCTTCGAAGTCCGGCAAATTCTGGTCGACGGTGGAAGCTCAGCCGATGTCATCTTCGCTGAAGCATATGCCAAGATGGGGCTACCAACCCTAGCCCTCTCCCAAGCACCAGCCTCGCTTCGCGGTTTTGGTGGTGAAGCAGTTCAAGTTATGGGCCAAGTACAGTTGGTGGTAGCTTTCGGCACAAGTGGAAATAGGAGCGAAGAGCAGATACTGTTCGACGTGGTTGACATTCCATACAGTTATAACATCATCTTCAGTCGTGCAACCTTGAACAAGTTCGAAGCCATCTCCCACCACAACTATCTCAAGCTCAAGATGCCCGGTCCAGCGGGGGTGATCGTCGTCAGGGGGCTTAAACCTCCGACCGCATCAAAAGGCGACTTGGCCGAGATCAACAGGGCAGTGCACAATGTTGAGGCCGAACCGCATGCCAAACGCATGCTGAAGCCAGCCCCTCATGATAAGGTGATCAAGATGCAAGTCAACGACACTGATCCGGCGAAGTTCGTCCAGCTGGGGGGCGATCGGGGCGAAGAGGAGGCTGGCAACATCCTAGAAGTACTCAAGAAGAACATTGACGTCTTCGCCTGGATCCCTGACGAAGTGGGAGGCATTTCGACGGATCTCATCATGAATCACCTGGCGGTCAAGCCGAAGGACAAGCCATGAAAACATAAGTTGCGCAAAATGTCCACTGATTGCCAAGAGGCAGCAAAAGCCGAGGTGCAGAAGCTGCTCAAGGCCGGGGTGATCCAGGACATCGATCACCCGGAGTGGTTGGTGAACCCGGTATTGGTGAAGGAAGTCGAATGGCAAGTGGCGCATGTGCGTCGATTTCACAGACCTCAACAAGGTGTGCCCGAAAGATGACTTCCCCTTGCCGCGGATCGACCAGCTCATTGACTCAACAGCTGGTTGCGAACTCATGAGCTTCTTGGATGCATATTCCGGTTACCACCAGATCCACATGAATCCGAGTGACATCCCCAAGATAGCCTTTATTACGCCGTTCGGCACCTTCTGTCACCTCAGGATGCCTTTCGGCCTGAGGAACGCCGGAGCGACGTTCGCCAGGCTGGTGTATAATGTGCTTCACAAACAGTTGGGGCGAAATGTGGAGGCCTACGTTGATGATATCATCGTAAAAATCCACAAGGCTTCTGACCATGCGTCCGACTTACAGGAGACCTTCGACAACTTGCGCGCGGCGGGTATGAAACTAAACCCTGAGAAATGTGTTTTTGGAGTTCGCGCGGACAAGTTGTTGGTTTTTCTTGTTTCCGAAAGGGGTATCGAGGCAAACCCCGAGAAAATCGACGCCATCCAGCAAATGAAGCCACCGTCGAGCGTACACGAAGTACAAAAGCACGCAGGCCGAATTGCGACGCTCAGTCATTTTCTCTCAAAGGCAGCCGAAAGGGGTTTGCCATTCCTCAAAACCCTCCGGGGCGCAGGAAAGTTTAGCTGGACTCCTGAATGCCAAGCAGCGTTCGAAGAGCTACAGCAGTATCTGCAAAGCCCACTCGCCATGGTCAGCCCAACACCGGGAAGCGAAATGCTGCTATATCTAGCGGCTTCGCTGGTGGCGGTCAGTGCAGTCCTTGTCCAAGAGATAGAGTCAGGACAGAAACCAGTGTACTTCATCTCGGAGGCTTTGCAAGGGGCGAAGATAAGGTACATTGAAATGGAAAAGCTTGCTTACGCCCTAGTGATGGCTTCGCACAAACTCAACCACTATTTTCAGGCCCACAAATTCACTGTACCATCGCAGTATCCTTTGGGCGAAGTGCTCCAGGGCAAGGAAATTTCTGGTAGGCTCAGCAAGTGGGCAACGGAGTTATCCTCCTTCGACCTGCATTTTGTCGCCCGCACTACCATCAAGTCCCAAGTCCTAGCCGACTTCGTGGCCGAATGGACACCGCGTCCACCCCTAAACCTCAGCCCGTCGAACAGCCTTGGATAATGCACTCCGACAGCTCGTGGTCGCACAAGGGGGCGAGTGCCACGGCAGTACTTACTTCGCTAGGGAGCGTGCCGATTCGGTATGCTGCAAGGCTGTAGTTCGACAGGACCAATAACACGGTAGAGTACGAAGCGGTATTGTTGGGTCTAAGAAAGGCGAAAGCATTGGGGGTTCGACGTTTGCTTATCCGAACAGACTCCAAGCTGGTAGCAAGTTATGTTGACAAATCTTTCGAGGCAAAAGAAGAAGGGGTGAAGAGGTACCTGGAGGCTGTTCGATCTATGGAAAAGTGTTTCGCCGGAATAACGGTCGAACACTACCTAGAGGCCAGAATGAGGAAGCAGATACCCTAGCAAAATCTGCCGCCTGTGGAGGCCCGCATTCACCAGGCATCTTTTTTGAAGTGTTGTATGCACCAAGCATGCCCACAGAAACCATGCATATCATGGCAGTTGACCAGGTGGACCCGGGCGAAGACCCAGATGACTGGCGAACTCTGTTCATAAAGTACCTCAAGAACGGCTGGCTCCCAGAGGATGAGGCAGAAGCGAAGCGCTTGCAGATCAGAGCCAAGCAATACAAGCTGTTCTCGAGGCAGCTATATCGCTCTGGGGTGCTCCAACCTTTGCTTCGATGCATCTCTTTCACCAAAGGCGAGGAAATGGAGAAAGAAATACACCAGGGGCTGTGCGGTGCACACCAGGCTGCAAGAACAGTTGCCTCCAAGGTGTTTCGCCAGGGAGTGTATTGGCCCACTGTGCTGAAAGTTTGTGTCGAGCAGGCCAAAAAGTGCGAATGCTGCCAGCGACACAGCCGAAGCCAAACTGCACCACAATATGAGCTGCAACCTATCGCTCCTGTCTGGCCTTTCACCAGGTGGGGGCTAGATATCATTGGCCCATTTCCCGTGGCGCGAAATGGATACAAGTTCGCAATTGTAGCCATTGAATACTTCTCACGTTGGATCAAGGCCGAACCACTCGGTGCGATCACTTCGGCAGCAGTGCAGAAGTTCGTGTGGAAAAACATTGTTTGCCATTTCGAAGTGCCAAGAGAATTTATCATGGACAATGGCAAACAGTTCGACTCTGACAAATTCAGATAAATGTGTGAAGGACTAAACCTGGAAATCAGGTTCGCTTCGGTCACGCACCCACAATCAAATAGGGCGGCCGAACGCACAAATGGTAAGATATTGGAGGCGCTCAAGAAAAGGCTTGAGGAGGCAGCGAAGGGCAGATGGCCAGATGAAATGTTGTTCGTTCTCTGGGCCCTTCGGACAACTCCCACAAGGCCAACCAAGTTTAGCCCGTTCATGCTCCTCTACGGGGACGAAGCGATGACCCCAACAGAGCTAGGGGTTAACTCACCAAGGGTGATGTTCTCTGGAGGCGAAGATGGGCGACAAGCGCGAAGTGTCGCTCGAACTCCTCGAAGGGTGTTGGAGGCATGCCATGAAGCCCTTTGGCCGGACCTACCGAAACCATAGTACCAGTAAGGATTCAAGCCAAAGACGTCAAGACCATTCGAGCGAAGCCCTATGGTGAAAGCCATAAGCGAACATGGCGAAGGCTGGAAAGCCGCGTCGGTACTCCACAAGTAAAGGCATCTTGGGCGAAGGCATCTCGGGCGAAGGGCATATGGCGAACTACAAAGACGTCGCCATAGACCAGGCCCAGCCTATCGGCCCATTAAAGGCCCATATGTGCAAATGACACTGCGTACCATGTAAATATCCCTTTCATAAGGGCAACCATGTAAATTCCCCTGTAAACCTAAACCCTAGAAGGTGTAAGCTTGTGCTAAGGCTATAAATAGACCTCTAGGGCTATGTAATGGGGGGATCCCCAAAAATTGTACGAATGAATACAATTGCTTTTACACTCCAACTATTGTTGAGAGAACCACGCCTTTCGACGTGGCATAGTTGTCCATTCGACAACAGCTGGTGCCGTCCGTGGGGATACCCAGACCAAAAGGCGAATAGGCTTCGCCACACCCACGCCCTTCGCCACAGTACCAATAAGGTACGGCGCCAAGGGCTGGGGGTGAATAGGCTTCGCCACACCCACGCCCTTCGCCAAAGTACCAATCAGGTACGGTGCGAATGGCTGGGGGCGGATAGGCTTCGCCATACCCACGCCCTTCGCCATAGTACCAATCAGGTACGACGCCAAGGGCTGGGTGAATAGGCTTCGCCAAACCCACGCCCTTCGCCAAAGTACCAATCAGGTACGGCGCGAAGGGCTGGGCGAATAGGCTTCGCCACACTACCAATCAGGTTCGGCGCGAAGGGCTGGGGGCGAATAGGTTTCGCCACACCCATACCCTTCGCCATAGTACCAATCAGGTACGACGCCAAGGTGTAAGGACCCCCGTTTTGCAACAGGAATCACTCGTGTAATCTGTGCCATTTCCCTCAGCATCCATGGGCTCTTCTGCTGTGGCGAACGTGGGTGGCTTGGTTCTCATGAATTCCCCAAAGCTTGATCCCCCACGATTGCCTTGATTGTTTGCGATGGCTTGCAGGAGTTGGGTCTGTGCGGCCATAATTCCGGTTAAGGTGTTTAGATCGGGTTCAGGGGCTCCCTCATTGTTGTGTGTTGTCCGGCGTCGGCTGGCCATCTGTGTGGATTAGTTGGGTAAGTATTCCGTTCCTCGAACCAATCCCTACGATTCTATCCCGTTCGGGGAGTTGTTTTTGATGTGAACTTTGTTTGGTAAGCATGGTGGAATAAACTCATTTGCAACATAACAATAACATTTCATAAAAACATCATAGAGTTCACAAACCCAGACACAAGTGACTGCATATGTGTGCAGCCCAATGAAGTTCAAACATTACAACCGTCGAACTACGACGTCAAACTACTCGTCGACATACATAGGGGGGTAAGGTGTCTCGCTCTCCAAAAACCATCCCAGCGAGACCGGAGCCGTAGTGGATACCCAGTCTAGTCGTCCAGCCATCCGCAGGATCCTGGCGCAGGTAGTGGGTAGTCGCTGGCAGACGCGAACCTGAGCCCTCCCGGCTCAGAGGTGGTAGCCTCTGGATCTGGCTTGGTCCTCTTGGGCGGTGGTCGGGTGCTCTTGCGAGCCGTGCTGCGGGTGCGAGGGCCACCGGTGAAGGTGATGCGGTAGGCAGGAGTCTCGTCCTCTGAGGGGTCGGTGATGTGCGGCTCCATCTCCTCTGGGTCGTCCTCGTCCTCTGAGTCATCCTGGATCGGGGTCTCTACGCAAGACCCTAGTGGTGGGGAAGTAGCAGGGGCCGGCTCTCCAACTGGCGACTGTATCACTGTAGGGTCTATCAGGTAGGGTGCTGATTCGGTGGCTAGGGCATCCACTAGTGAGTGGAACGCTGGCGGGTACGGTGGGGTGAGGAAGAAGTAGCGGTCCTGTCCAACTGCTGCAGAAGTGGAAGCCCCAGTGGCACTGACTGTGGTGGCTCTGAGCTGCTCTGCAAGCTGACTAACGTGCTCCTGACTCACCCTCAGCTGCTCCTCGAGTATATCCATCATCCTGCGACGCTCATCCTGCTGTCCCGACAACTGCTGCAATTGGTCGCTGTGAGCCTGGAGCTGTGTCTTCAGTGAGTCTATCTCACTGCCCCGGGTCTGGTGCTCCTCCTCAAGCTGTAGGTGCTGCATTGTGAGGTCAGTCACCTCGGTCTCCAGCTCAATCAGACGCCTGTGCTGCTCGTCGATCTCCAACAGAGCCGTCTCGTAGCAGTCGTCGACAGCCTCCGCCCATCGGGACAGTCGGGTCACCATCGGGTTGTAACAACAGGGGGTGTCCCGAACGGTGCACACGGAGTTGTCCTCCTCTCGGAACGGGTGATGGGCAAACTCTGTGGTCGCCAACTCAGATCGGTGGATCGAGCTGAGTCGAAGAAAGGCCTCCCGGGCAGCATCCTGCATCGCGGTCTCTGGCGTGTAGCGACAATAGCGTGTCCTGAACCAGTGGCCTGCCTCTGAAGGAACTCAGGACTCAACCACCACTCTAGCCTCCCAGGCTGGTCCAATCTGCCTCACCTGGTAGGTAGGGATCCTCGGGTACCTCAAACACCTCATCATCCTGTGTAACTCCACGACGTATCCCTCTGAGTGGGGCAGGTCCATCTCCCAAGGTGCACTCGAATCTGCCATCTATTTTTAAGAAAGTTTAAGATTAGTAAAAGTAAAACTCATTTTGCAAAGAAGTAGATATGAATTAAGGAAAAATGCATTTGGTTTTGCGAAAGTAGATTTTGTGAAAATATTCCTATTTGGGGAATCTCTCCCTTGACCATCTACTTTTGGGGTGGGGCGCCATTTGGTCTTTCCTACAATCGTATGGCTCTGATACCAACTCTGTAAGGACCCCCGTTTTGCAACAGGAATCACTCGTGTAATCTGTGCCATTTCCCTGGATCAAGTAGTTTGGCACACACGATACATAGTTGATTTACCAAAAGCGTATACATACGCGTCGGGTACGGATTATTACATCATAAGCCCGAAGGCATAGTCTTAGAACAAAGGACCAAGCGGTCCGGAATACAGTCCAAAAGCAGAATAAGGATAAGTAGCGGAACGAAGGCAACAGCATTGTCATTGCCACAGGCAACGACCGTATCTAGACCTAGTGGGCACCCTCATCTTCCGCATCCTCTTCGTAGTAGGCGTATGGATCTTCCGCGGTGTCATCTTCGGCTTCTGATGAAGTTTATAATTGCAAGGGTGAGTACCAACCGTACTCAGCAAGTCACCACAACAACGGTGCATATGAAGGATTTTTATTCAAGGCAAGGCAAAGGCTCAGTTGCATAAAGCTGGTTTTGCAATCATTTTCACAAACCTAAGACCTAGCATAACTGGTCAAGTTTTAATACCAAAGTTTAATTTAAACAACGACGGTTCTGTCTACCATCCATTGTGATCCCAAGGATGGCTTCCCGCCGTTGGTCGTCATGGTTTTCTGTGGACGCCCACCTTCCCTGCTCTCAGGGAGTGGCTCCAACAGCATAGAATTCATCATGCAATAACCCATCCCACACAGGTTAAGAGTTTAGAGTCTAGCCAAGTGTAATACATGTCCCGGTGCTCAGTATCCGCGAGCACGGCTATTCGAATAGATTTGATTTACTCACACTGCAGTGGATGTACACTTTACCCGCACTCCGCGACTGCCCAACACATGAGACACGTCACAGCAAAGCATTTCGATAACCTTGCATTGGCAGTACCCGCTCCATGAACTATCATCCTCATGCACTCTAGGCGTATCTGTTTCTAGCAGTGAGAGGAGTTCTGGCGCTCCCGGGAAGGGAAGTCTCACACGCACGTAAAGTTTATAATTTATAGTTTAAGTTCAGATTCTCACTCTCACACACGTGGCAGTCCTACCAATGGCGACACCGACGTAGGGCACGCATCGCGGCGCTACCTCAACGGCTGCCCCACCGTAGCGAACCTGCCTCACACACGGGGTGAACCATCTATGCAAGGATACTGCCTCTGCTCGGCTATCTAGTCCGCTAGGTCTATACCTATCCGAGAAGTGCGGTTGTACAAGGGTCGTTTCATGCTTAACTTCATGGCTCGGTCCTTAACTGGCCGGGGACGGTACTAGCCTTCTCAAGATACCACCCAAATCCACCGTCCGCCCGGATCGAAAACAGTTGTTTAGTTTCATTTCTCCTTTCACAAATTAGGTCATCATATCCTGGCAATGTGGCGCTCATGTCTCCACATGCCGCATCTCAATTACCTTCCCAAAGGTAATTGCCCAAGCATATAGCATTTTAATAAATATGAGTATGCATGATACTAGAATAGCATTACTAAGCATTTGTCATAATTGACTAGGGACTCATACGTAAACATGGTTACAAGGGAATATGGGGTAAACAATATTCAAGGCATGGCATAACAACAAGTAGGATATTCATCATTGCATGCAACTTTATTTGCAAACCAAATAATTTCGCAATTAGGGATCAATATGTTCAAGGAATAGTGATGACTTGCCTTGCTCGAAGTCCGGTGGTTCTTGGTCTTCGGTCGGACTCACAGCTCCCTCGGGGTGCGAAAGGAATTGAATTCATTTAGAATTCAATTTAAACTCCAACAAAATTAAGTTTAAAGAAAAGATCGAGCGCGAGCGTTGAACGACGACGTCGATTCCATTTTGTTTAAAAATAATACTATTTTGATTTTTAATACCGTTGTTCTAAAATATTAGCGCTAGCCAATTTAAACTATTAATCCGATTTGATTTACGCGTCTCGAATAAATTAGAGACCGATAATAAAAGGTAACCCTACCCAGTGAATAGTCGGCTAAAATAATCACGACGGTAATTTAGCGGATAACCCTATTATTGAGTAGGAACCAACTAGATACCGACTAAATAAATATTTAAATGGATACGAACGATCGCATACATACGATAGCAATTTAAAAACGACCGGTAATTAATCCCCCGATTATATATATATATAAACGACTAGCGAAATTTAACTAATAAAAATCTACATAGCCGGCTAAGTACATTGCTAAGTATTAACAATTAAAGAATAATCTAGTTAGGTGAACATTTTAAATCGCAATTAAATGCCCGATATAATTCTACCCGCGTTTCCAAAATAACCGATGCCGGTCTATCTTATTATTTAATTAAACTAACACTTTATATTAATCTAGCACATATATTCGAGATAAACAAAAATAATTAAATTCCTAACCCCAATTTTTATCTCCCTTTATTTTTATTTTTATTTTTTTTATTTTTATTTTTATTTTTCCTTCTCTCTCTTTTCTTTCTCTTTTTCTCTTATTCCCTCTCCTTCTCTGTATCGTCTTCTTCCTCTGCCTCTGTTTCTCTGTTACTCTCTCTCTCTTACAGCACGCCGGCAAGGGGGGGATAGGGGAGGGGGAAGAGGGGGCTTGCCTGCGGCGGCGGCGGCTGAGAACGGCGAGCAGCGGCGGCGGCCGGCGGCAGCCCAGGCGGCGACGCGGCAGAGGTGGTGGCGACGGCGCACGGCGGCGGCGGCAGCGAGCTCTCACCGGGCGGCGGCGGCGCGGCAGAGCGAGGAAGAAGAGGGGAAACCGGAAGGGAGGGGAATGGGGAAAGAGGAGGGCTCGGACGGGGCTTTTATAGGCCGGCCGGGAAGAGGAGGAGGGCGGCGACGTGCGTGCGTGTACGGCCGACGTACGGCGGACACGGCGGCGGCATGGTGAGGCGGTATGGGGCGGCGTCAGCGGCGGTATGGGGCGGCGTCGTACGGCGCACGGCTCGAGGGCGGCGTGGGCGCGGCATGGTGCACGGCGTGGGCGAGGTACGGCGGTGTGGCGCGTGGCGCGCGCGGCGCGGGCGGGCGGCGCGCGTGCGGCGCGGGCGGCAGCGGCGGCGGCAGGCGCGCGTGCGGCACGGCCAGCCGGTCGTGGGCGCGGGCGGCGGCGGCAGGCGCGCGTGCGCGCGCGGCGCGGGACGGCGTGAGGGCGGCCGGTGCACGGCAGAGCTAGGGTTAGGGTTAGGTTAGGCTACGCTTCATCGGGGAAGATGAACAGTAGCATTTCTCTTTTTTTTATAATTATTTTTTTTGTAATTATTATTATTATTGTATTGTATTTTGTCCAAATTTATAACTCTCTCGCATGATGAAATAAACTCGATTTTACAATTATTCCGCCCTAAATCTTGTCCGAAATTTTATATTGTTTTTATTCGTTACGCCCACCCATATGTGCAGATAATTATAAATTTTTTTTATTATCTAAATAAATCCGTGACATTAAGGTAAAATATTTTATTCGCTACAATTCTATATAGAATTTTATTTTACTCTATGCCCGTAATTATCCCGCCAGTCGATTTCTGTTCTATGGTTTCCACCGAAATAATCTCAATAAATTTAACTCTCGCAAAATAAAGATTCAAATAAACAAGTCGTAAAATACGGCATGATGCAAATTAAATTTTAAGGTTTTAAACTTTGGATTTTTAGGGTTTCGATTTCGACGGTCGAATTTTCAGGGCGTTACACAAGGGCTGGGTGAATAGGCTTCGCCAAACCCACGCCCTTCGCCAATGTACCAATCAGGTACGGCGCGAAGGGCTGGGCGAATAGGCTTCGCCACACTACCAATCAGGTACGGCGTGAAGGGCTGGAGGCGAATAGGGTTCGCCAAACCCACGCCCTTCGCCAAAGTACCATTCAGGTACGGCGCGAATGGTACTTTGGCGAAGGGCTGGGTGAGTAGGCTTCGCCACACCCACGCCCTTCGCCACACTACCAATCAGGTGATGCGCGAAGGGCTGGGGGCGAATAGGGTTCGCCAAACCCACGCCCTTCGCCAAAGTACCAATCAGGTACGGCGCGAAGGGCTGGGGGCGAATAGGTTTCGCCACGCCCATACCCTTCGCCATAGTACCAATCAGGTACGGCGCGAAGGGCTAGGTGAATATGCTTCGCCACACCCACGCCTTTCGCCACACTACTAATCAGGTACGATGCCAAGGGCAGGGGGCGAATAGATTTCGCCACACCCATACCCTTCGCCATGGTACCAATCACGTACGACACCAAGGGCTGGGTGAATAGGCTTCGCCATACCCACGCCCTTTGCCAAAGTACCAATCAGGTACGGCGCGAAGGGCTGGGGCGAATAGGGTTCGCCAAACCCACGCCCTTCGCCATAGTACCAATCAGGTACGACGCCAAGGGTTGGGTGAATAGGTTTCGCCAAACCCACGCCCTTCGCCAAAGTACCAATCAGGTACGGCGCGAAGGGCTGGGTGAATAGGGTTCGCCAAACCCACGCCCTTTGCCAAAGTACCAATCAGGTACGGCGCGAAGGGCTGGGTGAATAGGCTTCGCCACACTACCAATCAGGTTCGGCGCGAAGGGTAGGGGGCGAATGCCTTTCGCCATACCCATGCCCTTCGCCACAATATCAGTAAGGTACGGCGCCAGGGACTGGGGGCAAATAGGTTTCGCCACACCCATACCCTTCGCCATAGTACCACTAAGGTGCGCCGCCAAGGGCTGGGGGCGAAAATAAGTTGCCTCCAAGCTGGGGGCTACAAAGCCACCCTAGCCTCTGTAGCCTTTCGCCATACCCACGCCCTTCGCCACATTATCAATAAGGTACGGCGCCAAGGGCTGGGGGCGAAAATAAGTTGCTTCCAAGCTAGGGGGCTACGAAGCCACCCTAGCCTCTGGAGCCTTTCACCATACCCACGCCCTTCGCCACATTATCAATAAGGTACGGCGCCAAGGGCTGGGGCGAATAGGTTTCGCCACACCCATACCCTTCGCCATGGTACCACTAAGGTACGGCGCCAAGGGCTGGGGGCGAAAATAAGTTGCCTCCAAGCATGGGGCTACGAAGCCACCCTAGCCTCTGGAGCCTTTCGCCATACCCACGTCCTTCGCCACATTATCAATAAGGTACGGCGCCAAGGGCTGGGGGCGAAAATAAGTTGCCTCCAAGCTGGGGGGCTACGAAGCCACTCTAGCCTCTGGAGCCTTTTGCCATACCCATGCCCTTCGCCACAATACCAGTAAGGTACGGCGCCAAGGGCTAGGGGCGAAGAGGTTTCGCCACGCCCATGCCCTTCGCCACAATACCCTTGCCCGCCAAAGGGCACTCGGACTCTAGCTCCGATTCATCTGCAAAAGCAGTCCTCAATGACGAAGGACTACCCTTTGAGCATTTTCTACATCGCTAGTTGTTAAATCAACAAGATTTTTAGCGGTGAAGAAGGAAAAAGGGAGACTATGCTGTATCGACCCTGGGCAATGGCAAACTGGCGCTCGGACATATAAAAATTCATGGGTATCTTCGCCTTTTTTGTGTATGATATTTCGTGGAAAAACCCCAAGGCAAACGTTTGATTAACGAAAACGCCAGGGGGGCGATACGAATCGGCCAAGCATTGCTTGCCGAACGTTGAAACCGCGATAGCTCGTTTTCGGAAAACATACCGATCGTCGCTACACTCGACTTATGCAAATACTTAAGCGTTTCTGGACGCGTATGCCGAAAGTCGAGAGCGAATGATGAGGGCTGAAAAGTCAATGTGAATTCTTTTCGCTAACACGCAAAGGGGCTGACACGCTTCGCCCTTCCGAACGTACAAGTTACAAAATGCGATGATAGCGAAAAGAAACTTAAAAACACGCACAAGCTCCATCAGGCAAAAGCACATACGTGTTATACAAAGGAGCATTATAAGTATATTACATCGTCCGTTTCAGGACATTTTCGCCTTGCCCATACTAAGTCTGGAGAACACGGTTCGTCATTGTACACGACTTTAAGGGGGGAAGGAGGCGAAATGAATCGGCCAAAGCATTGCTCGCTGAACATTGAAACCGCGACAGATTGTTTCGGAATAAAGATACCGAACGCCGTTACATTCGACTTACGCAAAACACAAGCGTTTTTCCTAGCGCAAAATGCTACAAGTCGAAAACGGAAGTCGAAAGCTGAAAACTCAACAAATCATTTCGCCAATCCCCGAAAGGGGGCCGAACACATGACTTTCGGCGAAATCCCCGCTAAAACAATAAGGAAAAGGGGAAGGAAGAAATACAAGTCAAGAATTGCGCAAAGCAGACGAACTTGGCAAAGTATAATCACCCAATGTCATAATACGGCTTCGCCATTCTCGAAAGGCGAACGCTAGTGTTCATATTTTTTCTACAGGAGTTTAAAAGAGGTTTCGGTAGGAACATCGGCCGAAAGGGGGCGCCTCATGCCATACCGTATAGTTTGCACGGTCTCGGCCGAAGCTTCTTACTCACCGTTGCCCGTGAGGGGCTTGTTGGAGGCATGCCATGAAGCCCTTTGGCCGGACCTGCCGAAACCATAGTACCAGTAAGGATTCAAGCCAAAGACGTCAAGACCATTCGAGCAAAGCCCTATGCGAAAGCCATAAGCGAACATGGAGAAGGCTGGAAAGCCGCGTCGGTACTCCACAAGTAAAGGCATCTTGGGCGAAGGCATTTCGGGCGAAGGGCATATGCGAACTACAAAGACTTCGCCATAGACCAGGCCCAGCCTATCGGCCCATTAAAGGCCCATATGTGCAAATGACACTGCGTACCCATGTAAATATCCCTTTCATAAGGGCAACCATGTAAATTCCCCTGTAAACCTAAACCCTAGAAGGTGTAAACTTGTGCTAAGGCTATAAATAGACCTCTAGGGCTATGTAATGGGGGGATCCCCAAAAATTGTACAAATGAATACAATTGCTTTTACACTCCAACTATTGTTGAGAGAACCACGCCTTTCGACGTGGCATAGTTGTCCATTCGACAACACCGACCTAACGAAAGCACGAAAAGTGACAATGCAAAAAATAGCGAAAAGGGGATAAAAGCACATCTTTATTAACTTCGAAAAAAAACAATCGAAGAGTACATATCGTACAACATGGTATACGCGAAAGGAATACAACAGACTTTACAGCTTAGTTTACAAATAAATTACATCTTCGCCCCCAAAACAACTACCACTTCCTAACGAGTGATCCGGCGAACTAGGTTCGTCGTCACTGCTAATATTCTAAACTACCCTGGGAGAAGGGGGCGAAGCAAGAGATAGGCTGTAACGGCGCTGGGCGATCGCCTCCTGCCGATCGGTCCTTTGATGATCTCACCAGAAGCGAACCATGCCATCTAGGCACACCGAGTGGACACGATCATAGTCTTCCACGGTTCGCTCGGGGTGCGTTCGCATCCAGCTAGCAACATTTACGACCTTGTAACTGTTGTCGTTTATTATCATCTCGTTGTAAATAGGTCAAAGTAGATACCGGACCTTTGGCAAATTTTTTACTGCAACAAACTTCTCGTTCCTGTTTCGCCAATCCCCAAAGGGGGGCCAAACGCAGTTTTCGGCGTAGACCCTGAAAACAGTGGAAAATCAAGTGGCGAAGCGCAGAAAGCGAAGTTAAAACACATAAGTGTTGATGATGAAATTCGGTAAGCAAATCTAATCTATGTGAATTGGAAACACAATCTGGTCCGAAGCGGATTTGAAGATATGCGAGGATATTGGAAACAGAGTGTGCATCGGCTGGAGTTCGTATCGGCTGGAAACTGATTCCGAGAAGGATAGCTGATGGGGCCGATATTGCATGTAAAGTCAATATCGGGTTCGACAGAAGACTTACGATGGGATTGTCATGCAAGGATAGAGTCAGAAATTGGCAATTGTATCTATTAATTAGGGTATTTTGTAATTTACTTACAGTTTATCATGGTAAGAGTCCGCCTAAGGGACTTGTTCGTTAGTTGGATTTGTATTAGGTTAATATGAGTCGTGTCCGTGATGGACAATGTTTGTATTTTTGGGTATAAATATAATCCCGAGGTCTTGTAAATAATAACAACAGATGTTCAATCAATCTCGGCGCATCGCCACCTTTGTTTTCTATTTTTGACAAGCTTGTGCTTTCGAGTCGTGCTGCATCAATTTGATCTTCGGCGAAAAGGTATATCTTGTCATGGCAATTTGCATCATTGGGATTAGTGCTTACATCTTTATGACACTCTAATTCTATCTTGCAAGTTTCCAAAGTTATCATATATGTTATATAGCTTAGATCGACAATGCTATCTCTTATATCGATTAGATCTGTTTTAGGGTTTCGTCGATATCGGCTAGTTTACTTTGTTGATCTATGTTATATGACGTATCCACCATCCTGATTTGATGTTATTGGCTTGTTAGATGTTATGCTTCTTTTATGCTTAATGCTGCATTGGTTAAGTCCAACCTATTAAGTTGCTTTAGAATCATGATCTTTAGCTTGCTTTACGGTTGTTAATAGGGATAGTATCGGAGTTTCAGCCGATCTTATCTATTTAGAATATTTGACATGATTTATGCTTTGTTTAATGTTCTATATCTATATTTCATTGCTTTATCATGAGATCGTATCGGATTTATGACCGATATGCGTTTAGATCTAGATATCGGCTATGATATTAGTTTTATGTAATCATTATTTCAGCTCGGTTCAGTCCGATCTATACCAATTGCTTGCTTCTAAAGTAATAATGATCTTCTGATTGCATAACATTGATATTTACAGCCGATATACTAGTTTTAGGGTTATTTTCATACTTACTTACACCTTATAGCCGATTCATGCTTTATTGCATCGGCTAGGTCACATACGATATGAAATCGGCCCTATGGCCGATTGTCTATCGTTTACTAACATGCTTTGTATATTTTTTCTTGTTGATTGCAGGATCAAATCAACTGGCACGCCCTCGAACCTAAAACCCTAATTTCGGACCTGCACTAGAGTTAAGCAGATCTCTCAAGCTAGTGTGTGTTTTTTGCATCAACAATAAGTGGGCGAAAAGAGTAAGTGAAGCAATGCAAGCACGAGTACAAAAGACATCAAACACAGTTGGCGAAACTTGTCATATATTCCATATGTTAAAACATTCTATAATAAGATTGGCCATTGGCCATATTTACATTGTTCGCCCTATACGGCAAATATCAAAAAGTAAAAACTATTAAAAGTCTACAAAAGCAGGCGGATGGCCTCACACCTCTGGGTGGTCTTGGGCATTGCCTCCATCCCCTCCGGCTGGCTCTTCGCCTTGGTTTGCCGCCTCCGTCTTCGCTAGCTGCTCGAGCAGACGGGCCTTGGCAGTGGATCGGCCGTCCTTCTGCCAGAACTGCTTACGCCAGGCGCGGAGTGCGGGAAAAATGTCCTGGGCACTGACCTCCCAGTCCCCCTTCGCGAACTCGGGGAACTTGGTGATGTGCTCACACCCGGACTGCTGCAGCAGGCCCATGGCGAAGGCCGCCGACACGCGCGCACAACAATCGCCGTTCGCGGTGGCACAGTCCGAGACCGCACCGCCAGCCTGTTGAGTCCATTCGGAGAACTCAAAGGCGGAAGCATGTTCGCCCAGCACACCCCGCACCTTTGCCCCCATGTCAGTAAGGGTGAGGCGAAGCGAGCGGCAGGCGGTCTTGGCAAATTCGGTGGCTCTCGCCACCTCACGCGCAAGTCGTTGTGACTTCGCCTCCATCTTCGGCTCCGTTAGATTGTAGTAGTCTGTAAGGGCGATGGAGTGTCCCTGCTCTTTCTCGAGTTCGGCCTTGAGGCGCTCGATCTCCGCCTTCGCCTCACTGCCTTTGTCTAGCTCGGCCTGGAGACGTTTATTTTCGGCCTTCACCTCCCTGAGGGATCGAGCGAGGCCTTCCATTTCTAGGCCCTTGCGGCCCAGTTCGTCGTCCTTGGCCCGAAGACGGTTCTTCAAGCCATCCAGACGGGCCCGCATAGTTCGTTCCGTCGAATAGTGCGCTACGAGAATCTGGTTAAGAAAAGGCGAGCATTAAGATAGGTTGTCGAAAACAACGGTATAAAACAAAAAAAACAACATCAATTAACATACCTGGACCTCTAGGCTCTTGACGGCGGAACAGCCCTCGTCGAACTCGTTCAGTTCGGTGAAAAGGCTCAGGCCGCCAGCCAGAGCAACGATGTTGCTCACCCCCTCGATGAAGGGGATGATCTCCGCCCGGGTCTCGAAATCACCAGGGGCGAAGTGGGGCGGTGCCTGGGAGTAGTTCGAAGCGGACGTCTCGGCCGCCTTCTTACCCTTATCAAGGGCAAGCGGCGAAGCGAGCGGCCGGCGAACAGGGCTACCGAAAACCCTGGCCACCATCTTCATGACCTGCTCAGCTGAAGCCGAAGCCCCAGCCCCGCCCAGGCTTAGACCAGCGGGTGAAGTAGGCGTCTCGTCCGAGGACTCATCATCGCTGAATACGCGAGCGATGTCGACGAGCCCCTTTTTCTGGGGGGTCTTCTTAACGGACTCCCCCTTTGCCGTCTTGGCCGCGGCAATCACGACCAGGGTTTTCGCCCCCTCCACATCTTTCCGTCGGAGAGGGGAGGAGTTCGACTCCGCCCCGGTCTTGATGCGCTCGGGGCTGGGAGTCGGGGTGTAGCCGCGTGTCCCGGAGCGGCGGTCGATGGCCTCATCCGCGGCCACTTCGACCGCGAGCTCCGTCTCCCCCACGTCCTCCTGCTCTTCGACACCGTCCTCGTCATCGGCGTCGGAATCGGTGGAGGCAGGGGCCCTTCGCTTGCGGGGGGCCAACTTCACCTGCCCCCGCAACCGTTTCCTGGAGGGACCCTCTTCGCCATCGGCTTTAAAGGGCTTCGCCCGGGGGGAGCTCACCGACGTGCACTTGGTTCGCCCGGCCAGCCACTTGCCGCGTTAGCAGCTGGCTATACTCTGTGACCGACACATCGCCGATCATCTTTCGGGCTTCGGTGTCGGCTTGGGCAAGAGTCAACACTGTAAAAGAGACATGTCGTTATATCAGGCGTCGAACAAAAGAAAAACAAAGAGCGAAACACATACAAATCAGAGAAGGATTGACTAACAATTCGCCCCAGCGGGCATGACGAGCTTTGGCAAGCCGTCGACCTCTTCGTCTTGGTCAACCTCGACCTGCCACGACTGGGAGAGGGGGAATATGCGAAGCATACAGAACTCCTCTACCAGATAGCGGCAGCTCAAGTGAGAGCAGACCTTGCGAAGCAAGGCGAACCGCGCCTCCATAGCGCCGCTGACGGCAACTTTGGGCTTACGGTTCGGCGCGATCGTCCTGCGCCGCCATCGGAGGGCCTTCGCCGCTTCGGACCCGGCCTCGAAGGGGATCGAGTGGTAAAACCACTTCGCCATCCAGTGGCGATCCCACTTCGACATGGCGGCATTCAACAGCCATAGATCGGAGCGCTCGGGGCGAACGTTGAAGTTCACACTCTCGAACGTTGTCTTCTTCGTCCCGGCCGGGGTAACCACCGTCTTCGAGTTTACGGTGGCTGAGAAAACGGTGCCGAAGAGCTCAGCGCTTGGTTCAAATCCAGCGGTCCGGCATGCCCAGTCAAAGATGGCAATGCGGACGAGCGCCGAAGGGCTCAACTGGGGAAGCTCCACCTGAAAAGGCGAAGGATCTCCGGCAACAATATGTTGCACGGAAACCGAAGCCCTGCCTCGAAAAAGACGGCGAACACAACCGTCTGGTTGTCGCCTGGCTTCGGCACTACAGCATCCCCCGAGGCGAAGGCACGTCCTTCCGCCACCACGCCAGAGCTGACCATCTTCGCCAGCTCGTCCTCGTCTATGAGCGATGCCCCTAGGAAGGCGGTGGTGTCATCATCAATCCGACCGGGGTCGGGACCTGTTGTGGAGAGAGGGTTCGGCTTACGTGGGGCCATGGCGAAGAGAGTGCGTAGTAGCGAAAGGGGTCAACAGGTGAAAGGGTTCGGTAAATCAGAGCGCTGTGAGTAAAAAGGTGAAGAAAGAGAGCGCCTATGGTGAGAATGACGGGGGTAAGGACGGTGAAAAGGGGGAAGAAGAAATATATAGCCCACCAGGCGACGTTTCACCTTCCCAACCAATCACGAACTGCCACGTGTCGTAAGGGTAGGCGAAACGGTAAAATCCCATGGACCAGGCCGCACAGTGGCGGGCCCTCAAGGAAAAATCCCATCACTGTTCACTTCGGCCTAGTGAAACAGTAAAGATAGCTTCACCGTTCGCGGAAGGCGAAAAGCCCACCACTGTTCATTTTGGCCCAGTGGAACAGTAAAGATAGCTTCGCCGTTTGCGAAAGGCGAAAGCTGTAAAAAAAAATTAAGCTAATCACAACAACACACATGCAATGCATACATTCTTCGCAGGAGCACAAGATAGGTTTCGGCAGGAGCATCGGTCGAAAGGGGCCACCTCATACCATACTACATGGTTTGCACGGTCTCGGCTGAAACTCCTATCTCACCCTTGCCCGCCACGGGCTTGTTGGCAATATGACATGAGACCTTTCAACCAGACCTGCCGAAACCAAGCAAATAGCGAGGATTCAGCCTCGAGGCGCCCAAGATCCATCGGGGCGAAGCCCTACGGCGAGGACCACGAGGCGAAGGCGGCGAAGGGCGAAGAGTCGCGTTGGGTCCTGGCAAGTCCAAACGTGCCCTGGGCGAATGCTGCATGGCGAAGGGTATACGCCAAAGGAGGGTGACTTTGCCATATTGGGTCCGTTCCAAGAAGGCCCAATGGGCCGGCCCAATCGCTCCGACCCACTGGCCGATGGGCCAGCAATCGCCGGGTGGCCCATTAAAGGCCCATGTATCTTAATTACATTGAATGCCCATATAAGTGTCCCTTTCATAAGGGTGACCATGTAAATTCCCCTGTAAAAGACCTAAACCCTAATAGGGGGATCTGTAATCGGATTATAAATAGCCCCGTAGGGCCATGTAAAGGGGGGATCCACAAGAAAAATCCTGAATTTAATACACTTTACTTTTCCAACAACTGTTGAGTAACCACATCCTTCGACGTATGCAGTTGTCGTTTCGACAACAATGACATACTCAGCAAGCCATGCAGCAAATATGCAAGTGCAAGGGATAACAATGGATGGCATAATATAGTCTCATTTGCGTAAATGGCATTTAATAAATACTACAGAATTTAGCAAAACAGTAAAGTATTTAATTAAATAATATTAATCCAACGCTATGCAACATACCTGTTGCATAGGCCCAACCATTCTGAACAACCATTTCCGGCTGTACAAATCTATCTCCAAACCAGGAATATGTCATTCCAAACCTGGAGCTAAACAAGTTAGTACCAATTACATCATCATTTATTATGGTGAGAAGTGTGAGACTAATCACGAAAGATATTGTTAGACCCGCCCATGACCACGGGCACGGCTATTCGAATAGTTTTACTCTGGCCAGAGGTGTACCACTGTACCCACAAGACACAACCTCAACATCATGTCAACCATGTGTCGCGATACTTAGCAAGTACCCGAATAGAGATTGTGACAATACCCTCTGCATAACACAATTCAAAGCAGTGCACCATTCCTGGATCATAATCACCCCCTTATAAAACAAGGCATGGACTCCCCAGCGACCCCCGTGGGCTTATCTCCACCACTTCTCAATCTGGTGCCCCACAATAAACCTCACTATACAAAAGGTAAAGTCGTTGCCCACGCTGGCTTGTGGTTGGCACGGTTAATGTTTCACAACCGAAACTCGTGAACCGGTCCTTAATTGTCATGAGCAAGACCATCCAAACCATGTGCTCACAACCCACCAATATCATGTTTTAGTTGGCATATTAATTAGTCACCCTATCATGATTAACCATCATGAGCTACCATTAATCCATCATTAAGTAATGGTGAAGCATTAATTACCCCATTCATGTGAGCTAGTGTCTCTAAGCATGGCTAAGCATCCTAATTAATTTAGCTAAAACCATATAATGTTCTAACTAATCCAATTATTAACCAAGTGACAAAGTAAAGGTAATCAATAACAAAGGGCTATAACAAAGGCAATAGGTTGTTCCCACCCGATGACATTCAAAAATAAATGCAATAGTTGAATAGAAACAATAGCTTTAAATGGGATCAACATGCTCAAAGGGGTATTTAGGATCTGGGTGACTTGCCTCGTTGGCCTTGGAACTCTTCAAAGTTTTCTCCTGTAAAATCGGACTCTCCGGGAACGTCGGAATCTAAGCATAAAAGAGCAAAATCACCAAAACAGTACATAAACAATCATAAACAGTACATGTGGATATTTTTAACATGTAGATCTCAATTTTAGAAAAATTTAGAGACTTAAGCCAAATAAATCCGGTCTAGGATGAATTAATTATGAATTTTTAAAGTTTAAATCGGATTAAAGTATTTATATGGATTTTAATTGGATTATGATGCAATAAAGAATTATTTTTGAAAAGGAAAAAGGATTTATTGCGCCAGCGAGGCTCGGGTTCACGGTGGACCGGGTGCACAGAAGCGGTCTACTACACGGACGGCCGAGATCTAACCTAAGCAAAACGGACGGCTGAGATCGATCCAATCTACCGCGGGTCTACGGATCGGACGGCTGATGTCAGCGATGACATCGTCACCGGCGACGGCTCAGCACCTCGTGCTCGCTGGCGTACGACAGCGCGATAGTGCAAAAGGACAGCACCTACGGGTAGAGGGCGACGCGGCGAACTCACCGAAGGCTCGGACGATGACGGACGGCAATAGACGGCGATGACTGGAGCGACGGCGGCGCACGGGCACTAGAGGCTAGGGCGCTACGAGCGACGACGAGCTAAGGCGAAGGTGGTGGCGGAAAGAGGAGGTCCGGGGGTCCTTTTATAGGAGCTAAGAGGCGGCGGCTAGGCCCACGGCGACCGGCGACGAGGATGGAAAGATTAGGGTTAGGGGAGAAAAATCGAATCCGAATCGAGTTCGAATCCGGCGATTTCCAAACGAAATAGGCTAAGCTTTCTATAGAGGAAAAGATAGAGGAGATCATGGGGATCATTTCCCCTCTATCAATTTGATCGGATCGGGAAAGGGTCGACGGAATTTTGGAAGGAGGTGGCGGTGCTATGGCGCTCGGGCTCGGGCGCGGCTGGCGGCGGGAGGTGGAAGATGGCCCTGACAGGTGGGCCCCACCTATCAGCGGGAGAGAGAGGGAAAGAGGGGTGGCTCAGCTTGGTGGGCCGGCTCGGGCCGCACGCGCACAGGCCGAAGGAAGGAAGGGAGAGAGAAGGGAAGGCTTTCGGCCCAAAGCCAAAAGAGGGAATTTTAAACCTTTTTCTTTTTAAGTTATTCATGAAATTCAATTCCATTGATTAAAAATACTTTCTTGGCTCAAATAAGTCCTAGAAAAATCTAGGAACTATTGAAACAAGAGAAGTATTTAGTAAAATTTTATCTAGCCCACTTTTATATTGGAATTTATTAACTTAAGATTAGATCTTTTCTTCTAGGCTTTTAAAATCATTTCTAATGATTCCATTTAAACAAAAATTTATAATTTAGAGATTTTTAGGGTGTGACAGGACTTAACCGAGACAATATAAATTGCTCAAGTCTAAAATAACATGAAATAACGATTATATATACTCATGTCATAGCCGATGTTCAGATTTAAGCATGTATCGGCTATAGCTCCGACACAAACTTATACTAGGATATTCTCTTGCAACAAATATATTTATATTAGATTAGATCCTGATATAAGGGGCAGATATAACATATTAAACAAAGCATGGAACTATGTAAAACAACTGTACTAGGTAAGATCGGCTGAAACCCCGATACAATCCTTATTAACAACCATAAAGCATGCTAGAGATCATAATTCTAAACACGACTTAATAGATCAAACTTAACTAATGCAGCAATAAGCATGAAAAGAAGCATAATATCTAAACGATCAAGCTGATGTTTGCCTTTTCAGGATGGTGGATACATTATATAATTCAATCCAACAAGACAATCTAGCCATTATCGGTAAAACCTTAAACAGAGATCTTGTAATGTGTGGAGTTCCTCATTATCAGTATTATATAATCTATAAATCAATATTACTTTAGAAGTTAGCAGTTGGGATACATCGGACTTAACCGAGATAGTATATGTACTCATGTTATAGCCGATGTCCAGATTTAAGCATGTATCGGCTATAGCTCCGACACAACTCTATACTAGGATATTCTCTTGCAACAAATATATTCAACTATTGCCAACCATGTTGACGGTAAGTCCAATATATTTATATTAGATTAGATCCTGATATAAAGGGCAGATATAGCATATTAAACAAAGCAAAGAACTACGTAAAATAACCATACCAGGTAAGGTCGGCTGAAACCCCGATACTATCCTTATTAACAACCATAATGCAAGCTAGAGATCATGATTCTAAACATGACTTAATAGATCAAACTTAACTGATGCAGCATTAAATATGAAAAGAAGCATAATATCTAGACAATCAAGCCGATGGTTGCCTTTTTGGCATGGTGGATACATTATATAATTTAATCCAACAAGTCAATCTAGCCGTTATCGATAAAACCCTAGATAGAGATCCACCGATGCAAGTAGAAAGCATTGTCAATCTAGATTATATAACATATATGATAACTTGGAGATTAACAAGATAGAATTAGAGTGTTATAAAGATGTAAGTACTAATTCCGATAATGCAAACCGCCATAACAAGTTTTACCTCTTCGCCGAAGATTGAAACCGATGAAGCTCGACTCGAAAGCAAGAATTCATCGAGAATAAAAGAGTAAAAGGTTGGCGATGCACCGAGATTGATTGAACTGGTGTTGTTATTATTCACAAGATCTCGGGCCTATATTTATACCCAAAAATACAAACATCTTTGTTATGGACATGACTCATATTGCCCTAATACAACTCCAACTAGTAAACAAGTCCTTTAGGTGGACTCTTACCGAAAATATCAATAAGGAAATTACATAAAATCCTAATTAATAGATACAAATCTTGGACTTCATCCTTGCCTAGCAACATTATCGCAATCCTTCTTTCGAACCCGACACTGATCATATAACCAATATCCGCTGTATCGGCTAACCGTATTAAACTTGGAATCAGCCAACGCGGTCTTCCAGCCGATGCGTACTCTGTTTCCGAGAATCTCGTATATCTTCAAATCCGCTTCGAATTGGAACTCGTTTCCGATTCATATGCTTGCCAAATTTCATCGTCAACATTATGTCATCCGCACGCAAAAATAAAAAACTGAAAAAAATTAAAAATTATCTAAAAAAATCAAAACCGTAGCTAGGATCATCTGCCACCAAGCTCCTCCCGCTGTCATCGCCGAATCCGGGTAGGGGACGACCATCATCACTTGATCCAGGCATGGGATGGCCGCCACCGCCATATCGGTGCGGGGGACGGCAGTCGCTGCCACCGTCGCCCCTCACCTCATTCAACGTGCGGTAGAAGGCCGTCCGCTGCTACCGCCCACCGTTGGCCACTCCCGGGAGTGGACTCGAGGGAGAGAGGACAGAATGTGAGAAATGAGAGTGAAAGGTTTTTGAGAGAGAAAGGAGTAATATGAGGAGGATAGGAGACAAGGATGACTTGAAAAAAATTAAAGTATTGATAGGGAGAGGAGGCAAATCAGACTTATAGGTAGACTTTTAAGAGATCCACCTGCGAAAATACATTTCTTCCATGCAGCCATTTAAAAGGCCCTCCTGGGAAAATATGCATAATTTTGCATACGGCTATTTAAGAGGTTCGCCTAAGAAAATATAATTTTTCATATGGGCATCCGAGGTGTCATATGTGAAAATAGAGGTTGAGTTTCACAGGTGCGACCAGTTATAGACCGTTTGCAAAACTATAGGGGCCCTTGAAAAAAATTGTTTCTGTGGTACTGCCCTGTAAAATGTTTTGATTCAAATTCATTTGTAAAAAATTGAAGAAAAAAGCTAAATTGTTAAAATTTGCATCGGGCAAAAGCGCATGAAGTGACGGTGACAATCTTGAAAGGACCAAGGCTTCTCTACGAGCTACCATCGTTGGCTAGAAAAAGGTTTACGTTATGTAACTCATCTTAATGTGAATTTTCATCGGGTAAAAAGTGTGGAGATTATGGGTACCACATACCCACGGATCTAGTTATCCGACTGGTTATAAGGGATATACTATGTATATAGAATATGTACAACACTAAGACTTGGGTATTACGTTGACTTGTTTATCAAGGCACGGCCTGTAGTCTTTGTTTGTTAAAATTGTAAATTAGTTATAAGAGATTTAAACCATAAGGAGTTAAATCTCTATCTTGTAAACACTTCCCCTCCGACTATATAAGGAGGACAGGATGCCCTTTGCGGGCATAAGCACAGAGATCATTAGATCAATACATAACTCGGAGACTCAAATCCCCGAAACAGGAGTAGGGTATTACTTCTTCGTGAAGGCCTGAACCTGTCTAAATCCTTTGTCTCATAACCCATTCACTTTTCCATCTTGTTCGCTACTCCCTTTTCATATTGCCGAATTCTAGTTTCGATAGTCGACCGCTAGGATCATCCCAACCGAGTGGTCCACCCGGGACGGTACCCCCTGGTACTAGACCCAGTCGTCCGCAACGTCAAGCTCAAGCGCACGTTTATCGATGGAGGTAGCATACTCAACATCCTCTTCGCCAAGACCCTGGATGAGATGCAGATCCCACGTTCCGAGATGAATCCGAGCACCGCTCCTTTCCACGGAGTCATCCCAGGATTGTCTTCAATACCACTCGACCAGATCACTCATCCAGTTACTTTTGGAACGAAAGAGAACTTCCGCACAGAGAACATCAGCTTCGAGGTTGCCGACTTCGAGACAGCCTATCATGCCATCCTCGGCCACCTGGCACTAGCCAAGTTCATGGCTATACCTCACTACACCTACATGATGATGAAGATGCCTGGACCATGCGGAGTTATACCCCTGCGCAGCGACGTCAAGCAGGCTCTCACCTGTGACAAGGAGAGCAGCGAGTTGGCACAATCTCATGAGAGATCACTTGGCCAACAGGAAATCCGGCTGGCGGCGTCCACATCACAAGAAGGCGAAATCCCTGCCAAGAAGGTGGCCAAGACCGGAGAAGACGACGCCAAGACTAAGAAAATTCCTTTAGATTCCTCTGATCCCTCTAAAACTGTTGTAATAAGCGCCGAGTTAGATAGCAAATAGGAAAGTGCGCTCATCACCTCTCTTCAAGCTAATAAAGATATTTTTGCGTGGAAACCATCTGATATGCCTGGTATTCCTAGAGAGGTGATTGAGCACTCCTTAAATGTTAAAGAAGATGCCAAACCTATCAAGCAACGACTCCGCCGATTTACACAGGACAGAAGAGACGCTATCAAAGAAGAGTTAACCAAGCTACTAGCGGCAGGTTTCATCAAGGAAGTATATCATTCCGACTGGCTCGCGAACCCAGTCTGGTTCGCAAGAAGACATGACAATGGTGTATGTGCATTGACTACACAGACTTAAACAAAGCTTGTCCTAAAGATCCTTTCGGCTTACCCCGTATAGATCAAGTTGTAGATTCTTCAAGTTGTGAGCTGCTCAGTTTCCTAGACTGCTACTCGGGATACCACCGCCTGAAGAAATCTGACTGCTTGAAAACTTCGTTCATCACCCCGTTCGGAGCATACTGCTACATCACCATGCCCTTTGGACTGAAGAACGCAGGGGCTACCTATCAACGCATGATCCAACAGTGCCTCGCGACACAACTCAGATGCAATGTGGAGGCTTACGTCGACAACATCGTCATCTAGACAATGCAGAAGGACAACCTAATAGAAGACCTGCAGGAGACTTTTGCAAACATACGTGCTTTCAGAATGAAGCTAAATCCTGAGAAATGCACTTTCGGAGTACCGTTAGGGAAACTACTCGGCTTCATGGTGTCTCACAAGGGCATCGAAGCTAACACGGAGAAAATTAATGCTATTCTGAAAATGAAGCCCCCGAGTTCCCAGAAAGATGTCCAAAAACTTACCGGGTGCATGGCTGCATTCAGTAGGTTCGTTTCAAGGCTTGGAGAGCGATGGATGCTCTTCTTTAAGTTGCTCAAGAAAAACGATGATTTTCAGTGGACTCCCGAAGCCCAAAAAGCATTCGAAGACTTCAAGGTCTTTCTAACAACCCGGCCGGTGCTAGCTTCGCCACTGCCACAAGAACCGCTGCTACTTTATGTATCGGCGACTTCAAAAGTAGTGAGCACGATCTTGGTCGTCGAACGTGAAGAAGAAGACCGCACTCAAAAGTTTAGTGACCAATTTATTTTGTAAGCGAATTCCTCGCCAACTCCAAAACTCGCTATCCCCAGGTGCAAAAATTGTTATATGGAGTCCTAATCACTGTCAAGAAGTTGGCCCACTATTTTCGGAGCAACCCGGTCACGGTGGTCACATTGTTTCCACTCGGAGATATTCTTCGCAATCGGGAAGTTACAGGGTGCATCGCCAAGTGGGCCCTAGAGTTGATGGCTTTAGACATCGCTTTCAAGCCCCGGGTTTCTGTAAAGTCACAGGTGCTTGCCGACTTTGTCGCCGAGTGGACCAAGTGTAAAGAAGAGGTGCCTACGGAGAAGATGGAATATTGGACGATGCACTTCGATGGATCCAAGAGGATTTCTGGGGCTGGGGCAGGAGTCGTCCTGATCTCCCCGACTGGAGAACACTTGAGCTATGTACTCTGGATTCATTTTATAGTGTCACACAAATGTAGCCGAGTATGAAGCCCTTCTGCACAAATTGCGGCTCACCGTGTCCCTAGGGATACGACACTTGGTAGTACAAGGAGATTCTCAACTTGTAGTCAATCAAGTAATGAAAGACTGGTCATGCCTCGACGACAACATGACCACTTACCGACAAGAGGTCTGCAAACTAGAAGACAAATTTGATGGGTTGGAGCTAACTCACGTTCTCCGACACAATAACGAGGCGGCAGACCGACTGGCCAACTTCGGATCCAAAAGGGAAGCAGCCCCTTCAGACGTCTTTGTAGAACACCTTTACTAGGCAACTGTTTCGAATAAATCAATTTCGGAAAGAGAAGCTGGAGAACAAGTTTTGCTGCTTGATGCCGATTGGAGGACACCTTTCATCAAATACTTGAAGTATCAGGAATTGCCTCTCGACAAGAACGAGGCAGAACGAGTTCATCACCGTAGCAAAACTTATGTCCTTGTAGAGGAAGAATTATACAAGAGAAGTCCTTCTGGAGTACTACAAAGATGTGTTTCCCTCGAGGCAGGCTTATAGCTTTTAAAGGATATCCACTCAGGAGTGTGTGGCAACCATGCGGCAGCTCGAACACTGGTTGGAAAGGCGTACCGACATGGTTTGTTCTGGCCTACAACAATTGGCGACTGTTGATGCAAAAAACACACACTGGCCTGAGAGATTTGCTTTACTCTAGTGCAGGTCCAAAAGTTACTTTTAGATTCGAGGGCGTGCCAGTTGATTTGATCCTGCAATCAACAAGAAGAAATATGCAAAGATATTAGTAAACGATAGTCCATCGGCTAGCTAGCCAATTTCATATCGTATTGTACCCTAGCCGATGCAATGAAGCATGAATCGGCTGTAAGGTGTGGTTAATGATAAAACTAACCCTAAAACTAGTACATCAGCTGAAAAGATCAGTATTATATAATCAATATACCAATATTACTTTAGAAATAAGCAATTGGGATAGATCGGACTGAACCGAGACAGTGTAAATTGCCAAGTCTAAAATAACATGAAATAACGATTATATGTACTTATGTCAAAGCCGATGTCTAGAATTAAGCATGTGTCGGCTATAGCTCCAATACAACCCTATACTAGGATATTCTCTAATAACAAATATATTCAGTTATAACCAATTAGGTTGGTAGCAAACTCAATATATTTATATTAGATTAGATCCTGATATAAGGGGCAGATATAGAACATTAAACAAAGCATGAAATAATGTAAAACATCTATATCAGGTAAGATCGGCTGAAACTCCGATACTATCCTTACTAACAACCATAAAACAGGTTAGATATCATGATTCTAAATACGACTTGATAGGTCGGACTTAACCGATGCAGCATTAAGTATAACGAGAAACATAACATCTAAACAATCAAGCCGATGGTTGCCTTTTCGGGATGGTGGATACATTATATAATTTAAGCCAACAAGACAATCTAGCCGTTACCAGCAAAACCCTAGATAGAATCTGGCCGATGCAAG
Organism: Oryza punctata; assembly: GCA_000573905.2. Classification (NCBI taxonomy): domain Eukaryota; kingdom Viridiplantae; phylum Streptophyta; class Magnoliopsida; order Poales; family Poaceae; genus Oryza; species Oryza punctata. Next base: position 12,387,001 of record CM002496.2, on the reverse strand, counting down.
TAGATTGCATTATCGATCTAAATTACACAATGTATATGATAACTCGGAGATTCACAAAATAGAACTAGAGTGTCATAAAGATGTAAGCACTAGTTCCGATTATGCAAACCGCCAAAACAAGTCTTACCTTGTCGTCGAAGATCAAACTGATGCAGCACGACTCGAAAGCATAAACTTGTCGAAAAGTAGAAAACAAAGGATGGCGATGCGCCGAGATTGATTTGAACATGTGTTGTTGTTTTTACAAGACCTCGAGTCTATATTTGTACCCGAAAATACAAACATTGTCTATCATGGACACTACTCATATTAACCTAATACAAATCCAACTAACGAACAAGTCCCTAAGGCGGACTCTTAACGTGATTATCTATAAGGAAATCACATAAAATATCCTAATTAATAGATATAATTGTCTTTCCAGGACTCTATCCGTGCATGGTAATCCATATGAAGCACCTTGATTTAACCCGATGACGTGTATCGAATCGTATCGCCAAAATCGGCTCAATCGGCTAACCTTGTCCGACTCGAACTCTGCTGATTCTGACCGCAGCCGATTCGGACTCCAGCCGATTCTTGCTCTGTTTTCGATACGACCTATCTCTTGGATCTTCCTCGATTCTATCTTCATCTCCAGTACTTGAATTACCAAATTTGGTGGTTAACAGCGACGCAGACAAAATTGTCCGTACCTATGAAGGCTGCCAATTTTTTGCTAAACAAACCCGCCTGCTAGCCCAAGAATTACAAACTATCCCCCTTTCTTGGCCTTTCGCTGTCTAGGGATTGGATATGGTAGGCCCCTTTAAAAGGGTACAAGGCGGATACACACATCTCTTTGTTGCAGTGGACAAATTTTCCAAGTGGATTGAGGCAAAACCAGTGGCGACTATCACCGCAGACAAAGCACGTGATTTTTTCATCAACATTGTGCATCGCTTTGGTGTGCCTAATCAAATTATTACCGACAATGGAACCCAGTTCACAGGAGGTGTGTTCAAAGATTTTTGCGAAGACTTTGATATCAAGATCTGTTATGCTTCAGTAGCTCATCCCATGAGTAATGGTCAAGTCGAGCGCGCAAACGGGATGGTACTCCAAGGGATTAAAACTTGAGTTTTCGATAGACTGCGTCCATATGGTGGCCGGTGGACAGAAGAGTTACCTTCAGTTTTGTGGTCATTGCGTACTACTCCGAGTCGAGCTATGGGTCAATCGCCTTTCTTTTTGGTATATGGCGCAGAAGCCATGTTGCCGAGTGAAATGGAGTTCAAATCTCTTCGTGTTCACAATTTCAACGATGAGCACCAGGAGCACGACAAGGTTGATGATTTCACCCGACTGGAGGAAGCCCGGGAAGCAGCACTCATTCAGTCAGCTAGATATTTGCAAGGTCTACGCTTTTATAATTGAGGACATGGTTCTTCGGAACATTCAGACGACCAAAGATAGGCACAAACTATCACCATTATGGGAAGGGCTATTTATAATAGCGGAAGTCACTCGCCCAGGAGCCTACCGACTGAAATGTGAAGACGGAACGATCGTAGACAACTCATGGAATATAGAACATCTTCGTCGTTTTTACACTTAGAGATTCTATTGTAATTTTTTCCTTCTGACTGCCGACTCAATAACTTCTTTTGAGTAGACAGTTGGGGGCTATCAATAGTAATGGAGTATGACATTAATTTGTTTATGTAATTTGTCATTGACCCTATTTAAGTTTAGATCTAGTGGATGAGGACTAAAAATTTTTCAATGGCTACAATGAGCTCTAGGCTTGAAACAGTTGGAGAGAAATTTTAAGAAATTTAAAACTAGATTTACAACTTAAGGCATGGCATAAATAAGTCACTGTACAATGAATTAAGTACTGCACAGACAACATATACAAAGAAACAAGAGTTCAAGATTGAAAGTTGTCTAATACATCAGAAGCAATCTTGTCGGCTGGGTCTTGAGATTGGTTGATCAGTTCAAGGGATTCTTCATCTGTGGTGCCATCAGCAAAGCCACCCCCAGCAGCTTCTATGTCAACTCGAGGAAATAAAGATTGGACTGTGGCTAAAGCTTGGCTTGCACCCATAGCAGCTGCATCCTTAATGTTGTTGAAATATTTTGCTGGAGCAGTGCGGAGTTCGTCGAAGATTTGAACGGCGTCCTCAGGGCTGGAGCCAAGTCCATTTTGATATATTGCATTCAAGATTGGGGCAGCGGCATTGGCTATGTCGTCCCGGACGTTTTCCGCCCTCTTCACTCGCTCAGCGAAGACATCGAACTGAGCTTTGGTTTTTAGTTTATGATCTGCATTTTTGGGAGTTAAAGTAAGCGCCCGAGTAAGTACGACAAGGTTACTTGCAAGTAAGAGAGATTGAACTTTACCTTCAAGATCTACCTCAGCTTTGGTTTTGTTGCTGCTAACTGGGCGTTGGTCTCCTCAAGTCTTTTCAGCTGAGCAGTCAAGGACTCGATTTTTGTTGTTTGAGCTGCAAGAAGTTAGATGAGTTTGCCAAAAGATGGTGATTACCTCCAATTGTGCCCCGGTGGTCAAAGCTGACATCCATGAGTCAGCTGATTTGTTCTTTCAATTCCCTCTCCTTATTCTGAGCATCTTCTCGAGCTTGTTTTAATTCGGCCTTCCTTTTCAAGGGTTTCAAGATGTGGCACGAGTTTCTCCAATGCGTTGGTTTTGGCTTCGTTTCGAAGATGGATTCTCTGAGGAATGACTTAATTTAGCAAGCAATTGAGGCAAATGATAAAGATAAAGGGAGAAGGACTTATGTTGACTAGCCGAGTGGATTCATTTAAACTCTTGATTGGCATGTGGAGTTGTGTCGAAACTAGATTTCGGCAATAGAAAAAGGGGGTGGCAATCAAGCTAGAAAAGTAGATGGGTTATGAGACAAAGGATTTAGACAGGTTCAGGCCTTCTCGAAGAAGTAATACCCTACTCCTGTTTCGGGGTTTTGCCTCCGAGTTGTGTATTGATCTTATGAAAAGCCTCTCTCCCCAAAGGGGTCCCCTATCCTCCTTATATACCCGGAAGATAGAGGTTTACAAGATAAGATCTAGTCCAACACGGCTTAGATCTTTCATAACCGGTATACAATCTTACCATAGTAGGTATCCGGGTCCTAACTTGCCATACAAGACAATGCCATACCCAAATCCTAATACATATCATATTCTATTTACATAATTAACCCCCATTATCCAGTCGGATATTCTATGTCTGTGGGTATATGGGTACCATAATATCCACAGTAGCCCCTGAGACCTTTACAGTCGACGAGACAATCTTTACTTCAAAGAATAATCATCATCTTCAAGTACTTTAATCATCTCTGCCATGATCTCCTGGGCATCGAATCCAAAATCACGCGACTGTGAAGGGCTAAATATTAAAAAATATTTCCAGGTGCATCGAATAGATGCACCTAATTAGGTGTAGCCCCCGACTATGTGCTTAGTTGGAAAAACTAAACATATAGTCAGAACTAATATGCATAAGCCGAGTGGTTTTATGAACCACTTTAACAGTAAAGAGACAGAAAATCTCATCTATGAAAATTATAAGGCATATGCGGTATACAATCCGAGCTAATCAAACTCATAAGGATTTACCGACTGCCTAAAAGAATGACCAAATATATTATCAGCCTAAGCTTGAATATAGGTCAATAAAAATACTCGCTTACGCGATAATACGTACACTGACGTGCACATTTATGAAACAAGGCATATATGGTAGAAATCTTTAACAAGATTCACCAATCACCTATTAAAAGCCAAAGTAATAATACTTGGTTGATTTAAGATGCTCACTGACGTGGCAATATATGCACTTGCTGCTCTCCAAAGAGATTAAATCACAACTGTGCTAATATGACTAATATACCCTTCCCTGCTCATCACATGGAAAGATTGAGCCCCCGAGGGCATATACCAGACTTTCCAAACCTTGCGGCTACAGTACATCCAAAATTTACGGCCCATTTAGCGCTCAAAACACTTATCCAACCGTTATAGGAATCGCCGCTCCGTCTTCCTCGTTTATTTCGCTCAAAATTCCCCAAACCGCGCACAGTACTGGCGATTTAGGGCTTGCAATTCACATTTGCTCAAACTCCAATCCGCATTTCCTCGCATCAAGCTTTCTTGCGGTCTATCCCCAGCACAAACTCCCCTCCATCACTTCCCAAAAAACCTTAACATTCTACCCAGATCCAGCCGCTCTCATGGCCGAAGAGAGAGAAATCCCCTTTGAGCAGTGGGCAAAGTCCGATGTGAAGGAAACACACTTGCTGGAGATGGTGAAGGACGGAGTCCTACCTACCAAGGAGATTATCGGATGGCGTCCGGCGTACGGCGAGGAATTTCCTACCCCCGACACCGGTGAAATTGTGGTATTCACTTCTTTCTTCTACTCTGGTTTCGCTTTGCCTGCATCTTCCTTTTTCCGTGGTCTTCTTGCATTTTACAAAATCCAGATCTATCACTTAAATCCCAATTCTATTCTTCACATTGCCAACTTTATCCACCTTTGCGAAGCCTTCCTTGGTATCCATCTGCATTTTGCTTTATTCCGCCGCATCTTCTACCTCAAACCCCAGCCTGACAAAAATAATCCGTGCGTAGTCGGTGGGTCCGGGTTCCAATTGCGAGGAACTCTGACTCAAAAATATTTTTCTCTTCCCTTCAAGACTTCCAACAAAGGATGGCACTCGAATTGGTTTTATATCTCAAATCCTTCCCCCAGCCTTCCCGAGTTCGTCGGTCTTCCACCCATCCCCCAGGAAAACTGGAAAAATTTCCCAGACAGCACTGAGTTGGCCCAAGCCAATGAATTGCTTCTCCGACTGGTTGAAATCAAACAACAGGGCTTACAAGGGGAACAAATCACTCGGCATTTCATCAAGTGCCGACTGGCCCCAATCAAGGAGAGCAGCAAGCCGGCTTACGAATATGAGGGCCAGTCGGATCCCAATCGCGAAGACCCGAATTCCATTGATTACAAAATCATGTGCAACCGGATGTACAAGATGTTTTCTTCTGGGATTGCGATCGACTACAGCCACAAACTGCCGGTCACTCCATACGGCCTGATTCGACCTCCTCCTGAGGTAAAAATCCACCACTTGGTTATTTGTCTACTTCCAGTATATCTATCAATTTATCTTTATTAACTTGACCCTATTGAACAGGATAATAAACGATTTTCTTCAAATCCCCCAACTCCTGTCTTGAAAGAAACTGCCCCAAAAAACCCTCTCCCGACTGGTGGTCCAAAGATCGACTCAACTGGGAAAAGCAAGCAGGGTATTGAAGAAAATATTCCTAAATGAAGTTGAAGAAAAGAAAACTCGCTGTCAGCGACTCCGAGGATGAACAACCCGGGTCGCAAACGAGCGACAAGCCGGCTCAAGCCAAATCTCCAGCCGGTCGGCCTGTGCCAAAAATCCGGAGATCAACAAGGTAACACTCTCGCCATAATATCATCATTGCTGACTTCTTGAAAATACTCATATAGTTTGAATCTGTCAATCTCCAGAAAACCCCAAAATATTGATTTGGGTAAAAAGGGTGATGTGCCGCCTGTTCCAGGCGAACCTCACCGAGAACCCCGAGTTTTTAGTCAGTCGGGGAAACTTGTAGAAGACGCCGAACTCAGACCCCTGACTGGTAACCAGTCGGAGCAAGATTCCAGCATGCCTGAGACCGCAACTCCAGCGGAAAATCAACAAGGAAATGATGACATCCCGACTGATGCACCTACTGCGCCTGCCGAGCCAGCCGAAGCAATTCCCATAAATCCTGACCAAGATCCGGTTGTGGCAGAAACGAACGCAGTGGCTGATCCAGTCGAGGAGCCAAACCAAGCTTCAAAGAAAAGCTCCAAAATTATCTCTGGTATGTTGCACTGCTGTATTCCAGTTTGATCCATCTGTCGTATAGCTTATTTTTATTAATCCGTAAATTAGGCCCACTGACTGATGACAAAGAGGAAGAAATTCTAAGAATTAAAGCTGTCGAAGACTCCCTTCCTCCAATCAAACTTTTATGGAGAGATAGAGATGGCACTCCTCAAGGCATCATCGTCAGTCGTCAGGATGAGAACGAGGAGCTCGAATCATTGAAGAAACATCTGACCGAGTCTACCCGTCTCATGAACGTAAGTGTAAATTGTACTCTTCTGCTTTATTCATAGCGTATTGCTTATATAACACATTATCCAGAGAATCCATATGAGGAATGAGGCAACAACGGACGCCTTAGAAAAGCTTGTGCCTCATCTTGAAACCCTCAATCAAGTTCAAGCAGAACTGGCCAAGACACGTGAAGATGCTCAAGCTAAGGAGCAAAAATTGAAAAGTCAGATCAATGAGCTAATGGAAGCCAGCTTTAACCACAGGGGCACCATCGGAGGTATAAATCCTTCCATTGCATTTTGCTGTGAATCCATGCTGTAGACTTGACCAAATTGCTTTTAACCCTTCAGCTCAAGCCTCAATGATAGAATCCCTGACAGCCCGAGTCAGATAACTCGAGAAAACCAATACTCGGCTAGAAACCAGCAAGCTTGAAGCTGAAACTGCCCTCGAAGGTAAGATAACAGCTTTGAAAAATTCATTTAGTATAATGCCGTGTCATATAAGAACCATTCCATCTTGGATATATGTAGAACACAAAGTCAAGACTCGTGCCCAATTTGAAGTGTTTGCCAAGAGGATCAAAAAGGCTGAAACTGTTAGAGACGATATCGCCAATACTGCTGCCCCAGTGCTAAATGCAATCTTCCAAAACGGACTCGGGAGCAGTGAAAAAGATGCAGTCCAAATATTCGAAGGCCTCCGTACTGCTCCAACAAAATATTTCAAAAATATCAAGGATGCTGCAATGATGGGTGCCAGTCAAGCAATGGCAATCATGAAGTCTCTGTATCCTCGAATAGAGATTGAAGCAGTCGGGGATGGCTTTGCAGATGGGATCACTGACGAGCAGGCCATTGAATTGATCAACCAAGCTCAGGACTCGGCCGAAAAGCTCGCAGTAGATGTATTAGAAAATTTCCAATCTTGATTGTACAGTATCCTTAAGCAATGTATGATGACTTATTTATACCATGAAATAGACTAAGGACCCAGTTTCAAATTTCTTAAAATTTTTGTCTGATTGGTTCAAGCCTAGAACTTGTTGCAATCATCGAAAAATTTTTAGTCCTTCTCTGCTGGACCTAAGTCTAAACAGGGCTAATGACAAGTCATAAACAAGACTAGAGAAATACTATATTATTATCAGTAGCCCCCGACTAACCGCTCGGCCAAACTTAGGTGAGTGGGTAGTTCTAAGGGAGAGATGTACAAAAATAGCTCTTAAGCATAAAATCGTCGAAGATGCTCTATATTCCACGATTTATCCACCAAAGTTCCGTCTTCACGCTTGAGTCGGTAGGCTCCTGGGCGAGTGACTTCTGCTATTATAAACGGCCCTTCCCATAGGGGTGATAGTTTGTGCCGGTCTTTAGTCGTCTGAATCTTCCGTAGAACCATGTCACCAACTATGAAAGCGCGTGATTTGACATTGCGATTGTGGTAACGTCGTAGACCTTGTAAATATCTGGCCGACTGGATTAACGCTGCTTCTCTTGCTTCTTCCAGTCGGGTGAGATCATCGATTCTGTCGGTATCGTGACGTTCTTCATTGAAATTGCGGACTCGCAAGGATTCGAACTCCATCTCACTCGGCAACATGGCTTCTGCGCCGTATACCAAGAAGAAAGGTGACTGGCCCGTAGCCCGACTCGGAGTTGTACGTAGCGGCCATAAAACTGAGGGCAACTCTTCTGTCCACCGACTGGCATACGGGCGTAGTCTGTCAAAAACTCGAGCCTTGATTCCTTGGAGCACCATGCCATTTGCGCGCTCAACTTGACCATTGCTCATTGGGTGAGCGACTGATGCATAGCAAATCTTGATACCAAAGTCTTCGCAGAAATCTTTGAAAACGCCACCAGTAAATTGTGTGCCATTGTCAGTGATAATCCGGTTCGGCACGCCAAAGCGGTGAACAATGTTGATGAAGAAGTCGCGCGCCTTGTCCGCAGTGATCGTTGCCACCGGTTTTGCTTCAATCCATTTAGAGAATTTATCCACAGCGACGAAAAGATGAGTATATCCGCCTTGTGCCCTCTTGAACGGGCCCACCATGTCCAGTCCCCAGACCGCAAAAGGCCAAGAAAGGGGAATAGTTTGTAGCTCCTGTGCTGGCAAGTGAGTTTGTTTCGCAAAGAATTGACAACCTTCACATGTGCGAACAATTTTGTCGGCGTCACTGACTGCTGTAGGCCAGAAAAAGCCTTGTCGATATGCCTTCCCGACTAAGGTCCTTGCTGCCGCGTGATTCCCGCATACTCCCGAGTGAATATCATTTAGAAGTTGGACGCCGTCTTCAATGGAGATGCATCTCTGCAATATTCCAGATGGGCTTTTCTTATATAATTCCTCTTCCACAAGGGCATAAGTTTTAGAGCGGCGGTGAATCCGTTCAGCTTCGTTCTTGTCGGGGGGCAATTCTTGATCCTTAAGATACTTGATGAAAGGCGCCCTCCAGTCGGTGTCAAGCAGCAAAACTTGTTCCCCAGACTCATCTTTAGCAGTTGATTGATTCGAAACCGTGGGTTGGTGAAGATGCTCGACGAAAACATCCGATGGAGCCGCTTCTCTTTTCGAACCGAAATTAGCCAGTCGGTCGGCTGCTTCATTGTTGTGCCGGAGAACATGGGTTAACTCCAAACCATCAAACTTGTCTTCAAGCTTGCGCATTTCTTGTCGGTAGGCCGCCATGTTGTCATTGAGGCATGTCCAGTCTTTCATCACTTGGTTGACCACAAGTTGAGAATCCCCTCGAACTATTAGCCTGCGAATCCCTAAGGATATGGCAATCCGTAATCCATGCAAGAGTGCTTTATATTCTGCCACATTGTGTGACGCTGGAAAATGAATCCATAAAACGTAGCTAAGGCGTTCTCTAGTCGGGGAAATCAAAACAACCCCTGCTCCGCATCCTGAAATTCTTTTTGATCCGTCAAAGTGCATCGTCCAATACTCGATTTTTTCTGCAGGAACGTCTTCTTGGCACTCGGTCCACTCGGCAACGAAGTCGGCCAGCACCTGGGATTTAATTGAAACTCGAGGCTTGAAAGTTATATCCAAAGGCATTAACTCTAAAGCCCACTTTGCAATGCGACCAGTAACTTCTTTGTTGCGAAGGATTTCACCAAGTGGAAATGATGTGACCACTGTGACTGGGTGGCTTTGAAAATAATGAGCCAGCTTCCTGACCGTGATTAGAACTCCATAAAGTAGCTTCTGCACTTGAGGATATCTTGTCTTTGAATCAACAAGGACTTCGCTAACGAAGTAGATTGGTCGTTGAACTTTCTGTGTGCGGTCTTCTTCTTCACGCTCAACGACTAAAACCGTGCTCACCACCTTTGCAGTTGCAGACACATAAAGTAGTAGTGGTTCTTGCGGCATTGGTGAGGCTAACGCCGGCTGAGTTGTCAGAAAGGTCTTGAAGTCGTCAAATGCCTTTTGTGCTTCTGTCGTCCATTGAAAATCGTCAGTCTTCTTGAGGAGCTTGAAGAAGGGCATTCCACGTTCTCCAAGTCTTGAAACAAATCTGCTGAGTGTTGCCATGCATCCCGTGAGTTTTTGAACATCCTTCTGAGAACTCAGCGGCTTCATATTCAATATAGCATTGATTTTCTCCGGGTTAGCTTCAATTCCTCTCCAAGAGACCATGAATCCAAGTAGCTTTCCTGACGGTACTCCAAAAGTGCACTTCTCGGGGTTCAACTTCATCCTGAAGGCGCGTATATTGGCAAATGTTTCCTCCAGGTCTTGAATCAGGTCATCTTTCTGCTTAGTCTTGATGACGACGTCATCGACATACGCTTCCACATTCCGTCCGAGTTGTGTCGCTAGACATCGCTGAATCATGCGTTGATATGTAGCCCCTGCGTTCTTCAGCCCAAAAGGCATAGTAATGTAACAGTAGGCGCCGAACGGTGTGATGAATGAAGTCTTCAGGCAGTCGGACTCCTTGAGGCTGATCTGATGATATCCCGAGTAGCAATCTAGAAAACTGAGCAGTTCGCAGTCGGCTGTTGAATCCACCATTTGATCTATCCTTGGTAAACCGAAAGGGTCCTTGGGACAAGCTTTGTTCAAATCTGTGTAGTCGACGCACATGCGCCATTGACCAGTCTTCTTACGGACCAATACCGGGTTGGCTAGCCAGTCGGGGTGGTAAACTTCCTTAATGAAACCTGCTGCTAACAGCTTGGTTAATTCCTCCTTGATAGCTTCTCTTCTGTCCTGTGCAAATCGGCGGAGTCGTTGCTTGATAGGTTTCGCGTCTTCTCTAACATTTAAGGAGTGCTCAATCACCTCTCTAGGAATACCAGGCATATCAGATGGCTTCCAGGCAAAGATATCTTTATTAGCTTGAAGAAAGGTGATGAGCGCGCTTTCCTATTTGCTATCTAACTCAGCGCCTATTACAGCAGTTTTGGTAGGATCAGAAGGATCTAAGGGAATTTTCTTTGTCTTGACGTCGCCTGCTCCGGTCTTGGCCACCTTGCCGACTGGTTTTTCACCGTCTTGTGATGTTGATACAGCTAGTCGGACTTCCTGCTGGCCGAGTGATCTCTCACGAGATTGGGCCAACTCGCAGCTGTCCTTGTCGCATGTGAGGGCTTGCTTGACGTCGCTCCGTAGGGATATGACTCCTCGTGGCCCTGGTATCTTCATCATCATGTAGGTGTAATGGGGAATCGCCATGAACTTGGCAAGTGCCGGTCGACCGAGGATGGCGTGGTAAGCTGTCTCGAAGTCGGCCACCTCGAAGCTGATGTTCTCTGTCCGAAAATCCTCTTTGGTCCCGAAGGTTACTGGGAGAGTGATTTGGCCGAGTGGCGTGGAAGACAGCCCCGGGATAACTCCGTGAAAGGGGGCGTTACTCGGCTTTATCTCGGATCGAGGAATCTGCATGTCATCCAAAGTCTTGGCGAAGAGAATATTGAGTGCGCTGCCGCCATCGATGAGGGTGCGCTTGAGCTTGACGTTGCGAACAACTGGGTCTAGTACCATGGGGTACTGCCCCGGGTGGACCACTCGGTCGGGATGATCCGAGCGGTCAAACTTGATTGGGACTTCCGACCATCGCAGGTATTGGGGGGTTGCAGGTTGTGCTACATTGACCTCTCTGTCGGAGAGCTTCTGCTTCCTCTTGGACTCGTAGGCGAGTGGGCCACCGAAAATATGGTTGAGCTCGCTCCTGGGATCTTGGTACGCTTCTTGTCTTGGCTCCTCGTCGTCTTTCTTTTTCTGAGTTGAAGTATCTTCTCCTTCGGTTGGTTTCTTGACTTGGGCGGCGTATTTTTCCGCGAATTGTTTGTAGATGAAGCAGTCCTTAGCAGCGTGCCCCTTGCCGGGATGATGCGTGCACGGCCCGTTCATAATCTTGTCGTAGGAGTTGACTCGAGGGCGTTGACTCTGATAATTTTGATTTGAAGTCGCAGCGACCAGATCCTCAGGCTTGCGCTTGCGCTCTCTGTGTTTTGTGTTGTTCCCACTGGGCCCTGGTGCGGAGTCGTGATCCTTCTTCCAGGTTCCCGCCGACTGCTTTGATGCTTTCACTGCGTCGTCGGACTTAGCGTACTCGGTTGCCTTCTCAAACATCTGCTTGACTGTCCTTGGAGGTTTGCGGCTGAATTTGCCGATCAGGAGATCGTTGCGTAGTCCCCGAGTGAATGCGGCGATGATGTTGTCGTCGGTGATGTCGGAGATCTTGTTGCGCTTCTCGGAAAAACGCCGTATGTACTCATTGAGGGTCTCGTCTGGCTTCTGGACGATGTTGTAGAGCTCAAAGTGGGTCCCAGGACGCTCGAAAGTGCCCTGGAAGTTGGCGATGAAGCGATCGCGAAGTTTGCTCCAAGTGTCGATTGTGCCTCTCGGGAGTCCAGCGAGCCAATTCCTGGCTGAATCAGTTAGTGCGACCGGAAGGTAGTTTGCCATGACTTTACTGTCGCCTCCTGCTGCGCGAATTGCGAGCGTGTAGACGGTTAACCATGATTCTGGATTGGTTTTACCACCGTACTTCTCGATGCCGGTCGGCTTAAAACCAGTCGGCCAATTCACTCGACGTAGATCTCGGGTGAAAGCTGGAACTCCGTCGCAGTCATCGTCGTCTTGGATCGTGATACCCCTCTCACGTCGTCTTTGATTAAGGGTGTCTCTCAGGTCGATTGAAGCCCTGGGTGGACTGTGGTAGTCGGATTGAATCCGCCTGTCTCTGGCATACTGTGGTGGTCGGGTTTGGTTTGCTGGGGGAGAGTGTACCGACTGGTCTCGTCGTGCTCTGCTATGGTCGGCGCATGAGTTGGTCTTGCTTCTGCTGTCTCTGACTCTTGACGGAGGGGCGCGGCTACCACTCGGCGCTTTGGAGGTTGACTGACTGGGTCGCCGACTGGATTCGGCACGTGGTATTGTAGCTGCGACCAAGGTCTTGACTTGATTTATCAGCGGAGTAACGTGTGCTGGCGCAACAGCTGCCAATGTATCAAGGAGGGTGACTGCGCCGACTGCATTCTGCTGCGGTGTGAGGAAGATGTTGGTATTGTCGACCACTGTTTGCCCGATTGCATCCCTCGCCTTGCGACCTGCCACGGCCAGATCTTGAAGTCTTCGGTCTTCGTCTTCTTTGCGTCTTGCCGCCTCAGCTTCTCTGCGTTGTTGCTCTTGATCTACTTGGGCTTGACGCTCTTGTTCGAGTTTCGCTCTATCTTCTTGAAGTTGGGCGCGTTCTTGCTCTAATTGAATTCTTTCTTGTCCGACTCGGGCTGCTTCTTCCGCTTGTAATCTTGCAGCTATCTCAGCATCAGTTTCGTTGTTGGCCATGAAAACGCCATTGAAAGCTGGTGTGTAGTTGTCGTCTGAAGTGGCGTTGTCTGCAGCGTTGGTGTCAGGTGGGTTGCCATGTACGCTTTCCTCCGAGGAGCTAGCGTAGGCAGCGAGTTCGGTGGAAGAACACGATCCGAGTTTTGGCAGAACAACGTTGACGTCCCTGAAGCCGGACCCAGAAATTGGATCCGCTGGTAACTCCATGGTGATGGTGGGGTAGATTAGATCGTCTTGAGGAGTGCTTGATGAAGAATCCGAAGTCGATGTAGTCGTACTCTCGAAATGAATCGTTGTCTTGCAGCTGGAAAAGATTTTGATGCTAATCTCAGCCATGTTCGGTAACCCGAGTGGCTGAGAGATGCGATCTACTCCCGACTGCGTCTTGGTGCTGATCCTGGCCATATTCGGTAACCCGAGTGGCCAAGAGATGCGATCTACTCCCGACAGGTTTGAAGCCGAGTCGGAGAGAGATATCTTGCCGAAGTTGTTGGTGATGAAGTCGAGGCTGCCGAAGCGGTACGCCTGCCCGGGAGGAAAGGCGAAGTCGTCGATGCCTGATGAAGATCCCATCCTACTTGATCGGCGATGAACTTGACGCTCCCCTACCTGGCGCGCCAACTGTCGAAACTAGATTTCGGCAAAAAGAGGGTGGCAATCAAGCTAGAAAAGTAGATGGGTTATGAGACAAAGGATTTAGACAGGTTCAGGCCTTCTCGAAGAAGTAATACCCTACTCCTGTTTCGGGGTTTTGCCTCCGAGTTGTGTATTGATCTTATGAAAAGCCTCTCTCCCCAAAGGGGTCCCCTATCCTCCTTATATACCCGGAAGATAGAGGTTTACAAGATAAGATCTAGTCCAACATGGCTTAGATCTTTCATAATCGGTATACAATCTTACCATAGTAGGTATCCGGGTCCTAACTTGCCATACAAGATAATGCCATACCCAAATCCTAATACATATCATATTCTATTTACATAATTAACCCCCATTATCCAGTCGGATATTCTATGTCTGTGGATATATGGGTACCATAATATCCACAAGTTGTTCATCTTCTTTTTGCCTGTTTATCACCACACCTTGCAAAGTATCGTCTCTATCCCTCCATTGAAGTTTGGTTGGGGGAAGAGAGTCTTCGGTCGACTTAATCCTGAGGATTTCTTCTTATCTTCACTGATAAAAGGGCCTAATTTGCAAAACTTCAAGTTGTTGAAACGAAGTGTAAAGAGGGGTTTGAAGTGGAGTAAGAAATTTATCTGATATAATTTTGGGGCCTCAAGAAGGTGGATCTTGTGCGCGGCCAGTCGGCTGGCTGACAGGATTTGTTTCTTCGGCACTTAGCAGTGGAGAATTTGTTGGTTGCTCTCTGTCCTCTTCATGGTGATCTCCTGGAGGCGGGTCTTGGATAGTGGTTTTTGGATCTCCTTTGCCCGACTGGGTCTCGACTAGGGGTTCAGCTTCTGGAACAGAGGCAGTTTTCTCCGACTGACTTCCAGTCGGGGGATCAGATTTCGACTCGGATGGGGTGCTGATAGATGGAGTTTCTATCTTGCTAGTCGGGTCGATGTCTTGCAGTTTCCTGCATTGGGTGTGTGGGATTTCTGATATTCCAACCATCTAATTGATAATGAGTTGGTAAAAGTATGAAAAATTTGGAGACTGGATAGTACCTTAAAGATCTGCAGAATTTAGGAGCTGGCCGAGTGGCAGGAGATTTGGTTGGAGCTGATGTAGTGCTGGCCTACTGCTCGTTCGTTTCGTCATCTTCGGAATCACTGCTGACTAGTTTTCTCGGCTTCATCTTTTGCTTCGTGTTGTCTTCTTCGGCAGCCCGTTTGCTCTTTGCGGTCGGATTGATGGTGGGACCGCCAGAAGGTTGAACTTTCTTAACTGTTGATTCTCGAGGAGCAAGCATGGGAGGTCTGGAAGAGAAGCGCTGATTTTTCTGGCGAACAAATTTTGAGAGGATTGTTAAAAATGTTTGAGTTAATGTTAGTAATTCACAGAAGAGTTGAAATGTGCCTACTGCTGGAGGTGGGCCCATCAAGCTGAATAGGGTGACTGGGAGTTTGTGTCCGTAGTCCACTGCGATACCAGAATGAGAAAACTTTAGCGGCTGCACATGACCTTGTAGTCTATGGAGTTTGGATCTTCGCGGTTTGGGTCCGACTAACCTTCATACTCGTACACCGGCTTATTTCTCTCTTTAATGGGAGCTAGTCAGCATTTGATGAAGTGCCGAGTGAATTGCTCTCCTTGAAGGCCTTGTTTGATTTCCAATAGGCGAAGAAGTAATTCGTTCACCTGGGTGAGTTCGTCGCCGACTGGAAAGTTCCTCCAACGTTCTTGGGGAACGGGAGGAAGGCCGACAAAGTCGGGAAGACAAGGGGTTGGGTTGGATATGTAGAACCAGTTGGAGTGCCAACCCTTGTTGGAGGTTTTGAATGGAAGAGAGAAGTATTTTTGTGTGAGAGTTCCGCGTAACTGAAACCCAGATCCACCGACAACACAGGGATTATTTTTGTCGGGTTGGGGTTTGAGATAAAATATGCGGTGGAATAGAGCGAAATGGGGTTGGATGCTAAGGAAGGCTTCACAGAGGTGAATAAAATTGGCAATATGGAGTATAGAGTTTGGGTTTAAGTGAAAAATTTGGATTCCGTAAAATACGAGGAGACCACGGAAGAAAGAAGAGGTTGGAAGAGCAAAGCCGGAGTAAAAGAAAGGAGTGAATACCACGATTTTGCCAATGTCTGGAGTTGAGAAGTCCTCACCGAAAGCGGGGCACCACCAATGATTTCTTTGGGCGGGAGAACGCTATCATTCACCATTTCCAAAAGGGTTGATTCCTTGACATCGGATCTTGCCCACTATTCGAAAGGGATTTTTCTCTCTTCAGCCATGTGCGGGGCTGGGGAATCAGATGGATTGGGGAAGTTTTCTTGGAAGCGAGTGAAGCGAGAAGCAAATAGAGGCTATCCGCTATAGGATCTGATGGGGGAGCGAAGATTTGGAGTCTGTGAGCGCAAAGATCTGGAACCCTAGTTGGAAGTACTGTGCATGATTGGGGAATTTTGGTGAGGAAGATGAAGGGACGAGAGATTTAACAGTTACCTTGGTTTACTGTTTGGAAACTGGGCCGAGGACTATTGGATATTTTCAGCCCATGATATCGGAAGAAGTCTGACATATGTCCCTAGGGGGTTAAGCTTTTTTGTGATGAGCGAAAAAGTATATGTCGCTGACGTGTGATATTTTACAAATTTATTACTGTGACTCAACTTTTTAGGAGTGAGTGCAGTAAGTTTTTTGCCACATAAGTGTGCATTTTTATATAAAGACCAAATATTATATCTTCGGCTTATTAAATATTTTGGTCATTTTTTGGCGGTTGATAAATTCTTTATGAGTTTTATTTACTCAGATTTAATGCCACATATGTCTTATTTTTCCAAATATGGTGAAGCCATGGATCTTTAGGGGTTAAAACACATCTGTTAAAACAGTGTACATGGCACTGGTATTTTGGAAATTTCTTTATTGATGACATATAAATATTTTGGAAATTTCTTTATTGATGACATATAAACTTCTTTATAGTTGTTTTTGTTATGAGAATTTTTTGATGTTGTCAATTTTAAGTTGTTCACATCATATTTTACAAAGCATTCAGTTTAATCACTTGAGTCATGTTTACTCAGGGGTTAATGCTGCATATATTATTATTATGCTATTTAGGTGGCTTAAAACCACTCGGATGGTTGATATTATCGACTTTGACTATATAATTAGTTTGTTCAACTAATCAGATAGTTGGGGGCTACACCTAATTAGGTGCATCTAGTCGCACCTGGGTATGTTTTTAATTTTCAGTCAGCCCTTCAGAGCCTTATGATTTGGTAAAAGCACTGAGAGTATGGCAGAGATGATTGAAGCACTCGGTGGTTATTGTTTTAATTCGGGAAAAGATTATCTCGTCGACTATGAAGGTCTTAGGGGCTACCGTGGAGATTATGGGTACCACATACCCACAGATCTAGTTATCCGACTGGTTATAGGGGATATACTATGTATACAGAATATGTACAACACTAAAACTTGGGTATTACGTTGACTTGTTTATCAAAGCACGGCCTGTAGTCTTGGTTTGTTAAGATTGTAAATTAGTTATAAGAGATTTAAACCGTAAGGAGTTAAATCTCTATCTTGTAAACCCTTCCCTCTGGCTATATAAGGAGGACAGGGTGCCCTTTGCGGGCATAAGCACAACGAGATCATTAGATCAATACATAACTAGGAGACTCAAATCCCCGAAACAGGAGTAGTGTATTACTTCTTCGTGAAGGCCTGAACCTGTCTAAATCCTTTGTCTCATAACCCATCCACTTTTCCATCTTGTCCGCTACCCCCTTTTCATATTACCAAATTCTAATTTCAACATAAAGTTTCCTCATGTTGCAATACAAATGCAAGAGAGGTCCAATGGCCGTACTGAACCTGATTTTGATTGACTTGGCGTTCAGTTGTCAGCCAATCACTAAAAGAAATTAGAAATAGACATGGGCCACATGTAAGTGATAAGATAAAAATAAAAAAATATGGGGCCTACAAGTCAGAGCCCAGTTCTTTCTTCTCTCTTCTTTCCCAACCACGCATGTTGTTCGGGGATTGTAGTCAGCGAGCACCTCAGAGCGGGCATCCGTGCGAGGAAGGTAGAGGCAGGTGAGGAAGGGAGAGGTGCCCGACAAGCCCCTCTGAGCTCGAGCTCACTCAAACTCCGTGCGACGAAGGTGAAGGCCGGCCAAGGATGGGGAGGCAGCTGGCAAGCCCCTCCGAACTTGAGCTCGCTCAGCATCCATGCGAGGGTGGTGGAGGCAAACCAGGGAAGGGGAGATGGGAGGTGAGCCCGTTCGAGCTCGAGCTCGCCCGGTCATCCATGCGAGGGAAGCGGAGGTGGAAAAGGGAGGGGGAGGCGGCTAGCGAGCCCCTCCGAGCTCAAGCTCACCTGTCCTTCGTGCAAGAGGGGCGAGGTAGACAAGTAGGGCAAACAGCGCACCACTGCAGCTGCAAGCTTCCTCTCCGCCTTTACGTCGAGCTCCCTCTCTACCTTCCTCTCCTGTGGCATGGCAGCAGACCAGCCTACGGGGGAGCACGGGTTCTATCGCTCCTCGTCCACCCATCTCCCTCATGTTTCTCTACCTTGTGAGGCTACGGAGGCGACTGAGCAAGTCAAGGGGAACGGGAGGAGGTTGACGCTATCGCCACCAAATTTATGCACCAAATCAAGAGGAGAAGGACGAGGGTGATTCCTCAGCTCCCTCATCACCGGCACCCACACCCACAGGGCCACCTCTCAACGTGGCTAGCACGCAGTGATTGTTTCTCTGATTGGAGTGCCACGTAAGCGTGCCATGTGGGATAAGGACTAGTCATACGCCACGTTAGCTAAGGGTCTGTTTGGGGAGCTTAAGATTCTAAGAAGCAGATGATTGGTAGTTAATTTCTGATAATCTAGAAAAGCTGAGTTTTTCAACTTCTGACTTCTAGTTCATTTTCTGGATTCTATAACTACAGCTTCTCAAAATCTAGACCAAAAGTTGAACTGTTTGGGGAGCTTCTGATTCTGGGAGAAGCTATAGCAGCTAAAAGCTTCCCCTAAACAGGGGCTAAAACCAGGTACAACACTGCTAAGGCAACATTAGGGATACCTTATGTCGAAACATGATTTCGGCAATATGAAAAGGGGGTAGCGCACGAGACCTAAAAGTGGATGGATGCGGAGACAAAGATTTAGACAGGTTCAGGCCCTCTCAATGAGAGGTAATACCCTACTCCTGTTTGGGGATTGTATCCGCCGGGTGTTGTATTGATCTTACGATCTATTGTGTGCTCATGCCCCCTAGAGGGCCTCCTACCCACCTTATATAGGATGGGGGGCAGGATTACAAGATGGAAACCTTAACCAATACGGTATCGGTTTCCTAAATCTATTTTACAATATTACCAAACCAAGACTCTAGGCCGTTCCATAATACATAAGGAAATGTAATACCCAAGTCATGATCTGTTATATATTATATAGATCTAAGCTATCCCCTATAACTAGTCGGATAACCATGTCGTGTGGGTATGGGTACCCATAGTTTCCACAGTAGCCCCTGAGACCTTCACAGTCGAAAAGATAATCTTCTCTCGAACGAAATTACTTCAAAACCGAGTGCTTCAATCATCCTCGCCATGATCTCCCGAATACTTTTACCAAATCAAAAGACTGTGGAGGGCTGAAACATAATAAAATATAGACTTAGGTGCATCGACTAGATGCACCTGATAGGTGTAGCCCCCGACTATGTGGTTAATTGAACAAACTAAGCATATAGTCAAGGAATAAATAGATCAACCAGCTGAGTGGTTTTAAGCCACCTAAGTAGCATAATGATAGCACATACGACATGAATCACCGAGTAAATAAGACTCAAGTGATAGACCAACTGCCTTGTGAAAATATGATGCATGCAACCTAGGTTACCACATCTTTGAAAACTCACATAGCAAAAACAGCTATAAAAAAGCTTGTATGCCGTGAATAAGGAAATTTCCAAAGCCTTAAGTATACACCATGCTCACACTGTTTTAACAGATGTGCTTAAGTCCCTAAAAGACATATGGCTTTACCATACTTGGAAACATAAGGCATATGTGGTATAAAATCCGAGTAAATAAAACTCATAAAGGATTTACCAACAGCCTGAAAAATGACCAAAATATATAATCAGCCTAAGCCATAATATTGGTCAATAAAAGTGCACACTTACGTGGCGAAAAGCAAACAGTGCCTTGACTTATATATGTGAAAAAGTCAGCGGGGCAGCTATATAAAGCTTCACTGTTTGTCACCTTTTAAAGTGCATTGTACCAACTCCTAAAAGTTGAGTAACAGCGATATAAAAGGATTTTAAAGTATCGAGCACTTGATCACGCGCGCTTTTGCCTAAGCAAAAAATGCCTAAGTCCCTAAAGAACGTGACTGGCCACACCTGAAATATGGGCTGCAGACATATTAGGCCTAGACCAAAAAATATGTCTTCGATACCCTCAAAAGGATGACGCATATAACATGCCTCTTGACATGCTCCCGAGTAATAAATCTTCCGGGTAATGTAGACCAAGTGCATCTCATCCGAGTGGCTTCTGGTCCAAATAATTATCCCTCATGGGGTATAATGAAGTAAATATGATAATTGAATCCCGACTGGTGCAAATACTCAGTCGATGGCCCTCATGGGGTATAAAGATTGATCCAAGCCTTGAGCATAGGGGATGAGCTCACGGCCATGCATATGAATCCAGAACAAAGCCAAATTAAAGGTATGATCCTTAAGCCTGAGCTGATGAAGCCCCTAAGCATATAGCTTGTCATTATGTTGTAGCCAAAATCGTCAATTAGTACTAGCTGATGTAGTCGGCATGAGATGATATCGCCCATCAGAGGTGACGAAGATGTCAGTAGTAGAAACAAAGTTGCCCATCAGCAGCGATAATAAAATCCATCGATCATGAAGATGAAGAAACCGGTTGACGACAGCTGATGTGACCAACGGTCATGACAACTGGTGATAGCGGCAATAGTCGTATGTGAAGACGAAGAAACCAGTCGGTAATGCCAAACATAATTGGTAGTGAAGATGAATTGCTCATCCATAGCAACAGAAATGGTGCGGCAGGAGAGGCATAGCATGATGTTGATGAAGATGATGATGTTGTTAATCCAGTCAATGGCGGTGTAGCGACCGATGATAATGACGA
Organism: Oryza punctata; assembly: GCA_000573905.2. Lineage (NCBI taxonomy): Eukaryota > Viridiplantae > Streptophyta > Magnoliopsida > Poales > Poaceae > Oryza > Oryza punctata. Next base: position 12,366,221 of record CM002496.2, on the reverse strand, counting down.
GGTCGCCCATCAGTGGTGGCGTAGTAGGCCAACCGTGAAGGTAGAATAACAAGTCGGCGATGACAGAGGCAACCAAAGGTGTAGACATAGTCATCCATTAGCGATAGTAGCGATGTCAGGGCCGATGAAGTAAAGGTGATACCAAGGAGGCTCAGCAAGAAGTTGATGAAAAAATGATCCAGTTGGATATTCAGTGTTGATTAAGCTTGAACCCTCGAAGCAAACTCCTTGGTTGACAGTAATTGACCGGAGATCACAATTATATCAATAGAAAAGTTGCTGATGATGACTTCAGTAATAATAATCCATCAAATTGTTGAAAATATGTCGAAGCTCGAGTAGTTTCCTCGACGCCAATGCTTGAATGACGAATGTTGATGCAGTGCCCGTTGATTTATGACGATGGCAATTGAACTTGGTCTTGTAGCTGTTGCAAATGCTTTGCTTAGAGGTAAGCAAATCGTATTGTCCAACTCGTCGAATCTGAGCTGATTGGTTGATAACTCCAAACTCCCGGGCCTGGAGGTTAAATATTGAATTTGATACTTTAGAAATTTGGAGTAAATTGTGGCAGCATCCAGAAACCAAAATTGCCGATAAAATAATTGGTGTTGCTGAAGTAGAACGCCTGCTCTGAGTTGATGATGAAGATAGTGACTTCTTGGAATTGACTCGTTGGCTGGTTGATTGATTGCTTGATCTTAATTTTGAGTCTTGTATTTGTGTAGCCCCCGACTCTATGCTTAGTTGGGAAGCAACTGAACATAGAGTCGAGAACTGTAGCTTGTCATTGAGCAGCCATTGCTTGAGTGAAGATACGCCTTGAGGATGTCCGAGTAGAAATCTTGAAGATTGGAACGCCACTTGTTGTAGTAGATTAGCTCGGCATCATATGCAAAGATGTCGAGGCTCTTGGAGACGTCGTGGTTGATGATGTGAATCTTTCGAAGTAGTGGCAGTAGAGTTTGCCGGTACCGAAAATAATGAAGATGAAATTGCCCCACAATGGTGATAGAGTTGCACTGCCGTGATGATGTGGACATGAGTCGGCAGCAACAAAAGCAAACCAATAGTGAAGACGCGTAGTCGTGAAGATAGAAACACCAGTCGGCAGCGGCAAAACCAGTCGGTGGTGAAGACATAGACGCCTAGCGACGACACCAGTCGACGATGATGAAGGCGAGCCGGCGGTGAAGACGTAGACACCCAACAACGGTGGTGTGACCAGCCAACCGTGTAGGCGGAGACACCAGTCGACGACGATGAAGGTGGGTCGGTGATGAAGTCGTAGACGCCCAGCAATGGTGGTGTGACCAACCAACCGTGTAGGCGGAGGAACCAGTCGACGACGATGACGATAGCCGGTGGTGAAGACGTGGACGCCCAGCAACGGTGGTGTGATCAACCAACCGTGTAGGCGACGAAACCAGTCGGTGACGATGACGATAGCCGGCGGTGAAGACGTGGACACCCAACGACGGTGGTGTAACCAACCAACCGTGTAGGCGGAGACACCAGTCAGCGACGATGAAGGCGGACCGGTGGTGAAGTCGTAGACACCCAACAACGGTGGTGTGACAAACCATCCGTGTAGGCGGAAACCAGTCGGCGACGATGATGATGGCCGACGCTGAAGTCGTAGACACCAACCAACGGTGGTGTGACAAACCATCCGTGTAGGCGGAAACCAGTCGGTGACGATGACGATAGCCGGTGGTGAAGACGTGGACGGCCATCAACGGTGGTGTGACCAACCAACCATGTAGGCAGAAACACCAGTCGGCGACGATGACGATAGCCGGTGGTGAAGACGTGGACGCCCAGCAACGGTGGTGTGACCAACCAACCGTGTAGGCGACGAAACCAGTCGGCGACGATGACGATAGCCGGCGGTGAAGACGTGGATGCCCAACGACGGTGGTGTGACCAACCAACCGTGTAGGCGGAGACACCAGTCGGCGACGATGAAGGTGGACCGGTGGTGAAGTCGTAGACACCCAACAACGGTGGTGTGACAAACCATCCGTGTAGGCGGAAACCAGTCGGCGACGATGACGATGACCGGCGGTGAAGACGTAGACGTCCATCAACGGTGGTGTGACCAACCAACCGTGTAGGCAGAAACACCAGTCGGTGACGATGACGATAGCCGGTGGTGAAGACGTAGATGCCCAACAACGGTGGTGTGACCAACCATCCGTGTAGGCGGAAACCAGTTGGCGATGATGACGATGGCCGACGGTGAAGTCGTAGACACCCAACAACGGTGGTGTGACAAACCATCCGTGTAGGCGGAAACCAGTCGGTGACGATGACGATAGCCGGTGGTGAAGACGTGGACGGCCATCAACAGTGGTGTGACCAACCAACCGTGTAGGCAGAAACACCAGTCGGTGACGATGAAGGCGGACCAGTGGTGAAGTCATAGACACCCAACAACGGTGGTGTGACAAACCATCCGTGTAGGCGGAAACCAGTTGGTGACGATGACGATGGCCGGCGGTGAAGACGTAGATGCCTAGCGATGACACCAGTCGACGATGATGAAGGCGAGCCGGTGATGAAGTCGTAGACGCCCAGCGACGGTAGTGTGACCAACCAACCGTGTAGGCGGAGACACCAGTCGGCGACGATGAAGGCGGACCGGTGGTGAAGTCGTAGACACCCAACAACGGTGGTGTGACAAACCATCCGTGTAGGCGGAGGAACCAGTCGGCGACGATGACGATAGCCGGCGGTGAAGACGTGGACGCCCAACGACGGTGGTGTGACCAACCAACCGTGTAGGCGGAGACACCAGTCGGCGACGATGAAGGCGGACCGGTGGTGAAGTCGTAGACACCCAACAACGGTGGTGTGACGAACCATCCGTGTAGGCGGAAACCAGTCGGCGACGATGACGATGACCGGCGGTGAAGATGTAGACGCCCATCAACGGTGGTGTGACCAACCAACCGTGCAGGCAGAAACACCAGTCGGCGACGATGAAGGCGGACCGGTCGTGAAGTCGTAGATGCCCAACAACGGTGGTGTGACCAACCATCCGTGTAGGCGGAAACCAATCGGCGACGATGACGATGACCGACGGTGAAGACGTGGACGCTCAACAACGGTGGTGTGACCAGCCAACCGTGTAGGCGAGGAAACCAGTCGGCGACGATGACGATGGCCGGCGGTCAAGATGTAGACGCCCAGCAACGGTGGTGTAACCAACCAACCGTGTAGGCAAAGTGACCAGCCAGCAACGATGACGGTAGCCGGTGGTGAAGGTATAGACGCCCAACAACGATGGTGTGACCAACCAACCGTATAGGCGAAGACACTAGTCGGCGGCGGTGAAGGCAAGCCGGTGGTGATGTTCTGACTGATGCATTCCCAAAGCGTAGGAGATAAGCTTAGAGCCATGAATCCCCACTATGCATATCTGGATTTGGATCCTGCAGTATAAACATATAGGATGAGTAGCATCTGAAGCAAATAGAATACTTGAGAAAAATTCAAGCATTTTAAAATATTTATAAATATGTATTTCTCCTCTTGTAGATTTTGATTTCCCCGAGTAGATGACTCATCACTTTTAAACACTCTGCCCGACTAGTCATTGACATGAGTTCGTCATTAATGGAACAAAGTTTCATGAATTGGAGTTTACTACTCGGGTACTTTTACAATTGTTAAGAGCAGAAAGCAAATTATATTATCTCTATGCTTTTGATTTCTTTCGAGTAATATTTAGCACCTTGCGTTATATACTCCATCCAGCGAGCCCCGGGTTCTAGGAATCGGCCCAAAGGCAACTATCCATTGACAAACCAAACAGAAAGTATAAGGATATAGAGCTCTGTAACTCGATCGGTACTTTTTACTCGGATTATTTCGCAAGCAGTCAAGATAAATATTATGAAAGTTTTTGAAAAAATATGATATAACATCTGTAGCCCCCGACTCACTACTCAATGGAAAACCAATTGGTGTAGTGAGGCAAAGGAGAAGCAAAATATCATATGAAGAATAGAATAATGATAACTTAGCTTTTGTTTTATTCCCCACGGTGACGATAAGGTTGTCCATCAATGACAACGAAAACACCACTCGGCGATGGCGGAAGGCGAGCCGGCGGTGAAAACGATATCGCCATTAGTAACGGCGTGAAGGCGAAGAGACCCAACAATGGTGGTGTGACCAACCAACCGTGTAGGCGGAGAAACCAGTCGGCGACGATGACGATAGCCGGTGGTGAAGACGTAGACGCCCAGCAACGGTGGTGTGACCAACCAACCGTGTAGGCGAGGACACCAGTCGACGACGATGACGATAGCTGGCGGTGAAGAAGTAGACGCCCAACAACGGTGGTGTGACCAACCAACCGTGTGGGCGAGGACACCAGTCGGCGTCGATGATGATAGCCGGCGGTGAAGACGTAGACGCCCAACAACGGTGGTGTGACCAACCAACCGTGTAGGCAGTGACACCAGTCGACGGCGACGAAGGCGAGCCGGTTGTGAAGACGTGGATGCCCAACAACGGTGGTGTAACCAACCAACCGTGTAGGCGAGGACACCAGTTGGCGGTGATGCAGGCAACCGATGTACGTGCATACAAAATAACAGATCAAACAATAAATAATAATTAATGATCTGCGAGTATATCTAATTATGCAATAAAATTTAGAACAATAAACCTGGTAATGGTTTGTTCTCCCAGCTTTTTATCAGACGTATTGATCTGGTCAACCTCCTGATCATAAAAGCTCCTTGCTGATTTTTATGCATGCAGCATGTGTTAGTGGCAAAAAAGGAACTGTTGGTGGCCAGATTAATGATGCGAAGACTGGAGCATGCATGCATGGCCGAATCCGATATGGTGTCTCCCTGACGTGGACTGCTTGATCCTAATATGCGTCGGAGTTGTCACATAATCAATAGAGTTTGATTAATAACTGTCTTTGATATGTGGCCTTGTAATTGATCCGTTGACTTTAGCGGTGGCGGCTGCATGAAGTCTCGCTCAATGTGTACTTTATCTGTTTATCTGTATTCTCCTGATGATACTAGTCAACAACCGGGTGGCCATGCCAACCTCCTCAAACCTGTCGTTGTAGATTGGATCTGGAAGTAGCCGCTTACAAAAGTTTGTCCCAACGTTTGGGAGGTCGAACGAAATCGCTTTGATCTTGAGCCTCCGTTTCGTATCCAAACTGGAGAGAGAGATTATCGAAGTCATCGGCAAGGAAATCGAAGCTCCCAAGTGGACAATATGCTTTGGAGATTCAAGCCATCAAAACTCGCTGAGATTGATCTCAACGTTTATCCTAAAATTGATTCCATCGCACTTGTTGACAGAAAACTCGACGCAACCCCTACCTGGCGCGCCAACTGTCGAAACATGATTTCGGCAATATGAAAAGGGGGTAGCGCACGAGACCTAAAAGTGGATGGATGCGGAGACAAAGATTTAGACAGGTTCAGGCCCTCTCAATGAGAGGTAATACCCTACTCCTGTTTGGGGATTGTATCCGCCGGGTGTTGTATTGATCTTACGATCTATTGTGTGCTCATGCCCCCTAGAGGGCCTCCTACCCACCTTATATAGGATGGGGGGCAGGATTACAAGATGGAAACCTTAACCAATACGGTATCGGTTTCCTAAATCTATTTTACAATATTACCAAACCAAGACTCTATGCCGTTCCATAATACATAAGGAAATGTAATACCCAAGTCATGATCTGTTACATATTATATAGATCTAAGCTATCCCCTATAACTAGTCGGATAACCATATCGTGTGGGTATGGGTACCCATAGTTTCCACACCTTACATCCGGTTTTGCTGTTGAGGTATGATTGAAACTCAACTCTAAGATGAGGGACGCTAGATGAACTTTGCCCTTGTTGGCTATGGCTGAAACAAGATGTTTGGACCTCATCGACGGTTGTAATCGGGTCATTTTCGCTCTCCAGGCTGGCCCACTTTCCCCCTAATGGGCTGCACGGAATCATAAGGCCCACCCCTCCTCACCACCTCCGCATTCAACCCCCCACTTAGCCTCCACGGCTCACCTCCACCAACACCCGCCGCCGCCGGATCCCCTCCGCGCTCGCGCCTCGAGCCGAGCGGCCGCAGGTGAGCGAGAGAGTCCCGACCCCCGCCCTTCCTTCACCTAATTCTAGGGCCCGAGCGATCTGGTGTTCCGGTGCGCTAGGGTTCTCGCGTGGGGGTTGGGTTGGTAGAAGGTGCTCCTCCGCGATCTAGGGTTTGTGGCTTTGCGTCTTTGGGCTGCTCAGATTTTATTCCGTCGGAGGGGAAGTGATGAAAGTTCTACACTCGGGACTAGTTCATGAGGAAATATAGACCCTTTGATGCGTTTGTTTAAGTTATTGTAATTGTTACATGTATAGCCCTCCATCGGTGGGTTAGTTTGTGCTTACCCTTTTACTGTTGATTTATTAGTAATATTGCATCAAGGATCAGTTGCACAATTTGAATAATGGTAGTACTAATTTTCTGTAACTGTACTATCAGTTGGAGATGGCTGGGTATATGTCAAGAGGCCCCCCAAATGGCTCTGTTTATGTGTGCAATCTGCCTCCTGGAACCGATGAGACCATGCTGGCTGAATATTTTGGCACCATAGGGTTGCTAAAGGTATGGAGTCTTCCCAGGCAACATTTTTGTAGCTACTTAAAATATTACTGAAGATTTTTCAAGCCTTTGTCAATTCGTTTTCATGGTAATTAGTCGTTTTCTGTTGTCGATCTCAACAGAAGGATAAAAGGACCGGTCGTCCAAAAATCTGGATATACAGGGACAAGGTTACCAATGAACCAAAGGGTGACGCGACAGTCACCTATGAAGATCCACATGCTGCTTCAGCTGCAGTAGAATGGTTCAATAACAAAGATTTCCATGGAAGCACCATTCAGGTTCATATAGCTGAGTCAAAAAACAAAGACATGTATGACAACTCGGCGAGTTTGAACAACTCTGCTGGCCTTGGTGGACAAGATGAATTGGACAACGGGGCAGGCAGAGGGAGAGGGCACGGTGATGGTCCAGGAAAAGCCTGGCAGCAAGATGGGGATTGGCTGTGCCCAAATACAAGGTCTGTTTTGATTGGTAAGCAGCTTCCCTGTCACTTTATTTCTTTAGCTGACTAGTATAGTAGTATGGTTGTCACTGTGTATTCAAATCCTGTCTGATATTGCTTCCTCTCCCAGTTGTGGCAATGTAAACTTTGCCTTTCGTGGTGTCTGTAATCGCTGTGGAACTGCTCGCCCTGCTGGTGTTAGTGGATCAAGTGCCGGTGGTGGTGGTAGGGGTAGAGGCCGTGGAAGTGATGATGCAAAAGGAGGCAGCCGTGCTGCTGCTGTTGGTGGTCCTCCTGGACTGTTTGGTCCGAATGATTGGTCATGCCCAATGTAAGAACACACACACTGTTTCATGACTTGTTATGTCCTTACCTTATTTGTATTGTTATTAGTTGTTGCTTTCTTGCCCGATGAATCCAATTGGGCTGTGCTCTCTATGACTATTTATGCCTGTTCAAATCTTCAATATTATTTCTACCCTGTGTTTATGCAGCATTTCCAGAGAAGCACTTAATGTTGGTAATGATAACGGTTAGAAATTTAAATTTCATAGGTTTTGTAACTCAATCATCTTAAACTTTAGTGATTGAAAATCAATTTTGCAATATACTCCCTCCGTCCCACAAAGACTAATTTCTAGCATTCAAAATTTGTCCCACAAAGACTTCATTTCTATATGTTATAGCCAATCAAGCTAATGCATGCGCATTTAATTGGAGCCTAGGAAATACAACCAAGAGTATTAATGAGGTGCACCATAGCCATTTCTCCCTACTACTAGTTTGTCTGAGTTGCTAGAAACGATGTCTTTGTGGGATGGAAGGAGTAGTTATTAGTGAATGGCGACCTTGTAATCTATCGTTCTTGTTACTAACCTACTACGGGGTCTAAGCTTTTCAATAATGTTTCGTCAAACTGTTATTTCCATTAACACAAGTATTTTCCTCAGCCCTATGGGATTGTAGTACTAATATTATGTATTGATTAAATTGATCAGCAGTAATAAAAGCATAATGATTGTACCATGTACTATATTATAGAACTGCATACATGATGATACCTAATTTAATGTTTTCCAGGTGTGGCAACATAAATTGGGCAAAGCGAATGAAATGTAATATATGTAACACCACTAAGCCAGGTCACAATGAAGGTGGTGTGAGGTAAGACATATGCACAACCTGCATATGGCATATCCATTGCCTTAGCCAGTTAAATAGTCGAAATGTATTATTTGCCTTTGCTTTGGCATGAACCATAGTGAGCAATTTATGTAAAGCAAAGCACTACATTTACCTGTCCTGCTCATCTCTAAATTAGAGTACACTCATCACACCCTGGTTTGTGGTGACTGATTTTTGCTATGATTTAGCAGACTTTGGAATGTGGTTGCCTCAAAAACTGGTTACACAGTCAGTCACTGGCATTCACATTTTCTTTCTTTGTTATACATGAAATCTTTCAATCATGAGACTTTTCTCACCAATTACATTTCTTTGCAGAGGAGGCCGGGGTGGTGGGTATAAAGAACTTGATGAAGAAGAACTAGAGGAAGTTAAAAGGCGCCGCAAAGAGGCTGAAGAGGTGGAATGTGTTGTTTGATGCCCCATGTGTCAAGTCATGAGTTTGCATCTAATTTATTTTTTTTTGTTATAGGATGACGGGGAGATGTATGATGAATTTGGCAACCTCAAAAAGAAATTCCGTGCTAAAACACAGCAAACTGAAAATGCACCAACCCTTCCTGGGTCTGGACGGGCTGGATGGGAGGTTGAGCAACGTGGTATTACATGCTCATTTCAGTTTTTTTGTTAATTAAATTTCTTTTGGATTGGTGTGTAGTCCTATAACATGTTCTTGGTAAATTATTATTGTAGAGGACTAGACATTTGCGATGCTTATTAACATAGGATAAGTTCAAACTATACCTACTTTATGATTTGTACTTGTGCACTTTAATAAATCCTCACAAAAATACACATACATATCGCTGGATAAACAAATTACTTTCTGACACAGAAATCTGATTTTTACCCCTTTTTGTGTATTGTACATAATAATATTTTTCCATCATCATTATAGGTTCCACTGGAAGAGAAGGCAGGGAAAGGAGCAAAGATCGGGGCAGAGACCATGACTACGATGAACGGGATAGCAGGAACAGAGATAGAGGCAGTCATGGGAGGGAGCGTCACCGAAGCCGAAGTAGAAGTAGAGACCGTGAGAAGGAAAGGGGGAGGGACAGGGGCAGAGACCACAGCTACGAGAGGAGCTGGGAGCGAGGAGCCGAGCGTGACCGTGATCGCCATAGATGAATACTTCAGGACCATCACACGCTGCATGCCGATTTTTGGCTTTCCGATACTTCTGTTTTGCTGCTGGATAGCTATGCTGCTTCAGCTATTTCTGTTAGATGGGGTTGCACATTGTTTGTGTTAGCCTGATGACAGGTTATATCTTTGTGCGTTTGGATGAATTTGACCACTATTGTTTGTGATGACAGGTCATATCTTCGTATGTTTGGATGAACTAGACCACTAAGCTCTGATTAAATGTGCTATGTACGTTGGAAGTATTTTTCAGGTGTTAAGATTTTTCCGTCTCACCGGTGGTTGGGAATATCATGTAAGACTTAATTTTACCGGTTATTTAGACTTCCATCTAGCGTCAGAACAAATTGTCAACAATTAGCCAATTCAACCTCGCCTTGGTTACTTTTGCCCTCTTGTTTTATTCTCGGTCACAATCTTGGAAAGAAAAACAGGAAATGAATAAGATGACACTGGTCCCTAGAATCACCATCATGCATTGACATTTCCATGGTTTGTGTCCTTATCAGCAGCAGTAGAATCTGAATTGATTGGGTGGGTTCTTCATCTGTCACGTTTTAATACGGCTCCCATCATATCCAAATTACACTTGGCAAACCAAACTGCTCGGAGAATGGATAATTACACCTATTGCCAAATGAGGTTTAAATACAAAGAATGGTTTTTTAGGCTATGTGGCGTCAGTTTCTTGATGCCACGATCGTGATTTGTGATTTTTGCTTGAACAGTTCAAAAGTAGAGAATTACTGCATGATGACCTCTATGTACCTCCATTCCGAAATCGCCAACTTGCAGGCGCATAAGAAATTCTAGCACATGATTCGTGGAAAATAATCCTGTATATATAAAGATATTATACATCTACATAATTTTAAAAAGCATTGTTGACCTTTGTTTTTTTATGTACATATTTAGTAAAAAATAATTATATTAAACAATTTGAAAAACACCACAATTCCAAATACTATTTTAGGTATTGTTTTTGTTCAAAGTTAATAAATGTTGATTATAACGTTATTTGTTAAATCTTTGTACATGTCCCAATATACGCCATATTCATTTCATATTAGTCATCGGATTATTGAAACAATTATTTGCTCTATGCTTCGAAAATTATATTTTCTTAAAATGTTTTGACCACTAAGCTATTTATTAAGTTTAATTTATCCCTATAATTAAATAGATAATCCTAACTATCGATCTTTCCAGTTTCCACACAGAGCTGCACAATAAATTATTATTAACAAAACATTTCAAACATCCTTCTAAAAATTTTTTACAACATAATGCCTCTATATATATTTCTTTAATAATGAAAATGGTTTACATCTCAAACCCTCTACAGCTCTACCGTCAGGCACACAACTTTATTACCTCAAAATAAACTTAACATTATAAACGTCTCATTTCATCCAACATAAGATAGAGAATCCCACGTTTTAGCTGAACGGTCCAAGACAATAGGCAACAGTTACCCATCCACTCACATGCCAACCCTTCTTTGTCCAGCTTGCTCAAGTGCACAAGCAAAAACAGCCATCATGCACACATGCCATCGCCATCACCGGCACCATCAGCAAATTCTTAAATTATAACAACGCCGAGAGTTTCTGCTTATTGATAGGCAATAGATTCTCTAATGCGTCCTTAAACTGTTGGATGCCAGCATGAGTAGTCATGTGCTGTGATGCACACAACCACACGGTTTAATTTTTCTATCTTCCATGCTTGGAACCATCATTGGATCAGGAGCTTTCATTCCTGTTGGGTTGGAAACATGGAATCTTGATATCAACAACAGTAGCCAGATTGTTGGACAGCCAATTCGACAGTACTGTGAAAAGTTGATTGGTAACAAATCACACATATGTTACTGATCTTGGAAAGCAAAATTTCGGTGTAAAATTGTAAATACAGCAGGTAAAGTGGTGACATAAGCAAAGAGTCATATTCCTGACTAGTTTATAACAAAAGAAAAGGAGTCGATAGTGTGACAATAGAATCCCTATTTAAGATCAAGTATGATTTCAATTTAAATGACGGGAGATTCATACTTACATATGTATGATTGAAGAAAAACAATTTTAGAATAAAACTTTTAGTACTTCTACTCTTATAAGGGCAAAAGTTAAGTAGTGATGAAAGATTTCTTTGTTCAGTTCAGATAAAAAACCTAGATTAATTCTAAAATTATGTTATGAATTCAAAACCAGCCATATCCCAAATATGTATGCCCAATAAATTATGTTACATATAATGAGTACAACTAATTTTTTTTATTGCTGGCTCCTAGACCTATGTGATCCATTTGATCTGTTGTCCTATTCAAAATCACATGTTAGGTAATGTTGAGCCGATGCTAAGATATATCCAACCTGGTTAATGGGTATGATATTTTGAGATCTAAATTCTAACCAATAGACACAGAGGGGAAAAGAGAGAACAAAAATTAGCTCATGTAACATTAGTCATATGTGCGTTGCAATAGGGTGAGATATGATGTACATGATTCAATTTTTGTTTTCTTTTCTCCTGTATGTTCTCTCGGTTCCTTAGTTTTTTCTAACACTATTTTAGCAATTTTTTATATACGAGTTAGGTTAGCAATTTTTTATATACGAGTTAGGGTAAGAAAGAAAGAAAGATAATTACGTTTTTAAAATAGTAGAGATATGTACTAGTAATATCATTTTTAAAATAAAATATTTTGGAGGTATTTAAAATGCACTTACAAATTTCCGCGTTCCATAAAAGCACTAAAATCTCCTAATGATTTACTATGGCATATTTAACTTCAGACAATGTAGTTTACAACTCAAAATGTGGAACGACAAAAACCGTCGGAAATTTCAAATCTTACAGACAAACATCCCACATTTCGTCCCTTGCCTTTTAAATAAATTTCAAAATAAAGCAGCCATCCATCTGATGTCCGTGAGCCGCACGCCGCTGATGATCCTTTATTACTCTCACATCCCTCTCATTATTTATTTCCTCGTATCTCCAGCCGCACACGGAATATTAAATTATTTCATCTATCTATATCATTTCAAAATATATATACTATTTATCTATTTATCACAATCAAGATAAAATCAAACCGAAAAGGGAAGGCGAAAAGTTCAGTCAAAAAAAAAGAAAGAAAGAAAGAAAGGCGAAAATACTTCGCCGTCGTCAAGTAGACGTCGCCGTCTCGCGGCCGCATCCGCAGCCAGCCTCTCCCCCATCTCATCGTCTTCCTCCTCGCATCGCCTCGGGGACCCCAAGAATCCGAGCAATCCGATCCCCCATCTGCTTCTCCCTAGGCCCGCGCGAATCTTGCGAGGAAATCTCGCTGCCGGATTCGAAGAAACCGCCGGATTCCGTGGACAAATCAAGAAACCCCCACCGCCGCACAAGGTGTTCGTCCATGGACACGGAGCCGCTGCTGTCACCGCTGTCGCCGTCGCCGCACCTGCTCCACCCGCTGCCGGAGCACGCGGAGGTGTCCACCTTCTCGCCGCCCCTCTCGCCCTGCCCTTCCCCGGCGTCCTCGTACAAGGAGCGGATCATCTTCGGCGCGCACCCGCCGCCTCCGCCGCCGCCACCGCCACCGCCACCTCCGCCCCCGCCGCGGGGGAGACGGTACTACCGGCGTGTGTCCGGGGATGACCTCGATGTGCCGTCCTGCTCGTCCTCGCCTTCCCCTCCCTCCGACGAGGAGAACCCGCCGTCGCTGTTCGACTTCATCGCCGGGGCGCGCACGAACCTCCACCGCTCGCGCACCGCGCCGGCCATGGCGCCGCTCAACGCGGCGGCTATCGCCGCGGCCGCCGCCTCGGGGGACAGCCGGAACCCGCCGCCACCCCCACGGCGGCCGGCCATCGTGCTGCACGCGTTCCTCTTCCTGCTCGCCTACCTCGCCCTCGGCGTCACCTTCTACGCCGCCTTGCCGGGCAACTTTACCTCCTCCGCTGGCCCTACCCACCCTGTCGCCGACGCGCTCTACTTCTGCATCGTCACGCTCTGCACCATCGGCTATGGAGATATCACACCGGCGACCCCCGCCGCGAAGCTCTTCTCAATCTCCTTCGTCCTCATCGGGTTTGGCTTTGTTGACATCCTACTATCCGGCATGGTCTCCTATGTGCTTGACCTTCAGGAGCACCTCCTCATCACCGCGCTCAAGAATCCCCGCTCCGTGCGCAAGCACAGGCACAATTACATCTTTGATCTTAAGAAAGGTCGGATGCGTGTGCGCATGAAGGTTGCGCTTGCACTCACCGTGGTGGCCATCTGCGTGGGTGTTGGTGCCGCGGTGCTCAAGAGGGTCGAGAATTTGGGGTGGCTCGATGCCGTTTACCTCGCTGTGATGTCGGTGACCACCGTTGGGTATGGTGATCACGCGTTCCGGACACTGGCTGGGCGGCTCTTTGCATCCGCGTGGCTGCTCGTGTCGACTCTGGCTGTTGCAAGGGCATTCCTCTACTTGGCGGAGATGAGGATTGACAAGAGGCACCGTGCAATGGCTAACTGGGTACTGTCGAGAGACATGACCGTGTCAGAGTTTCTTGCTGCTGATATCGACAACAACGGTTATGTCACGTAAGTCTGCGAGGCCTTAGCTATTCTTTTCCTGCTTGCATTTACCGTGAGTTTTAGAAAATATGTGCACAGATACTTCTTAATCCTTGCTGATGATGATCTAGCAATTTACAATTGAAATAGATGTTTGAACATCCAACATAGAGACTTTGCTAGGTATAGGATTTCTGAACATTAAGCAACGTGTGCTAGTTGGATAAGGCCTTCATGTCGACTAATCAATCATTAACCCTGCTTGTTCACTAGGTTGTTGAGTGTTGACATATTGTGCCTGCTGCTCTCTAGTTCATTTTAGTTACAACTAATGTAAGGTGCAACAGAGGCCTAATTTATTGAAGGAGTATATGTGGGTATTGATATTTTTTCGGGCTCACAATTTGTATGGCTGAGTATTGGGTTGTGTGGATTGTACATTGCATTTCGGAATTCAGAACTCTTGTAGTTCGGATAAATAAGAAATCAGAATGGTGAAACTGGGAAAGAAACCCTCGGCTTAGTACTGGATATGTGAGTTTTATGGTATTGGAATTTTGAATTTACTGAAATGGTAGATTTGAGAAGTGTTGAATAGTTTGGTGCTTGGAGACTGAGCACTGTTTTAGATCCATGGATATATCACACTACAAGAAAAAATGAAATGTGCTCTGAGAAGAATTACCTTTCTGAATATACAGCAGCTAGTTTTAAAATGTTGATCGTTTGCATTCTAACTGGCATGTATTCGGGAACACGGGACAGAAGCAGTACCATTTATGTTGATCATGAATTCATGCAACTTCTTTCTGATGGCATACAGAATGAATGATTTAAGAATGGAATCTTCTTTTCCTTGTTTCTTGATACATCTTAGTATGAACAATGAAAATATATTGTGCAATTATATGGCTATTAATGAAAACAAATATGCCAAAACTGAAAGAGCTTTACAGTTTGTCAATACAGGAATATGACATTAGATGAATAGAAATTCTAACATTTGAAGTTGTAAGAATGTGTTGTGTAGGAGAGCATTTCAGTTAATAAATAATTTGGTAGAACCTGCTTCTTTCATGATCTTATATTTTCTCCTCTGTTTCAAGAAGGTGGCTGGACTAATATTGTGAAAGAGAGGGAACAATTTTTTTTGCGTTTTGAACTGTATTTTGTTGGTCTTTTGGCTCTATTGAGTGTATGGATATTAATGAGATTTGTGCATTGAATCGATTTGTGTTTACAAATACCTAGAAAAAGCAAATCTTTTACTGTGGTTTCATAAAAAAAGGTGGGAACTTTGCCTTCTCTAGCAACCCGGATATATCAGTTGCCATTCCAATACAACATTGGAGATCACGATAATAAATTAGTTGCACGGCTAGCCTGTGATGCCTAAATAGCTACTTCCTCCATCCCAAAATTCTGGTCGTTGTACCGTCCCGACGCTGTCCCAAAAAAGATGCTGTTTTATCAATTCAAATGTTTGGATATGCTAATGATGGCTTTGCACTGTGTATTTTTTATGGCCATGGCGCCAATGTGAACTGTAACTCTACCATGTGTCCCTGAGTTATGGAAGTATTGCAATCAGAAAATATCTCTGGAACCTCCTGGGGAATGCATATACACTTAAATCAAATGATCACTGAATCAAATGAATGAGGGTAACTTGGTCATTTTTATTGCTCACTAATTTAGGTCAGAAACCTTAAAGCGCCAAGAATTTCGGGACAGAGGAAGTACTGTTTATAAACACTTTTTGGCTCATTGGTTTGAACCGCATTTAGCTGGTATTTTGCTTGATGTGTTAGATTGAGTTTCGGGAGATTAATGAAATATGTGCATTAAATCAATTTTTATTTACAAATATCTAGAAAACGAAAACCTTTTAGTGTAGTTTCACAAAAAGGTGGGCACTTTGCCTTGTTTAGCAACCCAAGATAACAATATACTTCAGTTGCACATATCCTGTGATACCTATTTTTCACAGTACGTTGATTGTACCAGACTGATCAGTAGTACTCTTAAAGTGGCATTTGATTACATATGTTGACAGCATGTGCTTTAATTTAGTGCGGATGCAAAAGGCAGTTTTTCTTGAAATGCTTGCGAGATTATCTGCACAAATTTATCTTTCACTTAGAATGATCACTCTAATGTCCACTACCACAGGCTTATTAGGGAGTAGCTACAGCATGCAAGCATAAGCCTAAAAATGGTTCGTTTACTTAATTTTTTGCATAGAATTTTATTTTATAGCACTTTTTATGCATATTATTGCTACAAGCCTGCAGTATAAATGTGTTCACAATCGACATTGACATACAGGTTGCAATCACTTTTAGTTAGGTAATAGCTTAATAGAATGTTAGCAATGATATGTATTGATCATCACCGAATTTGCCACAATGGTTGAGTGTGATCCTCTTGTAATAGCTTGGAATTTTATTGTTTGTCATAATCCCTGAAGAATACAGCTTCTTCTAGCTGTATTGATTATTGTTCTGACCATCATTTTTGTTGTTCAGGAAATCGGAATTTGTAGTTTACAAGCTCAAGGAGATGGGAAAGATTTCAGAAAAGGACATAATGATGATCTGTGACCAATTCCAAAGGATGGACTCAGGAAACTGTGGGAAGATTACGCTTTCAGATCTTCTCGAGAGTCATCACTTGGTCACTGACCTTAGCGAGAAGAAAAAGGGGAAGAAATCATAATATATCGCAAGACACAGAAAAAAAATTGTAGGTTAGTAAGCATTTTGCTCATGTAAGATATGCAGAAACATCAATAGTAGAAGAGCTAGGAGGCTTCCTCCTACGCTGAATTCAGAAAGCATCCATTGATGGTAGGATAGCTTCAGAAAAGGTAGTTTACTGCTCTCCAGCTATGATTTTACCCTAGAAAGGGCGAGAAGATCACTGCTGTGAATAGAAGCTGTAAATAGGAAGGATTAAGGCCATTTATTCAGATTCATTATAAATATATATTATATGGAGGGTTGGCTGGTGGCTATTTGGCTTTCATGTTCTTCTGAAAATTATCATGGCCAAAGTTGTGGTTGGTTGGTGAGACAAGAAAGATGAGCACGCCATTTCTGGTTATATGCTTGCAATATAGTAGACACCAGACATTTTTTTTCTTTATGATTTGATGAAGACGTTTCTGCTGCTGACGCTACGAAGGCGACATCAGCCTTTGTCATCAAACCTGTTTTGTATTCTTCTGCTCTGATTGACAATTCTTTCGGACTCTCTGAATTCATGGACATGAAATTAAGAGCATAATTTATTTATTTATGGACATTATATTGGACGTAGAATTATGGGGCTTTGTGCCACGCCGCGTGGCATGAAAGGATTAGGTAATTAATTGGAAAGTGAAGTGTTAATTGAGTGAAAAATTGGATAACAGTTTCCGACCCCTGGTGGGTATAATTAGGGTCGTCTGTTCCATGATCGAGAATTTCATCGACAGCAATCGTGATTCTGAAGCTAACATCTACAAGGTAACGATTATAAAATCACCACGTAGGATGAGAAACCGGACGATGATATTATCGTTCATCAGTTTTGGGATGCGCTTCAAAGAAACAGAGAGATGGCGTGGTACAGAGCAAGAACAGTCACAATGCTAATCCAGTGATTTGTTGCCCAAGAACACAAACAAGAACAACCATCATGACTAGTGTTCCACTTCATCCTAAATCTGCAGCAGCAGCAGCAAAAGGCGAACAGTTTGATCTTGAATTCTTAATCGCATCGGCATCAGCTGCTACGATGATGAGGGCGGCGGCGCCGGCAGCGGCAGGGTTGTCTTCTCCTTCACCTGCGGCTCTGCAGGAAAAAAAAAAGCCCAAAAAGGAAATCAACATTGATAATCTCTGCTCAAAATTCATCGGTAATTAGAATTGATTGAAAGATTAGTTGATTAATTGATTACTTGAGATGAGAGCCTTGGGCCGGTCCTTGAAGAGGATCTTGTGCCGGATCACGCCGATCACCTCCAGCTCCGTCTCCGCCGCCGTCTTCTTCTTCCTCAGCACGAGGAGAGGCTTCTTGAGCGCCACCTTGTTGCCGGCGAGCTCATGGTACCCCACGGTGAAGGTGAACGCCGCCTGGAGATAGATACTAACAGTGTCAGCGCCGGCGATCGAATCAATCGAAAATGTGAAATGGCGGCGGCGGAGGCGGAGGAGGAGGAGGAGGTGGTTCTTGCCTTGGAAGACGGGGAGGCGGCGGCGGCGGCGCAGAGGCGGCCGATGTGGAGGCCCTGGATGCGGCCGGAGAAGCACGGCTGTGGCTGCACCACGCCCTGCACCTCCACGATGGCCCACTCCGGGCACGCCGCCTCGCCGCACCCGCACCGCACGCGGATCTGCATCGCAGCCGCCGGTGGAGGCGAAGGCGAAGGAAGAAGCAAAAACGGTGAGATTTTTCTGGGCGTTTGGCGCCAAAATGGCGAGCTAAGTTGCTGCCTTCCCGCCATTCCCCCTATCTTTCTTTGCTTCGCGCCAAAACAAAAATAAAATTGGATTTCTTAGGAGAAATCGTATTGGGCTCCGCAGTTTAGGATAGCCAACCCAGAACTGGTATTCAATATCTCTACTTCCTCCATTTCAAAATAAAATTAACTTAGGATAAACTAATATAACAATAAATCTGAACATAAAGATAATAAGATATCTATTCTGCTTTATGCTAGATAATGTTCCATGCTATTTTAGGTTGAAGACGGTGAGAATATGTTCCTTCTTTTTTTCTCACGTACATGCCAGAAGCATATGATTCCAGTAATCACACAGAAATTAGAGACAGAACACAAGCAATCATGTAGAAGAGTAACCATGAATGTTAACAGTAACATCCAAGTGTAACAGCTTAACATCAACAGCTTGTGCTCCTGACCGCATTACAGGTTTACAACAAATTACACGCGAAAAATAGTTCATGTTAAACACTTTTGTCAATAAAGATTACCCGAAAGAGCAGAAGTCGACGACACGACAAAGCGCAACTTTCAAACTTCTCAACTCAACAGCTGATAAACTTTACAGGCCAGGAAGTTACAAGCTTACATAGTTGTCATATGTAGTATCATGTAAACAATCATCTGAACACCTACAACTTTTGTCTACCAACATCTCCATTGGGGCATTAAAAATATACTACTGAGAGCTACAAACACGGATCTGATCATTACTTCGTCTTGAACAAGCTAGCAAATATGCGGTGAAGGCGGGAATCCCTGGAGGCTAATGACCTGAGTAGGACATGGAACATTGTTGGAACTCTGACCCCGAACTCGACTCGAAGATAGAATGAGGAAGGGCAAAGTCAGTCTCCGAGAACTCTGTGCCGTTACCTCGTTGCCTCTTCGCTGCCCTCTCATGCTTTGGACTAGCGGTAGGAGAACCAGGCTGACAGTTGGAATCAGGGGTTAGTGGTTCATGGCGGGACAGAGAATCATCGCGATGGGGGCTCTTGGTTGCTTCGTTTCGTCCTCCATTGTCCCTATTGGAAGGTACACCTTGAGTTGGAGATTCAGATGTAGGTGCAGGAGTCGAGGGGTCAGTCCTTTCGGAGTCAGGGAACTGATCGCTTGGCAATGTGATGGAAGCACCAGCAGCAGGTGTTTCAGATTTCACACCACCAAGACGCTGCTGCTCCTCAATGATCTTCTTGAGGTACTTGCCCTGCGCCTCAATTCGCAACTGCAGCTGCCGTTGTACCTGAAGAGAATGTTTATCATATCATTGGGGCCTGCTCTTTGCTGGATATTTCACAGAGATTTGAAGAATATGTGCATCCAGAACAATTTTGTTGCATAAATTTGGAATATTTTAGTAACTCCGGAATAGGCTTAATAGATATATAAGGATGGAGTACAAACGTTAGAAGCTAACAATTTTATGATGAAAGGAACTTCCACAAAAGACTTACTTCTAACTGTTCATGTAGACGCTTTTGGACCTCCATCTGCAGCTTCAGAGCTTCAGATATCTGTAATCCACTGTGGAAAAAAAATGTCACGATGAATATTGACTATTGAGGTGGAGAAAAGCACCAATCAAACAGTAACATAATGGAACTGTCCATTGAAAAGATAAATAGGCATTGAAATCTTACAGAAGATAAATACAAGGCACAATAACAAATGGCTTAATTTTTTCAGCTAAATGGAAAAAGCATATTGATCAGCCTTAAGTTGTTTCACGTACTTTGTTGGTTTTCTAGTATCTAGGATTTTTGTTCTTGAGGATGTTGAAAGCCAAAAATGGTGGGTGGAAGAAATTATGTGTAAAATACTAGTTTTAATTTCAATCCAGCAGAAGGGAGTACAATTTATTATTCCATGATACTTTCAACTATAGAGGGACTACAATTTATAAAGCGATATTTGCTTAGCAGCATGTCAGCATGCAAACAATGATGGTAATAATTTCAAGAGTTGGTCATAGTAGATTTACTAGTAAACGGTAAAATGTGGCATACCGGAATACTTCCATCTCATACCATAACAGTATGCCAGTAGAATTTCTTTTTTATTTACAAAATGACTGGTATGATATTGGAGAAATAACTAGGCTTATGTATACTTACGAGGATCCCTCAAGTCCAGCAAGCAAATCTCCAGGGTCTTTGTTTTCAGCCTTGTTACCTACCAAAGAAACAAAAATTAGGATAAGCTAAAAGAATGCCAGAGTACTAAATAACGCAATGCATGACGACGAGATTGTTCGCGTACCATCAGCTGAAGAGTCAGGAATATACTTAGCGAGCCTGTATTTCTAGAAACAGGAACGGCGAATTAAATAGGATAAAAAAATACTAGCAACAAAAAATATTAAAGGGCAAGTAACACACTGTAACAAGATGTACCTGCAAGTGACTTTTCACATGGTATATCGTCAATCCTTGTACGCCCATAATTCTTAGAACTCCTTTTGGAGTTGCTCCTGTTGCAGTTCAGGAATTCAAGTGTTAGCAGAAGCATAAATTTACAGTTACATGGACTAAAGTTACCATATCCAAAAAAAACATGTATACAGAACAGTCTCTAACTCTCTACATATGTTTAATAAAATAATTAAAAAAAGAATAAATGAAGACACCATTGCAGTAGAATACATACTATCAGGACCACCAAGTTGAGTAACAGCCTCAACAAATCGTTCGTGCAGCTCATTTGTCCACCGTAAGCGTTGCCTCGCAGCCAAGTTGGAATTGTTATTTGCTCCATTATCTGGCTCCATATTGTTGCCACCTAATTCCATATGCTGCTGATGAGCGACTGAGTTACTACAGTTGGGGCAACACTAGATTCAGGTTTTGGTTAATACAATGATCATCACCTGGGGAAAAAAATCAGAGAGCCAGATATTATTATTTAACAAAGTCAGTTTTACTTACAATGATCACATACAATGTTTGCTGGTGATATAAGTACGAAAACACAATTGATCGGTGCAAAGTTGCAGTGGCAATTTCCTATCCATCTTCTGAAGATTAAGACAGTCACAAGTGTTTGTAGAAAGATTAATCACATTTGTGAGCTTAACAACATAAGGAAGTTCTCTTTGCTGCAGAAGAGAACACTAGTAGACCAGGAAACTGCCATTTCTAGCATTTCTATCAAGAAAACAAGCATGTGCAACACCATTCAATACCTCTATCCAATTGATCCATCATACCATATTGCATTACATGGCAGGTTAGCCAAACAAAGTGGCCCATAAAACTGGTAAACTAAAAAAGCTTGCAAGGCAAACGCTCTAAGCGACAACCAGCCAGCATACTGTTAGCGCGACAATAGTTGCGCGCATAGCTTGCACGGTGCACCAATCGAAAAATTACCACCTATGGTTATTTATTTGCTCTCCATTTACAACCCACACAACCTATCGTCAGACATATGAAGTTGCTTGATACATGATGTTCTTGATGCCCTTCAATTGCACAGTAGAAAAGATGAAATCAAGCAAGCAAAAATTGCAGCTCCATGCTCAAAACAAAGAGCACCCCATATATGCCAACCTACTACCACCAGAGAACTCATCACAAACAGCGCGAGCCACACGCCATCTCCGGCGGAGGTGGGCCCGACCAGTCAGCCTCAGGAAGGCTTTTTTTTTTTCCTTTCTCCTCGCTTCCATTTTTTTTTCCCTTTTCCATTGGGGGAACAAAAGCAAAGAACATCTCAACACGGAAAGCAAAAAACACACAAATTTTACAGCGAATTCTCTCTACAGAGGCAAAGTAAATTTGGGGAAAACCGCTCACGCACCAAGAAACCAGCGGAATCGAGGAGCTCCCCCCGGACCGAATTCCAGCCCGGATTGGGGGGGAGGGGGGGGGGGTTAGAAGCCCTCGGCAAGATCGGAGCTCTGCGGCGCCAGTGGAGTGGGCGAGGGTGGAGAGGAGAGGATTGGTGGGTTGGTGGGTTCTTGGCTCGGCGAGGCGCGGCGTGGGGGAGAGAATTCCACGAGATTCTCTTCTCTCCTCTCCTCTTCTTGTCTCGTCTTCCCCGCGTAGGCGTAGGCGTAGGCGTAGGGCGTAGGTGTGTGTGGCCCTCTGCTGCTTGCTGCGTTGCCTTTCTATTCTCCCTGAGCCTACTCGGTAGGATGACCTGCCCATAGTTAAAAAAAAAAAACACGATGCACCTTTTTTTCAGTTTGAACCCTGGGTTTTTGTATATTATTATTAGGTCGGTAAATCTATCACTCCCTCTTTTCCAAAATATAAGCTAAATTCATAACTAAATTCATAACTAAAAGTTTGAACATGTGTCTGTTTAAATTCATAACTAAAAGTTGTTATATTTAAGAACGAAGATGGTAGTTTTTTAAAAGAAAAAAAGAAATAGGGTATACGCTGGTCTCACATGAGCACGCACTCACCTCTATGAACGCGTATATGCGCGCTCTATATCTATGAGTATTTCTAAGAGGTTGGACCATCACATCTTGAGATTGACGAAGAAACTATAGACAACTCACTGTCGTCGCATCGATGGATTCATTGCCTACAACTAAATGAATAATTAATCATAAATACGAGCATTCATGCTAGGTCTAATTGTTTATTGAGTAAATTTTATCTTGATCCATATTTTATTATCGATGTTTCACTTTGGACTATCCTTTTTCTATCAATGTTTTCACTTAGTTTCACTTTTGACCATCCGACTCTCTTCTCAAGCATATGAACTATCTCGATTATGTCGATAACTACTCATCAATGAACTCTCACAACTATATGTAACTCACAGCTATATGTAAGACTATTTTTTTAGCATATGATAAGTTGATGTAAATAAATAAAAGAGTTGAGGGTGATAAGGTAAAAAAAATTTGGCTCGAAGTAAAAATATTGATTAAAGGGTCATTCAAAGCGAAACATTGGTAATAAATTGTGGTTTAAAGTGACATTTACTTTTGTTTATTTAAAAGTTCATTTTTTAAAGGCTCCAACTGTAATTGTTTCAAAATTTTAGAACATGATAATATTATCATTTCAACTTATAAAAAAACATTTTGCTTAAGCATATAAAAATTATTACACCAACCAAGACAATTGTAATTGGGGAATTTTGCAATAAGACTTTCATGCCTATTCAGGAGATTGAGCAGAGAAGAGAAGAGGACAACCTCGTTCCATTGATGGTGGAATAAATCAAGCTCAATCGAAACGACTTATAACAACAACCCTCGATAGCAAGATTTTTTCTTAAAAAAGGTAATATTATTTAAATTAAAAGGTTTTAAAAACCATTAAATAATAAAATATGCTACTATCATAAAGCAAGGCTTCTTTTTTAATTAAATTTTGAAAATGGAAAATCAGCGAGACATAAGAAACTTAGATAGCAAGCACTAAGCTACAACTTGCATTCTTTACCTTACCTTGTAGAGAGTTTTGTAGGTAACGCAAAACGAGAAAACTCATTGGTACATGATTAATTAATTATTAATAATTATAAACCTGAAAAATGGATTTATTTAAATTTTAAACAATTTTTATATAGAATTTCTTTTGCAAAAACATATACACTATTTAACAGTTTGAAAAGCGTGTTAATGGAAAATAAAAAAGTTGAAATTTGGAGTTGAAGAAAAGAACTAAGTCGTGTGTGAACCAGCATTTGTGATGGGAGTTTTGGCGACAAGTGAAACGAGATAAGTCATCTAATACAATTAATCAATTATTAATTATTACAAACTTAAAAATATATAATTTTTTATTTTTTTAAGAACTTATGTATAGAAATTTTTGCACGAAATATATCGTTTAACAGTTTAGAAAGTGTGTTAGTGGAAATGAGAAAGTTGTCTATTTAAGTTTTAGAAAAGGACTCCGCCTAAGAGCAAGTTTAATACTCCTTTCATTACAAATTAATCATCATATTACATAGATACACTAAGACCAAGAAAAACTAATAACTATCCCATACTATATTTACTCGACGACAAACTCCATGCATGTATCATCTCCACTATTTCCTAACCAATAGCAAATCAAGATATTGCATGTTGGTTATAAATACTCGTGTGCATAGATGCGTGCATCAATGTTCATTTACTCCCATGCACAAATAACGATTAGACTTAATGAATGAATACAATATGATGATCATTTAGGAACAACTTAAAAAAATTATATGATGATAATTTTGGATCATGGAGGGAGTAGTTGGTTAAACCAACTATAAACTTATACGTGGAGAAGAGAAAATTTGAAAAATGAAGAGAGTCGCCTCTTATGCAAGAGCTATCTATTCATATACTTCAAGATAAATACAATAAATGCATAGGAAAGAGATGAGAAGAAAAATACAGATAACTTTATAGCTTATCTAATATACATGTTAACTCTAATATGAGCTATAAGTTCATAGTTGTAAGTAGAGTACCCAGCTGCTCATCTCAACAGACCAAATAAGATGAAGCTTTTGACTTTCTATAAGTTTAGACCTGATGCATCATGAACATAGACATGTCCATAACCTGATGCATCATGAACATAGGCAAACCTGATGCAACGAGAGGCCTTCCATGAACCTGGACATGATTAATCATCCATGTTCATAATATGGCGATTTTAGTGGGTGCAAGCTGAATTTTCATACGCAGGAAGGAGACAACAAGCACACCTGCTCTCGAGTCTCGACTCGCTGGCCAATGGCGTCTCCCCTCGTCGAGCAGGCCGTTGGATTGTGCCACGTGGAAGATCTCAATACGTCCAAAGTCGTAAATGGTCAAAGCTTTGCTGCTAGAAAGTGTACCAAGTTGCTTTTCTATGAACAATTTGGAGAGAACGCACACTTTGAATGAGAGTTGTTTTTATTTTTTTGAACATCTTTAATAAAATTTTTAAATGGATCCTTTACTATCTTTAAAGAAATTAATGTTTTAGCCACAGTGCTGATAAACGCTGCATTGTTAAACCTTGGCCACAACATAGTACTTTTCTAGTGTCATAGTATTATTTTATCACACCATCAATATTGGAAATAGTATAGCAACAGGATTATTTCACATTTTTAGGGAAACATTATTTATTAAAAGAACTCATTTCAACCACTTGCTGGCCACCGTAAATGGCTTTTCCTTAATGGCAGAGCCATGGCATTTTTAGAGTTCACACAAATCTAAGTTATGGACTTTTATTGAACTAAAGAAAAGGTTGATGCAAATATTAGGGATAAAGGAGTTATATGTTGTTCCTCATAAAAGTTTTGCGTTCTGAAATGGCCCATGATCAAGTTACTTTTGTTTTTTCCCTTTTAATTTCCATGTCAGCAGATTTTAATATGTAGAACATGTACTGAAGTACATCATATCCATATGGGTAGAATATTGCTTCACAATAATCATGTAGGAATTCACGGGAAAAAAATCACGTAGGATCATAAAGCTTCCTAAAAATTCAAACAATATATCCAGGAAATTTAAAGGACATGTTTTTTTTTGCACAATTCCCACAAAAATCCTTCAAATTCCGTGCATTCCAATGAAGGCCTTATCGTCTATCGATGCACACGAAAGCATTCGAAAGTGGTTAGAATCGAGAAAATCGTACAAATGCGAAACCCTCAACAAGATTGGAGAGGAACAAGAATTGGAACTGTCCATGCAAAATCTTGATACTAAGGTATATCCGGTGCAATCTTGTACTGCTCGTTGGAGCCATGCATGACCTCTGTTGCAAGCTAAAGAGATCACTTGCATGGGAGAGGCATCGATTTCATCTTTAAATCTTAGACACCTAATTCACTACTGGTTTGTAATTGTAAATGAGCTGGTCGTTGTCGAAAGTTGCCCAAAATTATAGTATTTTTTGGATTTGGAGGCTTCCGTTGCAGGAATCTTTAGAAAAGATGCCCGGAATATTCCTTCAAGGCTAGTCATCACTTGTGAGAAATGGTTTCTCTGTCTCTTCTTCTTTGTTTCTGTAATGCTTACTATGTGCTGGAAGGGGTTAATTGGGCATAAACAAATGGGGATTAAGGTGAAGACGAGGACAAATCTTTCCTTGTTGGAACCTTTTGTATTGTTTTAGTGAGTGTGAGACCACGATTCTAACTTTGGCCCAATGATAGAATATGTAGAAGGTAGTAGCAACTTTCAGCTCTGCATGTGTGTTCCCAGAAGTGTTTAGATTGGTCATGTGCAAATAATGTTTGTAAATTGTAATTTGCCAAAAAAAAACTCCTGTATACTTTTCTGTGTATTTATTCCAACATGTTATGATTCAAAGTAGTATGGTTTCATATTGGAGATCATGTAGGTGACCAAACACAGCAATATACCAAGTGAAAATGATGATGGTGATGTATAACTTACGACTGAAATTTTGTAGGAAGAATTGAAACTTAAAAGGGCAGTAGGATGTGTTTTTCCCATCTTTCCTAACTCACTTTTCTCTTTTTCTTTTCCACGCGCACGTTTTTCAAATTACTGAACAGTACTTTTTTTAAGTTTTCTATAGGAAAGTTATTTTAAAAAAATCATATTAATCCCTTTTTAAATTTTTTAGCTAATACTTAATTATTACATATTAATAGAAGAAGCTGTTATCAAGAAATTCCAGTTTCAAATGTATATCTAATGTATATCTTGATAGAACCAATTCCAATCCAGGTAGTGTGAACAGAGGATATGGAAGTTCTTAATCACGCATTAATAGGCAACACCCTTTTCCATACTCGGCCTTAATTGAATAATACCAAGTGGCAAGAGCCATTCAATTTGCAAGTCATGTTTAAGAAAGATGATGTAGTCTACGAAATGCTACTGCTTTCAACTATTAAAAAAAAACTTTGTTCCTGTTGACTTACAAATTCAAATAAATTTTTATATTGATGTTGCATACAGTATTTGGATATTGATCAAATTTTATTTGCTGATTCTAACAAATGAAGTGTTTTCTGAAGCAGTTTAGGCAATGAAGACTCTACGTGGTACATGTGTAGACAAAAATGGAAGGGGTATTTTGCATTCACCTATTTGCATAGAAAGGTAGGAACTGATATTCGAAATTGTTTCAGATGGATATATCAGTTAAACATGTCAGAACCCAAATCCCACGGTAATAGTATTATTTATCAAGGAAGGCACTTGATCTAGCACATTAGGCATTTTATAAGATATGCTGATTGGATTGATAACATAAGAGAGAAAACCTTGCTACTTGACAATATTGGCATGCATTAGACAGAGAACAAGATGGCCTCTGCAAGATTGGCAGAGCATCCCCCCTTCTTACCGAAATTCGAATTCCGAAATTCGACATGACTACCCGCAGGACAAGAAAACTGGTGTTTGCACACCCAGATTGCGTCGAACGACATGGCTCAGCAAGACTTGCGCTTAAGCTCAGGTGACTTCTGGAGGATCATTTGGCCTTCAATGCCCGAGGGTGTCGGCTTGCCCTCAGGACTATGCAGGTTGATTGGGCTGACAGAGAGCTGGTGGAAGATGGAGGAGCTCAATGTGTCGGTGGAGCCACACATGACACCACCAGAGAGCTCCGGGAGATCATTGTCCGAGATGCTGAAGCCGCTTGAGGCAAGCTGCTCGGAGACGATCTTGCATGCCTTCTCTAGTAGAGTGTCGATGTACTTCTGGTAGGCTTCCATTCTGATCTGCACATGCTTCTGGACCTGATCATGGGAAAACGAAATAGTCAACTATTGTGTGTTGGACAATTCCTGATTACAATGAAAATCTTACAACTAACAGATCTTCAATAGAGCTTTTCATGTTGACATGTTGTGTGACATGCCAAGTGTTAAAAAGTGCAGTTGTAGAAATGATAATGAACAAGTGTGTTCCACATTTTTCAGTAACACGAGATGCACCGCATAAATCCTGAAGGACCGTCTGTTCTGAATATTGGTGAAGATCAGCCTCACGGTACATCATTTGTTTTAAAGCTTGAGGGCTTTGTTCTTATGTAGCAAATACTGAAGTTGGTGAGTACTAGCTCTTCTTTCTTGCTAACGGCGTGTATAAAAAGCAAAGAATATTATGACGGAGCAAGCTTTCAAAGTTACCTCCACTTGTTCATGCAGTCTTCGTTGCATTTCCATCTGTGCTCGCAATGCTTCCTTGACCTCTTGATTTCTGTAACAAGTACATGTGACATTTTAACTCTTTTTCAACTAGAATAACACGAGCACTATTATTAAAATATTTGTATTTGCCAAAATGGAGAAATCAAATGTCCAGGATGAGTATCCTATGGAGCTTACTCTTTCACATCTTGAGTAGAAACTCTAGGCGACACACTCATTCCACCTTGGGCATCTAGAAGATAGGATGCTGGAAACCAAAGCAGAGGTCAGAGGTTAGTTGAAGGTCAATAGAACTCTTACAAGTGTTTTTTCAAGTCAAAAAGACATATCTGCGTAACAAGTCAAGAATTTGACTACAAGAGCAAACTCAATCTACAAATGTTTCCATTTGAAACAATTACAGTAAGCTGCAATTCAACGATACATGTAGCAACACTATGCTTAATATTGCCAACATGTTGTGTATAATTTCTCTTCCATTTCCCACTGATGAACCTTGATGTGATTATTCATGTTAGTACTCCTACTTAGTAATATGCAATTATTAGTGGGACTAAATTTAACTCAAGACTGAACTTCTTCTATGCAAGGCAAAAGTACAACCAACAAATTCTCCCTACTGGATAGGACCAATAGCTTCTGGATCAGCATGTGTGCCACTACGAATTTGCATATACGCATATGGAATCGCTATATTTGTGGTGACACAAATATTGATAGATTTCAGTCAGTTTTTTATGCATGGAGTCTTTGGCATTTGTACACAGCGCACGTGTTGGTGCTAGTTTTGCAGGTACCCGTATGTATCGTTTACTTATCAGTCAATTTCTGGTTTTCTTCTACTACACCGTAAATCCTATATAAAAATTATGGTGTAAATATTGGAATTTACAATGTAAGTTTTGAAAACTACAGTGTAAATTTGTGTAATTACAGTGTAAATATATGTAATTTACAATGTAAAAAAACAATTGACTATTTTATGGTGAAAAATGTGACGTCATAACTATAGCTAGTCCCATATGCACATGTAATTGTTGAACCACCCAAATGCATAACAGTAGTAATATAAATCTTCCTGCTACACCTACAATCCACACCAACATTTTTTTCTCTTCCTGTGAAACGTGTGAAAAAGGAAAGCTTGTCTACTGACGTAAAATACTCCTCCACATACAGATTCCCTCTCACCATTCAGTCCTTGGTTGCCTGCAGATCACTCAAACTACGAGTACTCCCATTATTTCCCACATCAGATCCACTCTATTCCTTCATGTCCCTACAGATTGGTGCCCCAGAACAGAGATGTATGGTAAGCTTAAAGGAAATTCATAACACTGTTAACTTAGCTGCCATCTCCAATCCATACGATTTCCAGCAATCCCTGGTCTTTCAAGAAGTTGCTACCAACTGATTCCTCCCAAGATGCATCCAAACTCAACACCGGTAAACCCAAGCTACCATCTCCAAATCATATAACCCCAAGCAATCTCCAATCTTTTCAAGAAGTTAGCTACATAGTGATTCCTTGCAATACATCAATATTGATCAAATTGCAATCAATGATCAACCAACTTTATGCTCGCATCAAATAGACACCAGTTCATGAGCAGAGCCATATTTAACGTGTCCACAGATCAATGGCAGGATAGTTGCATGACTTCAGAATGAACTTCCACAATTTTAAAAAATTGGAGTTGTTGCAGCAAGACTTGGAAGTTAGAACATTAATCGAAATAAACAGTGAGGTCGGTAGATTGCTTTGTATAACTTACCATCTTTAGATTGCTCCGATGCCTCTTTGCCAGATTGTTTCCCCAGTCTATATTTCTGGTCAAGGAAGATCAAACTTAATAGCTGTATTTCAGACTTTGCACGACATGCAAAAGTATTATGAATTACCTGAAGATGACTCTTCAAGTGGAAAAGAGTGAGCCCCTTCACACCCATTGTCCTCAAGATAGTTTTAGGTGTTGCTTCTGCAAAATAATCATGCATTGAGTAATCAATTTAAAAATATATATAATGAAATCACATCTTAGCTTGTTTTACTAGATTCCCCTGGATTTTTCACGTTGTAGACCTTTTTGAAAACTTATTTTACAAAGAGACCCCTAAAAAAACTTACTCCAGGAATGGACCCTTTTCGCGGCGCCAACATCATTGGCGCCGTGGTCCAACATGACAGCACCAATGACATTGGCGCCGTCCCCCTAGCATCCCCACGGAAGCTAAGTCACTGATGTAATTGGCGCCATCATGTTGGACCACAGCAACAATGATGTTGGTGCCGCGAAAAGGGTCTATTCTTGGAATAAGTTTTTTAGGGGTCTATTTGTAAAGTAAGTTTTTAAAAAGGTGACAAACCAGCAATTTAGAGTGCCAACATTAACTTTTTTAGGTAATGGAATAATTGTCCTAGGCACTGCACCAGAAGATGCACAAAGCCACAAGCACAACCTTTTTTATACTACATAAATGATTCAATTAAGATTTAGAATTTCGATCTAGTATGAGTTTCGCTATGCTACTGATTATACCACCTAGAAGCAAATAAGGAACAATACAATACATGCTTTTCTTTGTATAGA
Source organism: Oryza punctata (assembly GCA_000573905.2). Classification (NCBI taxonomy): domain Eukaryota; kingdom Viridiplantae; phylum Streptophyta; class Magnoliopsida; order Poales; family Poaceae; genus Oryza; species Oryza punctata. The sequence goes on along the minus strand of CM002496.2, from coordinate 12,335,074 downwards.
CAGTTGTCCAGGTGCATAGCTAAAAATAAGGCCTTTTAGGGACGGAGGTAGTAATAACAGAAGCACTTGTAATGTTGGTCTGAGATTTAAATGGTTCATCAAAATACTTAGAACCAAGAGGTAAAAGTGAATCCTTGAGTTTTGATAAAGAAAATAGAGTAAATTACACAAAACTACAGGCCAAATTTTGCGATAAATTTGGTGCTAAATCTGTAGTTTGGTGATATTGTGGCTTAAATATGTAAATTTGCATAGTTCTGTGAAATTTGAAACAAGTCCCAAGAAAATTGACAGTAGTAAATTGAACTAAACTCCTGTCAACAAATTTGAGTAAGACCTCAAAGGAGAAAAAAGCAGCCACTTCTATCACTGCATGTTCTTAATAAATTTTAATGGTTGAATCAAAGACTTCTTGCAGACACCACAGTCCACTAAAATCAAAGCATCAAGCTAAACTAGATCAGTATAGAACCATTATAGCTCTATAACATAAGTAAAGCATTTTGGCATGTAAGCACCAGATTCTACTTTTTAAAGGGCAATCTTGGACAAGGCTATCCAAAGAAATACACCAGAAATGCCTAGACTGCCCCCAAGAAAAATCAAACAGTATCATCTTTGAACAATTATGTTGTTTTTAAGATAAATGAATGCCTTTATTCCGGCCTCTGCATAAGTCATGCATCAACCATTAGTCATTACAAAGTTATAGGCATAGACTAGCACAGACAATGCATAGCACCCATCTCACAAAATTCAAACATGAACGAGAACACTTAAGCACAAAGCCTATCAGTCAACTATGTATTATAGTCAGGTTAAAAATATGCTGTGTGCAGTGATTACTGTTCACTAGTGCAAACAGCACCATGGTTACGTTGTTGAACCAAGATTCATACATCAGATGCTAGAGTAATCAATCCTCTATAGCTTCTGAATGCCCTTTGCCCCAAAAACATGGTTATATGAGAAAACATTCAATGCATACTCTAGGTAGATTATATGCGGTGGCAAGCGCCTAACGCCTAATCACCAATCAGGCGGCCCTAGGTGGAACGATTGGCTATACAAGTGAGGTGGGAGGCGCACAACTACGCAAGCTAGGCAGATTTCTTTCTGAAGTACTAAGCATAGCAGGCGAACCATGTTGGTGGCAACAATCATGCCGCTATGACAACCTCTGTTGCTGGTACTACCACTGGTTTAAGTAGTTTTCTCCACATACTGGTCTTCTCTATGCCTGTGCCAATGCACGTCTGCACCTCATCATGTGGGAAATTGCGAAATCGCTGTATTTATCCCACTGTGTTCACTTACAAACCCCAGAAATAAACCCAAAATGAACAGAAACTTCTCCCAATTCTAACACCAGAAACCACCACCAATTTCGTATTAACAAAACACATTATTAATTTATTATTGCTACCGGTGCAGATTTCGTTAAAGTACAGAACAAGCAAGCTGCTCAAATCAGTAGCCGACCTCGATTTTTCACCTCCAATCAGTAAACCCCCAACTTGTAATTTGTAAACAATTAATGGCTACAAGTTTCCCCTCCAAATCCATCACACAAACACCAATACCAGCCTAGAGCGTGCTAAATCCGCCTTCCCTAAACGCGGTCAAGCGGCATTCTCTCCTTGCCCAAATCGAAGACTAATAACCAAACGAAAGATCCAAAGCTTTCCTGAATCTCCGAACAAACAATGCCCCAATCCCGCGCGAAATCTCCGCTCCCAATCCGAGCTTTGGCGCGAACACCACCACCACCAAGAACGAAGGAGCCCCCGCTCACCCACCCACCAACCAACTAACCGCGCAAGCGCAACGCAATGCGCCGCCTCTCCAATGGCCGCCACGCCGTGCGTGAGCTACGGGAGATCGGAGAGAATGGAGAGAAGCAAAGGGAAAATCTCACTCTCGGGGCCGCCGAGCTGGGCGACGGCGTCGACGAAGCGCTCGTGGAGGTCGGCCGTCCACCGGAGACGGGGCTTGGGGTCGGCAGTCAGCACCAGGCTGGGCCCTCCCGCCGCCCGCCCCGCCTCGCCGCCGTCCGGCCGGTGGTGGATCAGCCCAGGCGGGAACATCTCCTCCTCCTCTTCTTCCTCCTCCTCCTCCTCGCCGGCAACAAGGAAGAAGAGAGGAAAGACGAGACCTTTGCTGCTGCTCCTCCCAAAAGCGAAGGATCCAATGAAAAGTCCCAACGCTTTCTCTCTCTCTCTTTCCTGCTTCTTGCTTCTCCTCTGCTGCTGCTTTCCTGTGGCAGAGGCAGCGATTCTCCTCTCTCTCTCTCTCTCTCTCTCTTGCTCCTCTTCTTGACCTCTCTTCAGCTTCTCTGTCTAGATTGGAGAGTTGTATAATCTGGAGATGGATGGGAACAGCAGTGGCCATAATGATGCGTGTTACTAGCGACGTCATTTTCTTACTGTTGTTAGAATATTACGCCCAACTTACTACTACTACTACTGCCATCAGAGTGATTAGCACACTACAGCCACCCTCCCCATCAACACCTAATTAAGCTCACTCTCAACTCTTATTGGTTATGGAATTAAAGTACAACATCTGAATTATGTTTTCCTAGCTCGGCTTAATTGGATTAGAATCTGGTCGTCTACTTATAGCATGCTCTATGAATTAACGCGCCATTATATGATAGTTACGTAGAAATATATACCACATTATTAATATTTGACTTACTTTTCATAAATATAACATCTGTAGCTTGTTTTTCTTCTCTCTCCTCTTCTCCCTCTTTCACCTAAGAAACATGTAACGTGGTAATTTTTAAAATCCGCTTTCATAATTTATTGTACTCGCTCTTGCGAGCAGCGAGCTAAATTTTTAAACTTAATTTTAAAGTTAATTTTGAGATTTTTTATCATTTTGTATTCGCTTTTAAATCAACAACATTACAACAACACATACACTTATATCCACAATTATTTCTAGTTGCAAACTGTTTTTCCACGATTTATTTTTCCACGACTTATTAGCAGTATATCAAACGATCATAGCATTACCACAAACACGAGTCAATTAATTGTAGGAAATATACAATAATTGGGTTTCTTGCACTTTGGTGCTGAGGTAGGTATTGGGAGCTGGGCAAATGATTGGTGCATGGAAAATTCAGCATGGCCTCTCTACCTGTCTACCATCTCCCAATCGATCTCTACCTGTGTCTGTGGTGTTTGTTGATGCTAGCAAATTGCCAAATGGGATTAGTTTAATTCGGGGGTTTTCGTGCCCTTTTTGCTTAGAAAAAAAGCTAGTGGGTGGAGGATCATGTGAGAGCTGAACAGACAGCTGAGTGGCCCTTCTCCATTTCTTTAATTTTCTTTCGCGTGTTATTTAATTTGTAAAACCATTGCTTACATCGGCTTTGCACATGCTCAATGTCCATATCCACACGTCATGTGTGTTTCCACGCGTACAAATGCAGGAAATGTGGTGCTTCAAATGGTCTCTTTCACCTTGCTAAGAGTGTATATACAATAGACCTAAATTAGCAAAGCTATGGGTCTAATTACATTGGAATTTGTTTGTCGTGTCGACTAAATATAGTCCGTGATGCAGCCCCAAGGAGAAAGAAATGGAACTTACATGCAAGTTACCTTATGAACACAAGATGCGAGAGTGTAGTACCTAGCACAGTAGTAAAGGAGTATGTGACTGATGATGCGATTAGTTTTATATAGAGAATTTAGATATGTACTCCTTATAAGATGGTTTGGTATCTCTATTCTTCGTTTATATCCACTGACATTCATATGAATTTAAACACTTATATGAAGCACGATCCATACATGAATCTATTCAAATTCAAAACATTTTATATTCTTATAATATATGAAACAGAGAAAATACAGACAACATGTAAATTCCGAACATAACACCTCTACTCTAAGTAAAGCATTTTATAAGTGTGATAAAAGGAATTGTGGGGGAGAAACCAGCATTTTAGAAGTACAGAGCGGAAGAGAACTGTCAACGACAAAAACCTCCTAAAAACCTGCTCTTACAACGTGATGCAAAGGACATGGTAAAAAATTGGCGAAATGTGGCATTTAACCGAATCAAGAAATTTTCAAGGAGGCAATGTTCTGCTATATTTTGTTGCAATTACATAATTTTCTATTATATTGTTGATGTAATTGTATTTTCAAGGAGCCTGTGCATTGCAACGGAAAACAAATTGTATTTCTAGCTTATTAAATCAATTAATAAGAACCTATTTAGTCCAAGTAATGCTATATTTTTTTATTGAACAAGTAGATGATTTTAAAATTTGGGATCCAATAGTGAAATGGAGGAGGATTTATTAAAAAGTGGTGTAATATTATAGATTGTGGGGCCCAGATATCAGAAGTAGAGATGGTGTGGGAATGGACACCTCCACTACTAACATCTTAAGTAGTATATTATAGATTATAAATTTGAGTCCCACTAAGGTGCTCTCCAATAGTAGTATAGTAGAAAGTAATCTCATTTGATCGAATGGTTCAGATCTATTTATACTATCACCTTAGTTAGTGATAGTAGAAACGTAGAGGAGTATTATTGTAAAAAAAAAATATGTGTGAATGGGTGTAATCGTTATTTAGTAATGAATAAACCTTTTTTCCCTTCATTTTTAGCTTTTTCGATAGAATACGAGCGATATCAACATAATGGATGACCACATATCGATCTAGCCATGAAAAAAACATAAATAATAAAGTTACCTCTAATTATTGTATTAGTAAATTACTGATTTACCTTTAATACTACTGGTAATATTCTACTACCAGTTGAGAACACCGAAACATCGCTCTATAAATTCACATTATTGTGTTGTTGATAGCATAGAGCCGTGGATTTATCTCACATGTATTCAGTTTTATATTTGTACAATACCAAATGGTTATACACAACAATGTACTGGTTTTTTTTGTTGGTGTGACTTCTCTCAGTTCCCATAGAAATCAGCTGGTTATCGATCAAAATTCATGGTTTTCGATCTGTGTGCCTTCCCTGCATTTTCAATAGAAAACCGGTTGATTACCAATTTCCATTTGCATGTGAGATCGATTTCTGAATTCAAATTTTGCTTTGTGAATTATGTTCCTTTTTTTTTTTTGCGATACTGCTCCGTTGCCTTTCACTTAAAGGTTGTGTTGTCTTTGTGTTGGGTACTTGGCTGTTGGGGTCAAACCGTGAGATCAAAGAAGTAATACGATTGTTGGGAGGATGTACGTAGTCCGGGTGAGACTAGCATGAAGATGAAAAATGTACAAAATGCAAATTATGGATATTTTGTTAGGGACCACTCTTTGTGAAGATTGCTTGTGGAGATGCCTCTAGCTATATATATGATAGAGGTGGTACGTAGGCAACTGAGGATGGGAGTGCTAGCTCTAAAATTGGACGCTCAATGACTCTAATGCTGTGTGTTCGGTACAAGGAGTTCCCAACTCCGCTCTCTCGTGTTTCACGCGCACGCTTTTCGAACTAGCAAAAGATGTGTTTTTTGCAAAAAGTTTATATACGAAAATTACTTCAAAAAATCATATTAACCTATTTTTAAAAAAAATTAGTAAATACTTAATTAATTATGTGCTAATAAGTCGTTCCGTTTTTCGTACGAAGGGAATGAGTTCCCTAACTCACCTACACAAACACAACTTAAGTATATATAGAGCCAAAATTGAGTTAGAAATATTTGGAACAGAATATATGCAAAAGGTGCCGATCTCATATTTATTTTTAGAGATTGACTCGACCAGGGAAATATATGCAAAAGACAAAATACTAAGCTTATTAAAATTTTATGTGTTCCTTTTTTTTCCAAAGTGTGACATGGATGGATTCTTCATGTTGTCACACTGTTGACTATACAAATTCGTAGCTGATGCATGGATTTTCTATGAACTTAACAACCAAAAGAACCATTTTGTATAGTCAACAGTGTGACATGCAGTCTCCTAGCGTTGTCACGTTATCAAAATCATAGACAGAAAAGACAATGTGAAAGAAGGTAGCACAGTACGAATTTCTTTTATCTTTGAACCTTTTTAATTTTCAATTTTAAAAATAAATCATTTCAAAACTTATTTTAAATCTGAGTCTTTCGGCCACACCAACAAGATAACTACAACGCTAATTAATGAGGGCGTGACATTATTGTTTTCCACATCATGTAAGGTGGCGTGACAAAAAAAATGAATTAGAAATAAGTATGAGATGGTCTATTTCAAAAACTAAAACATTAAAAGTTTAAAATTAATAAAAATTCACACACTACTCCTTCTATCTTTAAATATAGCCACTTCTGGTTGTCTATGTATATAGCTTAGAAGATTTTTTTTATTGAAGTGTAAAAGGTAGTTTTATTTTAGAACGGAGATAGTATCTGATGATACAGAGAATATATTCTTAAGAACGACCGGTCTACAGCCTACAGCTCCAACGAGCATCAAAGTGGCTTAATTAATGATGCAATCAAATGATTATTCGATTATATATATTTACTGTATCGGGACGAATTATCAATCCAGGATTCATGGGCTTCATTCATCGTAGGAATACTTGTTTGATTAATTAATTAGATAAAGTTTGGAGTTTCTTCAAGGCAAGACAAAATGAGATCAAGTACGTAATCATACCGTAACAACTAGTGGAACTTAAAACAGACTAAAGTTTTGCATTTAAAAATTTTGGGTGATGCCGAAGAGTGGCTCAGTAGGAGCATGGAAAATATATACTGCCATACGGACAACTGCTATTGGCTGTGTACTCTCTTATGGCTCATTCAGAATAGAGCTAAGGGTGAAAACGGGACAGATATTTCCCATCCACCCGTCCGACCGTATTAATTTGGGACAATTCAGGTTAAAAATTCAAGTACCCAAGTGTTTACGCGGGTTTCGGATTTAAATACGGATTTTTTCTGTTCGGGAGGACAGTATCTAACGGATACGGATTATCCGGTAAATTGTGCGGGTATTACCCGAGAAGATACACGTATATTACCCGGGAAAGATCCTACCAGGCTACCACATATACAACAGCCCAACCACACATACAACAGCTCAACAGGCAACAGCCCAACAGCTAACACAACAGACCCACAAAGTGGCACGCACTAACCCTAGGGCAGGCAGAGGCAGGCAAACGGCCAGGGGCGCCGCACCGCACGCCGCACGCGTGACGTGTGCATACACCCGCAACCGAGCCAGCACATAGCACCGCCGCTAGCGCCGCGCATGCTATCCGCGTCGCGCTGCTAGTGGCTACGCTGTCGCGCACCTGCGTCCACCGGCCGCTGTCGCACGTCGCCGCGTGGGTGTGCAACGGCCATCGGATCGACGATGACCACCGTCGCAAGGCCCCGCCTGGCCCCTTGCCTCTTTTGGCTCCTCAACGTTGGTAGCCGAAGGACGTCGCGCCACCTCCTCATCTCCTCCGGTCATCCAGGTCAACCAAAGTTCAGTGTTTCATTGCCCTTTTGCTTGGACTTGGAAGGATTTTTTTTCTTATTTTACTTTTGCTGTTTGGCTGTAGGATTAGGATAGAATGGCTAGTGATGATGCAAACACTAATATGTGTGCAAGCACAGGTGCATCTCCGGCTGGTACCGTAGCTATTGGTACTGGTCACTCGGCGTTGGCACCAAATCCAAATGCTGATGAAGAAGATGGAGGATTCACAAGAGAAGTTGAACCGGCAGCAAAGAGGCATAAGAAGAGTACCTCAAAGGTTTGGGACTATTTCATTAAGTACACTGACAAGGTCCAGAACAAAGCTACTGGTATGGAAGAGCAACAACGTAAAGCAAAATTCAAAAAATGTGGTGTAGTGTTCGGTGCAAAGACAGTAAATGGCACAAAACACTTATGGAATCATTTGAATCATATTCACTCACTGAAACAAGGCTAGCAAGAAGTTCAGACTTTCAGGTATGATCCTGAAGTAAGCTTGCAAAAGTTCTATATAACTGTTATTATGCATGAATATCCATTTTGTATGGTTGAGCATGAGTATTTCAATGAGTTCGTCAAGTCTCTTCGACCTAGTTTTGCATTCAAGTCTCGCATTACCACTAGGAAAGAGATATTACTTCTGTTTGAAGCTAGAAAGAGAGTTTAGTATGATGAGTCTAGTCGAATTTCTACAACCATGGATATGTGGACATCAAATCAAAACAAAGGTTATATGTGTATCACTGCTCATTGGATTGATGAAAATTGGCTGATGCAAAAGAGAATTTTTAAGTTCATTCATATAGGTGGGAAACATACAGGAACTAGGGTAGCAAATGCATTTGTCAAGGGAGTAATGTCTATGAATATTGAGAAAAAAAATATTTGCTCTCACACTAGACAATGCTTCATTAAATGATAAATGTACTAGAGAAGTTGTGATAGAGCTTAACAAGCTGTTTAACATCAGTAAGGTTCCTCTATTGATGTGTGATGGCACTTTCTTTCATGTGAGATGTTTATGTCACATATAAAATCTTGTGGCTCAAGATGGATTGAAAATCATTGCACATACAGTTGAGAATATTATGACTACTATTGGTATTGGGAAGAATTCTACATTGCAATGGGAGGTATTTCAAAAGTGTGTTGTAGAATGTGACTTGGATAACAATTCTGGGCTACCCTTTGATGTGCCTACAAGGTGGAACTCTACATATAGCATGCTGAAACAAGCTATTTACTACAGGGGTGCTTTTGAAAGGCTTTTGTTCTTAGATGAGGGTAGATATCAAAGGTGTGCTCCAAGTGCTGAAGAATGGGGTAAGGCAGAATCACTATGCAATTGTTTGGAGAAATTCAATGATGCCACCTTGTTATTTTCTGGTTGTCTATATCCAACTGCAAACTTGTTTTGGTGGAAGTTTTGTGAGATTATGTTAGCACTTCGAGAATGGTGTGCAAGTGCCGATGTCTCCATTGCTTCTATGGCTATGGCCATGCAACTCAAATATGATAAATATTGGGACAAGTCCAACCTAGCTCTTGTTGTTGCTTGCTTTCTTGATCCTATATACAAGCAAAAGCTAATGATTTTTTTCTACAGAAGATCTACCCTGACAAGTATGAAGAGGAATTTAAGCGTGTCTTGGATGCTATTAAGAAATTTTTCCTGGCTTACAAGAGTTGTGTTGCAATTCAGTCTTCGAAACATATCACTGCAGGATCAAGTGGAAATTCTCAGCCACATGGTGTTGACGATGAAATTTGGTAAGCATATGAATCGGAATCAAGATACAATCTGAAGCGGAATTGAAGATATGCGGGAATCTCGGAAACAAAGTGCGCATCGGCTGAAAGATTGTATCAGTCGATACCAAATTTGGTAAGGACAGCCGATACAATCGATGTTGTTATCATTGGCTTCATAATCAATGTCGGATTCGACTAAGGGACTTCAATGATGTTGCCAGACAAGGATAGAGTCCGAGATAGGCAATTGTATCTATTAATTAAGACATTATGTAATTTCCTTATAGATATTTTCAGTAAGAATTCGCCTAAGGGATTTGTTTGTTGGATAGAGTTGTATTAGGTAAGTATGAGTCGTGTTCGTTATGGAAAAGTTTGTGTGGGTATAAATATAAGCCGAGGTCTTGTAAATAATTAATAGCAGTTTAATACAATCTCGATGCATCGCCACCTTTCGTTACTTTGTCATTTCGACGAGTTCTTGCTTTCGAGTCGGACTGCATTAGTTTCGATCTTTGACAAGAGGTAAAGCTTGTAATGGCGGTTTGCGTTATCGAGATTAGTGCTTACATCTTTATGACACTCTAATCTTGCTTCCGTGAATCACCGAGTTATCATATATGTTATATAGACTAGATTGACAACATCATCTACTTGCATCGGCTGGCTTCTATCTAGATCTTAGTCGATAATAGTTAGATTATCTTGTTGATATAGATTATATAATATATCCACCATCCTGAAAAGGCAGTCATCGGTTTGATTATCTAGATGTTATGTTTCTTCTCATACTTAGCGCTGCATCAGTTAAGTTTGATCTACTAAGTCGTGTTTAGAACTATAAACTCTAGCTTGCTTTATGATTGTTAATAAGGATAGTATCAGAGTTTCATCCGATCTTATCTGGTATAATTGTTTTACTTTGATTTATATCTTGTTTAACATACTGTATATGCCCTTTATATCAGGATCTGAAATATTAATATATTAAGCCTGTTATCAATCTAATTGATACTAGTTTTATATTTACTATAAGATGATATCCTTGTACAAGGTAGTATCAGAGCTATAACCGATACATGCTTAAATTTGGACATCGGTTATGGTATGAATACATATAATCTCTATTTTATGTTACTTTGGATCTAGGCAATTTATACTGTCTCGATTAAGTCCGATCTATCCTAATTGCTGATTTCTAAAGTAATATTGATTTATAGATTATGTGATGTTGATCTTTATAGCCGATGGACTAAATTTAGGGTTTATTTATTCTTATAAATATGCCTTACAGCCGATTCACCTTGTATTGCATCGGCTAGGTTACACTACGATACGACATTGGCTTTCTGGCCGATTGACTATTGTTTACTAATGATATTTGCATGTTTAATCTTGTTGATTGCAGGATAAAATCAACTGGCGTGGCCTAGAACCCGAAAGCAAGCTTTGGACCTGCACTAGAGTAAAGCAAATCACTCAGGCCACCGTGTTTTACATGAGCACATGGTAATACTTCTTTGGGTTGCAATGAAATTGAGAAATTCTTATATAATGATGCAACTGCGACTAAAAAAAGGATATAAATGAATTGGATGTCTACATGAAAGAGAAGCCAATTCGTTGGGTTGATCTAACAGGTGAAGGTGTAGAATTCGACATACTGTCATGGTGGAAGAGCAACAAAGTGACTTTTCCTATCCTCTCAACACTCGCACGTGATGTGATGGTTGTTCAAGTCTCTACCGTTGCTTCAGAGTCAGCGTTCAGTGCTGGTGGTCGTGTTGTTGGTCTGTTTCGCAGTTCTCTGGATCCTGAGATCATTGAGGCTCTAGTTTGCACAAAGGACTGGATAAGATCATCTAGAAAAGGTAACTGCTTGTTTATATTAATTTCATTATTTATATAATTTGCCCTTTGTGGACTGTGCTTATATTTTTTTCAATTTTATTTACAGGACCAACAAGGTAGCAACAATTCTTGATAAGTTGGATGTACAGATAGATGATAAAGATTGTGCTAAAACCGTGAATGATGAGGGGGTTAGTTACATATTTAAGTGTTGCATAAAAAAGTATATTTCGGACTTGCAATCTCTAAATGAATAATCTGTTGGTTCCAATTTAGATTTTGAGAGAGTTAAGGGGCAACTAGAAAGATAATTAGATATTGTATTAACTGAATGTTCTGTTCTTTTTTAGAATCAGGCAACAGATAGTGATTGAAGCTGGGCATGCTGGTAATTAGAGATTTAGAGTTTTTGGTGAACTTTCTGGTGATTGAAGCTGAACATGCTGGCCTTTGAGATAACTGTTTTGATGATATGTGATCAGTAGTCATATAAATGCATCTTTTGGTTTGATTGTATACCTTATGTGAACTACTTTGGTACTACTGTAGTATTGTTACTTATGGTCTTAGTATTTACTACTGTGGTACTACTGACCACTGACTACTGTCTACAGTATTTAGTGTGCTGATAAGCCTTACTATTCCCTAAGCTCCTAATATATTCATATTATACATATATAAAATGGTTGAACGGCTATGGTCTATGTGGTATATATGGTTGTTGCTTTAACTTGATATCCGAATAAGTATTCGTAACCGATGGTGTTCGTATCCGTCTTGATACGTATTTGTTCCGTATTTATTCCCGACATTATCTATGCTTCTATTTGTATCCGATAATATCCGTGCCCGACCCGATCCCGATTATAAAATGTGGGTTAGGATATGGGAAGGATGAGATCCAACAGAACCTGACCCGTTTTCACCCCTAAATATAGCCTATGTGGCTATGTTACAAAGCACTGCCATCCTCTGGAAATGAAGGATTGACTATTCCTTTGAACTACAGTTCAAAATGAAGGATTGATTATTCCTTTGAATTAGCTACTGTAGATGTATTTATTTTAAAGAATTGGCTACCTTCATTTCCAGGGGAACACTATTCCCTACCCATGTTCCTATGTTTTCACAAGGAAAAAAGAATCCACTCTAACCTCTTTCGTGTAATAATCCTTCACACGAATTACGAAAAATTCCTATATTTTCCAATCCTCTGTTTCATACGTACAATCTTATCAATATGTTTTTCCTATCACATCTTTTCCTATCATACATTCCGAAGAAGCCGTTAGACATGTTCTTTAGAAGGACAACAGGCGAACAAATCCCTTATCCATATATCTCAAGCTGGTCGTTTTGCCTGCCGCTGATTGGTCCACTTGTCCACGGTTAGAATTAAAGATAAATCTTGGAATTATAAATGGTAAAGAAAAAAGAAAAAAATTCCCTGCGCTGTGCTACTTCTCCTCTTTCTCGCTACGCACACACATCAGTTATTGACACGTGAAATGAAATCAGGTTCTCGGTCCTTCCAACGGATTCAAGGAAATAAAATTACTTAAGGAAAAGATAAATCTAGATCTTTCCAAACTACTACTCCTGATGAGAAATCACAAGAATGTTTCGCTTATTCATATCGAAATCACTTATTAGCAAACAAAAGATTATTTATGAGTAAAACTTTAATATATGTGTCTTTAGCTACTCAAACGTATTGTAAAATAAACTACGATGGAAAAGCCAAAAAAATCATATTCAAAATTAAGTTCTAAAATTTAAATTTTGACTTATAAGCATAAGTATAAGCCAAACAATGAGACCATAAAAGAACCGGTGAAAAGGATCACATATCTAAATGAAAAAATAGATAGGAAAAATAGAAAGAGATCTAAACGGGAAAAAATATTCCTAGATAAGAAAAACAGAAACGACCAGTGTATCGTAGCCGCCACAAAATTGGAGACAAAGAAGATGGTAACCATGACATTTTCCAGATCCCCTAGAAGCTGAAGCTGCCCACTTGGGAGAGCAAGGGCATCAAGCCATCGACGACTAGCTGTGATGGTTCATTGATTTGTTAATGCGGATAGGATACTCATGACTCAAGCTCGACAAAATAGAGGAGAAGGGAGGGAGAAAGGAGGTCTCTAGTCGGATACCTCAATTGGGAGGTTTGAGGGGCAACGTCGCTGCTGCCACCATCATCTTCTTGTTGCTCTCGCTGGCGCCGTCTATCTCATTGGTTGTTGCATCCCTTCTTTACGAGCTCCGATGCACATTACCGGTAGCCATGGTTCCAAGGTGCCAGATCCAGCAGCCTTCAACTCTCGATGGCACAAGCTCCGATGAGCGGCGACGATAACAAAACATCGAGATCCTTTCACCTTTTCTTTTCCTTTATTTTTCTTTTTCACCCTATTAAGCTGGTGATCAAATAGCGGAGTTGTTTACTGTTTCATAGTTCGTACAATGGATTTCCAATCTACTATGTTTTTCTTTTGAAAATTAGTATAGTCCCGATCCACTATTAAAATATTTTATCTATAATAAGTACGTGAGAGTAATCTCACATTCATAGTGTGTTAGTTTTATTACGTGATGGATTTTATTTGTTTAGCTGATTAAATTTGTCATTGTTAATTTTTAGCACAATTTAAAGTATTATAAACTTAGTATAATGTTCCTATATATTAAGATAATCGCGAGAGAGGTAGGTGTCAAAGAAAAACGTCATCGCCATGGAGCCCAGAACCTACCTAGATATCTGAAAGAAAAAATGGTTTACAAAATGCTTCTCTTCACATGCTAACGAAATCACATTGACCAAATGAAGAATCTATGACGCTTCACGTACCATTATGTACTTTTGGGAAAAAATCTATTATAAACAAAATTAAAGGGCATAGAAGTAAGTGGTAGAAATTATTGTTTATATAATTCAAATGAAAAATATATCAAATCGTGATTCTAAGATGCATTCCCAATAAAACATGTGTTTTCTCCAAACAACAACAAGTACGCTCGACTAAGCATGAAAACAAAGAAAATGAGAGTGAGAACTAAGCATAAAAAGGGTAAGTTCGCAACAAAGCATTAATGGAAAAAAGAATTATCATGAAATTCATGCAAAACTTCTCGGTAGAAAACAAAAGAGATAGAACGTAAGGAAAGGGAAGATGGGAGAAAAAAACCAAGAGAAAACTAGGGGGTTTGAATAAAAATAGATTTGTGTCTTGATTTTACACCCTATTTCTTAACACTTACGGATAATTTTTTAGGTATTTGTTAGATTTTAGTTTTTATTTTTTTTCAAATATTCATCTGACCGAAACCATGTATTGCTAATACTCGATGTTACACGGCCTAAATACCAGTCACGTCAACGTGTGCGTTGATTTTATAGTTCTATACTGTTTTTGATAAATGACACGCAGCAAGGTAAGGAATAAACAATAGCCCGGGATTATATGGTTCCAATGTTACAAAATTATAATGACGCGCAGCAGGTAACGAATAAAAATGACATAGATCCAATTAACTATTTTCTTTTTGGCCCCTCCCTTTTGGTCTCAACAATCAACATCAAGGCACAGCCAAAACTTAGGTATCTGATATCATTAATAGTTGTTGCTATACGAAGCAAAGCTTTACTAGTGTATCATCACACTACAGTTTTCAAACCGCCAATTATTTCATTTTATCCTTTGCCTGGGGCATTAAATTGCCATATATTAATAAATGTCATTTATTCCTAGTCATCTATCCTTTTCAGCATGCAAATAAATACTTATCCGAATTCATTAAACACGATGCATGTAGCATTCACTTGTGACAGCTCCTTAATTTCCAACGAATCATCTTCTAATATCACCTGTTCATTTTTCATGTCATTTCTCTAGACAAGATATAATGTGATGAAATGAATCCTGATTAATATCTTAAGTAGTCATGATGTAAAGAATCATGTGCCTTAAGTTTAGATATGAAAAGACATGTGTTTTAAATAAAAAATCCAAAAAATAAACCATTATTTGTGATTAAAGGAAAAAAGGAAAACAGATCAGTTAATATGGAAACGATTTTTGTTAATATCTATGATTCCAAAGTTAGATGCACTGGCAATGACAGCATAATAAGGGATTAAAAGCACCTTATCTGCCCTCACCCCTGCCTTGTCCAACCCTGCTCTTCTTTCGTTCTTCACTACATGTGCATACACCCTTGCTAGCCTCCCTACATTCCCCATTTCCATCACCATGATTAGGTTGCAGCGCATCGATTGAATCTCACAATTTTAAAGTGAATATATGCAGAGTGAAGCAGAGGAACTTGGATGATGCGTGCTGAAGTTATCATGGAACAGGTTTTTGGTTCACCATACTCATGCAACTTTCTTCAAATCAATTATATGTAGGATTTGCAACCATATTCCTTCAGATCTATGATTTGATTAGTGATTTGTTTGTGATATTACAATCATTTAGAGTGGATTCAACCCGTTCTCTTATATCTATTGTGTGTAAGGATTTTAATTACAATCATATTTCTTTAGATCCATGATTTGATTAGTAGATTACGTGTGATATAATTATCATTTAGGGTGTTTTCAACCTATTTTCTTAGATCTATCATATGTTTATATCTTTTACAAGCAGATCCTTTAAACACTTGATTTAACTAGTAAGATTGTACTAAATGTGTTGCTATCATTTATGGTTTATTCAATCAGGGTTATGTAAGTTTTATTAGGGACCAAAATAGATTGGTAGTAGGTGCAATGGCTTTATTAAAAAAAATATATCTCTTTTGTAGTAGATGACTGTTATATCTCCCCACAATACAAAATATTGATCTTAAAGCCAAACTTGATTTGGCAAGAACAAATAACACTTACAACACATAACACATTTAATTTTCTATTAAACTAAGAACTTACTATGGTAAGATATATGGGCCTCATATGAAAAGGGGTATGATGGATACATAGTGTTAGAAGAGGTGCCAAAATTTAGTTAAAATGATAAAGGGTCTATTCGGTAGCCCGTTTTTGCAGCTGTTTGGGCTGTGCCGCACAGCCGAGCCGTTCGGCTATAGCGGCCTAGACCAGTTTTGAATGTGAACAAATTTAGCATTTTGCAAGTAGCTGTTTTGTCTAGTTTGCAGCCCCTACAGCGTTTGTTGGCTGGCTGCTGCAGTCACTGTAGCTGCTTTCAGCAGCAGCTGCAGTGCAAAAAGAGTTTACAGACAATAAATATGGACAAAGCAAGAAAGAAAGCTTCTCTAAATATTTTTCCGAAAAAGTTCTTCTAGTTACAAAACAAACTGTAACATGACATACCAAGTAACTAATTACGCTGAATGCATTCATCTTATTTAACTATGTGTTTTTACCTGGGGTGGTTGTGAATTTAAACTTCCTAGTGGAGTTTTCACCGTAGGCTAATGGAACTTGAAAATATTCCACCTAAAATGCACCCACACTATAAAAAAAATCATATCTTCTATATATAATTGATACTCACTAGCTCCTAAACTCAAAATATGGGTGTACCACATCATCATTCAGTAGCAATTACTACCTAAAATATTTTAAATCCCATACAAGTATAACATATCATTTATATTTTATTATATTTTAGAACTCAACATGTAAGCATGTTAAATCATCCCCATGTTCATATTATTTAGACATTCATATCCATCATTTCTATAATATATACCATGCACGTATGCGCTTAACTGCATAATATATGGATGGATATATACTAAGTATTATAAATATGATAGGTAGATATGTTAAAATATCGTGGAAACGGTGAGATGTGATGATTGAATATATTTACGTATTGATACGTAGAATACAATAATTGTACTAGACGGTATTGTATACTTACAAGCTTTGGTATGCATTCATTACCATTACCAGTGATAATAGTGTGTCATGTTTGCATCCATTTTCTCAGCAAAACGAAAAAAAACAAATACGAAGGGAAAAATAATAAAGGGCAGCGAGAAAAAAAGGGAAAAATAATTGCAGAGAGAAAGAGAGATAGAGAGAGAGAGCGTTCGGTTCGGCCACCCATCCATCTTCCCGGAGGCGAAACCTTAACCCACCCACCCATCGCCACCGGCGAAAACCCTAATCCATCCGCCGCCGCTCCATCGCTGAACCGAAGTACACGGTGCCCTCTGCTCCCTCCCTCCCTCCCACGCTCGATCCACTACCCGCTTCTGTTGACGGCAATGCGGTTTCCCTGACGAAATCGCGGTTCGGGTTCTTGGTTCTTGCAGATGGGGAGACCCCGAGGCCGCGGCGGAGGAGGAGGAGGGTGGGGGAGGTTCGGCGGCGGCGGGTCCCGCTTCTCCGCCGCCCGCGATGACCCGCCGCCGCCGCGGCGGTCCTCCTCCGGGTGGGGGGTGGCGCCGCCGTCGCGGCACCTGTGGGTGGGCAGCCTCTCCCCAGGCGTCGCCGCGTCCGACCTGTCGGAGCTCTTCCTCCGGTGCGGCGATGTCGAGGGCATCTCGCGTGACCCAAGCCGGAGCTTCGCGTTCGTGACGTTCGCGCGGGAGGAGGACGCCGTGGCGGCGGTGCGGGAGCTTCAGGGGATCCACCTCCGCGGGGCGCCCATTAGGATCGAGTTTTCCAAGGGGGTTAGTGTCGATCGTCCTCCTCCCGCCCCTTCGCCACGGTTTGCCGCGCTTTTATCGAATTGTTCATCATATTCTCTGTCTCAAAATCACCAGTATCCACCAATGAATTGTGCTTATCTTGTCATGGTTGCAAAAACATGAATCGTGGAAAAGTAAAGCAAAAAACTATGTTTCACAACAGACCCAAGTGTCGCGATAAGTTAAAATTGGTTTGGAGTTTTGCTCTTACTCAAAAATCAGACCAAAACAGGATCAACCTAATATTCTTGAACAATAAACTATTAAGTTCTCCGTTATCAGTCGTGCTCGGATAACACAGAACCTTAGTTTTATTCATTTATTCGCATCCTTACTAATTACTATCATATGATTCTTTTATACATAGAGACTTGTTGGACCTTTCGTTTCACTGAAACGAATAGTTCATTCAGAACAGACAAAAAAAGAACTATATTTCACAACGGACCAAGTGTCGCCACAAGTTAAAATTGGTTCAGAGTTTTGCTCTTAGTAAAAAACCAGACCAGAACAAGATCAACCTAATATGCTTGAACAATGAACTATAAGTTCTCCATTCTCAGGCATGCTCGGATAACACAGGACCTTAATTTTGTTCATTTATCCGCATCCTTACTATCATAATACAAAGAGACTTGTCAGACCTTTGGTTTCACTGAAACGAATAGTTCATTCCCACTATGTTTGTTCATCACCGACCTTTAAAAGGTTGAGTGCTCTACAGAGAGGAAGACTGACAACTCAGATTGGAGATAGTTAGGACTACTATTACATGGTTTTCCCTTGACATCCCACTGGGAACTAAAGTTCTGGAACTCAATCAAAGATCCAAAGTTCACTAATTGTGATAAGCACAACAGTTAGCCTTGATATCTCAAGTCTGCGAATCTACGAGGAGTTAACTTCCATAACACCAATCAAAGCTCCAAAAACAGGTTTTTTAGAAGATCTGATGCAGTACATTGTTGTGGCCTGACTGCCTGAGCGATAAAAATTTGGGGAAAATGTATTGCATATGAAACTCTCTGGATATTCAGTTTTGCGCACATACGAGCAAATTCAAACAGCTCACGATACATCAGTGAAGGCCTTCCGCCATCCTAGAACGTCAAGATCATTTAATAAACTTGGCATGTCCACATTAATATTCTTGGGCTAGTCGGTACCCTTTCTCATCTTCTGCAGCTTACGTTTTAAGTTTGAGATGGAACTCAAATTCTATTATTGAGAAGATAACCTCTCCTTACTTGGTTAAATAGAGAATGCATATGACAACCACTTTGCTATGGTATACCGGTGCAGGACTTGGTTTCCATAAATTACCACAGGCACTCACAAGAGCTTTTGCATTATATTATTGTGCAACCAGAATAGTCTCATTTGAATCCTGAGGCGTTCTATTAATTGACAGAATAACAGCACTAGTTTAGGAAATGTGATTGAAATGCTCAATATTTAGTTTGGTCTGGAGGGCCATGTTGAAGTTGCCACTTGCACATGGCTTAATCTAACAGATCAATCTTAACCTTTCTCACCCTTCATGTCATGATACGAACTAACACTTATGCAACCAGAATAGTATCATTTGAATCCTGATGCAATTCTATTAAATGACAGAAAATAACAGTAGTTTAGCAAATTTGATTGAAATGATCAATGTTTAGTTTGGTCTGAAGGACAAGGACTACGTGATGTTGCCACTTGCATATGGCTTAATCTAACAGATTAATCTTCACTTTTCTCACCCTTTATGTCGTGATACATGCTAACCACTGTAATATTATATAGGTTCATCTATATCCCTGTTAAAAGCAGGGTTTGTTAGTAGTTCTTTGGTTTATTTGTGGCATTGAAATGCATACGTTTGTCTTGACTAGCTTTGTGGCTTGAATTCACATAGTGTATGAGACAGTTTTGCAATTGATCACAGATTATCAATCGAGCTTTTTGGGTAGTTGAATATATTGTTGTAAATAGATCTATTTGCATGAAGTTTGATCAGCGATACACCATACCACCTTGATGCTAAAACTGAGCCAAAGATTCATGTCAGATGATGGAACTATATCTTAGTCAATGCAGCATCAATATTGAACTGGCTTGTGTTGTAAATATCTAACTATACCTTCGTAAAGTTTGATATACCATACAATCTTATGGTGTTACACTAATATTGAGCCAAAGGTTCATTTCATATGATGGAACTATATCTCACCCAATTTCATCATCAATATCAAACTGGCTTGAGTTTTTTTTTTTCCAAAAAATGGCTTCATACAAAACTCCTAGTTAAAAACCTGCCATTCAAGATGCCCCAAAAGTGCCATAACAGAAATCTTGTTCATGATATAGAAATTATAGAACAAATATGATATTATTACAGATGATATTCACAACAGCAGAAGTACCAAATTTCTACATTGTTGTCCTTGTGATTTATGAGTATCAGATGAAAAATGGATTCTAGCACTTGATAGAGTTGATCCCAACTCTCCTTTTGTGGCCTTATTCCAAGTTTGAAACAGCAGGCTGTGATTGCAGTTCTATGTAGTTGCTTGACTGATGATTTCTTATCATTCATATTGTTTTAAACTGCATCTGGTAGGGCTAATTGATCAGAAGCAGCATGGACATAGGTAGAGCAGACCAAAATCTTGTGTCCTAAAACTTGTCAATTAAATAGCAATATGAGCATACAAGTACTTATGGTATCTGTGTTCATCATGATCCATTTGCTACTCTAGACCTGAAATATTTGAATTTACAGGATAAAGGTTCAAGTAGCTCTATGGATGACAGATATTCACAACATGCTGATCAAAGACGTTTTACTGAACGTGGAAGGAATCAGCAATCAAGTCCTGAAAAATCAACTGATAAATCCAAAAGAGGCAGGCCAACAGAACCTAGTGAAGTATTATGGATAGGTTTTCCTGTTGGTCTAAAGGTAGATGAGGCAACTCTCTGGGAAACCTTTTCACCTTTTGGTGAGGTTGTCAAGATAACTACATTCCCAGGTCGTACTTATGCATTTGTCCAGTACACTACTATTGCAGCGGCATGCAGGGCGAAGGAAACACTTCAGGGAAATCTTTTCAATAACCCTCGAGTTAGCATTTGCTTTTCTCGGAGTGACAGTGTTTCAGCAGAATTTGGAAAAGGTTCCTTGGATGCCCCATATTCCCCCCATTTAAACTCTAGTGTTAGACCTATATTCAGGGAGCAAGATTTTGAAGATTTTCCTAGGGCTAGGCCTTTTGATAGTCCTCCAAGAGATATGTACATGCCATCACCACATTATGGCCCTAAGAGACTTTCTAGAGATCATGATGATTTGAGTTTCAGCAGGGATAATCATTTGCGATATGGACCTGGAGTAGAGCCTGATCCTAGATCTAATTTTGAACCTTTTAGGATACAAGAGCTGGGTCCAGAGAGAAGGATGTCTGAGGACCCATATGAACAGCACAGACGTAGCCCTGCTGTTAGGGATGATGCACCATGGCACAACATTCCATTCAAGCGATCTCAGGGAGCCTTACCATTGGAGGATTCTTGGAATGCTAGGGAAGATCCATACCCATTTTCAAAGAAGCTGAGGACTGGTGAAGCGCATGACTCTGAACTACCTGAATACCCTTTCTCTGAATTTGATCGAGGAAAGGTTGGCTCTGCTTACCCGAGGAGGCCCTTCTATGGTGTGCCAGATGATGACATACACTCCAGAGGCTATCAACTTGCTCCTATGCATGGTAGGAATCATGTTGATCCTTTAAGGAATCCAACTCCACTTGTAGATAGGCATATACCAGGGCATTCACAGGACAGTTTTTCTAGGCATGTAGAAGTGGAAAAGTCAACTCCTGAATACCATGAACCCCTTCTCAAGGAAGAATGGAAATGGGATGGTACAATAGCAAAGGGAGGCACACCAATTTGCCGAGCGCGGTGCTTCCCTGTTGGGAAGGTTCTTAACTTCATGCTGTAAGTCTGGGTTCTTCGCTATATTTTATTCTTCTTTCTGAGTAACATTATTCAACACATCTACAACATTGGCTGCTTATCGTCTTAATAAAAATCACAAAATTTCCTTCATGGTTCAAGATATATAATACATTGCAAAGATATCATAGATATTGTATTGCCTTTTACATCTAATTTATACTGCATGCTTTCCTTTGCACCTGATGAAGGCTTTTGTAGAGCTATGCTTTGTTCACATTGTTCTTGATTTGAGTATATCTCTGCACCGTTTGCCTCTACTCATAATCTTAATAAATACAGACGTTTGCCTTCACGGTCCAAACTACATAATACCTGACAAAATATCTTAGGTGTTGTGTTGCTCTTTTCATGTAATTAATCTAGTTGATTAATTTCTATCTGCATTCTTTTGGTTGTATCTGATGAGAAGCCTTTGGTGTTTATGCTTTGTTCTATTGTTCTAGATTTGAGCATCTCTAAGTTCAACATTTAGTCTTAAACCGCTGTTGATTTCATACTTTTCAGGCCCGAATTTTTGGATTGCACTGCTAGGACAAGCCTGGAGATGCTTTCTAAGCACTATTACCAAGCTGCCAGCAGCTGGGTGGTGTTTTTTGTTCCAGAAAATGATGCTGACATGGCAGCTTATAATGAATTCATGAATTACCTTGGTGATAAGCAGCGTGCAGCAGTATGTAAACTTGGAGAACGGAGCAGCTTATTTCTTGTTCCACCTTCAGACTTCTCTGAACAAGTACTGAGGGTTCCAGGTAAAGTCAGCATATCTGGAGTCATTCTGAAGTTTGAGCAGTCAGATCCAGAAGTTACCTCACCAACTCGCAAACCAGAAACATTTGCGAGTCATTGGAACCATGATGTTCATGCTCATGAGAGTCTAGATACATTGAGAAGACTCAACCCACCGAATATCAGGCCACTTCCTCAGGGTTCAGATTATCTCAAGTCGTCGCCTGGAAGCTATAATCCAGCAAGTGCACATCTGGTTCCGCCTTACAAGTTTGGAAATGCTCCTTCATACCTGGGCTCTGAATTAGCTCAGCAAAGGCCTCCACCTGACTTGCGCAGGGAGATAGCACATGAGAAGCAGCAGCAACACCCAGATGTATTGCCCTCAAGATGGTCAGATAACATTTACAATTCAAGTCCCAGTTCTGGAAATTTGAATTGTTTGGCTCAGAGTGCGATCCCACATACATCAACTGATAGGACACCAGAGGCATACTCATTTGCCTCTCAGGAAGTTCCAAAAGGGAGTACATCAGGGTATGCACCAGTTGCAGATGATGCATCAAACATGTCCTTCCCTCCCATGCAGCCTGCATCACAGCAGGTGATTAGACCTCAACAACCTCCATCTCTCCCATTATCGCTTCCACCAGAGCAACTTGCACAATTGGCCACTCTTCTTGCACAACAAAACCAACCAGGAAAAGATCCTGTGGACAGCTTAAACAAACAGTCAGGATTCTTACGGAATCCACATGGAAATTCTTCGATGATGCCACACAGCTCAAGTTCTATCCCTGTACAGAACTCATTGCCACCTGCTCCACCATCCGCATCACAGTTACAGGTTCATGCGCCACCAGTTCAAGGTTCAGTGCCACCAAATCCGTCCATTATGCATACATCAAATGCTCCTATGCCTTCTCACAACCCTTTGCCTTTACCCCCTATGCATCCTTCGGGAAATCCAGCTCATTCTTCCATGCCTTTGAGATCGTTCGTCCCTCCTCTTCCTGAAGGTCCTCCACCCCTTAGGCAGCACACATCAAGTGCTCTACAAGCACAACCTGCACTTTCCTCTGGACCACAGACTAGCCAGCAGCCGTCTGCTCAGGAAGACCATAATGGAGACCCTCAAAAGCGCCTTCAAGCAACATTACAGTTGGCAGCAACCCTACTTCAGCAGATACAGCAACAATCTAAACCTGGTGGCCAGAAGTAGATGCGAGGTAATTGTTTCCCAAAGATCTCTTTTAATTTCTGTACCATTTACACAAGAATCTGAATCATTGTCCTATTTGAACCAAATCGTTTATGCAATGAATGTAATTGCTAAATGGTTTGTATATTGTTTAATAGAAACTCTTGCCTTGTATTGCTCGTTTGGTCATTGTTTTCCAAACTTTTACATGATAATCAAACATCAAGGACGTTGCATTATAATTTTTACTCTTGTTGCCTGTCTTTCCTCAAGTGCTGTATTTCTGTCACCTGCTAGATAGAATTTTGTTTGGAACCCTGTCTGTTATTAACATATAAATTTCAAGGGAAAAGATATTTGTTGAAGAAGCAGGATGTGATCCTTCTCTATGTGATACATTTAGTTCGTCGAGTATATATTAGATTCATAAATTGCTGCAATAAATGCTTATTCTCAACTAGTGGGACTTGGGCAATTATGAGTTGCGACTTATTTTATTTACTTTCTCGTGTTGATGTAGTAATTGTGGCAAAAGCAGCACAACTTTAGTGAGATATATTTAGTGTGCTTGATTTTAAACTAAGAAATTTTCAGTACATCATCTGTGCTTATGCTAATGATATTTTCAAATGCCATAGTCTGAACCTGCTCTTCAATTTCAGCAGTCCATATCAGTAGTAATGAAACAAGAACTACCTTTATTTGCTGCAATCACCACTCACAACAGTTCTATTACCTGTCATGACAGGTTAAGGAAATTTGCGGCTTGCAAGGATCATATGGTGATATTTTCTCTTTATTCTAGGCTTTGGTACTGAAGAGCCTGAAAGTCTGAAACTGCTGGTGGGCACCCATACCTATCTATACCGGATGTTTTGTTAACATAGGTTCTGCTATGAATTAGCATTTCAGTTTAATTTTGAAAGCTCACTCCTACGTTGCAACCACCTCCTTTGTCTTGTCTGTATAAGATTGCACCGTTCATCTTTTTCTCTCTGTTTTTATGTTAATCAATGCATAGACCCTTGAATACCACTTCCTTTTTTGCATTCATCCATCATCCATTTGTTGGTTCGATATGTCGTCTCTCTGAAATTCCTTTTGCATGCTTCCCCTGTTCGCCTGTATGTTTTTTGACAGTGTGGTGTACACCCCCATTCATGAGGAATAGTGTATAGTACCTCTATCCCAAAAATAAGTTCACTTTTGTATATGAATCTGGATATAGGCAAAGGGAACTTATTTTGGGACTAGGTAGTATATCTCATTGAGTACAACAATTTTTTGGGCAGTTATTATGAACTAGAATGTGAACAGAGCATCCCAAAAGATGTCCTCCTCCACATGTATAAGATTGAAGTGCAAGAAGAGGGAAATGCATGCCATTCTACTGTGTCTACTGTACTGAAACAAGCTTACTGCTATGGAATATGGAGTACTCCCTGGGATGCCTATCCTTCAGATTTTATTAAGGGGTTCCCCATGATGTTGGGGTGGGAGCTTTATTAACCTTTGTGTGCTGTAAATTCTTTCACTACTTTCAGTGCACACCAGCTTTATCTCTCTGCCATGTATGGTCTGTCTGCTAAAGTGCATAGCCAATATATTTGCTGTTACTGCAAACTTTAGCTTGTTAAAAGTGTTCATCTGAAGTAGTATCAGAGTTCAGAGTTCTCTGGAACAGCATTGCAGCAGCCGTTCTTTCTTTCTTTCCTTTTTATTTTTATGTATTAAGTACTCTTGGTCTCAACCCAATGATGGCCCTATGTGTGGCTTCAGGGCTTTGAGATTTATTTAGTTCTGCTTTGTTTGCTGAAAGCAAGGCAAATTCGTACGGGTGATTCAGGCGATTGTTGCCTGGTCCTTTTTTTATGAGAGGATTTTTATTTATTTATTTATTTATTGGTATGAGAGGAAACCTAGCAGCAAGCCAGAAGATCTGGATATAAGAT
This sequence comes from Oryza punctata, assembly GCA_000573905.2. Taxonomy (NCBI): domain Eukaryota; kingdom Viridiplantae; phylum Streptophyta; class Magnoliopsida; order Poales; family Poaceae; genus Oryza; species Oryza punctata. The sequence goes on along the minus strand of CM002496.2, from coordinate 12,309,455 downwards.
TCTTGCAGGAATATAAAATTATGGAGGACATTTTTCGTCCTTCAAATACTGTACAAAACCCTAAAAAACAAGGAGAACGAGTACACGACACGTCAACGAGAAGGTTTCTTGTACAAATTGTGCTGATAATGTTAGGCCGTTTGAAACCTAGGAATTTCATACGATGATAATAATTTAAAGGAAATAGCAGGAGTAGCTTTCTATCTATACACCAACTATAAATACATACAGCCATTTAGTTTTGCATATCATGATTTGAGCCAGTTATACACTTATAACTCAACCACAGAAATGGATTCTAATCCTTAGAGGATGTTCCTTCGTTCTTGCATTGCCTTCCAAATAGCTATAAAAAATAAAAAAAATAAGATAGATAATGTGTGATATATGACTCTACAAATATATATTCAAATTTGATATTCACAAGTTATAATAAAAATAACAAATTGAACTCTAACGTATATTTGTTTCCTTTTTCTTTCTTTTGCAACTTAATAGAAGTCAACTTGTATACCATATATTAATATATTTTATCAAAAAACTTTTTCTATTTTTTCTGTAATTATTTGGATGATATGAAAAAAAGTAAGAAACAAAAGGATGTCACCTCGAGACATTAGAGGAGTTTCCCACTCAACCACCATAAAAGTTGCAAATTGACATTATCTTCTTCTGTGTTCCGAAGAAGAGTATATAGGGATGGAGTATCAACTGGATTATTCATGCCACCCTTTCAAAACTACGGTTTCTTCGTAAAATTATTTCTTAATCAACATTGGTTAGACAACTTTTTCCAAGCTATATGTTAGCTTTGTAATATTAATATATATTTTTAATTCATTTCTATAAGCAATTGTTCATATTCTTCATCATTATCTTAAAAAACGTATTGTAAGTCAAACTTTACCCATCAATTTAAATTACATATTTGTCTACTTTCACGTTTCAGTGATCCGTTTAACAGGAATCCGATTTGGAGAGGAGAGCATGGCCGCTTGTTGCTCTCCATATGGTGGATTCTCAATACATACGACTCAACCATCCAACTCACTTACGATCGTGCCCAATCAACTAATTACGGAGCTCTTTATTATTCATATGGGTTCAATTAAAAATTAGTTTATATGTTTTCTATGTAAGTCGTACACACTGGGTTGTATCTATATTCATTCTGATTCTCAACGTAGGGGTGTGTGTGGGGGGGGGGGGGGGGGGGGCATCACGCCATGTCACCACCATGCGTGCGCGTGTGCGTGCGGAAACCGGCGATGGCACGGCAGCATCATGCGGCGTGAATGCGTGATGATGCCTGTGGAGGTGGCGATCCCAAACACTGTAACGTCTCCTCGTCCCCCTTTGGCAGCTTTGCCTTGCCTTTTCTTTTCAAAAAATATATATATATTCCCCTCCATGATGGGCCCCACATGGATTTGCCATGAATATGATGAAGTTTACAAAATACTCAAGAAGATTCCACATGGTGTAGTTCGATTTTTATGTGAATTCGCAAAAAAATTGTCATGCGTGAGCGTGATTTGCTTGCTACTTCTACTCCGTATAACTCGCTCATAAACAAGTGTTAGTGTTGAGATTTCGAGCTGAATAGTTCAATGGCCGAATGATTTCTGATAATTATTTGAAGGTATAAATGAATAAGTTAAATATTATTAAATGAAAAGTAAATTTAAAATAATTTTCTAAAAACTTGAAAAAAGTCGTATTGTTTAGGAGCTCGAGAATTCATCTATCATTCTGATCCTTAAAAAAGAACATGGCTGAGGATTTATGATTGTGGCAAACTAAGACCCTGTTTGAATAGGGCTAAATTTTTTTAAGTCTCTATCACATCGAATGTTTCTATACTAATTAAAAGTATTAAACGTAGACTAAAAATAAAACCCATTTCATAACCTTGGACTAATTTGCGAGACGAATCTATTGAGCCTAATTAATCCATGATTAGTCTATGTGATGTTACGGTAAACATGTGCTAATTATAGATTAATTAGTTTAATTAGGCTAAAAAAATTATCTCGCGAATTAGCTCTCATTTATGTAATTAGTTTTATTATTAGTTTATGTTTAGTACTCTTAATTAGTGCTCAAATATTCGATGTGATAGGGACTAAAATTTAGTCCCTGATCCAAACACCCCGTAAACCCAGTTCTTCCAACATCAAATATTTTTCACAAGAGGAGATGCAACGTTAAATATTTACAGCACCAACGACCCTAGGCCACCGTTCATACTCATGGGTTATGCAGCGTTATCTTTTACAATATCGAGAGCTGCACATCTGCAGTCCTGGACTCCTGGTAGCTTGTTCGGTCCTACAGCAGAAATAATGTGTTTTGCTATAGAAAATCCTGGTTTTTGTCACCGCCATAACTTATTCTAGCTACTTCCATTCAATTCCTGAACACATTTTTGTTTGCCTAGAAATTTAAAATGTCCACAGAAAAGAAAATATAAACACAAAAAGTCCTGTGAAATTGGGTGACTTTTAGGATAGTCTTCTTTTAAGAACCAAAATAAAAAACTAATGACCATCGATCAACTTTCTTTCCTGTACTGCAGTACCATTACAAACTAAAGTTGATCGAGTACTACTAGCCACTATAGTACAGTACACTACTTTGTTGATCCATTAGTGATTGATGTAATATTCAAGGAAATCATTAATTAGTACGGATGCATCTTATGTGTGTGCGTGAGAAATTAAATCTCTCAACGAATGTTTGTACATGCAGGTGCATGCTGAGCTACCTAGTACAGGAATCTGAACATGCTGCTCCTTTTTTTCTTTTGATTCTAGAGTACTGCTCATCTAGTTGTAACAGGAAAGTTTGCAATAACTGAAATACAGTAAAAGTTGGTAGATCATCGATAGTCTGATCAATGAAGGGGATAGTAAAATTTCCCAGATTTTTTTTTTTGAATTAATGGGTTTCTTTTGTGTTTGTGTGGTTAATTTCCCAGAGTACTGCTGGTTTAGTAGTACCAAATTTAATTTACTGACTACTCAAGAAATATCAACACTTAACATACTCTAGATCAATTAGCTAGGTAGACATCAAACCATATAATACCACTATTTTAACAAAACAGGCATAAATATTTCTTTTGTAAGGCAAACCACCAGACGTGCCTCACATCACATTTGATAAAGATACTAGGTTGACAAGCACAAAAAATATATTTTTTTTCAGTGTTTGTTTGTGAAAAAATTTTCACCTGTGTAACAGGAGACATACACCTATATGGCACCGTGTATGTGTATGAACTGTTTTTTCTTCAAAAAGGGAAAAAGAACTGTTGTGCTATGTTTTTCTATTTCATAAAAAAATCTAAAAAGAAAATACTCGTAGATAACTGTAATGTATTCTTATATCCGTAACAATTAGGCAATATATTCTACATGCAATATACCTCCATCCCAAGATACCTATTTTTTTAGGATTTAAAATTTGTCTCAAAATACTTTCACTTTTAAGCACCACTTGTCCAATCCACTACTTCGCATTTAAATCTCTCTATTCTACTACTCAACTACCACTCCACTTCAACCATACTCCGTAGTAGTCTTTTTTTAACCTTACTACATGCTAAACTATACAGAATGATACTTCCTTCGTCTTATTTTAAACGCAACCATAAATTTTCATGTCTAACTTTAATTGTTCATCTTATTTAAAAAAATTAAAAATATAAATCACGCATGAAGTATTATTCATGTTTTATCATATAATAACAATAAAAATAGTAATCATAAAAAAAATAAGACGGATGATTAAAGTTGGACACGGAAATTCATAGCTGCGCTTAAAATGGGACGGAGGGAGTAACTATTTTGAGATGGAGGAAGGTTACTCCCTCCATCCCATTTTAAGCACAACCATGAGCCTCCGTGTCCAATTTTAATCGTTCATCTTATTTGAAAAAAATTAAAAAAACATAAGTCACATATAAAATATTATTCATGTTTTATCATCTAATAACAATAAAAATATGGAAAAGTCTATACGTACTAACTTTTTCTTACTAAATTCTTACTAACATTGACATATCATGATATGAGTACATCTAGATTTTTTATAACTTCCATCTCCATAAATCAGACGGTTGAGATGATTGTTAGTACAAATTTAGTAAAAAAATTTTAATCCATAAATCAAACGGTTGAGATGAATTTTAGTACAAATTTTAGTAAGAAAAGTTTAATATGTGTAGCAGTACTCTAAAATATTAATTATAAAAAATTTTTAAATAAAACGAATGATTATAGTTGGATACAGAAACTTATTACGCTTAAAATGCTAGGCTTAAAATGCTAGGGGGAGTACTTCCGTCTTCTTTTGTTGTAGGCCTCATCATTCCAACGTCGAACGTTCAAAAAAAAATTCCAACGTCGCAAAACATGCACGATGGACAATCATCAGGGACAACGACATTGCATCCACCGTGCAATGTGCCATGCACCTTTTGACCTTTAATTTGCATGATTGCTATGCAAATCCCCATATAGAGTTTAATCCGAATAGTTTAACCAGTGGTGAAATCATTTACCAACGACTAATAATACCATATAAGAATAATTTAATATAGCCTGTAAAGTCATGTACCAATAATCCGATAACTCTGATAACACCTTAAAGGTGGTTATCTTCACAAGAAGTGATTTTTGCAGAACTTTACAAGATTCAGTTTATTTTCTCAAAGAAATTGAAAAAAAATAATAATAAGAGTGTGTTTAGAGACATGCCTAATCTAGAAGAAAAATCAATGGCGTTATGGGGCCTAATTGTTTTGCCAATTTGTGATCTCGGACTTGCTTCCACGCAAGCAGGGTATGGTTAGGTGGGTTTTTTCCGTTTTCACGAAATTCTTCTAAAATTAAACTATGTAAGTTGGTTAGTACTAGATTGTGTGAACTAAAGTCATTTTTATGGGATAAACTATTCTTCGAATATGTGTCCCCCCCCGCTTAATTATAAGAGCAAGTGAGTTTAATTTAGTAGCAGGTGCATCTAAGATATAGCCAAATCTGCTTTAAAAACCGTGCTTTCAGCAACCTTTCTGGTTCAACACAGGATTAAAATAGAAAATGCATACTAATTTAACTTTCTAGTAGGAAGATTTCTAAACATGACTAATTCTGTCATTAATGGAACGGATTAAATTGCTTCTTTTTCATGATGCTTACAAAGCAAAAGGTCAGGTAAAGTCATTTATTGGTGCGTCACAAAATGCAGAGTTAACTTACCAGCAAATTGCCATAAAGAACATTGAATACTGAATTGACCAGTTTTTTTACAGGTGAACATTTACTTAAAGCATGCCAAAAGGTGTACTACTTGTTTAACATAAAACCCAACATAAACATGGTAACATCGTTTTCACTAAGGGTTATCAGCTCCAACAACTCTTATCTAAACTCCTCAGCAAAATCAGGGAAAGGCTGAAAGAACCACTCAAACTCAGACAGATTAACACATTTCTATCATCGTATTTCCAAACTAAAATCCAACTACTGCTCATGAGTTCCTATCACCTTTATTATTAGTGGAGTTTGAGCTAACTTTTAAAGGGACCGACACTTAAAGGAGAATGAAATACATAATAAATATGGGACCATTTTACAGTGTCTCCATAATCCTTTGTCCCAATTCAACTTGGCCTTTATACATTTTAATTTTTCACAATGCACGATTATTTCATATACTTGTAAAATGGTTGCAACTAAACCAACTACTCCACTTGAATGCCTGCACCATATCTTCTGCACCTTTTAAGCCACTTCTGCTGCCATTTGTCTCCTTCCTTTCCCTGTGACTGAAGTTCTTAATTGAAATAAAGAAAAAGAAAGGGTTAAAGATACAAACAAAAATACTCCTACTCCTAGGCTACTACTCCAACTAGTAGTAACAGTAAAAGTAGAAAAATAAAAAGGGAAGAAGAAGTTAAAGCTTGAGCTGAACATTTGGGGCATTGTGCCAACTCTGACTGCCTGCCTGAGACTGACTGACTGGTTAATTGCTCTCTGGGATGGTATGGGCGGCTGTGATTTTGCCAGGGTTGTTGATCAATCACCGTCCGATTGTATGGTGTGTGACTAGTCCAAGGCAGTCAAGCTGAGCAGGAGTGAGTTGAGGCTTGTACAAAAAAAAAAAGGGTTTTTAAATTGTTCCTCCCTTGTCCAAAGAGAAAAGGGGAGCAGGGGAGGGGGAGGGACCACTTTGAAAGAAAAAAGAGCAGCTCAGCAAGCAATGACATTTTGCATAAAGATCCCTGGAGGAATAGTTGGGGATACACCCCCAAAGTGTGTGTATATGTAGAAAGTACTCTACTTTGGATGAAATGTGCATAGGTTCAATATCAAATATTGGCTATCTTTATATATATCCAAGAGAACTATCAGGTTGCAATGCTAATATATTTTACTATTTGAGTTGTGCTTAAGGTCTGGTAACATGGGGGAATAATTTATTATTCATCAGTTCTATTTGGGAATTTAAACTTGTTTCTACTATTACCATATAAAATTCCTGCAAGCTAAACAATGTTAAATTGCTTAGTTGACCACGAGTTATCCATGAGTAAGTTCTACTCCATAAATCATCTAACGATCTAACATAAATTTGGAGGACAGAAAAACATAGAATTCGATTGACACCTCAAATTTTATGGATGAAAAAATATAGAAAACTAAATGAATGGCTATTTGGATGGAACATGAAAAACACACAAATCAAAAAGAGATAGGTAAAGAATTTTTTTAATAGACTAGATCTTATGTTAAGAAAAATCCTCCAAAATCCCTATGATTGGAGACAATCTTAAATAATTTCATAGGATTTTGGAACAGCTGTTCCATTGTTCCAAATAAACATGTAAGGAAAAGATTCATAGAATTTGAACCCTATATAATTCATCCAAAATTTCTTTGCTCCAAATGAATCCTGAAAGTAAATAATAAAAAAGCAGTAACATATACCTACAAATTAATAATTTGCCACCTACTAGCAATACACTTGCGCGTTGCAACAAACGATCCTGACTGGGACTGGGGACAAAGCACATGAGTTTGAATCAAGTAGAAGGATCAAATCCAACCTTTCTTTTTAACCAACTGCTTAGTTTTCTTTTCATTGTTTTCCTCCTAGTAGGCGTGCTATACACACAGGATCAGCTCAAAGGCCTAGGTTAGTTGTGCGACTGTCTAGGGCCTAGGCTGGCCGACCAACAATTCAGCCAAGAGGACGTAGTCATCTACCCTCATGCTTAACTCCCACGCGGCCACACCTTTACCTTGTCGTGACTAGGGTTTAGATTTAGATTGAGGTTTTGTGATCTTCTCAGATTTTTTATCTATTTAGTCGAAAATTAGACTAGGATTTTCTTCCGTTCTTGTCGTTTAATTTACTTCACAATTTTAGATGTTTGTAATGTTTGTTTGTATCACTTTAGATGTTACATGATCTATAAAGTATATATTACAAGTAAAAATATATTTAGTATTAAGGGTATATATTAGCAAGTTCATCCAAGATCCTCGAAAATATAGAACCGTTCCTGTACACGTGCAAGGGAAGGGAGACCGCTCTGCTCTTCAGCACGACAGAAATGACCTTGCTATCATCATTTCTTCCACTTGGGTGGACAAGAAAATCCAAATGAGGAAAACCACAAGGGCAATACTGCAAATCTGCTCACCTCCTAGCTAGCTAGAGAGAGAGAGAGTCAGCTTTGCTGCGTTGTTCTTCCCATGGAGAGTACAAAGGCCACAAGCAGAAAACGTTGCGTTCACACCACCACCAAGGAGGCTATGACAGCCAGCAAGACCAGGCCTGGCTGTAGCTAGCTTGTAGAGAGAGAAACACTGGAGCTAGAGAGAGAGGGAGAGAGAAGAAGAAGAAGAGGAGGAAGAGCTAGCTAGCCTATGGTGCTAGCTGCAGCTAGCTCCGACGACTGAGCAGACGCAATGGCGGGGAGATGCGCCGGCGGCGGCGACGGCGATGGCATGCTGGCGCGGCTGCGGAGGGCGGCCGCCAGGCGGATCGGGCTCTCCTGCGCCTCCTTCTTCTCCCACGCCGCCACCTCCCCCTCCCCGCCTCCCAAGACCGTACGCATTCTCTCTCTCTCTCTACATTTCACAGATTTTCTTTTCTTTTCTAACGGTTCAGAGATACTCCAAGCAGCAGCAATTGTTCTTAGGAAAGAGACCAAAATGCCTCATTTTTTCTACATTTTTGGGCGTTCTTGCCAGTTGCTAGACGTTCAAGATAAACTAAAAGTTTCTTTTCGGGGGGGTTAATTAAGTTTTGGGATTTTGTTTTCACCATCAATGCACCGGTTTCTGGTTTGTTCTTGGCTTTCAGTTTCTTGCTATGTTTTGGGACTGCGCATTTTCTCTCTTTCTCTCTCTACTACCATCTGCAGGTGATTTTTCAGGTTCCTTTCCTTCTACTAGCAGTAAAACTCAATGAGCTATCACTGTCTGTCCTTTTCATCTCCCATATTGCAACAATGCTTGATTCTCTCTTTCCATTTCAGATGTTGTTTCATCAAAATCAAAAAAAAACCCAGTGCCATATCTCCTTGTTTTTTCCTCCCCTAGTGGCCTGCTGCATTGCTGTTTTGCATTTTCCAGCAGAAAGATTGCTTCAGAATGCACTATGTCCTGGTTTGTTCTGGTGTTCTTGCCCTAGAAAATTATGTGGTTAAAGTAACATTTGAACATTTAACCTTTGCTTCTCCTTTTTTTTTCTTTCTTTTGGGCATTCTAGAAACGAGTATCTTGCATGCCCTTCGAGTTGTATTTATCTGTATTCTGTACTGAAGTTCCAACCAGAATGAGGTGTGTACTCCTTTTGCATTTTCCCCCCTTTTCTTGGGTTTGCGTTGTGAACAGTGTGTTAACAGTGGCTGTGTGTGACCTACCTGGTTTATTTGATACTGATCATTCATTTATTGGAATTATTGTTCTAGGAGTAGCTCTCATCCATCCCATCTTGTACTAGTATCCTGAGAAAAAAGAATTGCAATAGGGGAGGTACCATTCTTGTGGTTTGGTCCATGTTTATGGTCCCTTCATTTTTCTCCCCAGAGATCTACTTTGGATCTAGAATTCTTGACATATATAGTAGTAGTAGTAGTATGATGATGTTAAAAACTGTGAACAAGTTGTATTTTGGGTTTATTTATACTTGAGATATATATTTTTTGTTTCAGTTGTTGGTGAAAGTTGTGCATTCTCTCTGGTCTTCGTACATTTTCCACATAGGCCGTCTGTTGATAGTTGGTGCGAATTGGGCACATATTTCCATGGAGCTTTTATGTCTTTCCTTTTCCTCAATTTCTTTTCTTTGTTAGAAAAAATAGGCACTTATATTTCTTTATCCTCCCGAAGCTGTGTTTTCTTGGAAGTTGGAATTGGTTATCATCTTTACATATTTTTTCCACTCATCGGTGCATTGTACCTTGCTAACAAACTCTAGATTAATATCTTTCTTCAGTAACTTGACTGTTATTAGTGTTAATGTGTAGTGTAGGCACTAGGCAGTACTGTTACTGTATGAGATCAGTGTGTGGGGACTGAATTGTGTGTCTAGATTTTCTCGCTTAACAGTTTACAAACATTGTCGATGCCCATGTGCATTTTATCATATCATATCATTGATAGGTAAATAGGAGAGGAAAGTACCAAAATACAGTGGAGTAGACAATCTTTTTTTTTTTTTTACATTTTCTCATGTACTATCGAAGTTAATTCTTTTTGGGACGGAGGTACGGAGGTGTAGCAAAATTGCTCTAATATCAAGAACAGTAGGTATTTTGCCTTTTAGCTGTATTGCAATGTAGTAGTAACAGATTGTGGTGTGTAATATATATGTATGCAGATCTCATGCTCAGCACTGAATGCGCCTGCAGACAGCACTGATGAAGACCAGGAAAAGCTGGAGGAGCCCACTAGCACAAGAATGGCTGACAAGGTGCCATCCCTATGTCCATTTTCCTCCTTTTCATGTTCTGGACCACACCTACATGGATCCACTATGGAGCCTTTTATATGTAAAATTTGTTTCTCTAACCAAGTAAGTAGTATAATTATGTTTATATTTAACCACTAATTAACTTGAGATAAATCAGAGTTATGTTTGATTGCCATCCGGAATTAACAACTGAGCAAGAAGACAAGCTAAAAAGAAGAATTGGGTTAAGCGGTTGATTTGCAATAGGAAATAGGGTTAATTTGATCCATGCCACTCTAAATATGCCAATTCAAAAAAAATGCCACTACTATTCATCATATCGGTTGCATGCCACTGGAAATTTCTAAAATTGGAAGCATGCCACTGGAAATTCCTCTCTCATGCCATCTCCGTTCCCGTCCTCATCCCCTCCCTCCGGAAACGGTGAGCTCGCGGGGTAGCGGGGCTAGGCGCGGCCGGGAGCCACCACCGTGCTCCTCCCCTGTCGGTCGCCGGCCGTGCCCACCACAACGGCCCTCCTCCTCGCCGTCGCCGCCTACACCTAGCTCCTCTTCGCCGACCGCTGCCCGTTGCGCCGGCCCTCCCCACCGTCGCGCTCCTCCCCCGCCGGCCGCACCCGTTGCGCCGGCCGTCCTCTCCGCTGCGCTCCTCCCTAGCTGGCCGCACCCGTCGCTCCAACCGTTCTCTCCACCGCACTCCTCCCCCGCCGGCCGCACCTGCCTCGTCGATGACACCGCCGCCGCCCACGCCCAGCTTGCCCGCTTGTTGGTTCCTCCCCCTCCGGCCGCCGCCACCGACGCCTAGCTCCTCTCTGCCGATCGCCGACGACCGCCCCTCGCGACGGCCCTCCTCTTTGCCGACTGCTGCCCGTCGCACCGGCCCAAGGGGCAGGTAGTGGTGGTAGGCGCGCCGGTGATGCCGTTGCAGCTGCGGTGGGGCGGGTGCCGGCGGTAGGGATCGACGATAGTGGTAGTGCCATCCCCGGCAGGAGATGTCGCCGGCGGCGGGGCATGGGGAGATCGGAGGAGGATGGGATGGAGAGGGAAGTCCGGCAGAGAAGAGAAAAGAGGGGAAGATGGAGGAAGAAGATAGAACTGACATGTGGGTCCCATGTTAACGGAGATTTTTTGGCAGATTTCGTGATGGAGTGGCACGGTTCCAATTTTAGAAATTTCCAGTGTCGATATGATGAAAGTAGTGATATTTTTTTGAATTGGCATATTTAGAGTGGCATTGATCAAATTAACCCTAGGAAATATTATTGTTTAGATAGCTTCTTCAGCGTTGAAGGTTGTTGATGCTCTAGATGATTACCTCTGAAATAACCTATTCTGGTTAGCCAAAGTGTATTGTCAAATGTTGAATCATAATGATCTAGCCAATGTGGTTAGCGTTTTGCCATCTCCATGACTTCATGTTTTGTTTTGAAAAAAACAGTGACGCTATTGTAAGCATTTTCTTAAAAAAGTATGTACCAATTTATTTAGTGCACATGATGGGTTGCATGGCCATCCACTAGCATCTACCATTGGGCCATATAAGCGTTATGGTTTTTTGTTAGTTTCAATAAGTTGGGAGCTTTAGTACTTTTTGGTGGCAATTGGTGAACAATTATGTGGTCTCCCAGATAACATGATAATTGTCTCCCTAGTGCCACATAAAGGTACAAACAATTACATGTGAATTCCTTATGACACATTGCAACCAACATGTCAATGCATCAGTATTACACAAACCTCGAGGAAGAAAACTTCTTTTTTGATTTGTCTAGCCGAGAATTTGTAATGTCGTGGATCTTGACCATGCATATTATGCATGATGCCCTCTGCATGAATTAATTCATATGTGAGTCATGATGCATACAAACATAACCAGCTTGTTTGTTTCAGTAGTACAAGAATAATTCTGCAAAGATTGAACTGTAGTTTGGGAAACTTAGCTTCGATTGGATGCATGTTTTTAGACTTTTTTTTGTTTGCTAACAGTCCATGAAAAATCCATACAATGAATAATAAAAAACAAATTACGTCTGTGTCGTAATATCGATAAATAATTCTCTGTCAAGGAATTCGCTCCATGAGTAGTTTCCATTGTTTTATACTTCTTCAGAATTCTAATAAACTTAAGGGTAGTGATTCTGTTATGGTAACATATTTGATATGCTGTTTTACTTTTATACTCTCGTCTCATGTGTATTCTGATAATACCATTAATTGTAATGTTTTATTCAATTCATTTGCAGAATCTCTGTGCAATATGTCTGGAGCCCCTCAGCACCGGCAGCAGTGATATTGACAATGGTGACAGGCCAGCAATCTTCACATCACAATGCTCCCATTCTTTCCACTTCCTATGCATCGCCTCCAACATTCGGCACGGCAATGTTACATGTCCTATCTGCCGTGCACAGTGGTCTCAGCTGCCGCGTGACCTGAAGGTGCCACCATTGCTGCAAAACAACCAGTCTGACCCAATCCTCCGCATCCTCGATGACAACATCGCAACATCTCGTTTCAACAGAAGGTCATCCATCCGTGCTGCCCGGTACAATGACGATGATCCGGTTGAGCCTTACACCTTGACTGAGCATGTGGATCCATGCCTTCGCTTTGCTCTGATCCCATCTCCAGTGGCGACTCATCATCATGCCCTCGGACATTACCCCTGTGGCCGTGTAATGCCACTCCAGCAGCATTGCCAGTACAGCAGCTCCTCCATGCTCTCGCCACCGCAGATTGCTTCACCAAGTGGGCAGAGGCGTGCTTACCTCTCTGTCAGTCTCGCGCCACAGCCAGCCATGGACCTAGTTCTGGTTGCCAGCCCTAATGGGCCACATCTCAGGCTCCTGAAGCAGGCAATGGCGCTTGCTGTCTTCTCCATGCGTGCAATTGACCGGTTAGCCATTGTCACAAATGCCACCACTGCAACCCGTGCCTTCCCCTTGCGCCGAATGTCATCCCACGGAAAGCGAATGGCGTTGCAGGTCATTGAACACCTCTGCTGTGTTGGTGGTACTGATCCTGTAGGGGCTTTGCAGAAGGGCCTGAAGATACTAGAGGACCGAGCGCACCAGAACCCAAGCAGTTGCATTCTTCACCTGTCCGACCATCCAATCCGAAGCTGTTTTGGGGTCGACATGAACCGTTTCAACATCCCGGTTCACCAGTTCCATGTCGGCCTTGGTTTTGGGGTGCAGAATGGCTTTGTGATGCACGAGTTTGAGGAACTCTTAGCGCGGTTGCTTGGTGGTGTCATAGGCGACACCCAGCTCAGGATTGGCGAGCACGGTGGAGTGGTGAGGCTAGGAGAGCTGAGGGGTGGTGAAGAGAGAAGGATCCCACTTGACCTAGTGTCGGACTGCGGCTTCATACTGGTTGGCTATAGCTATCTGGAGGGTGGAAGGGAGGATCAGTTCAGGACAGGCGAAGTTGCTGTCGGTTTCGAAGAGAAAGGCGATAACCGGTACTGCGGGGTCAGGGATGCCGGTGGTCTGAGTATCGGCGGTGAGAGGAGGAGCAGCTGCTGCGCTGAAAGATGGGACTACCTTGATCCGTTCATGGCGCGGCGATGGGCGAAGCATTTCAATGTGTATAGGGCCTGAGTAAAAAGAGGGGGAGCTTGGGGCTTTGAAGTGATCAGCTCAGAAGTCTGCTTTACCAGTTTGACAGCATATGATTCTTGTTGGTTCTTTATTTTTTTCTCTTAACATTCCTGCAAGCATCTCATCATCATCAGAGGAAGTGTTTGCTTTTTGGCTTTTGTTGTGGATCAGGATCCATTTTGTAAGATGTCTGGTTTTGCATCAGATGTGTGCAATGTGCACAAGCCTTTCTGTTGTTCTCAATCTGTGTGTGAATCGGACTGTGAACAAATCTCAGCACAAAGAATGAAATCTGGCTGCATTGGAGTGAGTTATTTTAAAAAGAAAGTGACATGCTGTTTTTCAAAAGAAATTTAACAAATACGATGCGTTATACTAGCAATTTGCAGGTTTAGTGGTCTCTGATATTCCCTTGTAATTATTGAGCTGTCATTTCTTAAATTGGATTCATATTTTTTTTAAGAGGTTTGGTTTCATATTTTCATGCTCCCTTGTAGTCAACAAAACATTGCTCAAAACATTGATGGGTTAATCAATCATCTTAATCGAGTAATTCAATTACTCAAAATTACATAGAGAATTGTGGCATGGGAAAAGGTTAAAAAGAGAGGTGCCATGTAATATTATTTTGGATTTAAAAGAACGTATGGTTATAAAACTTTGGGTCCATAACAACTGAGGTTCAGTGCCACATGATGCAAACATGCAGTTTTTTTCCCTACGTAGACCACAAAACATGGGATTTTCTGAAATTTACTCTAACAAAAATATGGTCTCCTCTCTCGAGTCACAAAGTACAATACAACAACAGTAGTTCAAGCGGCCAGGACATTGATAGAATTGAAGTTACAATCAGAGGCCAAACTGCTGTCAGAAATGCAGATCAGAACTCAGAAATCAATCTACAATGAATAGTTGGTGATGGTAATCTGCTAACCATCAGTTATGTGCTTTCAAATCCAAATATTCGGAAAACACCTGCAAAAAAAACAATAACCAGTAAGAGAGTTAATTGAAGCTATTTTTGTAATTAGAACCACTTCCATTTTGGTTTAACTTTCTCTCTTGTTGTGTACTGAGCAGTTGCAGAATTATACACTAAATGAAACGCAAGTCTGAAACAAGTGTATCTGAAGAAAATGAATTCACTATCCTGTAGCAAGTCAAATGCCAAGCTAGACATTTCTTTCATTTGGCCGAACTAAAATGAGTGAGCAGCAGCAATTGTACCTTCATCAGCCTGGTACTTGTTCTTGTCGTCTCCTGCGTAAGCCAGGAGGTTGTACTTGGGGTTCCATTCAACACTATTCATAGCTGCCTTACATGGAATCTGATGAATCGATCGTCCAGTTTGAACATTGGCCTGATCGAAGGATAGAAATGTAAAAGAATTATTATTTTTGGTAACAGCTAGCTTAGGATCATATCAGAATTACAGTATGTTGAACTACTCACAATGTCAATGAAGGGATCTTCGCTAGCATATGCAAGAAACTCTCCAGTATGATTGAAGCTAACTGTTCTTACAGGCCACCTGGAAAAAGAACAAAAAGAAAAGATGAGGAAGTACACGTTTCTAAGCATCTTGCAACTGAAGGTATACTCTAATTAATCTTTGTTTCTTTGAATGACTATTTCCAATATGAGGTGTAGAGAAAATCGCAAAAGTAGCTAAACACAACTTTTTGTCCAAATATTCATGGCTATATTTTACATACATTGGAGAGAAAAAAGGTATGGTTTAAAAGAAGCGAAACATACTCGAGTTTGGTAAAGGTTTTAATGCATAGCAGCTCTTTGACGTCCCAAAGACTGACAAGTGAATCTGCACTTCCAACAGCAAAATACCTGGCATCAACACATTCTGTAAGTATCCTTGTCAAAATCATTTTAAGCTCCATTTAGGGCTCAAAGAAACAAAATGTTCACCAGATAATTGAGAACAAATGTACACTACTTTGGCATAGCTACACTAATGCATGAAACATGTTTGTATACCACTATATCCATGCGAACAAGAAGAACATGGTGTATTGCAAATAGGAAACAAGTGGCAAACTATTTTGCACCCTTTCTTTTACATGCTAGTAAAGGTGACTGTTAGTTGCAACGGAATCTGGGGGAAGGACGTGCCATTCAGTTTTTCTATCACAGTTTTTTTACCAGTGGGGCATTTTTTTATGCGGGTCCACTTCTTTGGGGAGAGTGGTTTTTTTTCTGTGGGTAAACGGAACTTCACTGATGGGAAGCGTGCACAGACGTACAAAACTTGCCTTTTGAATCACAGGAATGGAAAAAGGGAGGAATAGGAAAAACACAGGATTGTGATAAGAATTCAACTGCAAAACAGGGGATTGCGAAACACAGGAAAAATATAAGAATGACCGTTTGATTGGACTGCAGGAAAAACGCAGGAATCGGATGAGAGATATAGACTCAGGAAATTTTCCAAGAGGTTGGAGCTCTTGCTAAGTCCTCCAAAATCTCTATAAGATTGTCCATTCCATAGGACTTTCAAAGGATAGGATAGGATTCAACCCTTTGTTTCAAAGGCCTTCAAAAGAAATTTTCCTATAGGATTGAAATCCTCCAAATTTCCTATGCTTTTCCTACAAATCAAAGGGGGCCAGAGTAGTAGAGAAACTCTGAATTCAGTGTCCCATATCTATATTTAGGAATGGCAGTCTTGTCATCATAGAATCACTTACGGCTAGGTGCTATCATAGGTAATCATTCACTTAAAGGTAGCTGAGACAAAAAGTTCTTTTTTTACATATACCAGTATCACTATCAATTGTCCAAAGACCGAGCGAGAATACAACATTGTAACAGCTAAAATATACAATTATATGTCAAATAACTTCACTCATGTCTATGCTTATATTACCTTGAAATAAAAAAAATTGTTAACTACATAAAATAACTAGCATCAGTGTAAAGCATTTAGAGAACTAGAGTTCAAAGTGAAGTCAAACAGCATACCAGAGAACCTAATGATTATAGCATAAATTTTTTTTAGAAATGATGTAGTTACAATGAAATATCATTGGCTGATATGTGAGTTGATGTTGAACAAATGAGCGAAGACAGAAAAAAAAATCATCACCTATCGAGGGGATCCATTCCAATGCAATAACAACCCGCTGTATGAGCATTCAATTTGCCAACCACATGAAGGGTATCATCAAGGGAAGGATCACCAAATACCTCAACATTTCCTACATAAACAATAAACAATGTAATTACACTGATACCAACTGGTGTGATATTGACACTTAAAACAACATATGGGTTCTTTGTATCTTACCAAGTCCAGTAGTTATGAAGAATAAATCTCCAGTTTTGTTCCATGCAATCTCATTTATCTGAGGAAAACAAATCAATAATTTACTTCAGAAAAGTTCACTGATCTGAGGACCTATATGATTGATTCATTTTTATCTGTAGCAAGTGTACGGTCATTTAGTAGTTGAAATAGAAAATTTACAAAACTGCAACATCAGTAATGCAGCCAATGAAATCAAAGTACGTCCAACAGTTAGGTAATTCGTACTCAGTAGTCAGTACTAATTCAAATACCAGCAGGCAATTTTCCTGTTCCAGACAAAGATGCGCATGCCGCCGACTTATGCTCACTCTACTTTTTCTCAAAAGGTATATGACTATATGTGTATGTGCATTCAAAGCAGTGAAAGATTCCAAGAAGAAGAAAAATGTTAGTAGAATGTTTCAACAATTCAAACCTTCAAGTGGAAAGTACCTCATAATTAAACTTAAATTTGTGAAGGGCTTTTAGCTTCCGAACATCCACTATTGTCAACTCATCCTCCTGTAAATCATAGTGACAGCTGTTACTACACCTGTACAATTTTATAAACAACTCACAAAGTAAACACATTGGTGTACGCGGGACCTTGTGAACTAACTTGTAAACTTTATAAAAATAGGTTCACTACAATTATTACAAAATTTACACACCACTCCCCAGTCCCCATGCTCAATAACACTTTACTAACTTTGCATGGCCAAAAAAAAGTAAGTAATTCCATCTAATTTAAGATCAATATGTATATATTCAGATGTGTCCATACTGAGCTATGTTGTATTAATACTTATAGAGAGCAATGTCAAACACAAAAATGAACATTGAAATTTAGATGCTAATTTGCCAAATAACTCATCACTCAATCTAATATAAATCAGATTATAGTTACACATTTCTCTTTAGAAAGAATTTTATGAATTCCTTTCAAAATGTTCTAACCCTCTTCTGGCATGATATATGAAAATCAAATCCAGTTCCTTAGTCATAAATGACTACCATTCTTGAAGTAAACAGGGATAACAGCCTAGGCAATACAGACCTTGTTTCCAACAGCTATGTGAGTACCACCGTGTTTATAAGTGATATTGATGTTTTCTCCACTAAGTTCAACGACTTGACATTTTCCACCTGGAAAAGAACACATGAAACAGTTTGAGAAATAGCAGGTCAAATAAATCATATAATTTTAAAAGGTAAACTGCTGGCCCAAATCTTATAGATTTATAAATAGAGAATCAAAATTATGATGTACGATCCTATAACAAAAATCAAAGTACAACAAAAAAAATTCTGAAACTAACTTTCAGTTAGAATCACTACACAAAAGAATAAGACACCTTGTCTGGCAACAACAAGTTCATTGTAAATGGAACATAGGGATTGAACAAAGTGACGAAAAGGGATTCATCGATTTCAGAGAGAAAAGCTGAGAATGCTGAACACAACTGTGGTTATCTTAGTTCTTTAACCTTCAAAGATGAAGTGAACTACTTACTCCGTGCATCCCAGAGGCGAATTGACTTGTCAGCAGCTGCTGTAGCAACTGTATCAGGATGCTTCGGATCCCAGCAGAGCTGATCTACACAATCTGTGTGGCCTTTCAATTCAATGTCTTTAACCTTGGACTGTGCAATATAAAAACCCTAATCAGCACAGTAGTGACTTGGTACTTCCAGGGAAATAGAAACCATCTACGGTTTTTTCCCCTCCTACGTTCCAACCAAAAATGTATTAGTGTTCTCAAAACAATATAATTTAGCTAAGGATTTTTTTCCTCAAAAACGCAGGAGGGTTGTGCTTCATTTCATTAAGAAGAAGAAATAAACAAAGGGATCCAAAAGAACCCCTAGCTAAGAAATCACTCACAGTAATTTTTTGCATAATAAAAGAACATTCAGTTACAACAGATAATATGACTCAAACATATGTCTCAGAGACACAGGCTATGGTATGCTTTAGTGTGCTAACTGTCTGAGTTTCTATAATTTTAAATTATACAGCGGGAGATATTTCCAATTAATCATTATACTTATGTTTCAAATTTATGGAAATTTTCATCATAAAAATAGGGTGATAGTTATTCATAGTTAATGACAATAGATGTGTTATATAATAATTCCATAACAATGAAGGTTATTTTCTTTACAATCAGGAAAGAAGGAGAGAATGTTACATGGCCATGGGGATCGATACTCCATACACGTGCAGTATGATCAATAGAGCCTGAAGCAAGCTTCGTGCCTAGGCAGTTCCATGCTACAGAGTGCACCTAACAATAAAACAAAAGATCAGAATTATATAAAATTTAAGACTGATTCTGTATGTCAGATAGATAAAAAAAGAACGCAAAAGGCGACAGAACCAGTTAAATGCTGCGCCTCCATGTGTAGAAGAATTATTTAGAAAAACAAGAAACAGATTTCAAGAAAGAAACAGAGAAATATCGTTGTACCATGATTCCTTCTGCAAGTAATATTTTTTTCCCTTGAATTCTTTCCCTTATAGGAGTAGCAACTTTACAAAGTCAGACAAGAAGTCCCTTTTTCTATTTTCATGAAACCAATTCCTTCAAAAATTAGGAGTAATTATGACCAGGAATCATATTTCACAATGCGCTCATTCACCAGCTCCCACAAGGAAAATAACCAAAGCTTCAATCTCAACATGGCTTAGCCCTAGAGCAAAAGAATCAGCATACGGCATGAACGCGAGGAATCAATCACCATATCCTGCTCTAGAAACAAAACCGAGTGACCAAAAGATCGAAACTTCCATGCATTTTCGACCTAATTTTGCTTGTAAAATCCGAATTTTAGGGCTTTCCCCCCTCGCAGGACTTTTGAGGGTTTAGGACCTCATGAAAAAAAAGAACAACTTTCCCCCGCGTGTAATTTTTTCACAGGATTATTTGGTAAGGGGAATTGAGAAGTTTACCTTCTTCTTGTGGCCGAAATACTCCCTCGACACCAGGTTCTTCAGGTTCATCCCCGGCGTCGAGCTTCCCCCACCGCCGCCGCCGCGCCTTCGGTCGTCTTCTTTCCCCTCCATTGTCCCCCGCGGACTGGGGCACGGCTGGTTGTGGTACTCCCCCACTCACCGCCCAGTGGGTTGAACGGGCGTACACGGGGCGCAATGCGGCGGCGCGCGCGAGACGGAGGAGAGAGAGAGAGCGGAGAGCGGGGGACGGCGAGGCGGCGGCGGCGTTGGAGGGGGGTTCGGCGGTGGGATCTTATTTCGCAGAAACGTCCTTCTACGTTGTGTATTTTACAGCTCACCCCCAAAATAGGAAACTACTAGTACGGTCTACGGCCTCTTTTGTAAAAAGGAAAATGTAGGAAATTTAAATATGGGGAAAATAAACTGAGGTCCTCTGAAACTAACATGGAGTATATATTAATATTACCTTCGTTTTTTAATATACTATATCGTTGACTTTTTAACAAACTAAAAAATACCTATACGTTGGAACGGTCAAAGACTTTTTTAATGATATAACAACTATTATGTGCTTAGCAACATTAGGATCGCTACGTATATTATAATTGAAAAAATCAATGAAAATTCTTCATTGGTTTTGGACCGAAAGCCCATTCTTTCCTCTTTTCAGTTCTAGCTCAATCCGCTACCTCCCTCCACTTGACCTGCTTCTCTTCAATCCAGTTCACAAGTCAAGCCGCATGCCCAGCTAGCACAATTGTCTTCAACCCATAGTAAAAAAACGAACTGGACCGGTGGTTGAACCGGAAAAAACCGGAACCGGTGATCTTGGCGGCTCGGTTCAGAAAAAGATCATCCCTACAATCGAAGGTAAAAAACCGGTGAATCGGACGGTTTTAATGGGAACTGGTGAACCGACAGCGGTTTTTTAAGAATCGAACTGGTTTTTATTTTTTCCTATGGCAATATGGTATTATGAACTTATTATGTTACCACACTACATTTATTTTTTTATCTTGTGGCTATATAATAATAGATATACTCGTTTATTTATGCATATTTTTACCAATTTGTGATGGTACTATATTTAAAATAATGCAAATCAAATATAATATTAATAAATAAAAGACGGCAGTTCGACCCGTAAACCGATGACCAGAGCAGGTCGACCCCCGGTACCTTTTTTTACTATGCGTCAACCTCCAGACAGGTCCCCTTTTTTACTATGCGTCAACCTCCAGACAGTCCCATTGTGCCTTATGTCGGAGCCAATCCTCCCCATTAAATCCGACCGGATTTCTCGATCTCTCAAAATTGATTGAGGGCTTTTGATCTACTCAATTTTTTCTTTCTGTTTTTCCTAAAATCGGAACGAATCGAGCCAACCATCATCGGGAACTGAAATTAAATCCAACAAATTAAAGCATAATTAAAATAGAAATTTGTGAGAAAAATGATAAGGGGGAGTAGGAAATCGATTTTTGCAATTAATTGGAGGAGAAAACATAATGGGAGACAAATCGACATGGCGGCGGTGTTATGGTTTGGCCTGGCATCGGTGGCAGGAGGCACGCTGCGCGCACGTGGAACGATCAGATGATATTGAAAAAACCAGCTACGGGAAAAAAAAGTGTGATCGGAAGAAAACCAGCAAAACAGAAAAAAAAAACAAATCTGAAGCTTTACTTACTTTTTTTAATTAGTATAGATATAGATGTTTGATTATTCGTCTTATTAAAAAATACTTAAAGAACATTTGATAATAAATTAAATCACATTAAAATAAATGATAATCACATATTTTTTAATAACAATGTATCAAAATGTCAACGGCATCGTATAGTAAAAAACGGAGGGAGTATTAATCTCTCTAACCGAATTGATGGAGAATTAGGCGTACCACATCAGTTGTTCCTTTTGTAAAAAGAATCCCCCACACTTCTTATGAATTGTGCGTCGGTTCCCACCTTATTTGAAATTTCGCACCAATAATGGGTTAATCACTACTGAATTCGTTTAAAATTTATATGGAAGAGGCTATTTAAAAGAAAGTTTTAAATAAATATGGGTTTTCTTCATTATCGTGTGAGCTGTTTTTTAATGTGCAAAACAAATAACAGTTACGATTGTTTTTTGTGTTTTGAAATCCCATGGAAATGCAAAGAAATTCTATTCCTATGATATTTTCTATCCCCTTGTTTCTATGATCCTACCTTTTAAAGGAACCCTAATTCTTTATACATTTTTCATGTGAAAAGGTAGAGGTCGTTTCGATAAACCTTTTGATCTAATTTGAGGTTTTGAATGGGCACAAGAATTCACAACATTCAAATATTTATGAAGTAACATAACTAATTTTCCAATTACTCGTAGATGGGCCAAACACATCTAAATCAATATGATGCATATTGTTCTTTTTTTGTGTTGTATTCCCTTTGATAAAATTATCTTTATTTATATAAATATACTGTAGGACTAGATAAAGTAGACCCTTAGCTAAATACAACTCTTAACGCGTAAAATGGCACTGATATGTCGACACCATCACTTTTGATGTGTCTGACATCGATAATAGTAGGATTATATACGGGCATACTAAGAAGTGTAACAATTTATAGGTACCCTGTTAACAATGAAATTAGGTAAGATATAATTCGAAGTTAGGAATCAGAGCCGAGGTGGATTTGGAGGAGATGCGATATTTCCGGAAATAGAGTGTGCATCGGCTAAAGGGCGTATCGGCCGATACCGAGTTGAATGAGGTTGGCCAATATGAGTGGAATTGGACACGGTGAGCCAGTCGATTTCAAGATAAGAGCTTTAGGGATATTAACGTACAAGTATAGAGTCCATTATAGATAATTGTATCTATTAATTAGGAATATTAGTGTCGGTTTCTTAGATATTTGGCAAGAGTCCGTCGTAAGATCTTGTTCGTACGGTTTTGTAATTTAGGAAGATTGAGTCGTGTTCATTATGGACAAGTCTGCACTATTGGTATAAATATGTACCCAAAACCATGTAAAAAGGATAACACACGTTCAATATACTCTCAGCGCATCGCCACCTTTTTTTTAAGTTACTTTCGACGAGTTCTTGCTTTGAGTTAGGGCATCGGTTTCGATCTCTCAACAAGAGGTAACACTTATCACAGTGGTTTATTTTATCGAGGTTATTATGCCGCTTTAGATATGTTAATCTTGTTAATTTGATCATTGGTTATCATATATCTTGGTTAATCTATATCGATGGTTCAATTTATCTGTATCGGCCAGATCTTTGTCAGGGTTTTGCCGTTATCAGCTAAGTTGTTTTATTGATATAGGTTAGCTAAGGTATTCTCCACCCTGAAAATTAGTCAAAGACTTGATTGTTTAGACTTTATGTTTATCTGTACTTTGTGATGCATCATCCCTAGTCGTGCCTAGAATCATGAAAACTAACATGTCTTTGATTATAATAAGAGTAGAATCGGGGTTTCAGCCGATCTTACTTGATATAAACGTTTTAATATGTTTAGTTGATCTAATCATGCTTTACATTCTATATCTACCCCTTATATAGATGTATCACTCTATATAAATATATTTGGTACATGTCAAATATATTTATTTAGATAGATATATGCATATAAGGTTGTACCAGAGTATTAGCTGGTGCATTATCTTTTTCCTCACCTAATTATTATCTTACCGACTATGATATAAACATATGTAATTTTTTAGGATAATCAAGTTTAGCCTGTGAGCAATTTCAAATTTCATAATGTCTTGGTTTGGTCCAATCTATGATATTTGCTTATAGTTTAAATGAGTTTGATCTAAAATTACATGATTGATTACATCTTCAGCTAATACGATATACTTTAGTTCTTTATTGTTATTGTAATACTACACCTAACAGCCGATCCTAAACAATAGCATCGGCTAGATTAAAAACGATATGTCATCGATATTTCAGCCCGATCGACTATCATTTACTGATTTAATTGTGTATTTTGTTCGTGTTGGTTGCAGAATCAAACCAACTGGTATGTCTTGAACCCGAAAGTCAAGATTTGGAGTGCAGCTGCACTAGAGTTAAGCAGATCTCTCAGGCCAGTGTGTTTTTCTATCAACATACCCAGACCGTTTTAATATCTAACACTTAGTAAAATTAGTAATTTTCAATATGGGAACTCTGTGCACACGAGCCTTTTCGTGTGCACCGTACACATTAATTAACAAATTTCACAAAAAAATATAGAAAAAGTTGTACTTCTAATGGAATTATACTTATGTGTTAAGTTTTAACCTCAAATTCATTATATTTTAGCCATAATAAAAAAAGATAATTTCCGATAGTTTTGAGAGTAATCTGTTAAAATTTTATCTTTTTTATTGCTCCATGTGTATAATGAATTTGAAGGTGAGACTTTATACATAGATGTAATAATAATAAAAGTACATATAGTTTTTTTAAATTTAATATTGGTATTTTTTTAGTTGGTGTGTACGGTGTGTACACGAGAAAACTCGTGTGCATATGTTATATCCTCTTCAGAATATAGATATACTCATTTTTTATGCATTCATGACACATTAAATCCTAACACTTATAAAAACAACGAGGAATATATACTCCTACATAATAAAATACTGGAGTTAGCATAATCTACTATATCCGTAGCATAGTGAAATCCAAGGTATGCTATTTTGGTGCTAGTGTCAACAGTTTGGATGGTGATGTTAGGGTAATCGGCGCATGCGACGCGTTAAAAAAATCAGAGCGTATGGCTATGTCACTTATCTCATTTTGGTTAATTTTGTAAAAATAAGCTTTACAAAAAACTTGTAAAACTGCTAGTGATGTTATATCTTGGAAAGGCCCTATCTAAGAATGGGTTTTCCGAGAAAGCAGGTGACGATAAGTAAGATTGTCATGCATAACACGAATTGGTACTGGTAAAGGATGTCGACTAAAGTTATATACTTTTAAACTTTTGTTTAGCTTCCGACGAACCTATTTCACAACTATGGAATCAAACAAATATGTTTGATTACGTTCAATCATAACAAATCATGTCATCTGTCACACATTAGCTAAGAATAAAAACAAATTGCTCCTAACTCACAGCACAAAAAATCGCTAGCCGTGTAAGATCATTTCTACTTTTCCTTACTTGTATTTCTCGTTCAGGCCGGCCGAAACGTGAAATTTGTATCTCGATCATTTGTCATTGTCTAAATATAGATCCAATTCTAATGGCATTAGGAGGTCCACTCAAGCACGTTTCCTCACCCTCGATGCAATTCACGAAACACCAAAATTCTTTTCCTACTTAGTGCTACTAACAAACAAAAGATTAGCACTAACAAATTGCGAAACCTACGGTGAGGAGAGCACATGACACCATCTCTCACTGCATAGACACCTGTCTTCCATACATCCATCTAGCTAATTAACAGCTTAATCACTTGATAAACAACTCACTCTATTTCAACATCTAGTGCTTCACATGATTTCAATGTGACATTACACCTTTGCATTCTCAGCGCTCCAACCTGATAAACCCCTAATTACCCCTCCATGATTGAACCTTGATCCATGATGACAGCAAAGGTCTGTTTGAGAGAGCTTATAGCTACTACAACTTCTTCTAAAATCAGAAACTCCTCCAAATAATACAGTTTTTAATTCAGATTCTAATAAACTGTAATTATAAAATTTAGAAAATAAACTTAAAAATCAGAAACGGGAAACTCAACTATTTTATCTGCTTTTCGAAATCTTAACCCCCTCCCAACAAGTAGAAACTTTCCAAGAAAATCCTAAGGGTATTTTGGTCATTTGACACACACATTGTAGTACCATCTCTGTGGAAGCCCCGAAAGTGCTCTATAAATTCAGACAAAATCGTCCTCTGCACCTGCACCTGGGGCCAAAAAAAAAGGGAAAAAAGGAGAAAAAAAGTGTGAACTTTTTCTCGGCCGCTGAAGCCACTGCCACTCCACTGTAGTGTGTCAGTACTCCGGCCACCTCTCTCGGCCGTTGCTGCGAGCTCTCGCTCTGTCCCATCCCTCCCATGGCGATGATAGCGATGGGCGCGACGGCCGCGGCGCCGTCCTGGGCCCCGATCCCGGCGCCGGCGAGGGCGGCCGCATTCTATCCGGGCTGCGATCTTGGGGCCGCGAGGCGGCGGCGGGGGGCGGCGGCGAGGAGGCCGTTCGTTTTCACGCCGCGCGCCGTGTCGGACTCCCGGAGCTCGCAGACGTGCCTCGATCCGGACGCCAGCACGGTACGCCGCGATCTCGGTGCCAAGAAATTCTATCTTTCCATTTTTTTTTTTTTTTTTGCCGGCTGGGCGCGGGCGCTTCCGTTCTTCCAGCGCTCGCTTCTCTTTGCGTTCACGTGGGGGGAGAAAGGTCGGATCTTTTTTGGGTGTGCAGGGTTGGGAAAATCGAAGGGTCGTTCTTGGGATTCGATGTGTTGCCGTTATTTAACTCTACCCATTTGGATGAGCGAAATGTGTTTGATACGTTTCTTGTGGTGATTCCTGCGAGTGCAAAATGTTTATTTTTTTTAGTGTGTTTTGGTGTCGATTTCTCGGTGATTCTATCAGCTGTTGCGTTCAATACTCTGTGATCCAAGAAATGGTGGAAAGATGATGGTGACAGTATCTCTAGTTTAGTTGTTGGATGAAATATTGGCATAGCTTTAACGGTGGAAAAAAGATGATTGTTAGTGAGAACCCCATAATTAATTAGTGGAGGATCTATCGTGGTCCATGGCTTGCATTTAATAATTGGCTCCAGATCTGTTGTAGTACTTTTGAGTTTATAATTTATTAGATTCTGGTAGAACTATAAGTACAGAACTTGGAACTCAAAGAGCATTTCATCTGTTATCTATATATACTATGATAATGATTTGTATTTTTTTTACATCCAATTTTTATTCCTGCAGAGTGTTCTTGGGATCATACTTGGAGGTGGCGCTGGGACAAGGCTGTATCCGCTGACAAAGAAGAGGGCGAAGCCAGCGGTGCCGTTGGGTGCCAATTACAGGCTCATAGATATCCCGGTCAGCAACTGTCTGAACAGCAATGTGTCGAAGATCTATGTACTGACACAGTTCAACTCCGCATCGCTCAATCGTCACCTTTCGAGGGCCTATGGAAATAACATTAGTGGTTACAAGAACGAGGGGTTCGTTGAAGTTCTTGCTGCGCAGCAGAGCCCAGAGAATCCTAACTGGTTTCAGGTATCTTGGTTAATCTGTATTAACTTGCCAAATTTCTAGAGTAGTATATTAGTTTGAATTGACTAGGTAAGTGGTAATTTTTGTACTATGCAGGTACTGGATGTTTCTGCTTCTGTGTATTATTGGCCTCGTTTAGCTGCAAAGATGCATGAATGCCAGTTAAAGTTTATACTTTATAGGGTAAAAAAAAAGAAGGGGATAAATAATTAATATGAACATACACCCTGCTTTACGGAACAAAAAAAATATTAGGGTTAATGTACTCCTGGTGATTCACTCTTCCATATTTTCTCACATTGATAGTTAAGTGAAACTGTTACTAGTTTAGACGTTCCAATGATTTCTTTGGAATTGCAAACTAGAGTTAACATTGATAGATGAGCTCTTAGGTTACCAACTTTCATGTTATATGGTTTCTGTATGACAATACCCCAAGGACGCTGCCTAATTTATTTTGTTTCTCTGTCTCAGGGTACTGCAGATGCTGTGCGACAATACTTGTGGCTATTTGAGGAACACAATGTTATGGAGTTTCTCATTTTGGCTGGAGATCACCTGTACCGTATGGACTACCAAAAGTTCATTCAAGCCCACAGAGAAACTGATGCTGATATAACCGTTGCTGCGCTGCCCATGGATGAAGAACGCGCTACAGCATTTGGCCTTATGAAGATTGATGATGAAGGGAGGATCATTGAATTTGCAGAAAAGCCAAAAGGAGAGAAGTTGAAATCAATGATGGTAATTGATGAGTCATCCATTGAGACCATATGCAACCTGATCTGTTAGAACATACATTTCAGTGATTGTCTGCATGTTTTGATCTTGCAGGTTGACACTACCATACTTGGCCTTGATACTGAGAGGGCAAAGGAATTGCCTTACATTGCTAGTATGGGAATCTATGTTTTTAGCAAAGATGTTATGCTTAAGCTTCTCCGTGAAAATTTCCCTGCTGCAAATGACTTTGGAAGCGAGGTTATTCCTGGAGCAACAGAAATTGGAATGAGGGTACGCTATGCTCTTGAAACTTGTAGCATGTAGGGAATTTTTATCCTTTTCTCAGTTCATGCTGTAGGTTTTGTGAATTTTGGTATGTAAACTGCAGTTACATCATTTACTGTGAAATGTTACTTCTTTACTTAATTTTTATTTTGCATGTTTGCTTATGCTGCTAATGTATTTGATAGGTGCAAGCTTACTTATATGATGGTTACTGGGAAGATATTGGTACTATAGAGGCATTCTACAATGCCAACTTGGGGATAACCAAGAAACCTGTGCCAGATTTTAGGTAAGGTTTACATTTTGCACAGTGAAAACAAGTTATTTTTAGAAGGGTGCATTTCTGCTGAATTTTCTTCCTATTTTTGAGCAAACATTATTGTGGGCAGCTTCTATGACCGTTCTGCCCCAATTTATACGCAACCTCGATACTTGCCTCCATCAAAAGTTCTTGATGCTGATGTGACAGACAGTGTTATTGGTGAAGGTTGTGTTATTAGAGTAAGTATCCTTTTCAGATGAATTATCATAGCACTTCCTTCTATGATCTGTGGATTGTATTAGATCATAACATATTAGGACCTTGAGTTATTACTTGTTAGTTGAACATTTCTTTCTCATTGCTTCAAAACAGAGACCCTAAATTTGTTGACATGCCTTTCTCCCTTTATTTTGGCTAGCATTGCACAATCAACCATTCTGTGGTTGGACTCCGGTCCTGTATATCTGAAGGCGCAGTGATAGAGGACTCACTGCTAATGGGTGCAGACTATTATGAGGTAAAATAAATAAAACTATACTATATTATGGTGTATTGGTGTTGTGGGAACTTATTGCGCTTTTTGTTCAGACGGAGACTGACAAGAAAGCCCTTTCTGAGACTGGTGGAATTCCCATTGGTATTGGAAAGAATGCACACATCAGAAAAGCAATAATTGACAAGAATGCTCGTATTGGAGAAAATGTTAAGGTATTTCATATATATTTGTACTTTTGGTTGTCAATCAGATCATCAAGTGTGCCTTCTGTATTAACCGATCAACTATTCATTACTTGAAAGAAAAGAGAGGGACAAGCATATTTGTTTGAATACAAACTTGGTACTTTCTCATGCTTTTTGTTAAAGGTGGCCTTTTGCAAATATGCATCTTGCAGCACTGGTTTGAAAGCCCTTTATCATTAAAAAAATTCTAATATGTCATCATACTTCCCCCCCCTAAATTATCTTTCTTTTCAAATGCTATATGTCTTTTCTTGCCATGAGTTTTTGCCTTGTTGAGCATGGATCTTTAATTATTTACTTACTAAGCACAAACTGAAAAATCCAAGCAACCCATATGGATCGATTTACATATTGTTTTCTCTCACTTTTCCAGAGATGACCAGTTGATACTGAACTGAACAAAATGATGTGCAATGTTTATTGCGTTAATTAATGATCAATCTTATATGATCTGTTGCTTGTGCAGATAATCAATGTCGACAATATCCAAGAAGCTTCAAGGGAGACAGATGGATACTTCATCAAAAGTGGCATTGTCACTGTGATCAAGGACGCCTTAATCCCTAGCGGAACAGTCATATAAAGGCAACGTTCACCAATCACCACTGTACATAAGGTTCTCTCAAATTCTCATATTTATTCTATTTAGAGCGTTTGGACATCATCAATTCACCATGAAATGGGAATCTTCTTTTTTTCCCTCTTACAAACAATTTCTACCAAAATTGGATTGACTGCCTTGCTTAATGCTAGAATTTGCTTAGTAGCTGGTAAGCCTCATATTTATGCTTAAATGAATTATTCTTTTGTTCTGTAATGCAGGTTGGGCCTTGCAGCATATGGTGATCTGATCTCCAGTGCACATCAAGCAATCAACTTTTAACGCCGTGGTTTATTCCACGCTGCCAGTTCACCAAGCTCTGCATCAACTTGCAAGGATATCATAAAAAAAATAAAAAATAAAAACAGGTGCCACTTAAAGGCACCATTTTACTGTTACTAGTATGAGCAACCGCTCTAAAGCCTAGAGGTGTTGTAAGTTCGAAAACCATGTCTGAAATGTGGGTATTTTGATGTGTATAATCTTTATCCTTTTGCATGATCAGATTTAAATATCCTGTGTTTATTTCCACCTCTTCTGCTTAGATGCCATTTCTTTTTAATGCTTGAATGTTCCATGCATTGCTGATGAAAGAGGAGCCAATTCGTGCCATGGATTTTGTCCTTGAGATTCACATACCTCAAACCAAAATGCTACAGATGCAACCTAGATCTAAGGGATTGCCTGAATATGATGGTGTGATTTAGAGGTTTAAGTGTGGCTCTGCAGTCACAGATTTTGATATCTTCGGTGCATGATTCTGTTGACCATTAGCATGCACTTCAGAAATCAGAATTTATATTTTCCAAAAAAGTGTGTGATTTGATCTGGCAGGAACTACTATTCATGCCCATGTTGAAAATAGAAACTTCAAGATGGATATGCAAAACTTCAAGATGGATATGCAAAATAACACAATACTGATTTTCTACAGTTGAGTTATCTGTCAAATGAACATTTGATTGTAAATCATTTTATAGTTTGTTAAATTGTTTGTTTCGCTAAGCCCTCACTTTGTTGGATCAAATTTACAGATGTTGAAAGCAGCTAACATGTAGGAATAACATGTCATGATTATTGGCTAGGAAGCCACTGCAATTTGTAGTTATTCATATCTACTAGCTGCCTAGCTGGTCATATGCACGGCTGTGCAGTGTTTACTGACATGAACGGTAGGGTTCTTCCCCTCGAAACAAAAGAAAAAAGAATAGCTGGGTTCTGTTCATATCACAAACAGAACAGAACAACAAACAAAACAGCCTACCAAAGATCAGTAACCACTACTCACTCATGATTCTGATCCAATTCTACCTGATGGACTGATGCCATATGATGAACCCAATGACTAAATGACAAAAATTTCTTGTCTGATGAAGGTAACTTTCAGTTGAGATTGAACAGAGGGAGCCCTGCATTGAAGGGAGCCGACATCACCTTCAGCACATCCTTCACCGATGACATCGAGCTTATCGCCGCCTTCAGGATCTCCCTCGAGCATCCGGGCTTCACAATGTTCCTCACCTGGGACATCAGTTTGACAAGCTTCAACTACAGGTACTGAATTTTTTTTAGCTCTTCTGAAGTTAACAGATTCAGATTTTGTTGACAAACCTTCTCCAAGTAGTCTTGCAGTAGCTCAATGTCACCCAGGTAGTCTTGGTCTTCAACAGTCAGTGTGATTGGCTTAACATCTGCTCCAGATCCATCAAATTGAATGCCCCCTGGAGTTCTGTAGAAATCATCTAACAGGAAGCTTGAGGCTTTTTCTCTCAGGACCCTAGAGTAGTGTGAGGAAAAAGAATTAGTTTACAGTTTCCCTCTGCTTTAATTTGAAGAGTCACTATAAAAGATCAATGATCTTAACACACAAAGTGACGCAGTTATGTGTCTATATATTCTGCAAAATTAATCTAAACAAGTTTTATATCAACTTACTACTGCCTCATTATCGAAAATACTTACTATTGCCTGTTGTTGTTTTGTATTTCTATCTTTCAAGAAATTTTGTGGTCATTTATTGACATTTTACAGGAGTAATAAACTCAAGATCTTTTTATGAATGAGTTAATGGATGTCAGTGTTCAGTATTTTGCTGGAAGCAGACATTGCTTATAGCTTTAAGGTTGTAAAGTATGGACTTACGCATAGGCCTTCCCTTGCAGGTCAACTGGAGAAGGATGAATTACTGGCTTTCCAGTAGGAACAGCTCCAGGACTGCGTGAATGCCTCTTCACACTCATCATTGCCTGGTAAGGTATAAAAAGTTATCACATCACGAAATCGAGAAAACTTAAAATAAGCATAAATAATGAAAAAAAAAGACAGTCCACTAAAAGCATACTGTTAGAGGAACGGCAGCGCATCGCCATTTGTTTGTTGGTTCCTTCAGATTTGTTGCAAAAGCCATGTAGCCATTCAACCCAGCTGCTAGTATGTGCGTGCATATATGACCAAGAACCTGCATTGTTCAAGGTTTAGAGCCTATCATGTATAGTTTTTCATTTGTGACGAACGTAGTTCAGGTTTACTACTTACATAGGCGTAATCACAATCGAAGTTTGATGGTAGGGATCCTCGTGCTTGATACCCGAAGAAGTGGCAAACTGAACTGAATTTCCTTCCTTTATATTTTCCTTCTTTCTGACAGTCAAGCACAATCCAAATTGAAGAACTGGATACTGAAAAATGCCACATAAAGTTCAAGTATGAGTTAAACTTACTGTTCGCCTGTTCATTTCTGCTTCCACTAAATGGGCTAAGAGTTGCTCAGTGTCAATCTGAAATTTTCAATAAAAAGTTAGACATCAATAATTGCATTTCCATGAATAATTGACTGTTGAGCATTCCAAAAGGCACAAACCTGGGACAATTGTGCTGAGTTATCGGAGTCTTGGTGTAGGAGCAACTATAACAGAAAGTTCCAAATCTTCAGACCACAATTTAAGTCAATATTTAATAAATAAACTATTAAATAATGTAATACGCCAATACCTCTCTTCTTATGAAAGGAGGCAAATAATTATACAAGGCAGTAGCCCATGGAGAAAGTTGAGATGGAATGTTGTTCTCTGGAACTTTGTTGCCGTGGAGAATATTTATTTCCTACAATAGGCATAAAGGAAAACGATAAGATTTCATATGATAGAAATGAGATTTGCCAATGTATTATGTTGTAGTAACCAGTATTACCTGAATAAGTGCAAACATTTCTGGAATGCTTTCGATTAGTCCCTCCGAAATAAGTAATACACCATGGTATTTTTCTGAAAATTTATATCCAATATAGGAGCATTAGATTTATATTTAATTGAGCTATGCACACTTCAGCCTTTAATTAAAATTCATCAACTTAAACAGTCAATGAACTGTAGAGACCTTGTGCTGCCCTTGCTTGCACTCCATCACATATCTTGCTTATAATTTCCTTCAAAGTGAGCTTGGAAAATGCCACTTCTTCCCCTAAAATAACCTGCATGCGAAAATGTACAATTATAAAAAAAATTCTACAACTCTCCACTTATGCTAGATTTTACGACGCATTCGATCAAGGCAGACCATATTTGGTTGTGATTGAAGTGCACACTCCAAGGCAACATGAGATGCTTTCCAACCCATCACACGGACAAAATGGTAGTACTACAGGGAAATTATATAAGTTAGATAAATAATAAGTGATCCTAATACTTCCAATTTATTATTATAGACTATATTAGAGTTTACCTTCCCAGCTGAGATTGCATCGAGGCAAACATTGCTTACAAGCTGGGAATTCACCTGAAAAGATATTTTCACAGAAGACATTTACATTAAAAAAAAATGTCATGATGTAATACTTGTATCCTTTATTTAATTTTTTTGGGGGAATTGTACACTTGTATCCTTCATTTAATTTTGTTTGGGGAACTGTAGATACTGTCTTAGCTTTAAATTGGAATTTTATTTGCTACATAGCCTGCAAGACTCACCTTGCACACTGTATCAAAACCAACAGTTGTCTCGACAAACTGATTCTTGAGATCACCATTTAATGAAACAGGCACGCCTACAACCTGTTAAACAGGAGAAAGATCTGAAAATGGGAGTTATATTCCAAACATGTGAGGATGTGGAATTAACAATGTGTATATACCTTTGTCTTACAGTTGTGATTGGCAAATGTTTCTGCAAGCTGAGCAGCATCTGAATTGGAGGTCACCCCTGAAGACAAGATAACATCAAGAATTACGCAAGTCCTAAAGGCAGAGAATGTTTTTGAAATAAGGTTGATTTCTTGGTCCTTGTTTTCATCTAACCCCAATTTTTTCACAGCTCTTTATTCACTCTAGATTGAAATGGCATGGAAATGCTCATGTAAAATCAATTGTGATGTTTTTTAATCAGCAAATTTGCTGGTATAACCTATTAGTACCTCCAATGATGACCAGGCCATCCAAGTCAAGATCACAGCATGTTGACATTGCAGCATTCACTTGCTCAGTTGTGTGGATTTGATCAACAGTTCTGCCGAGAAAATCAAAACCACCTTCAAGAAGGTAAAGACTTTCTTGTTATATATGCCATAATATATTTAGAAAGCTAGCAATCAAGATCAATAAATTTAAACCTTGGTTTTTATATGCTGAAAGAACATCATCTGTGATATCCAATGTCTGATTTGCAAATAGGCCTTCTGTGCCACCTATTTATAAAAAAAAATTTCTTCAGGAGACTTATTTTTATCATATCTTTTTGCAGGAAATCAATATATATACTAAGCCAGCAAATGTCACAATAAGCAATCCAATAATGTAAATATCACACTGCTTCTTGTTAGTCCATTTAAAATCTAGAAATTGAAAGTATGCTCAATTACTCACCAATAAATCCAAGCAAAACACTTTGTGGATTTTGAGTTTTTATAGCATCATAGATGCCCCATATCACATTGTGCCCCCCTGGCGATTGCCTCCCAGAGAATACCACACCAACCCTACATTCAAGTAAATATCAAGCCTTGATAGATCAAATATCAAGTTTTCAATGATAAAGAATTGTCATTAGCTGCTATCATACTAATTCGGCGTTCAAGCCAAACTTGATTTGTTCTGATTTTTTTCTCAACTGAAAAATGGATGGGGTTTAGCACCATTCTGAAAAAAGGAAACGAAACCTGATTGGTGGATGTTCTTCGTTGGCTTGCGCGTCCATCTTGTTCGGCTTCAGGAAATGTACTAGAGGCTGACCAAAGGTGTGGGGAAATCCCTGCGCAACCATATTTGCGCATGTTGGGTCGATGGTCATGGTCGAATCGCCAAACTCCACTCTGATGGCTTTTCCCTGATCATGTTGGTTGAAAAACTTCGTGAGACACAATACAAACAATACTGTCAAGTAATATGTAAATATCTGAAATTGTCAGAGACCTAAATACCATGTGAACATACTGTGTCAAGAACTTGCAACTTTTCATAATTAGTGATGAAAAAAAAGTAGCTTGATGCAGCTTGCAGGTGGTGAAGATGAAGGAGAGCTTGCAAACCTGAAGGCATGGAGGAAGCTCTGGCTGATACAGAGCCCTCCTCTGCTGCAACCCGGTGAGCTCCCTCGGCTTGCCTAGGTCGGCGTTCATGGACATCTCCCTGGTCCTCTTCTGGCTCTAATTTGTTTGATGATGCAAAGAACAAACTTCCTTTGCAATTTGTTCTTGCTCCCCTTTTTGTAAGGAGACAATGGAAGAAGAAAGTGAGACTTTTGGTGCTGGGAGTAAAAGTTTTGCTGCTGCTCCTGCAGTTTCTTGGCCCTCTGATGACACCAACAGAAATTTGACCCCAGATTCCATTGTTGCATTTGTCTGTGTGTTTGGTGTTCAAGGGTGCAACTGTGTGATTTGTGATTGGTCAAGTGGAGTGACCTTCTAGGTTGCCAGGGTGCAGGTGACATTTTTTACTTTATTTTGTAAAAAAAAAATTAAAATCAACCTGCCTACAAAAAAGTATATTTCCATGGTACATATACCATAATAAGTATAGCAACAGCACCCTCTCTTGGGCTTTGTTTGCGAACATTATAAAAATTCCACAGAATTTTGGAGGAATTGGTCTCTGTGTTGGACTGTTGATGCTCAAGAACAGTGTGTAGAGGTGCGCCTGTGATTAGTCAGGTGGAGTGACCATCTAGAACCAGGTGGTGAGCGACATGTGCAGTCTGTGGGCCATAATGGGAGAAATATTTGGAGAAAAACAAAACAAAACAAAACAAAAGAGTAATTCTCACATAAACAGGAAGAGTACTTAATCTATCTCATATGAAACTAATCCCGGCAACATAAGTCCAAACTTGCTATGTGCCATATACTTATTTAGAATCAAATCCCAGGATCGATTTCACGCGTCAATTGAAGAACTAATAAAGTGGTGATCGATGCTAAATTCTTTTTTCCTTTGCAAAAGCCAAAATAATTGGGACCACGGAGCCATCAAAGGCAGGCTAAACTCCGTTCTCCATTTAAACAACAATTAGTCGGTGCATGCTTTGGTCAGCATCCACTTAATATAAACCTCTTTCACGTCGCTGTCGCCGCCGGCATCCTGGAAAGCAACCTTAATCTGCTCTCACCGTTTCGTTGGATCTGTGGGTGGTTTTTCACTCGTTTTGCCGGCATATAGTCTTCTCCTTTGGACTTCCAAAGGGGCGGTTGATTCGA
Organism: Oryza punctata; assembly: GCA_000573905.2. Classification (NCBI taxonomy): domain Eukaryota; kingdom Viridiplantae; phylum Streptophyta; class Magnoliopsida; order Poales; family Poaceae; genus Oryza; species Oryza punctata. The sequence goes on along the minus strand of CM002496.2, from coordinate 12,273,066 downwards.
TGATGTTTTTTCGAAAGTGAGCGTAGCTCAATTGGTTAGGTTACTTGTGGTGGAACCAATCCATTTGGATAGGGATGGCAACGGGTCGGATCTAGCACAGGTAGAACGAATCCATGCCCAGCCCGAGACCCACTTGCCCGCGTTCGACCCATGCCCGTAAAATCTATCGGGTAAAATCCCATACCCGTGCCCATGCTCGTCAGGCACGGGCATGCCCGGCGGGTACTCGTCGGGTCTACCTATGCCGCCACCGCCATCGTGTGTTGCTGCCTGCGCCGCGCACCACTACCTGCGCCCATGACCCCGCGCGTTGCTGCGTCGCCACCCACCGCCTGCTCCTGTGCGCCTCCGCATTGCCATCCACCATCATGTTGCCAGCCACCGTCCGCGCCCGTCCGCAGCCAGCCATCGCCGCCAACTATCGTGTGCAGCCATGTCGCGAGCCTCTGCCAGCCACCGCCTGCATCCTTGCAGCCGTGCACTACCACGTCGCACCACCACCATCACCAGCTGTGCCGCTGTGGGTATTGGGGTAGGAGAGGGGAGTTGGGAATTAGTTAGGGTTTCTATTAGTTGAGTATATATATGTTCCTGGTTAGTGATCCAAATGAGCTAAGAGAAAAGGGTACGAGGAATAAGAGATGGGTCAAAATTAGCTAATACATATGCATCGGGTTGGGTATGGGTTACCCGTGGGCAAAAAAACAATATCCGACTGCTACTAGCTATGTTCTTGGGACTCGGACGGGCATGACCATAGATAAAATATTACACCCCATACCGATAACCATCGGGTCCGGTATTCGTGGATACCAGACCCATAGGTAAAATTACCATCCCTACACCTGGGTTCAAATTCTAGATTTGATACGGATACTCGCATTTGCGGCTAATTAGTCTTTTAGTATTAATCTCAAAATATGTTGGTTCAGTTTTTCGGAGGTGCTTATAAGGGTAGGGTAGGTGTATGCGCGTTATGGACGCCGTCTGTCTTTCAAAAAGAAAAAAAAAACGCATCTTTCCTCTCATGAAAACCACTCACCCTGAAAGACTGATTTCTAAATAAAGAAAAGCAACCATTGTAAAATACCGAACAGCCCATTGAACCTAAATCGTTTTACTAATCTGAATAAAACAATCTTTGCAACGTAACTAGTACTATGAAAAAGCCGAAACATTTCGGATGTTGTTGTATCTACTATGATGATCACAAATTAAGCCATTAGTTATATTTGGGCAGTGAGGATCAGCACAGAATCTTTCTTTTCTCTCCGAATGTTGGATATTCCCAAGACATTCGTAGCTAGGAATCCCACGGGTTTGGACGAGTTGGATACTACGATCGATCGTCGTGCTCGCGGGAACCCTAGTTGGTCGGCGTTTCGTGTCCTGGAACTAGCAACGCACCGTCAGAATTGTTGGGCTACACGTATATAGGCTACATTTTCCATCTGCAGGTAAACAGGCAACATCTCGGGCTTCTCTGAAATGGATGGTTGGCAAAGAATTTCTGAAGGGTCAATTCCCTTAGGAAAAGGATCAATTTCCTTACGTTTAGTTACGATCAATCTTTTTTTCCTGCTCTATTAATATGAACTTCTCTACGAGTCGTTAAAAAAATTCCTTATGATTTTTTTTCTATAGGCCCTTTTGATTCATAGAAAGAAGATATGAAACTTTCCATATAATTGTATTCCTATGATCGATTAAAGCAATATATGAAATATGGAATCCCATTATCTAAAAAATATTTGAAATATGGAAGAGGCTAAAACTCTTGGAAACTTTCCTTCTATTCTACTTTTTAGTGTGGTGCAATGAATGCCTCTCTTCCTGTTTCTTGTGTTTTTTACATGCCGTAGGATTAAAAAATATGCTACTACGAACCCTGTGTATTTTTTTCTATCTGTATCTTTTGTATCATGCATGCGTTTTGAAGGAGGCCTTAAAAAACACTTAAGAAATATGATCTTTTAATTTGTAGATGGAGCAAAACCATCATGAAAAAATTTAAGGGAATATTTCACCTTCTTTCGACTATTACATGAGCTCATAGAAAAATCGGCACAAGAAAATAGGCAGTCTTTACCAAAAAAAAATGGTTTTACAATCTTACCTATATACTAGTATACTAGTACTATTAAAGACAAAAAGTGTGGTGGTGGTTTTTCTCCTCTACTTTTTCCCTTTTTTCACTATATATTTTTTTAAGTTATTATATACATAGAGTTTATATGTCTAGAGTTTACACACCTAAAATTTATATGTCAAGTTTATATATCCGATTCAAATTCCAATTTGAATTTGAATCGGGTATATAAACTAGTTAAGTGAATAATCTTTAGATGTGTAAATCTAAGGTGTACAAATCTTAGGTATATAAATTTACTAAAACGGAAAAGTAATACGGTGCTAAAAAGGAAGCAACATCGGGGAGGGGTTGATCACTACAAGCGATTGATCGCCCGTTAGCTTTTTCGTGCGACCGCCTAATAGATGATCACACGCCAGAGATCGTGGCACGTGATCACGACATCTACACGTTATCCCCTAACCTTGGCTCGTGGCTCACCGAATACTCATGAATTTAAAACCAATTTAAAAATAAATTCAAAAAATAAGAAAAAAATAAAAATATATTGCACTAAAAAACTATTCATGTACATGGACTTTATATATAAAAATTATATACATCGCTAACTTCGTACATATAAACGTTTATATATAGAATAATATATTTAAATTATAATTCAAATTTAAATCAGACGTATAAACTTTCAGTGTATAAACTTTATGGATATAAACTTTAATAGTATAGACTTTAGGTGTATAAAGTTTAATAGTACAAACTTTAGGTTTGTAAGCTTACTTTAAAAGAAAAAGTACATGATGGAAAAAAAGAAAAAGCGGTAAAAAATGGAAAGGGAACTGATCGCTCAGCCTCCGCGTACGCGAGCGCCCGCGAACTAGTATTTTCGTGTTTCGACCAATTAAAAAAACTTTTTGAACAAAGACTTCATTTCTACTATTCTCTAATAATCCATTGCAATGCATAAGCATTTGGCTAGTAATAGGAAAGCTTGATCTACAAGTTCTGGGCCGAAAAGAAACCAATTGTTTGTTTCGCCAGCCTGATGCCCACCGTGGTCAGGTCTACTATCTGTCCCAAACCAAGTGGATTCCTAGAATCCCAAGAAAAGAATTAGCAGTGAGAAGAAGACCAAAATACTTGTCATTAATAGGAACGTAATATTGATCATCATTAAAAAGTCACCGTCGGATCATTAAGACCAACTTTCATCTATGCTCGACTCTTCATGGCATGGTTGGTCGGGAATGAGAACAGGAGTAAGAAGAAACTGGCTAAGATTCAATTGGCCTAATAGTATGGGTGGATGGATTGGTAAAGGGTGATTCGTGGACCAAGAGTGGATAAGATGGTAAAAATCAACTTATTTTGGGATGAAGGGATAGTGCTAATGGTGGGTAATCAATTTTGATAAGGACTAGGGTCCCGATCTTCCGTTAGGTACCGATAAGTTGATTGTGGAGACTCGATGTTGATGATCCAAAGGCTCTGATCAGGATGACCGAACCCCTCGCAACCACTATACCACCCTTCCGTTGGATATCACCTGAGCCGAAACACGGTTGACCTCGCTAAGGCTATCTCCTACAAGCGTATCAAGAACACAAGCAATAGAGTAAAAGATACAATCTAAATATATTGTGAATTAATATGAATCTCACAAGTTGGGATTCCACAAACTATCTAGCGACGAAACAGCAATAGCAGAATAATTTAAACAAAACCCAACTCTAATTCGATGATGGCTACTGATTAAATAGGTTCTAGGGTCGACCTAACATAGTACAAAAAACCGGACCAGGGGTCAATCCACTCTGGCCATCGGTTCACTGGTTCACCGGTCGAACAGCCGGGTCACCGGTTCACCGGTCGACGCCGGTTTTTTATTTATTAATATTATATTTGATTTGCATTATTTTAAATATAGAACCATCATAAATTGGTGAAAATATGCACAAATAAACCAGTATATCTATTATTATATAGCCACAAGATAAAAAAAATAAATGTAGTGTGGTAACATAATAAATTCATAATGCCATATTGCCGTAGGACAAATTAAAAACCAGTTCGATTCTTAAAAAACCGCCACCGGTTCACCGGTTCCCATAAAAACCGCTCGATTCACCTGTTTTTTACCGGTTCGATTGCAAGGATGGTCTTTTTGCTGAACCAAGCCACCAATGTCACTAGTTCCGGTTTTTTTCCGGTTCAACCGTCGGTCCGGTCCCTTTTTTTGTACTATGCGACCTAGGACCCTTGTATGTGTCTATAATGGACTTCAACACGATACAAGGCTCAATGAGCCTAAAGACGGTGACGCAGTACCTAGATATATTTTGGATGCTCTCTTGTTTCGACGATTCCCATTAGGTAGGAAGAATTTTTTATGTGAAACCAATCCCATTGGAAAGATGGTCTCGTTAGCTTTCCATAAAAATGTAGAACATTGAAAATGAAGTCCGAATGTGGTCTCGGTGACGATTTTAGTGTGGTCTGCTCCTGGATGATGAGGTGGGCTCGAACTTTATATCAATTGGGCCTCCATCTCCTAGCCTCGTGCGTATCCAAAGAAGTGGTGTCCTTATCATCATCCCTTCTTCAATTGGAGTCGTCCTTGACTCAAGCACATCGTCTTCTCCCAAAAATGGCACAACTCCGCATAGTCCTGCAAAATGTTAGCAATCGGAGGGAAAACAACATGGAGGGCATCATTATATGAAAAAGAATTGCACATCAAAGCATAGCATGGAGTTGTATTATCAAGTTCAGATTTATGCACAATTATAGCACTGCCCTTCTCATTTGGAGCCATTTCATTATCACAGTCAACAATTTCAGTAGGTGTCATTGAAAGCAAAGTAAGATGGGGTGCACTACATTGAGGAGAGATGATGATACAGATGTTTATACTGGTTCAGGTCCTCAATGAGAGGTAACACCCTAGTCTAGTTGTGAATAGATTGGATTTGTATCAGTGCGTGCAAGTCAGGAACGGAGTTAACCGACGGCACCCGTGTGTGAGAGAGCCTCTTCCCCCAGGGTTTCCGTCGGCGCCCCTTATATAGAGCTAGGCAGCCAGCTGATAGATGGTAAGGTAGCCCTCATAATCTGGGTACCTGCCATCTATTTACAAAGGATAGAATCGATTTCCTTATCCTATATTTCTTTCTTAAGTTACAAGTATGTCAGATGGGCCCAGGACACTCGGCCCATCCCATGCTACACGATCTAAGGGTCTATCCTTGGGTACCCCGGTACCGTGTACCCCACAATTCTCATTTGGAGCCATTTCATTATCACACTCAACAATTTCAGTAGGTGTCATTGAAAGCAAAGTAAGTTTCTTATCCCTATGCATGAAGGTATATTTATTACTTCTACCATGATGTGTTGCATTGTTATCAAATTCCCAAGAATGACCTAACAGCAGTGAACATGTGATCGTAGGTACTACATCAAAATCATGATAAGGACATGTAGAGAAGTGTATTCTTGCATTTTGTGTTACTTTGAACTTACTACCGCTGTTGAATCACCGAACATGGTATGGTTGTGAATGTTGACGAGTGGGAAATTACGCTTCTTGACTGAATCGACATTTACCAAGTTGTTGCAACTTCCGCTATCAATTACCACAGTATCTAACAATCTTTGATGGTGAAGAATGTTTGGAAGAGATTATGGCATTGAAATTCCTCCGCGTGCTCCACTTGAACACTTAGCACTCACTGCATAGGTATAGTCTTGTAGTTTCCGGTATCAGCAACTCCTAGAATCACCTAACCATACATCTGTACCTGCAAGGTTAGCAGCAAGAGAATATTCTTCCTTAACCTTAAATGCTCACCACAAATGAGGGAGTAGCTAATCTGATAAGCACTTTAGAACTCAATCTTAAATTTATTACTTATGTACTAGAACACTTAATATGTAGTATGTAGTATACTTTGTCAATTATGAGTAGTCAAATATATCAATCGTATATCCCTACTAATCCCCATGTCTATAAGTGCTATATACAAAGTACTATTCACCAATCGCCAAGTCATATTGTTTACGAGACATCCGTACACAGTGCACCTAATAATTAGCTAACATCCAATGAGCATGTGTGTTAAAGTACCGAAGATAAATGACAATAGTAAGTGGGCAATCATCAACGAATGATAGATAAGTACGGATTCCACCAGGCCATAGCAAACAATAGCAAGTAGATTGTGACTATGAATAGTTGCGTACCTACACACCTACATACACTACTAAGATGTCACGTGACGCTCTAATAAACTAGAGAAAATCGAAGAAAATTTATAAGAGAAAAAGCAAAACATCTAGCGTTTGATTTACACTTAAACAGGTGGATTCAGTATTTTCAATTATTAGATTAGATTTATTCAAGTAATCTATTGTGACTATGACTAATAGCATCCTTGTATTCCTAAGATATCACATGACGCTCTAATAAATTAGAGAAAACCTAAGAAAAAATATAAGAAAATGCAAAACATCTAGATATTAATTTAGACTTAAACCGTTGGATCCATTATTTTCAATTATTATATTTTATCTATTCAAGTAATCCCTTGTTCCTAAAAAAAAAGACCAATCCCGCTCCATATACGTACATACACAAGATATGTCATCAACAACAACAACAACAACAACAACAACAACAACAACAACAAACAACAAAAACAACAAGAGTGTTTATATGATCAACCCATCAAGTAGTTTCTTTCTTTTTTTGCAGCTCTAAAGTTTTCCTTCAATTGTGCATCTATATGTAGTGACCACTTTTAACGAGGTTCCTGACGAGGTTGTCGAAGAAGCTACGCCACCACAGCACTGGTTCATGCCATCTCGCCAGTTTATTGAAAGTATTATTTTACCAATGATGTAAAAGGCAATCGTTAGCGCATATATGAACGCGTGCACACGCATCATATAAATACACGTGAGCAAAAATACCATGGGAGGAAAATATTGGCATATTTGTCAAAAGAAAAATGAAAAAAATTTACGTACGTACAAGAGACTATGGTTCACTAGAAAAAACATACATACATACAAACAATTGAAAATGTCACATACAACCACATTATACCTCTTTTAGTTATGTCATTCTCATATGAATAGTGTTAACAATTAGCACAAATAATTTTCACAATGTAGATTATTCAATCATATATTACCCATGAACATGCATCGCATAGGTGAATCGGACGTATAACAAAAGAAAAAAAAACTCAAAACAAAAAATATATTAATTCACATGTTTGCGAAAGATGGTGATAGGCAAGTTTAAATAGACAATATATCAAAGTCTATGATTCTTTTCACACATAAATACTTCTTTCTTTTACGATTATAAGATAATCTATTGTTCTTGTAGTAAATATGGTGAGATATGAACTATTTTAATATATTTTTACAAACAATAAATAAATAAGTTGATCGCACATCGGCACGGGCTTCCTTCATAGTTCATATGGAAGTCCAATACTTTTTTTCCCAAAGTTGATTCAAAATTTTCATAATGGAGGTCGTATTCCTCGGCCTCTAATTTGGAAGACCCTGTACTAGCCCCCGTAGGGAAATATGGAATGCAAGAATTTCATATAACTTCAGCCAGAGCCAGAGGAAATAGTTCAATACCTACGAACAGCAAAAAAAAGTTCGCATGTTTTCCATCAATTGCCTAAACACAGACACACACGCGCATACCACGTGCGAGCTTCCTCCTCCTTAAAATGGCCGAGGCATGGTCCATGCAACGCGCCAAGCCAACCAGAACGTACGCGCTCGAGCGAGGGCGACCGATCGCGACGACCATGGCGCGCCGCCGCCTCGCCGCGGCGACGACCGTGCCAGCGATCGGCGTCCTCCTCCTCGCATTGGCATCGTCGTTGGCAACGGCCACGGTGCCGGCCCGCCGCAGCGCCGTGTCCTACTACGCGTCGGTGGAGAACCGCCTCCCCGCCGCGGCCGGCATGGAGCTCGTCTGCCGCGCGCTCGGCCCAGGCTTCGACGTCTACCCGGAGCTCAGCGTGGTGCCGCGCGGCCGCGTTCCCCGCGGCGGCGCGCGCGTCGCCGAGATCCTCATCGAGCCAGGGCCCGGGCGGGTCGCCTGGATGCTCTGCAGCTGGGGGTACGAGGGGAACTACCTTGCCAACCTGCAGCTGTTCGACACGCAGTGGCCGGAGGCGACGCAATGCCAGGACCCGGCGGCGAGCGGCGGCAAGATGTGCCGCCTCGTGTTCGAGGACAACGCGGTGTCCGTCGTGACGCCGGACGGCGAGCGGCGGGTGGTCGGCGACCTGCCGGTGAAGCGTTGCCGGCGACATTGGCTGCTGTTCAGCACAGGGTGCACGTACCCCGACCACCCCAACCCTTACGCCGGCCAACTCCTCCGCAACGCCTTGGAGTTCTTCGCCGTCTGAAAATCTGACGGACTGATCGGATTTTTGTAATAAAAATTTCTGATTAGTTTTGTTAGGATTTAGATCAGAAGCATCCCAGGTGTTGATGTTTGTGAGATAAATCAACCAATTTCGTATGGACTTTGGTGCCCTTTTGGACCTTTTGGTTGGCAATCTGGATCTTGCAGTCATGCACGACGAAATCTTGCTTCCAAGGAAACAGGAAACGAACAAGAACAACCCGTTGAATTAATCCAACTACCACCGCAAATTTGCTCAAAATTTACTAAACCACCACGAATTTTCAAGAAAACAAGTGCGAACAAGAATTCTATCGGAAATAATATTTTATCATTCTCGCAAAAAACCAGTTCAATTCCTCTTCAAAGAAGAAAAAGAACATCTCTGCATTTCATAGGAAACCTGAACTGCAGTTCTTCATAAATCGGCCAAGATGGAGCAATAGAAACAGAGGACACTCATGTTCAAAGTTTCAAAATTCAAACACTCGATCAACATGTCTCAAATTTCAAACACATATGACTCTATCATTAGATTACTGTGAGCTGTGGTCCTCGTGACCGTCCAAAACCGTTGGCTATTTTGAGCTCTCTTCCCTCCAAATTTGGCTCGCCCCCGCGCGCGTCCGCCGCCTCCGCTCTCCGCTCTCCTCTCCATCTCTCCCGCACGAGCACCACCTCCGCCGCCGCCATCGCCGAGCGATTAACACCTCTCCTCCTCCCTTCCACCCTCCCGCTGCCCCCGCACGCCGTCGTACGTCGTCTCTCTCCCTCTTCTTCCTCATCTCGAGAAAACGGGAGAGGCGGCGCGCGCGGCCGGCCATTAGTCATCCGCCAGGGGCGCGCGCCATGTCTCTGCACGCTCGCGCGGCGCTGTTCGCCGCCGTGCTCGCCGCCATCCTCTCCGCATCCACCGCCGGCTTCATCTCAAGTACGTCCTCCTCATCGTCGTCAACACTTCTTGATTTACCACCCTCGAAACGCAACATCTTGATCTGACGAACATGTACTCATGCAGATGAGGCGGTGGGCGCGTCGGCGGCGAACGGCGGCGGAGGGGGGAGGAGCTTGCTGCAGGCGAAGAAGGATTGCCCGGTGAGCTTCGAGGAGGCGAACTACACGGTGATCACGAGCCGGTGCAAGGGGCCGCTGTACCCGCCGGCGCTGTGCTGCCAGGCGCTCAAGGACTTCGCGTGCCCCTTCACCACGTACATCAACGACGCCCAGACCACCTGCGCCGCCTCCATGTTCAGCTACATCAACCTCTACGGCAAGTACCCGCCGGGACTCTTCGCCAACACCTGCAAGGAGGGCGCCAATGGCCTCGAGTGCCCCGAGGACACCCCCCAGATCAAGCCCGGCGAGGAGAAATCCGCCTCCTCCGCCGCCGCCACTGTCGCCGGCGTCGCGCCCATGGTCGCCGCCACCGTGTCCGCGTTCTTGATGCTCATCATATCCTGATCGATCATTCCTAGATCGATATCCATCATATGTATATCTGAAATTAATTTTAATTAATTCTGCACTGCACAGCAGCACAGGGTGGTACGACGTAATTATAACCAGTTAATTAATCCAACTAAGTAACCTGTTCTTTCTCCGCTCTTGCAGTTGCATGTGGATGGTAATCAAATTCAGGGTGGAGCTCTCTTGTAATCCAAATGCATGTGTTTATCATTAAGCAAGATATCGAGAAGATTGCCACCATTAACATGGATAACAATTCATTTCCAATTTCAATCAGGGGCGCGGATCCACCATAGGAGCAGGGGGTCTCGAGACCCCCCTACCGTTCCCGGGACCATGGAGACCCCCCTAAAAATTTCATCCATAGATACTCGGGATGTGGGGGCTAAAGGCTCTTTCTAATTTATTCAGCCCCCACTATTATTTTTTTATGGATCCGCCCCTGATTTCAATCCATGTAGGAAAGCATATTCAAACTACAAAATTATTAGTACCTAGTACAACTTTAGCTGTTTTCTTTTTTTTGATAAATTGGCCCTTTTGGAAAACTTATTTCGAAATTAGTCCTCCAAAAAACTTTAACCAAAATTAGGTTGTCAACTCAGCAATAAGAATGTTGGCGTTGAGATTGAACGGATCAACGCCAATGTGGTTGGTGCTGACCTCAATGCCCACGTGGCGGCTGAGTCGATTCGACTTACCATCGTGGCAAGGCTTGGCACTGAACCGTCTAATCTCAGTGCCATTTGTGTAGGCGCTGAGTTTGGTAACTAAGGGGCTGATGCGAGGCTGCCCCACCACTCTCTCTTCTTCCTCTCCTCTCCTTCTCTCCCCTAGAGCTCATGCGACAGCGCGAGTTCTCTCTCCTCTTCTCTCCAAATCTACATCTAATCGAGAGAGATTTTGTGGGGATCGATTTGAAAGGTAAACTCCTTCGAAAATCCTAATTTCCCCAACGTTTTATTATGTGTTTTAGTTATAACAGTGATTTGAGAAATGTGGCTCGGGATGTATTGTTAATTGGGTAATGTGGTTCGGGATGTAGTGTGGAAGTCATGTTGCTCCGATTGGTTAATGTTGATTTGTAAAATTTTGAACCTATATTTTGGATGTGTGGTGATGGCTAGAGTTAGATATGTGGTTGTAATATGAAATGAAAAATTTTGGTTGAAGTTTTTTTCCAAGATTAGTTTCGAAATAGGTTTTTCAGAATACCAATTTGTCAAAAAAAACCCCGGCAATTTAGAGCAGCATAGCACATGAACTCAATAAAATTACAAAAGGGGATTAATTTGGCTTACACGAGCAGGATTTCCAAATGAAATTACTCAACCTTCAGTTAAGACTAGTAATCGTGCACGTGCACTGCACGTTTTTAATACGTAGTACAACTTTAGCTGTTTTCTTTTTTTTTTGATAAATTGATCCTTTTGGAAAACTTATTTCGAAATTAGTCCCTCCAAAAAACTTTAACCAAAATTTGGTTGTCGACTCAGCAATAAGAATAAGAATGTTGGCGTTGAGGTTGAACTGATCAACGCCAACGCAGTTGGTGCTGACCTCAATGCCCACGTGGTGGCCGAGTCGATTCGACTTGCCATCGTGGCAAGGTTCAGCGCCAACACGATTGGCACTGAACCGTCTAATCTCAGCGCCAATTGTGTGGGTGCTGAGTTTGGCTACTAAGGAGCTGATGCGAGGCCGCCCCACCAGTCTCTCTTCTTCCTCTCCTCTCCTTCTCTCCCCTAGAGCTCATGCGACGGCGCCGAGTTCTCTCTCCTCCCCTCTCCAAATCTACATCAAATCGAAGGAGATTTTGTGGGGATTTTTGAAAGGTAAACTCCTTCGAAAACCCTAATTTTCCCAACGTTTTATTATGTGTTTTAGTTGTAACAATAATTTGAGAAATGTGGCTCGGGATGTATTGTTAATTGGGTAATGTGAATCGGGATGTAGTGTGGAAGTCATGTTGCTCCGGTTGGTTAATGTTGATTTATAAATTTTTGAATTTATATTTTGGATGTGTGGTGATGGCTAGGGTTACATGTGTGGTTGTAATCCGAAATGAAAAATTTTGGTTGAAGTTTTTTTCCAAGATTAGTTTCGAAACAGGTTTTTCAAAATACCAATTTGTCAAAAAAAAACCCGGCAATTTAGAGCAGCGTAGCACATGAACTCAATAAAATTACAAAAGGGGAGTAATTTGGCTTACACGAGCAGGATTTCCAAATGAAAAATTAATCAACCTTCAGTTAAGATTTGTACTAGCATCGGCGTCAAGAATATTCTGCAAGAATCTGCATCCACGATGAGCTAGCTGGTCATTGCAGTCGCCGCCCCTAGGCCCAAACGTGGGCCCCACATCACAGTCTCCCCCTCGTACTCGTCGCTGAGCTTGCTCCACCCCCATCTGACAAACAACCACCCTGTCACCGACAAATGGGCCCCACAGCCACTACCTACAACTGAACCTCGCTGGACCACCGTGCTCCCGGTCCACGTCACGCCGCGCACTCACTGCCATGTCGGTCCCACAAACTCCATGGGCCCACGTGTCATTGAGAAGGAAGGCTCGGCCAGTGCCAGCTCAGCTCGGCCGCGTCGCTGCTTAAAACCTCTCTCCCACACTCGCGCTCGCCATCCTCGAGCACTCCGCCGCCGCCGCCGCCTCGACGCATCCGCTCCCCACGCGAGGCCCAGGCTCCCGAAGCTTCTAGAACCTTCGAGGCCGGCCGCAATGCAGAGCGCGGCGGCCATCGGGCTCCTCCGGCCATGCGGCGCCGCCGCCGCCGCCCCGCTCCACCTCCGTAACCCTAGCCCCCGGGGCTTCGGCGTCGGCGTCGGCCAGCCGCTGCTCCCGCCGCGGGGGCTCCGCCTCTCCGCCGTGGCCCCACGCGCGGGGTTCTCTGCCGCCGCCACGCGCCGCATCGGGCTCGTGCCGGCCTCGCCGGAGCAGGATGAGGAGCAGCGGCGGGGCGCCCGCGATGTGGCCGTGGCGGCGACGGCGGCGGCGGGTGAGGCCGGGGCGGAGGAGGGAGGAGGGCTCGCGAAGACGCTGCAGCTCGGCGCGCTCTTCGGGCTGTGGTACCTCTTCAACATCTACTTCAACATCTACAACAAGCAGGTGAGGCGGGTTTAACTTACTCTGATCCATTTGCCGTCGCAATTTGGGGCGGATTTGGGGGAGACTAGGATGCTTGATTTGGGGTTTGCATGTGATTCTGGTAGTGGTGAATGGTTCACTGGATGGCAATCTGATCTTGGATCGGGCATTCGTCTATTAGATTCTGCAAAGATCTACTCGTTGGGCAAGGAGGGAGCGATTTTGAAATTCATTTTATTTGTCTTGTAGAATCTACAGAGTCTCTTGGAATTGTAACCCTTTTTTGCCTCAATATTCTGCACAACTGGTATATATTGTTTTTAACTGACTTGCTTGAATGGGTGCAAGAATTTGCTCAAACTCGTCCAGATCTTGAGTTGGTACAATGTATAATGTGGAAAAAATAGCGATTTAGTTTATTTCCTTGGTCTTTTAGGGATGTTCCCCCACGTTACACCTTTTTCTATCAAACTTTTATGACAACTTTCTAAAAGGTACCAGGTATATTTGTGGATAGTTTATGTTTGCATGTGGTAAGATGTCGAACGGGCAATATTGCTAAACAATGTCTTCTAGTGAGTGCAGAAGACAATTTCCCATGTCTTCTAGTAGTAATATAGAGTATAGAACAGAAAGAAGAAACCTTCATTCAAAGTTGTCCAGAATCGTATCACCCTAATTGCATGTCTTATAGTAGTCAGTATAGCCTATGTTTTACCAAAACAAGTTGTGCTAGGGATGGGATTCTGTTTTGTTTCATTATATATGATGTCATTTATGGTTAATCTGTTGAAATTAGTTTCATGTAGATAAAACAACTTTCCTTCATTGTTCCTATGTGTGACAGGTTCTGAAGGTTTTCCCGTACCCCATAAACATCACAAATGTTCAGTTTGCTGTCGGCACTGTCATTGCTTTGTTCATGTGGATTACCGGTATCCTTAAAAGACCAAAGATCTCCGGTGCGCAGGTAAATATATTTCTCTATAAAATACATAGTGACAACATTCAATACACATGTATTGCACTATGAAACCAACTATTGTAACTGCCCTTATTTTTTCAGCTTGCTGCTATCCTCCCTCTTGCTATGGTCCACACCATGGGCAATCTTTTCACGAACATGAGCCTTGGAAAGGTTGCGGTGTCGTTTACACATACTATCAAGGCTATGGAGCCTTTCTTTTCAGTTCTGCTTTCAGCACTTTTCCTTGGAGAGGTAATTCTTTAATGTTCTACACTGGTGCCCAGTGATAACTATGCAACTGCATATAATCTTAGGAAACCATCTGTTTACTGGTTTGGTTCTCATACATAATCACTTTGCAGATGCCTACTCCTTTTGTTGTATTGTCTCTTGTTCCGATTGTTGGTGGTGTGGCATTGGCATCTCTTACTGAAGCTTCATTTAACTGGTAAGGGATATAGCTAGCTATTTTGGTCTTTGCTGCGGAAATTGTAAATCTAACATAAGCCTGCTGATAGCAGAGCTAACAAAGTGCTAGGGCTATATGTTTGATTAATGTGTAATTTATATGATATTAGGGCTGGATTTTGGAGTGCAATGGCTTCAAATGTCACCTTCCAGTCAAGGAATGTGTTGAGCAAGAAGCTTATGGTGAAGAAGGAGGTAACTGAATAATTAGAGTGCGGTCATTATAGATATTGGCAACTACATTACAGAATTAGTATAAGTGTGTGTTTCTCTTGAATAGTCTGCTTTAGTAATATTCATCAGTTCTTTTAGGATGTGTCAATTCATAATGTTCTGTTTCAAGATAAAATTTGTATTTTAACAGAGCTTTATTTATGTCCATACTTGCCTATCTGTGGCTTTTTCCTTGACCCTCTATTGTTTGTCACCATGGCTCTTACATAACTTAATTCTAATAATCTTCTTTCCCAATTTCTGATCAGGAATCTCTGGACAACATTAACCTCTTCTCAATCATTACAGTGATGTCATTCTTCCTCTTGGCCCCAGTAACCTTGCTTACAGAGGGTGTCAAAGTCACTCCGACAGTTCTGCAGTCTGCTGTGAGCACCCTTATTTTTAATTATAGATAAATTGCTCCTTATATATTCTGCTTGGTGTGATTTCTGACTATTTCCTTTCTTATGTAGGGTCTGAACTTAAAACAGATATACACAAGGTCACTGATTGCTGCGTTCTGTTTCCATGCATACCAACAGGTCAGCCATCTAATCGATTTTCTAAAAATGACTTGGTCTTTTGGAATCACTGGATGCGCTTGTTTATTTCAGATATATTCTAAGTGCTGATTACATTACAGTTGTTGCATTGATGTATCATCATACATGTGCAAAGCCCATGTCTTACTGATCACAAATAATTTCTTGAAGGTATCATACATGATCCTGGCAAGAGTGTCCCCTGTTACTCACTCAGTGGGTAACTGTGTCAAGCGAGTGGTGGTCATTGTGACATCCGTTCTGTTCTTCCGCACCCCTGTTTCACCTATCAACTCTCTGGGTAAGAATCGTTTGTGTTCACTCCTGTATCAAATTGACTGCATCGCACCTTCTTTACACAACCATATATTTGCCCGCTGCAGGAACCGGGGTTGCTCTTGCCGGTGTTTTCCTGTACTCACAGTTGAAGCGGCTTAAGCCTAAGCCCAAGACTGCCTGATTGTGTCTTGGTATCTGTCTATCATGAAGAACCGTAGAAGCGTACCACACGCCATCGGAATGAGTGCCTTAGCTTAGAATGATCCTTGGTCCTTGGAGAAGCTCCGTCCAGTGAACTGATGCTGCTGTGTGTATCGTTTGTAGTTTACTAGCGTGCTAATTGTGGCAAGGTTTTTGTCTTCTTTACCACCTTATGCTTGAACAGCCAATTATTTTGTTGTATCAATAAAAATTTCGTGCAATATAACGTTATATTATCTTTGTTCCTATATGGAAGTATTACTATCCGTATATTTTAAATTAATCTAAATTAAAGAGTAAATTTCAGATAACTACTTATATCTTATCAAACTATTATTTAAGACATATCGCAAAACCAAAACTACCGATTTAATAATTATTATAAAATTACAGATTTAATATTGAAATTGTCACAAAATAATTCCTGGTGCTACCATTGTGTTGGAGCTAAGTGTTGCAGTTTTGTGATCATATTTAGTAAATATGTAGCTATGTGATACTTCACCTTATAAATCTATAATTACATAATAAATTTGATGCTAAATATGTAGTTTTGTAAAGTTTACTTTAAATTAAATTATCAGAGTTGGACCATTATTGATGATGGGACAAATCTTTTAGGGTCATGTTGGGGGAGATTTGATAGTTAGTTTCTAAGAATCTCGAGAAGCTGTTAAACCTAGCTTCTAACTTCTATTTCACTTTTTGATTCTATAACTCTAGATTTTTAGAATCTGAGTGATAATTTGAATTGTTTGGAGAGCTTTTAATTATGGGAGAAACAACTACTAGATGTTAGAACCCTTTTGTTTGTGTAGGATCACTTTAATAATTGTCCAATGCAAAGTTGAGAAAGCAAAATTCACTTTTGAAATAGAAGTCTTTATGTGGCTTATTTTTGAACCAGGGTGGGGAGGGTGTTTAAGTATAATCTTTTGAAGAAAAGATGGAATGCAGACTTAGTATATTAAATCATCTTTTCTTTTGAATATGTGCTTTCCAATTATGTTTGTGCAGTTGGAATTTCGAGCTGCTATTGGAGTAGGTTGCTGCCTGATTAATGTTGGTCAACATTTTGGTTGTTTATATTTATCGGCCTAACTATAAGAAGGTTTATATGGTCGGCGTCGATTGCAGTTTATTAAGCCATTTAGAAGGTAAGAAAACTTGCTTTGAATTAAAATTATGGGTCTCTTGCTGAAATCGTGTGTTTGTATTTGTTTGTTGTTCGATATTGGCTAGGGTTGCAGAGGCAGATTGGAGACTGCAGTTAAGGCGAGAGCTGATATCGTACAGAAGGAGGTGCAATGAAGATGGAAGCGATCTAGTCAGCTCATATGTTGGTGTGTGTTAATGACAGAAACAAGAGTAGGAAAAAGTGTTGTAAAGGTTCTATTTCGGTGGTGGTCTCATTCTGCGTGTTATTGTTTTAAAAAAAATATCAGAATTATTCCAATGAATATTGATGGTTAAAGTTAAAACGTGTAGTTAACACGTAATCGAAAACGTCACTTGTTTATGATCGTAGGAAGCTGATGATTTTTGTCAACACTATAACTTCGTATGTACTTGGCATACTCAACTTAATACAGTACAAAATTGCAAATATGTGATATTGTTAATAACTAATTCTGTTTACTCCTTGCTCGATAATTGTAAAAATTACTTAGCAATTTCCGTAGCAAAATGCGAGAAATCATATATAGTATGTAGTATCTGGCTTACTCAACTTAATACAAATATGCTATTCCTCTTACATCATCATCACTTAAAAATGCATCTAGTATATAAGTAAATAATTCTTACATCTTCATCACTTAAGAATGCATGCATCTAGTATATAAGTAAATAGGTAACCCCCCAAAGAAAACCCCTACGGTGCAGTGAGTAAATTAAAGCCAAATAGCTAAGATAGCTAGGTAGTCTACTTGTGTCCCATCTCTATGTCTCCACGGCGTCCGTGGCCGTGGACGACGAAGCGCTTCCAGTACCAGTGCGAGCTCCAGACGGCGGCCATGTCCTCGATGGGCACCCCCTTGGTCTCCGGCACGAAGAGCGCGACGAAGGCGGTCATGGCGACGACCCATCCGGCGAAGAAGAAGAAGAGCACGAACTTGAGGCGGCAGAGCAATGGCAGGAACGCCTGCGCGACGGCGAACGTCATCGCCATGTTCACCGCCACCGTGATGCTCTGCCCCGCCGCCCTCACCTCCAGCGGCATCACCTCGCTCGGCACCAGCCACGCCAATGGCCCCCACGACCACGCGAACGCCGCCACGTACACGCACATCGCCACCACCACCGCCGTCGCGTACCCCGGCGGGATCGCCGCCACGCCGGCCCACCCCAGCTTCGCTCCGATCAGCGCCCCCACCGCCACCTGGCTCGCCACCATCTGCGCGCCGCCCTCCAGGAACAGCGCCCGCCGCCCCACCCGGTCCACGGCGAAGAGGGACACCAGCGTCGCCGCCATGTTCACGCCGCCGGTGATCACCGCCGACATCAGCGACGCGCCGCCGCCGAACCCGAGCGTCTTGAAGAGGACCGGAGCGTAGAACATGATCACGTTGATGCCGGTGAGTTGCTGGAAGAGTGGGATCGCCACCGCCATCACCAGCTGCGGCCGGTTCTGCCGCCGCAGGATGTCGCGCCACGGGCTCGCCACGGCGCGGGACGCCTCGCCGGCGGCGACCAGGTCGTTGTACTCGTCCTCCACGTCCACGCCGTCGCCGCGCACGCGCTGGAGCATCCGCTTTGCCTCCGCGTGCTTCCCGCGCTCCAGGAGGGAGTTGGGCGTCTCCGGGAGGAACAACGCGCCGGCGGTCATGACGGCGGCCGGGACCGCCGCGAGCGCCAGGCTGAGGCGCCACCCCCACCCGCCGGCGATCTTGGCTGTGCCGTAGTTGATGAGGTTGGCGGCGAGCACGCCGGTGGTGATCATCATCTGGAACCCGTTGTTGAGCATCCCGCGCATCCTCGCCGGCGCCATCTCCGACAGGTACACCGGCACGCTCTGGTTGGCGAACCCGATGCCGACGCCGAGCAGGACGCGGCCGACGATGAGCATCGCCACGTTCACCGCCGCCCCGTTCAGCGCGCACCCGACGAGGAACACGAGACCGCCGGTGAACATGGACCACTTGCGCCCCGCCACCCGTGTCACCGTGGCGGCGCCGAGCGACGAGGCGAGCGCGGCGAGGTAGAGCGACGAGGTGAACATGGTGAGCAGCTGGCTGTCGAACTTGCAGTACTGGTTCCCGCCACCTCCGGCAGCCGCCGCCGCCGCCGACTGCGTGCGGTACACCGACGGGAAGAACCTGCTCAGGAATGGGTCCATGGACGTGACGCCGCCGGAGATGCCGATGTCGTAGCCGAAGATGAGGCCGCCGGTGGCCGCCACGAGGCTCGCCATGGAGACGAACATGGTGAGCCCGCCCGGGTACTCCGGCCGGCCGGCGCCGCCGCTCGCCGCCACCAGCGCGCCGCCGCCCGGCATGGCGAGCTAGGTTTTTCTTGGTGTGATTGCTGTGAGCGATCGAATTCGTAGGGCGTGGTTGGTTTTGTGTTGAGGTGAGGAGACGAGGCGCGGAGAGCGTTGAATTTATAGCGATACGGTCACTTTCTACTTCGGCTTGTACATGGATGCGTACGTATGTACGCGCGTGCAGGTGCAATTCTGTTTCGGAGAAGGTATTCCGAGTCCGTCTCGTCGTATTCGTATTCGTATTTGTATTCGGACACGCATTTGCAGACACTCCGGTATCTCGGGCTCGGCCTGAAAGGTGTGTAAAGTGACCCGGCTTTTCTCGCTCTGCTGCTGTATGACAGTAGTTGAGATATTCCCTCTATATTCTAAAATATAAAACATTCGTTTGTTTTCTAAAATATTTTTGTATCAAAGAATGTCCAGATACATTTTTTTTTAAACAATGCGCGAAGAAATACTTGAAACGGAGATGGTACATTTGTAACTTTCAATACCGACGACAACTGATGGTTATCGGACATATATAGATGTGTTGCAATATGTGAAACTATTCGATACACCGGCTAAGTTAAACCAAATTTCAAAATTGTTTGAATATTACTAGGATTTGTCGGCATCTTATATAGGGTGGATGGGTTAGACATATGGATACAATTGAAGTGAACGATCTTCAAATAGTATGAATACAAATTGGAATATGAATAATGTTTCCCGACTACAAATATATAAGTATATTTATAAGTTACAAATAGATAAAAAAATTACATATATTTAGGAACTATTGCTAGGTGAATATCAGCCAAACAACTATACATTCTTTATGCCCTATTAGGGTGTGTTCTTCCCTTGCTTTCTCAACTCACCACTCTTTTTCTTCCGCGCACACGCTTTTCAAACTACTAAACGGTGTGTTTTTACAAGAAGTTTCTATAGAAAGTTGCTCCAAAAAATCATATTAATCCATTTTTCAAAATAATTAATAAATACTTAATTAATCATGTGCTAATGAGTTATACGTGATGGGAGAGTTAACTCCTAACACAGAAGAACGAATGCACCTAGGTCTGTGTGTCCGGTCTACTTCTTCGGTCCTTTAATTACAGTCCAACAATCCAACACTAGTCCATGCTATAAGCATATTTACTAATTAGAGTATAAAACAACATGCATTTATACATGTCATATTGTATTGTCGGACTCAATCCACATGGTTTGATCCATTAAATGAGTCGTCACGGTGAGCGATTTTGATGTGAATATGCTATCAACCAAATGTTTGCGCATGGTAAACTTGCGCAAACACCTATGTTTTTCTTTTTGCAATTTCATCTTTTCATATATTTATTTTTAAAAAATATACACCAAACCTTTATATACATAGAAGTTTGTATCTATTTGGATTTAATTGTCTTTACATATAATGATACTATGTATGAAGTTTTTTTTTTAGAAAAGTGAATGTCTAGATCCACGTGTGATGGACTGATGGGTTGTGCCACTTGTCATGATTGAGCGGTACAAACCCAATCAAATCGGTTTCGGTACATGGTTGAACTTTCCCGTTTATATGCAAAGGCTATATCTTAAATATGAAAAAGAAGATAGATATGAATTGTAAAGAGAGTTGGGTAATCCAAACCGAAAAAAATTATCCTGTTTAAAACGAAAAAAAGTGGTTTAAGGACAGTAAAAATCGGCCCAAACTGTAATTTACTCTTTAAAAAAATTGAAAACGAATATAATATCGACATTATTATTAATCCGTATCGTCTCCGATTTCACCGCAATCCAGCCGCAAAGAATCCTCCTCCGACAACTCGCCTTTCCCCCTCGCGAATCCCCAAACCCTCCTCCTCTCTCTCCGGCGATCCACCGCCCGCCCGATCGATCGGCGATGACGCTGGGGAGCTCCGGCGCCGGATCGAGCGTCGTCGGTGAGCGATCGAATCCCCTCCCCCCTCCCACCCTTATCTCTCTAGGGCCTTCGGATCGGAGGAGGAGAATCCACTCGGTTTTCGCTCCGTTCCGGCCTCGTCCTTCCGCCGTGCCCCGGCATGGCTGTGCTCGATCTGGTTGGTTGCTGCGTGCGCCGGTGCGTGCGGCTAGGGGACGGTGCGTGAGGGGGGGAGTCTGGTTGAATGATCAGGCGATGCCGACGCCGACGCGTTGGTTTGTTGGAATTAGCGATCTGCGGTTTGCACCATATGGATTCATCCATCTGGTGATTAGCTTGCTTTGTTGCATGCAGCAGCGGTCATGGATCTCTAGATGGCCTGGTTTGCTCGGTTTGCGATTTATTTACGGCGTGATGCTGATGCTGATGATGGTAATGGCTATATGTTTGCTATGGCTTTGGCAGTAATTTGTGGTATCCTGAGAGGATGAAATTGCTCCCTTTGCTAAGAAGTGGTCCTTTAGCTTTGTGTGTTACACGGTGAGAGCTGAGAAGAAGTGCTTGGGACCATTAGCTTTAAGTGGATTAAGAGGCATAACTATCAGCGGGATTATTAGTTGTATCACTTGACTTTAAGTGGAAATGTTTTAATGAAGATAGCTATGCTCTTTTGATCATGATTTCCGTAGATAGCTGTTGTTTAGGCCTTGCGCGGCTGGATGAGACTGCACTGGTTTCTTTTTGCTGGATCTTTTTTTTTTTTGCGTGGGCATGCAGATTGTGCTTTATAAAAACCTGGGTATTGAATGCTATATTGCCGTGTTAAGTTCGGTCTTCTCTTAATTTTTTTTTCTAGATGGAATTAAATAGCTTTTACTGTCTCCAGTTTGGAGGTTTGAATTGTGTTCTAATCACAAGTTGGATCTTTGCACCATTCAAACAATTGTACCAAAATTGTTTTGCCTCTGTGTCCTTGTGATTCAGAATACTTGCAAAGATCATGTAATTTGTTCATTACATTCTACTGATGAACTTTGTGTGTGAAGTTACACTATTTGTCTACTATTCAGTTTTGAGATCATCAACCAAAACAGTCCAAGGGACTCCGTAGCTTTTATCACTTCATTAGGTTTTATGGGGTCTCCATGCATGTCAATGTTTGAACTTTCCAACACTTGACCGACAATTAGTCCAACGATACATAGGTTTAGTGACAGAAAGGTTGTACCTTTAAATTTTATTGGAAAATGTCTAAATACCCCCCTAAACTTTAGATATAAGTCCTTCTAGCACCCTGAACTTTAAAACCGGACATCCAACCCCCTGAACTTTGTAAAACCGTTCATATTACCCCCGAAGGTGGTTTTGCATTTTTTGGAAACTTAAACAAACAACTTTAAATAAGTAATATAATATATTTGCTTATCATCAGTTGTAAGTTATCAATTTATACTTACACACCGATACCCTACTATTATTATGTTGGTACTTGTTTATAAGTGAGAGCTAACAAGTGGTAAAAAAGAAATATTTAAGTGAAGATTTTAATATATATGTCCAACGTGTATGTCATGTGATCAAACACATCCAAATTTATATACAAATTAGATAAAGACCACTATACAAAACCACCTTAGGGGTAATATGAACGGTTTTGCAAAGTTCAGGAGGTTGGATGTCCAAGTTTAAGGTGCTAGACGAGTTTAAGGATTCTTTCCAATTTTATTTGAATGTACCTCACCATCTTGATTTTGTTGTAATTAATTTTAGTAATACATTGTATAATCAATCACAAGTCAAAGTTCAGGCTTCAATCTGAGAAGTCAAACCATGATAGCCCGTTTGAGACACTACACTCTGTCTTAGTGTCTGTGCAATGGATAAAACAATGACTTACACTTAATAAATGCCGGCATATCTGTTCTGGGTGTATGGAATTCCAGTCACAGATTCTTCATTGTCTTGCAAACAGACCAATACATTTTTTTTTTGCATTGTTGTTAACCCCCCGCACCAGTGGCAGATATATGCAATTTTGTTTTGCTTCACAAGAAAACGACAGCTGAGCTGCAGTGCTCTTGTCCCTGTCATTCAGGAGAATGATAGATTTGGTGTTATTCTTTTTTTTCTTCAAAAAATAGTAATCATCTACAAATTCACTAACTTCTGAAACTGGGAATTGATATTGCCATTTTATTGATCTCGGTGTTGCCATCTTTGCTCTGTAATTCAGTACTCGATGCATGAGTATGAAAACTTCTCATGCTGTTTCTAGGTTGATTTTGTCTTCTTTTGTTCGGTGCAAAGATATTACCATTATGCAATTTCTACATAAGTAGGTTTAAGAGGGTAACTGCATTATACCTGAGGAGTTGACTAATATGTAAAATGCCTGCAGTTCCACGAAACTTCAGGTTGCTAGAAGAGCTTGAACGTGGTGAAAAGGGCATTGGAGATGGAACAGTGAGCTATGGAATGGATGATGCAGATGACATCTACATGCGGTCTTGGACTGGCACCATCATTGGTCCACATAATGTGAGATTATGGACTCTATCCTGATACACTCACAATGTATCATATTACTAAATGGAAAATCTTCTCCTGTGGCTTTATATCTTTACCATCTTACTGTGCTTCATCTTGGGTTTTTATTAGTGGAGAAGAGGTCTTTATTAGTGGAAAAAGGCTATTTGAATGGCATTAAGATATGTGTGATGAGGTTATGGAATTATATTTCTGTGAAGAGCCACACTTGAGCTTTTCAACTTCCTTATGTTGACCTTAAAGGCAGGAGAATCACTACAAGCTAAAACTAACATATATTAGCTCTAGACGCTTTCTCATGTTTGAGTCCACCTAGCTCCTCTTGTACTGCTTATATCAAATATTATCAACTTTTACATTCTTCTACTAAGTATCTGTTTCTTCCTCAAATCTGGCAGAGTGTCCATGAAGGTCGCATCTACCAGCTGAAGCTGTTCTGCGACAAGGACTACCCAGAGAAGCCACCATCTGTCCGGTTTCATTCAAGAATCAATATGTCATGTGTTAATCATGAGACTGGAGCGGTATTCTCTCCTCCCAAATGTAGATGCTAAGTTTATTTATTTTGTTTGGGCTACTCCGTCTGATTGATATTCATTTGGTGTTATGATCGTCTAGGTTGACTCGAGGAAGTTTGGTGTCCTAGCAAACTGGCAGCGTGAGTACACCATGGAGACTATCCTTACCCAGCTCAAGAAGGAGATGGCAACCCCGCAGAATCGCAAGTTGGTGCAACCTCCAGAAGGGACGTTCTTCTAGAGGAGTATTTACCTCCTGGTTCATCTCCAGAATTGAGATTCAACATCATCAACTTGTATTTATCTGGCTCCTGCGCTTAATTGCTTTCTAGTTCAATTTGATATATGCCCTGCTTTCTGTGTACCAACAACCGAGTCCAACTTTGTGCCTCGTGATTCGTCGGGTGGCTGTCGATTAAGGAGATGAGTGGGAGAAAAGGGTGATCCGGTTTGGCGAAATTGGCAGTATGAGGGATGTAAAATTGGAGACAGATGCTGTGTCAAGAAATGTTTAAAACTGCAGGTCCTTTATATTGCCTATATGAATATAGTCCGTGCATGCTTTTCTTTCAGCTGTTGGTATGAAATATCACCATGATTCGTACTGTTATGAAGCGACCAACTTTTGAAATCGAAAGCACAGAGATAGGTAGTACCAGGTACTCCCTTCGTCCAGCTACCTTTCTAGTTCAAATTTCAAATTTCAACTAGAAAAATAGAACTGAAAAGGTAGCTATATTTTATATTTTAAGACGAGGGAGTAGCTTCATAAGGTGACCGATTGGGCACTTGACCCAACTCAGTAAACATTGCACATTTCTAGCCGATTAAATAACTTTTGTGAGTTCTCGAGAAAGATTGGAACCTTTTGCGTTCGTGTTCTCGACGAATATTGTCATACCTTACCGGTAGAAGTATATAAGCAAAACGGCAGAAGTTGAATTGAAAAGTTAAAAAAAATGATTAAACAAGTAAGAATTATGTTGTATATGCATTAGTAATATAATCAATGATGTTTCATCAATGTGCTCATGTAGCAAAAAGAAAAAAAAAAGATAGGCTTGCCTACTACCAGTACAAGAAAACCAGTCCAAATAGGCAATTTAGCACTAGAGGCTCCTCACTTAAAATCATCACTTAAGCTCCCTTGTAATAACTTGCATTACTTGTCTAAAAAAGGGGAACTTTAACCATCACTATTCACTATCATCCACAACCACGAGCCTGCCTTCCTGCGCCAACCGCACTTCACATTCCCTTCAGGGGAGTGTTCTTCCTCCCTCCTTCCAAACCAGCGATCACGCCTTAGGGACAGCACAGGCTTTGATGCCCGTAGCACGCCACGGGCGGCCGAAGATCATGGTCTGGAAGGGAGAGAGCCGCACCAGGCCTAACCCGGGTGGAATGGTGTATCCTATCACCTACACCGCTGGGCCCTGTTACCTCATTTTTCCGACTTCTTCCTCAATATCCTGGAGGTATGGGCTCCAGATACTACACCTCAACCCCAACACCATGATGACACTATGCGTGTTCGCCCACTTCTGCGAAATGTTCGTAGGGGTGAGACCGTCGGTGGATTTATTCCACCGCTTCTTCACGGTGCGGTACACCTCATCGGGGAACGCACCTCCGATGGGGTGTGTTTACTTCGTCCCTTACCTCAGCTCGTTCTTCCTGGAGATCCCCAAGAAGGACAAAACTGGGAGGAGTGGTGGCAGAAGAGGGTGTATGTGAGCGTTGATGCTCACGACCGCCTCCTGCTACTTACGCAGACCACCCTCAAGCTGCGGAGCTGGACAGAGATGTCAGCGCCTGATCCCAGCCCGAGGCCAGTTTACGCCTGTATCACCCACCTGGTTGATAGTGGGTTAACGATGTACATGGTAGCGGCAGACTACCTCCGACACCGTATTGCTCAATCGCTGTAGCCGGGAAAACTGGCTCTACACCGACCATCACGATGCGATGAGGACACATCCGGATGACCTCAACAATGGCTTCGTCGAGCACATGGTCACGGCCTCACTGTGTGATGGGGTCGATGCTGTGATCGACCTCCTTGCCCCCCTCCCGCTATTCGTGGACCCTAACTAGGTGGCATTCCAAATCACTCTCCCAGTGTTCGACATGGTTAGGATCGTCACGTCGCGTAGCGGGCCTCCTGTCCGCGATCCTGCAGATGCCGTTGCCGACGCGGAGATGGACGCTGTCTTGGCATCGGTGGAGCGGGAGCCAAGAGCCCCGCCCCTCCTACCAGGCGTGTGACCCGATAGGAGGGGAAGAGAGCCCTCGCCCCAGCCCCCAAGACAAAGCCGTACAAGCGACGCCGCAACCTGCTCCTATCGTACAATGACGATGAGGAGGAGGAGGAGGAGGAGGAGGAGGAGGAAGAAGCTGAGGAGGCGACCGTCGTCATTGGGGCTGGCCCCTCCAAGTCCTCCATCTTTCTGCTGCTCCTTCAACGGTGCCTTCATTGGTGACGACGACAACTACTCCCACCCACGGGGAAGGCGCCTCCAACGGTGCGGCAACCCCACCAGCACCCACTGCCCTGGGCACTGGGACCTCTAGGCCCCCTGCCAAGAAGGCGAGGAAGAGCTCCCCCCACGGCGCCAACTTGCAAGCAGCTGTCGCGGAAGAAGGGGGTAGCCCCCAGCCCTTGTGGAGATCCCTTCATCGTCTGGACGTGGTCCTTCACCATGCCGAGCGTGGAGTAAGTTCAATCTATTCTTTTAGCTTTCATCTTCCTCATCCTTTGATCTTATAACATTGATTTTGATTTTTCATTGGTGTAATTCAGGGGCCCTCCTATGGACGGGACTGCCACCGCCTCAGCTAGAGAGGTTGTGACCGGGGCACCGGGCCCCATCACGTCCGCGATTGCCACGACATTGAGCGAGGAGCAGTGATCGGATACTGCTCCGACCATGCCCCCTACAACCCTTGCCATCATGATCGCGATGGCGATTTCCCCTTCCACTCTGGTCCCCGAATCACCTCCCGAGACGGCCACGGGGCTAGTCCCGGACACCTTCCCCTCGACTGAGGTAGGTTTTTGTACCCCGGTACTTGCCATCTCTTAATATTTTCTTTTTTTGAATGCAACTGTTCCTTATGCAGGCCACTGCTGGCACTGAGCCGACCACATTAGGCTCGCTTGAGGGCCGGGCCGAGGTTGTTCTCTCTATGACAGAGGAGTAGCCCGTGGCCACTGAACCCCCTCCCGAGCCCGTTGTGGTGGACCTATTTAACGACGACGACGAGATCACCCCTGGGTCGGTGATGGCCCAGGGTGACACCTCAGTCGCCGATTCCTCCTCCGCCATACAATTCGCGCTTGGACCCAGGCCCGTCTTGTATGCCCTCAACCAAGATGACGCCGGAGACCCAGGTCCACCTACCACTGGTACTGGTAACCCACCCCCGGTGCACTTTCCTCGATGCGCTGGGGCACGCCCAACAAGCCCTCTCCACTCTCGCCTTGGCGTCCCAAGCCGAGCGGGAGCAGGTGCACAACGAGCGGCAACATGTTTGGGCTGTCGTAAGGGCACTACGGGAGTCCAGGGCGCAGCAGGTGGCTGCAGCCATTTCCTTCACTGCCGCTCTTTACGAGCGAGAGCAGTGGCTGGCCGAAGCTAAGAGGCGCGTCACCGACAACCGTCGGCGAGCCGACTATGAGCTAATGGCCTCGGCGAGCTTGGTGCAAGGCCTCGTCACGACGGAACAAGAATGGGGAGAATAAGTGGAGGCCCAAGAGACGGGCCTAGCAGAGTGGCACGTGACAGTCGACGCCCGAGAGGCAAACCTAGCTCCTGAGGAAGAAAGTCTACAAGCCCGAGAGCTGAAGGTCGGAGCCCAGGAGACTGAGTTGGTGAATCTTGAGCAAGCCTTGACTGCTCGGACCCAGCTCTCCTACCACCCGTATGGAGGCTTCCTTGAGGATGATGACCATCGCTCGCCAGCGGAAGCAAGGGGTCTGGAGCATAGAGCAGTCCCTCGCGAGCTAGGAAGCGGGACTCCGCGAGAAGGAAGACGACTACCACTCCCGGATGGAACAACTTGAGCTTTTGTGGTCAGACTTGCAGCTGAAGGCGGAGATTCTAGGGGAGCCGGAGAGACAGGTGGGAGAACGGGAGTCTACGACCACCACTCTGGAAGAGGTAGTCACTGCTCGGGAACAGGCGGTATCGGTCTCCAAAGAAGAGACAAGGGCCACTCGCAAGCGGACTACGGAGTTCGAGGCCATGGCCCGGGGCGCCGCTCTGTGCCTCAGGGGGCCCCAGGGCCCTTCCAACCTTCTGGATACCGCCGCGAGCTCTAGTACCGCCTCCATGAGTGACATGCCCACCACCAATCCAACACGACTGCAGACCCGGTGCAACTTCCTCTACAACAACATCGACCAGCATCGTGCCATCGACAAGATGCTGGGCGATGAGCTTATTGCCTCCATCGCTTGCCTTTGCAAGGTCCTTGAGCGCTACCGCCTGCCACCCGCAATCTCTCCGGCCAACCCCTTACCCAAAGTGTGGGCGAAGTTGGCCGGATCACCAGCGTGCTGGAGGAGCTACCGCGGCGTGCTCATGAGCAGGCCTCACGCGAGGGCCGTGAGCTGGCTACTGCGGTGACAAAGTGGGTCCTCGCAAGCTTTCTCGCTCGGGACCCCAACTTCCGCCCGGCTGTGGTGCTCCAGGGCTTTCCTCCGGGCACCGAGGTCGAAGCAAGGACCGTAGTGGCCGACATGGCCACCCGCATCGCCGCAATGGGCCCGGACGCTAGTCCCCTAGAGATAGACAGCGGCGAGGAAGGGGAGGACAAGGCCAAAGCTGAGGATCCCGAGCGAACCCCTTCCCCCAACGCCTGAAGATCCCCCTCCCTTGAATTTTGAGGTGGTTCTGTAAAGATACTTAAAGTGTTTTAATTTGTTCTTTAAATTTTCTGCACAATGCTTTTTGATTGCTATCTTTTGTGTGAGCGTTTCTCAATCACTCTTTCACATTCCCGGTTTGAGAATCTAATTTTGTTTGTTAATTAAGTGCAGGATGTGTTCTATGTTCCATGGGTTTGGCAACGGGGTTCCGTCCTCGAGAACTAATCTTAACGAGCCAGGTCACGGGACACCGACCACCAGAAAAGGGCCTTCCCACTGAGGGGATAACTTGTTCCTGTCGGCTCGTGTAAGGACACGGCGCAAGACCAAGTCCCCAACCTGGAGTGTCCTGGTGCGAATATGAAAATATCGTTTTTGATTTTGCTGGTACCATGTGGCCTGAAGTGAAGCTCTTCTTCCGTGTTCTTCGAGATAGTCGATGTTTTCCTGCAAAAGATTTTCATTTTCAAGGCCTTGGCCATATTTCTGAACCCTTGGTGATCCGTAGACTAACTCTGAGGGGAGCACGACCTCGGCTCCATAGACTAGGAAAAACAGGGTTTCTCTTGGTGGTATGCTCGGGGTGGTTCGATTCGCCCATAGTACTGTCAGGAGCTCATCTATCCACCCTGTGCCTTGTTTCTTGAGTTCATTATATGATCTTGTCTTGAGGCCTCTCAAGATTTCCGCGTTCACCCTCGCGACCTACCCATTGCTCTCGGGATGGGCAGGGGAGGCAAAGCACAGTTTGATTCCGACGTCCTCGCAATAGTCCTCGAACAAGTCGCTCGTGAACTGAGTGTCATTATCGATTATGATGTGATTAGGAACTCCGGACTGACTCGTGATCCCTTTTATGAATTTTAAGACTGAGTTTTTATCAATTTTTGAGACCAGGAATACTTCCGACAACTTTGTGAATTTGTTGATGGCCACATAAAGGTGCTCGGGGCCTCCTACAGCTCGGGGAAAATGCCTGAGAATATCCAACCCCAGACCACAAACGGCCATGAGAGCGGGAATACTTGAAGAGCTTGTACTGGTTGGTGCACTTGCCAAGCGTGAAACTGGCATGCCCGGCACCGCTGCACCAAGGCTGCTGCGTCCTGCAGCGCCGTCGGCCGATAGAAACCTTGTCGGAAAGCCTTTCCAACAAGGGTACGAGAAGCAGAATGGCTGC
Source organism: Oryza punctata (assembly GCA_000573905.2). Classification (NCBI taxonomy): domain Eukaryota; kingdom Viridiplantae; phylum Streptophyta; class Magnoliopsida; order Poales; family Poaceae; genus Oryza; species Oryza punctata. The sequence goes on along the minus strand of CM002496.2, from coordinate 12,242,793 downwards.
CGCACTCCCCGTCATGAATGTCAGAGAGGATATCGGTGCTTACACATTTGAGAAGCACACCGCTTACGTTATGTCGGTAGAGGTCCCTATCTACAAGGACGTAGCTTTTCATGATACGCGCAACTCTCTCTGCTTCCATATCATCTTCGAGAAGATGAGACCGGAGCAGATATGCCCAGACCTCATCCATCCAAGAGTTTTTTACTTCGGCAGCCCCGAGCTCGGACCTCGGGGCCTCGGCTTGTTGAACTCGTTTTGCCCTTGTGTCCTCATGTTGAAGACCCTCGGGGCACAAGGGTCCGGAAGGATGCCCACCTCGACAACTCATCTGCGCGCATGTTATCTCGGCATGGAACGTGATGTAACTCAAAGCCGTCAAAATGACGTTCGAGTTTTCTCACTTCCTCTATGTAGACCGTCTTCTGTATATTTGCGCATTGGTATTCCTTGGAAAGTTGGTTTACAACGAGCTGAGAAACGCCCCGCACCAAAAAGCGGCGGACCCCAAGGACTCTGGGTGCCCGGAGCCTAGCAAGCAGGCCTCCTATTCCGCCATGTTGTTAGTGGCCCGAAAATCCAACTATATCATATATTTAAGCTCGTCTCCAGTTGGGGATGTAAGAACCACTCTTGCCCAAGCCCCATTGTAGGTTGAGCCATCGAAGTTTATGCACCATCAGGATGGCGTGTCGCCCGGTAGGCCCTGCCGCGAGGTAGTCGCGTTGAGCGCGTCATCCACATCGGGCACCAGCGTCCACTCAGCAACAAAATCCGCCAGGGATTGACTTTTTTTGCGTGTCTCGCTTGGAAATGTAGGTCAAACTCCGCAAACTCTATCGCCCATTTGGTGACCCGCCCGGTAACATCTCGGTTGTACAAAATTTGGCCAAGGGGGAACGAGGTAACTACAACGATTTTGTGTGACTGAAAGTAATGCCGTAGTTTCTAGGAAGCCACTAAGACAGTGTAAAGCATTTTTTGCAGTTGCGGGTACCTAGACTTGGCATCCCTCAGAACCTCACTGAAAAAGTACACAGGGGGGCTTTGTCAATGGTCGGGAGGTGTTCCCTGGGGGTTCACTCGTTCGTCATTCCCGGGCGTTTTTCTCCATGGGGATCTAGTCCTTAGGGCACGACCCCCAGGTTGTCGGTCTCGGGGTCTTGGGGACCCAGGATTGCATTTGGTCACGACCCGTGGGCTGACACCTCGCTAGTCCCGTGCTCCAGGTCCGCATCAGTCTCTGCCACATCGGTTTCCTTTCTGAGATGGGTGGTTTCCTGTAGCGGCCTCTCGACCACAAGGGCCGTACTTACCACATGTGGGGTTGCCGCTATGTATAGCAACAATGGTTCCTCAGGAGTTGGGGCAACAAGGACCAGCGGGGATGAAAGGTATCTTTTGAGCTGGCAAAATGCCTCCTCTGCCCAAGAGAAATCCCCCGCTTTCTTGAGGAGTTTGAAGAGAGGGACAACCCTCTCACCTAGGCGTGATATAAATCACCCAAGCGCGGTGACGCACCCTGTCAACTTTTGCACTTCTTTCAAGCGCGTGGGGGCCGCATTTGGTCGATAGCCTGGATTTTCTCTGGGTTAGCCTCAATGCCACGATTGGACACTAAGAACCTGAGTAATTTCCCAGCCGGGACCCAGAACACGCACTTGGCCGGGTTTAGTTTCATCCTCGTTGAATCAAGATTACTAAACGTCTCGTCCAAGTCGCTGAGTAGGGTCACCTTATCACGCGACTTAACAACCAAGTCATCAATGTAAGCTTCAATGTTCCGTCCAAGCTACGGCCTAAACGTTTTGTGCACAGTACGCTGAAAAGTTGGTCCAGCATTTTTCAACCCAAAAGTCATACATATATAACAATAAGCCCCTATGGGGGTTATGAAAGCAGTTTTTTTCCTCATCTTCCTTTGCCATGCGAATCTGATGATAATTTGAATATGCATCTAGAAAACACAAAACGTCGCACACCGCATTGGAGTCGACAATCTGACCTATTGTCACGCCCAGAAATTTATGCCAAATTTCTAGACTATTTTGCGTATAAATCCCTGTCCAGGAATCAAGCCAGGGTACGCAAAACGACAAATTAATATACCGATCCAAACGAAAATAAAGCGTAAATACTTATAGAAAAAGCACTTAGTCCTCACACCGAAAAGAAAACAGCAGCGGAAAAAGGCGACGATCCTAGCGGGGCTTCAGCTCCACTCCACAGGCAAAACTCAACTGGGGTATAAGCCTTGGTCTTCTAACTCCATCTTCAGCTCAGAAGCACTACACTTCTGAAAAGGGGAATAATAGCAAGATTGAGTACAACCACCGTACTCGGGTATACATGAGAACTCAATATGAGGCTTGGGGTTGGTGTAGCTCTACTAAGGCTTCACAACTGACTTCTTCATTTAGACCCCATCTTGCTTTTCCTGGTTAGACCTCCAAGCTAAACAGTTACGAGGTAAACCCAATTTAACTCCCAGATTTCTTTACCGAGGTCGTTGATCTTTTGACTGACTGCGAACACTTAAACTGTTATCTCTGAGAATACCCAAACTTCTTTGATTTTTCGTGTAGCTCTGACTTTGAACACTTGACGCGTTATCGGTTAATCCCCATTAAGCATTGATGGTGCACTCCTATTCCAGGAAACTCGGAATCTAACACGTAACTGATAACATGAAATCCCACCTAAGAGCGACTCTTATTTGGCTCATGAATCTACAAACTCTTGATCAACACTCCCATTAGCTCTAACTGCTGCAATGACGGTTCTGTTGGTGTCACGACTTCGGTGTCGGCTGCCTGAACCAGTCAATTAGTATATGCCTGTTGAAACAAGTAGAGGTCACTTACTAGATCATGCCCACAAGAGTGTTCTAACTGCTTCCCATTTCACTTGCTCTCGTGCCACTGACTGACACCTCTGTATCTGATGGAAACCAACTTCGCTGTTGCTTACATACCAACATCGGAACATGTACAACTACTGAAAATTACCCTTGAGGCTGCTAAGACTATCTGCTTAATAATCAAATAGGTTCACTTTCGATCCTTGAGTAGAGACGATTCACCGAGAGGGATCCTCCGTCACACACTCTACTGTGTTGTCTACACCTTTCTGGACTTGACTCTTGTATCCATTACTCAGACAAAGGTGGTGGAGCAAATCTCTTGTTGACTTCCTTGAAATTAACCATGATTGTCAAGGTGGTAGATATGTCTTCCGAAACAAGCACAAATCACTGGTTGTATCACGCTCAAGAGGTTATTCCCACGGTACGGCATTTTACTCCCTTGCTTTTCCTTCACTGGCTCCCCTAGGTCGATAAACTATAAGTTCTACAGTTGCTTTCTCACAAATACTGCGATCTATACAACTATTGGGACTGTCTCCAATGTTGCCAAGAGTTTCTGTTCCTTGATCATTTGGTCATAATCACTTCACCTTCAAACCTCGGTTAGAATTGGTTCACTGGTGAGGATTCTGTGTCGCTTAATCTGTTGGCTGTATTTTTTTTGGCCTGACATTTGCATCCATTTACTACGGACCGATATGGTGAAACCATTCCATTGGCATCTTCCAGGAAACTTTGGGGTGCTTTCTGTCATACTCTCTATAGGCTATACATTTCGGGAGATGACTTTCATAGCTTTTCTGACCCATGTATGCAATGATTTCTTTGCCGACTTCCGAGAAACATTGAGATGGTTTTTGAAAGCTATATGGTTGCCTTAAATCAAGAGCGACCGTTCTTGATCCATGTTCACACCACTAGGGTGTTGTCCTAATTTACCGAACTCTGAAGAACTTCCAAAAGTTACAGAGTTCCGTTAATTCTTATATGCTGTCAGACTCAAATATTTCCTTCATCCTTTCATCATCCTGGGGTATCACTGATACTGTCCTCTAGAGAGACCTCATCATGCTGAGTGTTACTATGGTCCAACCATTTTCACTTCGTTGGTCAACTATTCCTTTATTGACTGGCCATTTGGACTTAGAGCTCAACAAAACTGCGGTGAGCTAGAGAAGAAACTCTAGGTTTCTCACAACACTGACAGATACCCAAGTTAACTTGCTTTTGGATACTTAAGATGAATCATAAGAGAAGAAAATTGTCTGGCTCACACTTTATTCAACTTTCCCTTTTCCTTACTTTAATGCAATGGAACTTTTCTGCACATAGGAGATACTTGAACACCAAAGACTCGTGCACGATCGATGACCCTTGCTAACAGAGTTATCGATCAGGTAAAACTTTGACCATTTGATTCTGCCATGGTTATCTGGCTCCATCATGGATTACTAGCTGGAGATCTGACAAGAACAATATGTTGACTTTTGACATTCCTCATAAAAGAATCAATTTTCCAATCTTCTTGTTAGCTGAAACAAACAAAACCTTCTAGTTGTTGGTGCCACACTCGTGTGATTGCTGTCAGGAATCAGAGTTGCAACTAGTGGTCAGCATCCACTGTCTTTCTGGTGTCGTTAGGTTGGATCTGACTACTCTGTGTTGAAATTGATGTAACTTGAAGGGCAGGGATGTTGGGACCCAAAACTATTGACTTGATCCTACTGACGCGGTGACATCGAACCATCTTTTGAGAGGTGACATGTCTTCTTACAATTGAAGCAATGGTACACTATCTTCTTTGGTCTCCCAGGTGAACCTTCTCTGAAGTGGGGTCCTGGATCAAGGCAGCCGAAACAATACTGATTTGGTCGACCATGATGTACATTCTTCTAGGTAGGCTTGCTTGCAACTAGAACATGAGCAAGGAGAGACTGATGAACCTTGTTGACGATGCTTCTGCAACCACTGTTGGTCTCCACGGGAGTTAGAGCTGTAGTGCACCATAATTCTTGACGATCAGTTGGCTTGAAGCTTCAGTCCTTCTGGGGCACTGCACCTCATCTTCTGTCGGTTACCTGACTTACACCTTCCATGGACAGTCGAACACTTTGCAAAAACTGCCCTTGTGAACCATGACCATAACCTGCATCACTGATTCCTTCATGGATTGGCAGTGGCTTGGATGTACTTGTCTGCTGGGGACTTGGCGATATACTAGCTTCGACTCTGATTCTGACTCTGAGCTTGCATGTGAACTTGCATCTGATGTTGCTGGTGCCACTTATACTGCAGTTAACCTTGCGTCGAGCTTTGCATCGCCTGCGCTAATACACCCATCATCTGATCTTGGACACCAAAAGCTGACCACGAGCGGAGATTCATCTGGCACTGGGGATTCGTTGTTGTTGTCAAATGAACTACTGATCTGTGACACTGACTCACTGATGTTGTTGTTGCTTTTCTCCTCTCTGACACTAACCATCTGATGCCGGAACAGGGAGAGAAGAAAGAGAGGGGTTGCTAAAGATAAGACCTTAAACCACTTGATTACTGATCTATTGTAAGTAGACCTTTATTGTTCAAGTTGATTAAGCAAACAACCTAGTATGGTCGCATCCCCACCACTGATGCAAACATACCCCTACACACAAGCAAACAACACACGTACTAGCCGCTAACGATACTACTCTTCGGGAAGGATTGGGTCTAGGTAAGCTCCGGAAAAAACTTCACTTGATCATCATGGAACGACAACTCCGAACTAATCTTCTCGCTCCTTCCAACTTGAAGCTTGAGGGTTGGACTTGACTTCCGGGAGTAGACGTGAAACCATCGGTTTGCCCTCCAGGTTCAACAGCTAGAGAGTTGGAGGGGACATGAGAGACATTTGATAAACTATTTTGCAAAGAAATGCCGAATGGTGAGAGGAGACAATTTCGCAATTAGGGTTTTTGGGAAACTCGTCCTTAGGGTTTGACCATTTGGCTCAACCTACAGTCGAGTTGGCTCTGATACCACTTTGTCACGCCCAGAAATTTATCCCAAATTTCTAGACTATTTTGCGTATAAATCCCTATCCAGGAATCAAGCCAGGGTACGCAAAACGACAAATTAATATACCGATCCAAACGAAAATAAAGCGTAAATACTTATAGAAAAAAGCACTTAGTCCTCACACCGAAAAGAAAACAGCAGCGGAAAAAGGCGACGATCCTAGCGGGGCTTCAGCTCCACTCCACAGGAAAAACTCAACTGGGGTATAAGCCTTGGTCTTCTAACTCCATCTTTAGCTCAGAAGCACTACACTTCTGAAAAGGGGAATAATAGCAAGATTGAGTACAACCACCGTACTCAACAAGCCACACCAACGATGCATTCGTGCAAGGGGATACAAGGAGGTTTGTGGCTATTTGCATAAAGCGGTTGTAAACATTTATAGTTGAAAACAGTAAAACTGTTGATTAATTAAGGCAAGTTTAAACATCTCCACTAAACAACACTACACCACGTTGAACAGGCCCAACCATTCCACCTGAACTAAACCAGTTCATTAAATCATATTAATTAATAAAGTGGGACTAATCACGGTGAATCTGGTTGATCGCCCATAACCGCGGGCACGGCTATTCGAATAGTTTTACTCTGATCAGAGGTGTACAACTGTACCCACAAGACACAGCCCCACAACACGTTACCGTGTGCCAGCATACCACCACGGTATACCGGAAAGGAAACTGTGACAAGACCTTTCGCATAACCCTCGTTAACCAAGCGCACCACACCTCAGGTTTCGCCCCCACCTTTAATCCCAAGGCAGGTAGCCCCCCCTCGTGCCTAGGTGAATCCGGCAGCCGATCAACGGGTAAATCCCCCGCCGACCCAACTCCATCACGCCCACCCTTGCCTGGATGCGTCAGCTAAGAAAAGCTACACTACGAGTCAAGCTATTACCCACGCTAGCTTGTGGTAAGCACGGTAATTCTTCCAAGGTTTCCCGCGAACCGGTCCTTAATTGCCATGGGTGCGACTAGCAAAACCATACACCCACAGCCCACCATTAAACCATATTTTAGTTGGTTAATTACGACCAATGAAACCTGGCCGACATGTCTCGAGCCCGCAGCTCATCAAGATACTAGAAATAGATAATGTGGTTATCCCATATTGTGAGCTAGTGGTGTTAAGCATGGCTAAGCGTAAAATAATTCTAGCTAGGTCAACATGAGACACAAGCTAGTCAAATTATCACCCAGGGTTGACAAAGAAAGGACATCAAGTAAATATGGCTCAAGCAAGCAGATAGGTAAACCCTATTCCCATGTAATTAGTAAAACATGCAATTTATTTGTAAACGGTAAAACATTTTATAAATTGGGATCAAAAATGCTCAAGGAGAATGTGTGACTTGCCTTGCTTCTTCGATTGATATTCCGAACTCTTTTCCTCGCGACCGCGATCGTCCGAAACGGCGGAATCTACACGTTGGCACGCAAAACGAGAAAAAAACCCTAATAAAAACCAAATAAATAGTACATAAATAGTAAACAAACATGCAGAGCTCAATTTTAGATGAATTTTAGAATGTGAACTATGTAATTACTATTAACCGAAAAACCTTACTCAATTGATATGTTTTAACGCCCGCGAACGGACAAGGTTGACGGAAAACAAACTCCGGTTAACGAGCCTCACGGGTCAGCGACTCGACGAGTCAACCTACCGTGGCACGGGACCACGCAAACGGTCAATCGAACCGGCGAACAGAACCGGTGGCTCAGAAAGGCTCTAGGGTTTTAGAACGACTCGGTACGATCAAACCGATATGACACTACGCCACACTACGCGCGAGCGTAAGCAGCGAGCGGCTAGAGAATGCATACGTACCACGGCGAGGGCACGGCTGCGGCTATGGCTAGGTGCGGTGGTAGCGAGGTCGGTAAACCGACACGGCTAGGCGGCTGCTAGGTAGCTAGGGTTTTAGACGGCTAACGGCGTGACAAGCGACACGGCAAAGCGGCAGCAACACGGTAACGGGTCGGCAGCACGGCTACCGTGTGCGACAAAGCGGCGGTAGCAAAATAGCAGCGACGACGTGCGGCACTAGGGCAGTGGCAGCGGCACGGCTTGGGACGGTAGGGCCGGCACGGCAGCGGCGGCTAGCGGCGAGAAGGCGACGCAGCAGCGACACAACACGGCAAAACAGCGGCGACGCAGCAAGCGACGCAACGGCTAGCGGTGGCACGGTTAGGACAGCGGCGGCATGGCAGCGGAAGCTAGGGCAGCAGCGACACGCGGAAACGGCTAGGGCAGCAGCGACGCGCGGCTGCGGCTAGGGCAAAGCGGCGGCATGCAGCGGCGGCTAGGCAGCGGCAGCGGCACACGGCAGCGCACAGCGACGGCGACACGCGGTAGCAGCAGCAGCGGCAGCGCACAGCGGTGGTGGCACGCGGCAGCAACGGCAGCGGCACGGCAACGACACGGCAGCAGTAGCAGCGGCAGCGACACACGGCAGCGCACAGCGGTGGCGGCACGTGGCAGCAGCGAGGCAGCGCGGCAGCGGCACGCGGCAGCAGCGGCGACGGCACGAGGCAGCAGCGGCAGCGCACGCGGCTGCAGCGGCAGCACGGCGGCGGCATGCAACGGCGGCTAGGGTGAAGTGGCGGCATGGCAGCAGCGGCTAGGGCAGCCGGCGGCATGCCAGCAGCGCAGCATGGCGCAAGGGAGTGGCGGCTAGGGTTAGGCAGCGCAGGGGAGGGGGTAGGGTGGCTTTTATAAAGGTGGAGGAGGGGGTGCGGGTTGGGCCGGCCCAAGGAAAGGGGGGGCGCATGGCAGGGGGTGGAAGAAGCGCTCGCCAAGGGGGAGGGGGAAAAGAATACGGAGAAAAAGAAACCTAAAAAGGAAAGATGGGGAAACAAATGCGGTGACTTTTTGGGAAAGAAACAAGAAACTGAACCGGAATAGGAGTAGGACTTGGTTCGTCATACAAAACGAAACCGTGGCAACAAAAGGGGTCGGCGGATACAGCGAACCGCGAACAGGGAGAGTGAACCGGGAACGGTTCACGACCAAAGGAGGGGAAGGAAGGAATTATTAATTCAAATCCTGACATTTTAAATTAACACTATTACTTCCTCTGCTCTGAATATTCCGCTGAAAGTCCTGTTAATGATTTGAAGCAAAGAGAATTCGAAAAAAAGAATTCTCCTCGACGATTCTGATTATTACGCACATTGTTAATTTAGGGTTTTCTCCTGGTTAAAAGAACAATTTCTTCTAGGCAATTTATTTTATGAATTTAGAGCTAGAAGGGGAAACTTCAGGGTGTGACACCTATGCGAGGCAAATGAAATGGGTCTTTGGGACAAGCCTTGTTTAGGTTGATGTAGTCTATGCACATACGAAGCTTGTCGTTGGACTTGGGAACGACGACGGGGTTGGCGAGCCACTCGGGGTGGATCACCTCGCGGATGAAGCCAGCATCCAGCATCTTGTCGACCTCCTCTCGGATGAAGGCACATCGTTCCGGTGCTTAGCATCGTACCTTTTGGTGGACGGGTCTGGAACTCGAGCTAACGAAAAGACGATACTCGATCACCTCCCTAGTGACCCCGGGCATGTCTGAAGGTTACCAAGCAAACACGGCAAAATTCGCCCAGAGGTAGGCGATGAACTCGCTTTCCTATTTGGCATACAGGGAAGCGCCAATCTTGATGGTCCTTGACTGGTCCTCATCGAGCGCCACCTCCTGAACTGCGTCGGAGTCGCTGGTGGCAAGATGTCACGCCCTGAAATCACTAAAATTGTATCGTCTAAATTATTTCTAGAAATTGTAAAAGCCAAAAATAGCCTTCAACAATTAAAAATCGCCAACATTCAAATCAAACCAGTGTGTGGGGATTTTTGTTGAATTCCTCATGCTTCAAAATATTTAAACAATTTTTACTTGAATTTTCGGAGCACAATAAATAATTTTAATGCAACAAGAACCTTTCTCAGTTTTTATTAAAGAAAAAAACTAAAACAACACTCTCCCTTTCCTTGGGCCATTTTTGGCCCATCTCTTCCTCTCTCTCCCTCCTTCTTCTGCCGTGGGCCGTGCCCCCTCCTTCCCGGCCCAGCTGAGCTGCCAGCCCACTACACCAGGCCGAGCCGCCCCCTCCTCAGCCCAGCCGAGCTGCTGCGCACGCCGCACGTGCACCACACGTGCGCACCTCCGCGGGGCCCGCTTGTCGGAGGCGTCTTCTACCTCCAGCCGAACCCGTCTCTCTCTCTCCCGTGAACTCATGCGCCGCCGTCCATCTCGATCTCCCTCCTCGGTGGATTTCCGTCCAAATTAACTACAAAAATCGGTTTCTCTACTCATCCTCATCAATTCCCTCAACAAATCCCACTCAATTCCGCATTTTTCGCGATGGATTTTGATAGCGTTCATCAATGGTAAGCTCCACCATGGCCGGCGTCGATCTCCATCCCCGACGACCCTCTCCCTCCCCTCCAGCCTATAAAAGGGAGCCCTGACCCCTTGCTCTCTCCCCACACACCACCGTCCTCCCCCTCCTCTCTCCCTGGCCGCTGCGCCGCTTTCTTCTCGTACCGCCGCCGTCGTGCAACTCCGGCCACCCCTCGCCGGCAGTCGAGACCTCCTCGGAGCCCGGCGTCGCCACCATCCGCTTCGCCGCTTCCTCCTCTTCCCCGTCCACCCCTCCTTCGAGCCCGAGGACCACCGGAACGACGCCGACACCGACGACCCGAAGCTCCTTGCCGTTTCTCCCTCACCGCCGGCATCTCCGTTGACCTCCCGCCGTCGCGTGTGCACAATGAGAACCGCAACCTCCTCCTCTTTCCGTTTTTCCCTTTCCGCACTTCATCGCACCGCCGCTGCACTATGGCCGCTAGTGAGATCGGCTGCCATGACTGCCATCTCTCTCCCTCCCCTCTGTTTCTTTCTCTTCTTTTTCTCTGTGTACATGATTTTCTTTAGAATAATTAATTCACAAATTCGCAAAACGACAATCAAACAACACCTAAAATTCAAATAGCCATATCTTGACTATTTGAACTCGGAATTGATATGTTCAAATTACTAATTTTGCCCTTAAACAGTAATTAACCCATTTTATGCTTTGTTTCTGCATCTTATATGGTTTTTTTTATCTTTTGGCCTTTTTCTCTGCGTATATCTTGTAGACGCTGCAGATCTGGAAGACCCGCTCTATCTTGAGGTTGATGTTGAAGATTTTGGTAGTGAGCAAGGCAAGTCATGCCATTTTGATCATATTGTTATCCCAATTTACAAAATTATGTTTATTTAAATTATTGCATTTCGCTTTATTAAATTCCCGCGCTTATCATTTTTTTATTTAGCCCTACTGATTCTCCTTGTTATAGCCTTAGTATTTGTAATATCATGATCCTTGTTAACCCTAGGAAAAATAAAACTAGTGATGACTTTATATATGTGGTGCTTACTAGTAAATTTAGGAATATGCTTAGCCCTGCTTAAATAGAAACGATTAGACATTTTTCCAATGATTAAACTTGGGCATAACTTGTAAATAATGGTAATTTTGGCTTAGTGGCTATTTAGCCATGACACAATGTTTCCCCTTCAAAATTTCCCAAACATGATTTTCAGCTGGGCTCGGGGTGCTTGGTTTCGCTAGTCGCACCTCGGCCGTCATAAGGACCGGTCTTCGGGCCTCTGTTGCAAATCATATACCGTACTACCACCTGTCTAATGGGTAAGGCTTAACACATCGTATAGTACGGTCACGAACAAGGAAGACACGGATAGGGATGGAAGAAGCCTTTGCTGGGGTTGACGTCTCTGGCAGTACGCCAGGGACATAGACTGTCTGCTCGACCTAGGGCACCTGGCGGGGGAAGTCTATGTCGGTCTTCTTTGGGCAGTACTAAGCGATGGGTTATGTCATGGCTTCTGTCCATATGCCGTGGTGGCATGTGGCACGTGGCAACGCATGAGGGAGACGTGTCTGGTGGGTAATGATGTACACCTTCAGAGTATAATCTATTCGAATAGCCACGCCCTCGGTTATGGGCAAGCCGAGCAATGTACCCAAGTTAGAGTTTAATTCTGCTAAAACTGGAATAACTAGAGTTAGGATCTGTGGGCCTGGGATAAGGCAAGATCGCGTTGGTGCGCGACTTGTTAATAATTTGATTAGAGATAGGATCGTGTTTTATTTAAATGCCTTGAAATGCTAGTTTTCTGCAAAATATCCTTATAATGAAATCTTTGTACTCCTTGCATTATATTTGCATTTTTCCGGCATGGCTTGCTGAGTACGGTGGTTGTACTCAGCCTTGCTCCTTTTCCCCCTTCCAGCTGAGGAGTACTATGGAGATGATGGCTTTGATGTCTAGCTCGTGCCTGCCGTCAAGCGCCTGTGGTGGCCCGACGTAGCTCCGGTTTTTTTATCGTTTATCTTTCAGTGTTGGGTCTTTAGTTACCCATGTAATAAAGTACTCTATTTACGCTTCCGCTTATATACTCTGTTATTTACCAACTTTGTAATGTGTACCTTGCTTGCCTCCTGGGACAAGGATTTATGCACTCACAAACGGAATATAGTGTTCTATTTTCCGAGCGTGACACAAGACGTGGCTTGGTGAGTGGGGGCGCTGAGGATCCCGCAATATCAGCAGCCCCCAGGTTGCCCGGGACACCACCGGGCTGTTCGGCGCAGGCGAGGGTGGACTTGAGATCGCCGATCACCGTGATCGGGCCCGAGGGCCCATGCATTTTCATGGTAACGCACGCATAATGCATCACTGCCATAAACTTAACTAGAGCGGGATGCCCTATTACCGCATTGTAGGGCAAGTTGCACTTACACACGTCGAAAACGATGCGCTCTGTATAGAAGTTGACCCGATCCCCGAAGGTCACGGGCAACTTAACTTGTCCGTTACCCCAACGATAGGGAGAGAAGGAGTCAACTTCATCCCAGGGGACTTGATCTGGTCGAAAGCCTCAGGGGACATCATGTTTTGGGCTGCACCCTCATCCACGAGGACACGACCCATTTTAACATTGCAAATGGTCGGAGACACGACCAACGTAAGTTGGCCTTCTCCCGGGACCCGTTCAGGGTGGTCCTCGGGTCCAAACATAATCAGGGACCCAGTCCACTTTAGCTTCCGAGTTACCTCGGGCCTGGGTACCACTGCACGGAGCTCATGCCTCATAGACTTGAAGCTACGATGCGAAGTGTGGGTGCACGCGTCCCCATCGAGAGTGGCGATGACATTATCGGGCTCTTGGAACCCGAGGTCGTCGTTGTTATCCACCTGCTCCGAGCAACGACTTTCGCCTGTCGCCTCTCTTGTTGAAACTTTTGTACATGCACGCCTAAATTTTGGACAGGGTGGGATCCTGGTCTCTTATTCACACATACACGTGTTATGGCTTAAGATGGGGACCCCGGACTCCGCTGTAAGAGCAAGTCTTGGGCTCCCTTACGTTTTAGCACACGGCTTAACCCAATAATAGATTTGATTAGGGTTTACCATGTAGTTAATCAAGGAATATGTGTTAAGTACTCGGGGAATGGGGTACCCCGGTTCCTATTTCACTGACATCATCTTTTCATTTTTTTAAAAAAAAATATACACACCAAACCTTTATATATAGAGAGTTCTAAAGTTTGTACAAATATATATATCTATTCGGATTTAATTATCTTTACGTAGATTGATTCTATAATATAAGTTTATGTATGAAGTTTTTTAGAAAAGTGAATGTCTAGATCCACTTGTGATGGGTTGTGTCTCTTGTCACGCTGTGCGGTGCTTATTACCCGAGGAGGATGTGGGTGCCTAAGTTTATAGTAAAGAGAGTGCATACATGGTGAAAATAGGTGAGGTATAGTTAAAAAATTTTCTTGACCGGATTTCTGGGCACCCCCTCCCATACTCTACCTCCGCCCCTTCTTATTAGACCTCCCCATTTAGGTGGTTTCTACGTTAAAAAAAACTAGACGATGCCCCGCGCTTTGCTGTGAGATATATGTTAGATATTGTAGAAATGAATAAATGATTTGGATTGAAATATTGTGAAAATGATTTGAGGATGATGATTTAGCGTGTGTATGTTTAGTTTTAGAATGAAATAAATTGTACATATAATTACTATTGCATGTTGAGCTTTGCATGTTTAGTAGGTTGATGTGGCATACTTCCATGTTTATTTTAGAAGTACTAATAAATATTATACTTGCATGTTAAGCTTTATGTGTTTAGTGGGCATTAGCTTTATAGAAAGAAGAGATTTGCATCCAATCATATTCGACTCATACCTATGTTTAAATTAATATATATTGGTTTCATATTGAATATATTTATTTACCCCATATAAACAATGGAGTGAATTACAGTTTGGGACATATTTTATTACCAAACTTTTACTTCGAGCCACCCTTAAATCGATCTTTTCATTTTGGACTGCGTAACTTTGCTATTTTTTCCGGTTTAGACCACCTCAAATAATTCTTCAACACCCATCAACAACCCCAATGGTATTGGTTTCGGGTACACCGTTGAACTTCCCCCGTCTATATGCAAGGCTATATCTTTAACATAAAAAATGTAGATATATATAGTTGTCGGTGACGTGGGCCGGGGGTATAAAGACTAAGAGCTTGAGACGGCCCCCTGCGCCCACGTGGCCCTCCCCGAGGGGGGGTCGGGCCCGAGGGTAAGGTGGCGGCTACCCTCTCTAATCCTTGCTCCCCTCGCACTCTGCTGTCGCGGGGTCGGGCTGCCCCGACCCCTCCGCGCTTCCGCCACGTGTGCGGGATCAGGTGAGCTGTTCCAACGCTCACCTAACTACATTAATGACGGCTCAGACGAGCGCGTCTCACCGCACGCCTCACTGCATTTAATGCGGCGTGGAGCGCGCGTGACCGGTCTGACACTGGTCACGTCGACGGGATGGCGGCGCGGCACCAGTGCACTGGCTGCACGTCAGTTGGAGCACAGCACGCGCCGCCAGCTCCCATCAAAATAATGAGAGTTTTTTGCCTCTTAATCCAACCGGAGTTCGTGGGTCAGCTCCGATCATACGGTGCCCGTTGCCCAGTACGGATGGAGCACACAAGTCTCCACCCATTTAATAGGAAATGACACGAGTGTCACCCGGATCAGACGGCCGATCGGACGGGGGTCACACCGCGGCTACTGTGCATGCGACTTCTGTGACAAGCGACAAGACCACTATTAAATGTAAAAGAATGTTTCCCTTTCTCTAAGGAATAGCCTGTTGATCCATGTGGTAGCCCCTTAAAGTATAAAAGAAGGCCCAGGCTTAGAGAAAGGAGGGGGATTCCGAAAAAACCAACTCTGATCAACCACACACAGGAGTAGGATATTACGCCTCACCGGTGACCTGAAACTGTATAACTCCCCGCGTCACATTTTCTCGAGGCACTTCTCTCTCGATCCCTCTCACCTCAGAGTGTGGAATTCGCCTGCGTCCCCGGTCGAACTCACACAAGGCGGCTCTCACTGTCCCTCGTTGAGGAGCTCACGCTCCGTCAACAGTAAAGAGAGCTGGGTAATCCAAACCGAAAAAATATTAAAGTTAACCAGTTCAAAATGAAAAAAAAATGGTTTAATGACAGTAAAAATCGGCCTAAACTGTAATTTACTCTTTTTAAAATTGGAAACGAATATAATATCGACATTATTATTAATCTCCGATTTCACGGCAATCCAGCCGCAAAGAATCCTCCTCCTCCGACAACTCGCCTTTCCCCCCTCGCGAATCCCCAAACCCTCCTCCTCTCTCTCCGGCGATCCACCGCCCGCCCGATCGATCGGCGATGACGCTGGGGAGCTCCGGCGCCGGATCGAGCGTCGTCGGTGAGCGATCGAATCCCTCTTCCCTCCCACCCTTATCTCTCTAGGGCCTTCGGATCGGAGGAGGAGAATCCACTCGGTTTTCGCTCCGTTCCTGCCTCGTCCTTTTGCCGTGCTCCAGCATGGCTGTCCTCGATCTGGTTGGTTCCTACCTGCGCCTGGGGGGGGGGGGGGTGGGTTGAGTCTGGTTGAGTGATCAGGCGACGCCGATGCGGACGCGTTGGTTTGTTGAAATTAGCGATCTGCGGTTTGTAGCATATGGATTCATCCATCTGGTGATTAGCTTGCTTGGTTGCATGCAGCAGCGGTCATGGATCTCTAGATGGCCTGGTTTGATCGGTTTGCGATTTATTTATGGCATGATGCTGATGATGGTAATGACTATATGTTTGCTTTGGCTTTTAGTGTCTCCAGTTTGGAGGTCTGAACTAATGCCTTTTTGTGTTCTAATCACAAGTTGGAACTTTGCACCATTCAAACAATTGTACTGAAATTGTTTCACCTCTGCGGCCTTGTGATTCTGACTACTTGCCAATGATCATGTAATTTGTTCATTATATTCTACTGATGAACTTTGTGTGTGAAGTCACACTTTCTGTCTACTATTCAGTTTTGAGATTATCAACCAAAACAGTCCAAGGGAATTCGTTGCTTTTACCACTTCATTAGGTTTTATGGTCTCCATGCATGTCAAGATTTGAACTTGCTAACACTTGACCAACAAATAGGTTTAGTGACAGAAAGGTTGTACCTTTAAATTTTATTTGAATGTACCTCGCCATCTTGATTTTGTTGTAATTAATTTTAGTGATACATTGTATAATCAATCACAAGTCAAAGTTCAGGCTTCAATCTGAGAAGTCAAACCATGATAGCCCGTTTGAGACACTACACTCTGTCTTAGTGTCTGTGCAATGGATAAACAATGACTAACATTTAATAAATTCCGGCATATCTGTTCTGGGTGTATGGTATTCCAGTCACAGATTCTTCATTGTCTTGCAAACAGACCAATACATTATTTTTTTTGCATTGTTGTTAACCCCCCGCACCAGTGGCAGATATATGCAATTTGTTTTGCTTCACAAGAAAACTACAGCTGAGCTGCAGTGCTCTTGTCCCTGTCATTCAGGAGAATGATAGATTTGGTGTTATTCTTTTTTTTTCTTCAAAAAATAGTAATCATCTACAAATTCACTAACTTCTGAAACTGGGAATTGATATTGCCATTTTATTGATCTCGGTTGTTGCCATCTTTGCTCTGTAATTCAGTACTCGATGCATGGGTATGAAAACTTCTCATGCTGTTTCTATGTTGATTTTGTCTTCTTTTGTTCTGTGCAAAGATATTACCATTATGCAATTTCTACATAAGTAGATTTAAGAGGGTAACTGCATTATGCCTGAGGAGTTGACTAATATGTAAAATGCCTGCAGTTCCGCGAAACTTCAGGTTGCTAGAAGAGCTTGAACGTGGTGAAAAGGGCATTGGAGATGGAACAGTGAGCTATGGAATGGATGATGCAGATGACATCTACATGCGGTCTTGGACTGGCACCATCATTGGTCCACATAATGTGAGATTATGGACTCTCCTGATACACTCACAATATATCATATTACTATATGGAAAAAATCTTCTCCTGTGGCTTTGTATCTTTACCATCTTATTTTGCTTCATCTTGGGTTTTTATTAGTGGAGAAGAGGTCTTTATTAGTGGAAAAGGCTATTTGAATGGCATTAGGATATGTGTGACGAGGTTATGGAATTATATTTCTGTGAAGAGGCACACTTGAGCTTTTCGACTTCCTTATGTTGGTCTTAAAGGCAGGAGAATCACTACAGGCTAAAACTAACATATATTAGCTCTAGACGCTTTCTCATGTTTGAGTCCACCTAGCTCCTCTTGTACTGCTTATATCAAATATTATCAACTTTTACGTTCTTCTACTAAGTATCTGTTTCTTCCTCAATCTGGCAGAGTGTCCATGAAGGTCGCATCTACCAGCTGAAGCTGTTCTGCGACAAGGACTACCCAGAGAAGCCACCATCTGTCCGGTTCCATTCAAGAATCAATATGTCATGTGTTAATCACGAGACTGGAGCGGTATTCTCTCCTCCCAAATGTAGATGCTAAGTTTATTTATTTTGTTTGGGCTACTCCCTCTGATTGATATTCATTTGGTGTTATGATCGTCTAGGTTGACTCGAGGAAGTTTGGTGTCCTAGCAAACTGGCAGCGTGAGTACACCATGGAGACTATCCTTACCCAGCTCAAGAAGGAGATGGCAACCCCGCAGAATCGCAAGTTGGTGCAACCTCCAGAAGGGACGTTCTTCTAGAGGAGTATTTACCTCCTGGCTCATCTCCAGAATTCAGATTCAACATCATCAACTTGTATTTATCTGGCTCCTGTGCTTATTGCTTTCTAGTTCAATTTGATCTATGCCCTGCTTTCTGTGTACCAACAACCGAGTCCAACTTTGTGCCTCGTGATTCGTCGGGTGGCTGTCGATTAAGGAGATGAGTGGGATGAAAGGGGTGATCCGGTTTGGTCAAATTGGCAGTATGAGGGATGTAAAATTGGAGACAGATGCTGTGTCAAGAAATGTGTAAAACCTCAGGTCCTTTATATTGCCTACATGAATATATAGTCCGTGCAAGCTTTTCTTTCAGCTGTTGGTATGAAATATCACCATGATTCGTACTGTTATGAAGCGACCAACTTTTGAAATCGAAAGCACAAAGATAGGTAGTACCACGTACTCCCTTCGTCCAGCTACCTTTCTGGTTCAAATTTCAAATTTCAACTAGAAAAAATAGAACTGAAAAGGTAGCTATATTTTATAGTTTGAGACGAGGGAGTAGCTTCATAAGGTGACCGATTGGGCGCTTGA
Organism: Oryza punctata; assembly: GCA_000573905.2. NCBI lineage: Eukaryota > Viridiplantae > Streptophyta > Magnoliopsida > Poales > Poaceae > Oryza > Oryza punctata. The sequence continues at coordinate 12,224,150 of CM002496.2, read as the reverse complement.
GAGCGCTTGACCCAACTCGGTAAACATTGCACATTTCTAGCAAAACGGCAGAAGTATATAAGCAAAACGGCAGAACTTGAATTGGAAAGTGAAAAAAAAATATGATTAAACAAGTAAGAATTATGTTGTGTATGCATTAGTAATATAATCAATGATGTTTTATCAATGTGCTCATGTAGCAAAAAGAAAAAAAAAAGATAGGCTTGCCTACTACCAGTACAAGAAAGCTAGTCCAAATAGGCAATTTAGTCCTAGAGGCTCCTCGCTTAAAATCATCACTTAAGCTACCTTGTAATAACTTACATTATGGGAACTTTAACCATCACTATTCACTATCATCCACGACCACGAGCCTGCTTTCCTACTTACTCAAGCCAAACCCCTTGTTGTGCAAAAACCAAACAAAAAAAACCCACATCACCTACAACAGAGTGTTCCGGAAAGCGGAAATCAGCCTCGGTGACAACAGGAGGACGAACGCCAAGATGGAGCCGAAGAACATCTTGCTCAGGTAGTGCATCAGGTCCATGTCGGAATCGCTTTCATCCACCTTCTTGGTAACGATCGCGGAAGCGGAGGGCAGGGCTTCGACAACAGCATCGGCAAGGTCGGAGATGAAGGATGAGGTGCACCCAAGAGCTGGAACCCTTCCCCAATTCTCGATGCCCGATTCTAGAGCCAGCTCCTTGTACTCCATGTCGATTTCTTCCAAGGTCTCGATGTGCTCGCTCACAAAGCTGATTCATGATAAATTATGGTTAGGAGTAGAAGGTAATCACATGGTGCTGTACGGAAGAAAATGCAAACTAAACAAGTCATTCTTGAATGGTAAATGAAATGAGCCTTAAAGTGCAGCTTCCAGTTTTACTTTGTGACGGAATAAGCAAATCAATTAACTATTCAGCAAGAATAATGAGCATGAGGAAACTTCTAATAAGACGTGAAATAAATGTTATTTATATAAATTTTTTGAATTAGACGAATGATCAAAACATTGTGCGAAAAGTCAATGGCATCATACATTTTGAAATGGAGGGAGTACATTGGTAATGATTTTACACCAGAAAGTATTGATGGGGAACAATAATATGTATGAATCAAAAGATAAGCACAGGCAGAAGAATAAACTACCATAAAGAGATACAGGTTTTAGTTGCTGTTCTTAAGGAAATACCAAAGCAAGGAAAACACTGAATCACCAAAATATGAAATATGTCCAGTTATGATTACCTTACTGGAACAGCCAGGAGGCTCTTTACACCCTGTTGACCTAGTTCAACTAGAACTTCATCAGTATATGGCTTCAGCCACTGAACTGGCCCCACTCGACTCTGCCATGTGTGCACACAAAGGTTAATGATGCATTAACCAGTACAGCAATGGAATACAACACACAAAGAGTACAAATTTTTCCAGATGGTGAAAGTTTGGTTGCTACATTCAAAGTGAAAAGGAGCCATTTATAAAGAGGTGAAAAGACCACTTTATATATCCTTGGAATATCCTAAATGCTTTCCTTATTCTAACAAGATGGCTCATAAAATGAGTACTAATTTGTCTATACCTGGTAAGCCAGAGTATGGCCGTTTAAGATTCCTCTGGATTTTAATTCTCCCATGATCAAAGCTATGCAGTCCTCCATCTGATCTCTGTAAGGATCTCCAGCATCCGTAACATAGGTAAGTGGTACTCCATGTGCACTGAAGAATATCATAACCTGAAGATTACAAATTTGTAATCATGATTAGTATCAAACTTATTCTATCTATTCAATTTCCATCTGTTTTTTTTGTAAATATCTGGTCAGACTAACATTTACATGTATCATTCTAAAATGACGTATTTATTTGTAACAGACTGAGCAATCAACAGAATAACTAGATACTAGCACCGTCTATTAAATCACCCTGAATCATACACTAATATATTTTTAATAAATTATAATGTTAAACAATTTAGTTTCTCCAATGTGATTGTCACAACGTGCTCATACTTGTTTTATGGGAAACAGTAGGGGGAGTCCTACTGGAAAGTATATCGGATAAAATTAAAGTGCTCATACATAATATTGAATAAAATTAATGTGCTCATACTATTATTTGGATGCACAATGCATCAAACAATGATACTGAAAATTAGTTGTAGCCAAGATTAAGGATGTATCTAGTGTCGAATGTTGTCCACAGGCAAATACAAGAATTATGTCAAACTGTAGCCCTAAGGAAATTTCTGCAAGAAGAAAAGGTATACTATGATTGTGTTAACAGTATGTGAAACTGTAGGGGAAAATAGAAGGAAAAGAGAATGGTCAAACCTCTTCAGGATTGGAAAAAATTGACAGTTCCTTTTCAATTAAGTCAGCCATTGATTTCACATAACCATCACGTTGGTACCATGATTCGATAATGGAAATTGGCAATCCAGCAAAATATGAATCCTCCCTGCAGGATGCCATCATATTAATATTTAAGGATCTACAGCATCTGAAAGATTAGAATTTACAGATCTAGTAACATGAAAGATGACTAGATGAGAATTCAAATGAGAAGGCAGCCTACTTGACAATGTTTTGGAGAACACGTATGCTTGATCCACTTGTCGATATGGAGTATTGAGGGTACAGTGGAAGAACTACAAGCTTCGTAATCTTATCCTTCTTAATCTATGATCAACCAAAACATAGAAGCAGTTATAATCAATTGGAAACTAATAGACAAAAACCAGGGTACAACAGAAATATCTTAAGTTTACAATGCAGTAGCTGCTGAATACTCAACAGCATATGAAAAGAAGATACTTAAAATAACATTGAGTAACCAAAATGTGATAATTAGAAGAAAAGCAATAACATCTTAAAAAATATCTAGGTGAAAGTTAGAAGGAAAATAATGCAGTAATTACCATGGAAAACGAATTGAACAAAAAAGGCACAGCACTGTTTGTGAGACTTAACAAAGAGACGAAGGATTTAAAGGACTTCTTGAGGCAGGAAGTTTCACCTGATCAATGGCTTCTTCTGTAAAAGGGTACCAGTATCGCATTCCAACATATATATTAGCATTCAAATTCTTCTCTTTCAGTGCATCCTTCAAAGCATTTGCCTGAAACACAGATAACTGAGTTAGGAATGTGAACCATGAATTTTTTTAATATCACAAAACTTATGACTAGGTAAAGCTAGTATATGACTAAGCTGATAAATTTCTTTTGTTATGGCAAGCAGACAAATCACACTCAAATACCAGGATTTATGTAGAACTAAAAAAATATAATAAGTTTACCATGTGATTAGGATGGCAAGAGTTTACCTGCTCGTCAGTAATTTTCCGCAAAGGTGATCCTCCACCGATTGAAGCATACCCCTCCTTACTCTTTGGAGCTCTAAAAGTGGAGATAAGCTTGGCCAATGGTCTTTGAAGAAACCTGAACAGCCTTGGCAATCGAATGATATCCTGATCGGTACAAATATAAGTAAATCAGCCACAAGAGATGTGTTATTTACGGTCATGAACAGATAGGAGACAAATTCTGAATCCAGACATTCATACCGTAGTGACATGATATAATGCTATTGATGGATTACAGAAAAATAGTTGATTTCACTGTTAGTCAACAACTTAACATAGACAATAAAATCAAATCGACATGTTTTCGCTTGGTTTAAATAGTCTGATATACTAAACTGAACCATTTTTTAATGGTCAAGAGTTCCTAGACCATTTTAGTCAACATTATGGGACTATACAATGATAAACTGAAAGGAAACACATGCATACAAATACAAAAATAGTGAAACTTGCCGAAAAGCATTAACAAATGGCTACGAATAGTCAGTAACGAACAAGTATAAGCATGTGGTATAATCACTTACTGGGTCAGCGAACAGGTTGAACAGAAATGGCTGAACATCATCCAGTGTCTCTGGGCCACCAAGGTTTAATAACAGTACTCCAACCTTTTCTTCAGCAGCATGTGAAGATACAGCTCTGACATTTTTTTCAAAAGTAGTATATACATCTGCAGAGGTAGACCTTACAGAAAGATTCTGTCTTTGCTTAAGCAGAGGGCTTCTGTGAAGAAAACAAGAGGATCCACTTGCTGCTAACTGTGAGGGTTTAACATTCTTGTGCGAGTTTTGTTTGTGTTTGGTACACGAGGCAAGATTTGTAGAAGTGGCTTTACCACATGATCTGTAAATTGTAGCAGCTATCAAAATAAGTAACAAGATGTATGGTTTGATGGGTGAAAAACATACTAATATTCTCATAGAAACATAGGTTCAACACATATCAGATGGTTAACTTAGCAACAACAACATCAAATATATGCTGGATTTGGTCCAAAATCTCTACTGGCAGAAAATTTGGTTTATAGCTTTATTGATATACTCCTATATCACAGCAAAGTGCCTACATTGATATTAACATAACTTGGTGTTCTACACAGTGAACAAAAGAAAGGTGCATGTGCAATACCTTTCTTCCAGAATCTAGACCATTTGAACCTTTAGCATTCCTCCCAGCCATTCGATAAACAAACCCATAATACTATGGCTCACCCTCTAAACAATACTAACTAGCATAACACATTACAATTTTGGTTTTGTCTTCACCAGATTTGCAAGGAACAGAACTGCTCATTCAAGCAATCCAAATAACATTTGTCCACGGATTCATTACAATGTTTTTGAACTAAAAGAAAAACATTATGCATTCATTAAAAAGTGCTAGCTAAGAAGGTGATATGCTATGATATATGGCACACCAATTAAATTCTGGAAGTAATTTACTTTCCTGAAAATTTCCTACTGAATCGTCATAACAAGAAAACTAGTCATTGCAACAACTAGCCTGAATAAAAACCCAGCAAGATCCAGTCCGCACCTATACCTCTGTTGAGATTACAGATCACTCCAAAGAAAAGAACAAGAAAAATCACATTTGCAACTAATTTCATTTAAGACAATCTGAACCTTCAGTGTTCCTCCCACCCAGTCATCCATAGATAAGACCCATAATACTATGGCTTACTGTCTCGAGATGATATCAACTCAAACAACACATTTTGGTTTTTGTGAGTTTTGTCTTCACCAAATTTGTAAGGAATGGAACTGCTCATTCAGGCAATTCAAATAGCTCATTAGTCCACGGATTCATTACAATATTTTTTTTAACTGAAGGAAAAACATTATGCATCGTGTTATCTACAGACTGGTAGATATCAAGGTGATGCTATGGTACATGGAACACCAATAAAATTCTGGAATTAATTTGCTTGTCCTGAAAATTTCCTATGAAATCATCGGAAAAGGAAAACTAGTCATATTATCAACTCGTCTGAATAAAACCCCAGCAAGATCTACCACACCTATCCCTGCATTGAGATTATATAGATTACCACTCCCAAGAAAAAAAAGTAAGAGGGGAAATCACATATCCAAATAACTTTCTTCAAGACAATTTGTGTTCCTCCGACCCAATCATTTGATAGATAAACCCATAATAGTATGGCTTACTGTCCTTAAACAATATCAACTCAAACAACACATTTTGATTTTGGTGGTGTAGAGAATAATCTTACTCCAGTATAATTCTTGTGTTCACCAGATTGGTCAGAAGGGAATACTGTATTTGTTGAAAACAAAATTCAGCTAACATAATAAAAAAAATTGTGAAAGGAACAGATTTCTAAGGAGATCCAAATAACTGATTAGTTCATGGATATATTATTGCAGTGCTTTTGAACTAAAAGAAGAACATAATGCATCAATAAATTTCTGGATGTAATTTTGCTTTTCCCTAAAAATTTCCCATAGGAAAGTCACCAAAAATAGAGTGATCTCGACAGCCGCGCCTGAATAAAAACTCTCAACAACAAGATCTAGCCCGCGCACCAAACCCCTCACGTCGCGATTACAGATCACCACTCACAAAGAGAAAAAAAAAAAACAGGGAAGACCGCAACTGAGATGAAGAAGCCACTCACGTGGGCGAACCAGAACCACCCTTCTTCCCCAGGAACCGCGGAGAGCACCTGGGATCAAGAACACCGGAGCGGACGCACTCCATTGATCCTCCTCCTCTTCCTCCTCCCTGCAAGAAAAAAGAAGAAGTGGAAAGTCAAATCAATCACACGACAGCAAAAATCAAGAAAACCACAGAACAAAAACACGATGAGAAAAGACAAATAAAAAAAAAAGTAAACCGACCAGCTAACGATGGTGGGAGAGGGGGGAAGGCGGCGGCGGCGCGAGCGAAGAGAGATCCGAGGGAGGAAGAAGGAAGGGTTCCAGGAATGGCGGTGGTGGCGATGGCTAGTACTAGGAGGAGTAGGTTCGCATTCGTTGCCCAACCAAACCAACTGCCACGCCTTCGCCTTCGCCTTCTCCCATTTCCTTTTTCTTGGAAATAAAAAAAAAAACAAAATTGTACTCCTCTGCTCTTCGTCTTGGGTCAACGATCGGGTTGGTCAAAAAGGCAGCGCACAGGCACAGGCGCACAGCTACCCCTGATCCGGCACCAATCTCAAAGCATCCACCAAGTCTTTCACGCACATGGAGACAGGGCTATGGAAAAATTTCGCATGTAGGCGCGGAGGAGGCGGCAGCGCGGCTGAGGAGGCGGTAGTGGCGCTGCCTGGGAGGCGGCGCAGTCCGGGAGGAGGAGGCGGCGTGGCCTGGCCTGGGAAGAAGGAGGCGGCGGCGCCGCTGCCTAGGAAGCGGCGGCAGCGCAGCCTGGGGAGGAGGCGGCGACGGCTCTGAGTGCAGAGACGGCTCTACCTGGGGAGAGGAGTCGGGAAGGAGGAGTCGGACCTGATGGTAGAGTGGTAATTTGTTTTGAAGTACCTACGGTTTGGTAACTCGAGGGAAGAGCCTCGGGTGAAGAGAATTGGGAGTTTAGATAAGGGAATTAACGGTGAGATTGATATTGAAATTTAATTTTTAGTCTCAATCTCTTGTTAGGTAGAGATGGTGGGAATTGGTAGGGAGTTTAGTTGGAGATTAGATCTTAAATGAAAACGGATGATTATGGGTAGTGGGTCTTTAGTCACCCAATAATCCCAAAAAAGCATCCTTAGAGAAGATTACTAGATTATACTAATCTGGCTTATAAATTATAATAATCTACATATTTGTTTCAGCTTGCTTCTAATAATCTAGATTATAATAATCCTAAGCCGAAACAAACAGGGCTTAAGTCGTCATTTGGATCAAAAGAGTCACTCCTATAAAAAAATTGGATTAGCACAAAACATTGAAATTTCAGAGAAATTTTAACATAAACTAAAGAAAATTATTCGTGTTTATTTATCTTCTTTTTCTACACTCTATTCTAACGGTCACTCCTATAGTTTTCTTGTGTTTTCTTAATCCATAAAATTTAGGTCGATTCATGTAATTACAAATATACCATTTCAGATAAATATCATTGCAATTCGTGTATTCATAATTGTGTTATTAGATTTTACAAAATTAGGACCGTGCTATTGTCATCACGTTTTTTATCTTCTTCCGTATCTAAACGTGAGACCCACCTTCATCTTCTTCCTCCACCACCTCTCTCCACCACCTTGTTGAGCCAAATTCGGCCGATGTGTGAGGAGGGCGCCAGTGAGGGAGATGAATGGGGAGGCGACGACCATCCGATGGTGAAGCAACGACCCTACTCGTTGGTCACCGGTCCTGCTAAGGTGACGGCTTCCACCCGATGGCCGCCACCGCCACCTCTCAACCTTCAACATCCGTGCCGTCAAGCCACCCCGTCAACCGCACCTCATGGATCCCTATCATCAATGTCGATTCTTCGCGCCTCCCGTGTTTGCACCACCAGCAGTCCTTCTCGCGTCTACCGTCGATGCCGCCCGGATTTGGAGGCCACCGACACCACTCAGGTCTAGAGGTCACTGACATTGTGAGACCCATCTCCACCACCGTGTTGTTGATCGGGGGAACCACTCTCCAACATCATCATTGGAGGGTGGGACTGCCCGCCATTGGCGCCATCCTCTGTGTCCCCAGGTTATCGACAACACGCCGCCATCCAGATCCCGACCCTACTTCCTCTACACTGCCATATGTCACTTATCTTGCCATTGGCTGCCGTTAGTGGGTTAGGTAGCCGGACCCCCAGGTCACCGTCGGTGCTGCTCCGCACGGCTACCGCCACCGTTGCAACGCAAGAAGATGGGAAGAGAGATGAGGACGGAGAATGAAGGAGATAAGATGGGAAGAGAGAAGGAAGGAGATGGATGGAAAACATGACAACAATAGCACAGTCCCAATTTATACAGTATCACAGCTACAAATAGAGAAATTATAATAGCATTTTATCTTAAATGACATATTTGAAAAATCATGTATCGAATTAACCCTAAAACTTGAGGTGCTAGGGCACTTCAATCCTACATTTTTTTAATCCAATAAAAATTCTCCTCTCGCTAACGAGACAAGTCATTCACGCGTGGATCCTACCACATGTCAATGGAATGAGATAACAAGATTCCTCAATTACTAATCTTACAGTAATGTTTAATAATATCATAATAACCCATATGCCGGCAGAAAAAAGGATTTACATAACAGCAAATCATGTTAATAAGAACGTATGTGCTTCTGATTGCAACAACATCCCATTGTTACAGTCCAATAGGACAACGTCATGCAGAGCAACATGATACATTGACATGTATGCCAATTGCTATATTTCATCTGCTACCCCCTTTTCTGGCTAAGGCAGCATCAATATACCAGCATTCTCCTGCTCTACCTCTAGCAATGAAAATGCAAGCAGTCAACCACTAACTTAGTCACATATGCTGCCGCCAGGAGCAGTTTCCTTGACTGTTCTCACACAGCTTGCTTCTTAGTTCTTACCCGCGTCACTATTACCTAGATGCAGAGCGAAGTCTTCATGATCGTCACAAAATGTTTTGCGGAGTCTCGGTGCAATCAAGTTGTGGATTACTCAGGAACGTGAACATCTGCATGTTGATCCTTCAAAATTGACCACCATAATTTAGGTGGGCTGGATATGATTCATTGGGCATATGAATCTGTGGAGATAAGTTCCTGCGAAAAATAATTAGCATTGGGTTTACTCAGATGTAGAACTAAACAATCAAACTGGCCTTACTGGTTATACCAATCAAACAGTAGATTAGAATCCTCGGCACAACTTTCTCTTAAGCATTGAGCCCTAGTGGATCCTAGCTCAATATGAATTCATTACTAATAATACAAAAGTTGAATACCAGCACCCCACATTATACAGAAAGAAATTAATATAAAGTATCAACTGTAGCCTTAGAACCATCTAGAATGAGTGAGACCCCCAGCAAATGTAGATTGGAAACAAGGAAGCTCAAGCTAAAAGGGTTGATCCTCTCTTAACATCTGAAAGGCAGTCCATTTTCTATTAATACGATTGGTGGTGTACTTAAAAAAATAAATGATGTTCGATCAAGACCAAATGCATGGTATCTCAAACTTGTATTCAGGACAATACCAAAAAAAATCTGCTTATGATTGGCAGACTAGGTACCAGTTTGAGCACATTAATTAAAGACCTAAAAGTAAATAAGGGTAAGTGGTACCTCAAGCATATTTCCCCTAGTAGTCTGCAACATTGTGTTGAATTATTCTGAGCTTTCCTTCCTGTGATTCAACATAAGCATCAGCGATACCAATATTCATTCCGTGCCTCTTTGATGTTGACCTAACTTGTCACTCACCTTAGTCCCATAAACAAGACCTGCACCAGGGGAAGGATGAAAACATGCGACATTGACTTCATCTTCAGCACTAGGGATAACTCTTACAAGCTCCATGTCTGAAACTCTATAGACCTAAAAAGTATGAAGTGCAATAAAGAAATAGTATTAGCCCATATCCTGAAAGTATGAAGTCATTACTGCACATAAATCGTAACCCCACAGTTCGGTTCCATTATAAACTATTTTGACATCGACTAATAATATCTTTAGCAATATTTAGATTAGATTTATAAAACAATGGTAATACTATGTTCATATGAAAAATATTTTTCATGATATTATAATTTTATTAAGTTCTACAGAAAGAATTACAAAAGAAGCTAGTGGTCACAATTAAGCTTTGTCAAACTTATGCGTAACAGAGTAAGAAACAAGAAGTATATTGCATCTAATACAAAAACACAGAAACAAGTATCATGAGAGCATCTGTATCAGCCTTCCTATAAAATGTTTAATGTTAAGTTTTAAAACATATCTACCTCCAAGACAGTGTACACAGGAATTGTGGTCTCCCCATCCATGAAAATGCCCCTTAGAAGTGAGTTATGACGACGACCATATGCCAGTAGTATGTGCTCTGATGTAGGTGAAAACTGCAGCGAATGAAAAATATCACCATGCAGAACAGATTTCATATCACATCAATCCAAAATTAAATCAGAACTACAGAATTGTCCGCCAAAAGGGTTAGAGAACACATCCTCGGTGAACACACTTAAGTTCGATACAAAGTGTTAATGCTCTCAGAATGGAAGCAACTGTAGAAACTCATATTTGCCACCTCATACAAGCAAGTACACAACTACCTCAAAAATATTAATGGCCACACCTACAAAAAAAATTGGAAATAAAATAACCTGAATGGAAGTTAAGCAATGGGCTGCCCTTATTGCCCGGGACACAAGAACCCTCCCAAACCTACAAGGAAACCACAAAAGCAATAAATGACTTCACTAGTCAATTTACAAACACTGCAGACAATAATCAAATAGTAAAAGAATAGCATCGAGAAAACGTACGTCTCCTCCTCAAGAGAATAAACACGAAGCTCATATATAACTCGACGAGAAGGGAGAGGGTGGCGAGTTGGTGATGTTCCAGCCCCAGTAGAATCATACTGTACAGGCGATTGGCTTACATGCTCACCAACTTCTGTTTGAGGCAGTAAGCATGCAACACAAGCTACCAAAAAACGCCCACAGGGGGAAAAATGGGTGCCCATTTCACTGCAGCAATTAATAAGTTCAGTCTCAAATCTCAGCAGCAGCACAAAATTCATCAACCATGATAAAAGTGCAACTCAAATGAACCAATTCAGATAAATATACATTTGTGCATTAATTGTTTTATTAGTTACTGTCACATGGTTGTTGCTTCCTACCACTAGCACAAGAAAATAGCAATGTTTTTTAGTTTAATACATCAAAATCATTATCAAATAACAACAGGAAAAGATTGACAATTTGTATTACACAATAAAGCAGAGGAAAGAGGAGGAATGCGAAAGTGTACCTGCAAAGAACAGCATGAGAGATTGTCAAGCAGCATGCTTCAGGTGCTAACGCAGCACAATGGTTCTCAATGTTATGCCGCCATATTCTAAGTTTCACTGTACATGGTAATTCAGCACCGTCACCAGCAAACAGTGACGTAGCAAATTCTGACCCAATACCTAATGAGACAACATTAACATGAGCTTCACCATTTTGAGTACCTTGAAGCGAGCTCCCTGCTCCACCAGGTACAGAGGCCAGCATATGACGGTGTGAGGTATAATGTTTACTTAGCCCTCTCAAACTGTCCGTAGTAATTGGAATTGATGATGAAGGGCCTACACGTTCAAAACTGTACATATATGATGATTCATTCATCACATTATCAGTCCCAGCAGTGCCACTGATAGGTAAGTCTCCTATAACCTCATTGTTAGGAAGTGTTGCATGCAATCCTGTACGGTTTTGTGCCATCAACCAACCCTGTAGAAAAGGCAGCTCCCAGCTATGTGATCCACCAGTGGAATTATTATGGTGATGTCCGGCCTCTACGTCTCTTAGGAACATTTGAACATCTATTGTATTTGACGAGGTGAACAAATCCATTGGCATACTATTTGGAACATCAATTCTTGAATGTGCAGGCATTTCTGGATTTGGCATATTGCTGCTCAGGTCAGAAACTTGTCTTGTATCTCTAGCATCAATCCTGTGAAGATCAGTAGCAGCATTACTGTTGTGATATCTTGAGCTATTCTGCCCACTGGGAGTATGCATTTCCATTCTAGTTGATAAAGATGCTGAAACTTCTTCATCATTATTATTCACCCCAGGTTCTACAGGGAATACATCCATAGGTGTAACCATATGGCCAGCCTGTTGAGTTTCAGAATCTGATGGCTGCTGCATATCGGATGAACCGCTAGCCCAGTCATTGCGAAGCAGACATATGCTTCCATCATCTCTGACATATGCAGGCCAGATCAAGCACGGTGATGAAAACCTAGACTCAGAGTATGGACAACATGCGGAGTTCATGATTGCAAAAAATACAGCTGAAGGTGAGTTTGAATAGCCAAAAGATGTTGCATGGGTCAGTTCTGAATCAGCAGAATCAAGATTGTTAACCTGCAAGTGAACCTTGGGGTGAGATTAAACATCAACGATAGGACAGGGAGACACAGAGAGAAAATTAGAATACTAATATAAAGAAAGCATCAATTCAGAGAGACAAATTCTACCTCTGCAGTCAGTAGATATGGAGCCCCATGGGGATGAAATTGAACAGCTCTTAGTGAACGGCGAGTTCTTAATATCATTGGTGGGTCAGAAGCTTCATCTCGTTTATTGTAGTCCCATATGAACAGCTGAAAAATGTATTTCAAATTTAAACTTTAACAGTTACCAATGAAGTACAGAACAGAACGATCCATAGTAAGTTCATTTGTTTAAACATCTCACTTTGTGACCTGAAGCAACCGCCAGAAGCTCCCCCTTTGCATGAAATGCAATTGATGCAATTGGCTTATCTGCCGACAGAATGTAAAAAAGAATTACAATTGTTGCTTTAGAAATGCTCATGAATAGAAAAGAAAAACAATAAGTCCATTAAGAGATATTACAGAAGAAGTGTGATCCAATGCAACGGGAGGTTTTAGCATCCCATAGACAAACTTCATTATCCAAGCTTCCGCTAGCAACGATATCAGGATGTAATGGATGGTATCTAACCTACATTGCAACAATAAGTTCTTATGGCAAGTAATAAAAAAGTGAAACAAAATTCAACATTATTTTTTTGTAATTTTTTTTTTCTGAATTAACAGTTTGTACATAGGGGAAAAACATGCAAGATGGACACATAGATAACAAACTGATGTTATTTAACCAAGTGATCATTAAGGAAACACTAAAAACCAAACTGGTATTAGTGTTAATTCTTTTAGAAGTGCTTAAAGAGAATCTCAGAAAATGAAGTACACTAGGAAAATTTTTGCCAATTTTAATAGACATACCACCCATGGAGTGCGCCGATGTCCAAGCAACACTTTCAAACATTTCCCAGTTTGGCAATCGATTATTTTAACAGTATGGTCACCACTGGAGAAAAGTGTAGTTAGTCTTAAGTTTTTTCAGTTCAGAACATATATTCAGCACATCCTTTAGCTTACTGTGAGGATGCAAGTGTTCTCCCATCCAGACTGAATGCAGCTGCAATGGTTGACCTTGGAGCAGGCAGGAGAGGGCAATACCTGGCAAACCACCGATGCAAGGATTGTGATTCAGCCCTGTAAAAAGGTAAGGTTTAGGATGCTTGCTCAATCAGATAGTAGTAGTAAAATCAACGGTTCAAGTTTATCTTTAAATATCAAGTACTCATGTTGGTTAAAAGAAATCTGCCTTACCAAGAAAAAAGATCATGTCTAGCATCTGTAACCCAAAATGCTAACTCAATTGAACCAGTAGCACATTCTGGAGATCCAGACCAAAGCTTTTTAGCTTGGTGTTTTGTCCGAGGAGAGATCTCCCGTTGAGCTAATAGATGGTAAATATTTCTGGGGATAGTAAAGAAAATAAAAGTCACTCTACATCATGCCCCACAACCGAAAATGAATAAAAAATAATGGTACATTAGCATTTAATTACCTTTTCCCCAGTCTTCTTGGTGGCGATGATTCATATCTAGAAACCGAACAAGAAACTGATTCTGGAGTTGAAGCGTTTTTTGAGCCTTCTATCCAACTTTCAGCCATTTCAAGCATTAAGAGTTCCTCAGCCTATTGTAATTTAAGAGATAAAACTATTTTATCCACATCTACAATAAGATTGTAGTGTACAATATACAAGTTACAACAACTATTATCCTTGGTTATACACCGGTGAAGGAGTCCTTACATACATGGTAAGAGGGGAAGCTTTGAACAACAATATAGAGTGAGTATCTGCAAAACTTTAGGAAGGCATAACACATGAACTTATTTTCACAAGTTTATAAGTCCTGCAGATTACCATATATAGGAAAATAGCTCCATCACATATACTGGTCCGCACATATGAGAGACGAACTTAAATGTGGAGAACCATTAGTCAACAACACCAATGGAATCAGAATATTGATGGGGTATGGGAAACCTATTGCAATCTGCATAGAACTCTATAACAAGTCGTACTGCTATGCCAATTTAGCCACATGCGTAAGCAGGAATGACCTAACGTAATGTGGAACATGGGCGTTCAATTGAACAAGGAACCTACAAATTTTCTGAAAAATAAACGGCAGTTCACCCTGCAGAAACCAAAATGGATGAGGTTGGAGCATCTTGTTTTATCCTTAGCAGATGCAGGATTTTGTCACCGGAATCATATGTCCTCAACGAAAAACCCCATCCCCAAACTTTGGCATTCCTTTCCCCAACTTTACATGTTATCTTCTCATCGATCTCAATTCTTGAATATTTGAGAGTAAATATGACACTCTATTCTTGAATATTTTGAGAGAAAATAAGACACTAGGATGGTTCGTGCATATCGGGCAACAATTGTCATAGCGCCATTCTAGAGATGGCCATTATTGATTCTAGAAACTGACAAATCCAAAGTTGAAACTACTTGCGCAATCGATTGGTCACAACCCACACAAGGATGAGACATGAATCCCCAAATTAACAAAAAAAAAAAAAAGCAGAGGATTGAACCCATACGTGGAGCCTGGAGTGGGGGGGTCGAGCCGCCGAGCCGAGGCCAAGGCAGCGCCGGCTGGTCCTCACCCGCGGGGTCGTGCGAGCCGCCGAGCAGAGGGGGCCGACGGGCGGTGACGCGGCCCTCGACGCAGGGCGGCGGCGGCGGCGTAGGAAGGAAGGGGGGCAATAGGGAAGCGGAAATGGCCGGTTTGGTGGCCGGCGACTGTTAATTCGGTGATTGGCCTGTTTGTTAATAATAAGGCTATTTTTGGTAACTGTTGCTCATGTTTCCGCTGCATATTGTGTTTCTTTTTTGTTTTATGTTGCACACCATTATTGAACTCTGTACCTGATATTTTTAAAGAAAAGTCTGTTAAACTTCTAAAACTTTGACAATAGAATAAGCTTTTGATGTTATAATAAGTTCTTTAAGAAAAAAATTGTGCGCATCATTTTTTGTGTTTTAAAATTAATATTGGAGAAATAACCGATTATTGATGGTTAAAGTTTCAAAAGATTAAAAAAATATATGTTTTAAAACGTTTTAGCTACAACTATTTTATCAAAACTATCAGTTTCTCTAAAACTGTCTATTATAAAGCTGCAACTCTCTATACTTAAGTTCAAGTCGTACAAAAATCATGCAAATTTTCTCCATTTCAAAGGAGGCCCTAGTTTTGAACACCGTCTTGTTTCTTTAGGCGAATCAAATTTTGTTTTGGCTCTCAATTGTACTAGTCCCTCTGTCAAAACAAGATTAAGTGTTCAAAAAGATTGCGTTCAAAGTGTTTGAAAGTAAAACCACATACTACTGTCTACGGCATGCCATAACACATCACTAGTGTTCAGAAACTCTACAGAAATCTTCTTATCCAGTGTTACATATTTACATGTGTAAATAGCTAACTAGTGTTCAAAACCAGTAAATATAAACGCTAGCTGCACATAAGTACTACTGTTCATGTGACCAAACAGGACACAGCTGCTATGTCCTGTAAAACAAGGCTCAAACAAAAGAGGACAAAATGTTGTTACGTAGCGGGTCCGACAAGTGTTCAACAAGGTTCTGAATAGGGCCCTTGCCAGTTACAGCTGCCTGGATGTAGAAGCCGAGCCATGCAACCATTGCCAGGCGACCATTCTTGATCTCCTTCACCTTTAGATCTTCAAACGCGACTGGATCCTTGGAGAGCCCCAAGGGATCGAAGAGTGCTCCTCCCGGGTAGTTTATGTCGCCCGGAAGATATAATCCCAAGGGTTCTAGAGCCTCAATCCCGCAGTATCTTGCATATTCTGGACCAACCTAACAAATCATGGAGTGAAACCGTTATCAAATGTGGTGGTGAATCATTGGAAACAAGAACTAACAAGAGAATGATGTAACAACAGAATAAATCCTATAATGTTGAGGGATATATGTGAGGTGACTGTTGACAACTCCAAAGTGTTTGAAGTACATGATGAAAAGAAAAATAAACTTTTTATTACCATCAAAAGGGCTTGACAGATAGCGATGACAATGACACCCTGACCACCAGCAATTCGGAAACCAGGAATCCCAAGGTAATCAAGAGTATCACCCTGCAAAATTATAACTCATTAGTTAAATGAAACAAATTAACACAACTAACAAATAATCAATTTTATTGTCCAGCTTGCCATTTTTGTTGGTAGAGCATGCAAATCTGTTCACTGGCAGCAATAGTTTCACATCTAGTTTGTTTCCAAGCTGAACTGTATGTCAAAGGCACAAATAGAAATTCCAAAAAAATCTCAAAGGTCCACATGCATGGCAAGTGAGAACAATTGGTGCGATGTTTAGTCCTATATTGCTAGTCCAGATGGAAGGAATTCAACCTATAAGGATGGGTCATTAGACACACAATTAGCACTGATCTGATGGTCAATCATGTGCTAAATGAACCGAGGCATGCATATTTGGATAGCATAACACTGAAACTTACCTGAAGTTTTGCATAACCAACTTTCCACCAAACAGGCTCAACAAAATGCACAACCCCAAAAAGATCTAACAGCTCAGGAACAACAACACCGAGAGCAGCAAGCATGGCCCACCGACAATGCAAGATCTCGAAGCTGCAGGCAAGATCATCGGTGAGAATAAGGAGTTGAAATTGTGTATAAGAAGAAAGACACAAGCTACAGCAAGAGAAGTTCAGATCACAATGTCACAAGAAACTTTGGGTTTTCAGGAGTTACTGCAAACAACATTACAAAAAGACTTGATTTAGTTAACTCACTGTTACAACTTAGAAGGCATAATATCACTACTGTCAACAATCCTAGTAACCCAAATATCACGTACAAGGAGGGCAAGTCAGTCAATAGCAGTTTCAGGTGCACAAAGGAAATGTTTACTACTATAAGCTATATATGCACTGGAGCAGTTTAACCCTGAAAAGGATACATGAACATCACTAAAAACATAACTTTGTCAATTATTCAACAAATGCATTCTATGTACATTCAACAGTATGGATCTCTACTCTAACATAGAAAACCTCAAAGGTACAGATAGCATATTTTCTACGCAAATATTTTAGTGTAAAGTATGAGAAGCAATATGGAGCACAAAGATAACTTAGTATATAAAATTAAATCCTGTAAAACATGTTTTATAAAAGTATATTTAAATGATCTAGCTTCTACATTGTACATCTGCATGAGCGACCTTACGCAAAGCTATCAAACAATCTTATAGACAACGAGCTCTTTGTACACGTTAAAAATAAACCAGGATTGGTGCATGGAAAGCTATTTTGCAGTACTAAAGGAATCACAATGAACAAGAAGGCGTGACAATTATTGGCATTTAACAATTGAGTACATGCTACCATCTAGAACAGACAAACTAGATGAGTGCAATATGCAAATTGACATCAGATACTTACTAGCATTATTTTACTTCTTGGAAGGAAACAAATAAACACGCAATAAATCAGGAAGAACAGTGAACAAGAAGGGGCACACTCGATTACTACCAGTTACAGTTAGGGACCGGGTACTTAATGTGCAGCAGACAAACTAGATTATTGCAATTTGCAAGTTGTCATCAGGCCCTAACTAGGATTCTTGGATTCGAAAGTAGAAAAATGTTCAATTGTAAATGGATAAGAAAAGTGTAACAGTGACATACTTAAAGTAGTTTGCGAAAGCAACGGGATCCCTGCCCAGACCTGCGATATCGAACCCGTAATCGCCAGGGTACTCTCCGGTGAGATGCGCCGGGTACTCGTACGGCACGGGGCCTAGCCACCGCGGCCGATCATCTCCGTACCAAGAGCTTCAGAAACATTTGAAAATTTTCAGCAGCGTTAACTATAGCCGAATACGGCTAGTAACGTTTGCTAGGTAGAGTGTACTGTACTACCTGGCGGTGCGGGCTTGGCGAGCAGCGGCGCGGAGGGCGTCGGCCTCGGCGGCGGCGGCGGCCTTCCGGTCGTCGAGGCGGCGGCGGAGGCGGGCGCCGAGGGGGCTGTTGGCGAGGGCCTTGACGGCCGTGAAGGGCACGGCGGAGAACACCAGCACCCCCGCCAGCTCCTGCCACGACGCCCGCACCGGCGCGAGGCCGGCCCTGCGCCGCCGCCGGGAGAGGGACCCGGTGGCGGCGGGTGGCGCGGGTGAGCGGAGGCGCAGGAGGAGGGGAGGAGGCATGGGGAGCAGCGGCGGCCGCGGCGGCGGTGGGACCCACCTGTCGGCGTCGAGAAGGTTAATAGCGGAAGCGAGGAAGGAGAGCGAGAAGAGGTGGGACGGACACGTGGCGCGATGCTGATCACGAGCCACGCGAGATCTTCTGCGCTGGCGGCAGCACTTGCTTGCATTGCCATTTCTTTTCTACTCCCATCGGTTACCATATTAACTAATAAATCAAAACGATTTATTAAAAAATTAAAATTAATTTATTAGTAAAATTTTTTTATATTTATTTGTAACGACTTAAAAGCAATGCTAAAAATTATTACGTTAAAAATATTTTAAAATCAACTTTAAAATCAAATTCGAAAATTTAAATTTTTATCTTTTGCTTCGGCTTTTTATGCCAAACGATGGGACTGCTACTTTTTACTTGTAGAAGATACCACCTCCTCCTAAAAATGTTGTTACCTACTACAAGATGAGATGATATTTTTTAAGGTTTATCTAGTTCACAGTACTACAAAATATTAAATCCTAGTAATATTTTGGAACGAAAGTAGTACGGAGTAGTATAGTAAAAAATAAAGTGAAGAATCCAATGTTATATGATGTCCTTGTTTTCTTTTATTTTTTATGCGATACCTAGAAAGTAGAGGGAAATCACATTATGCGCCATTTGCATAACATATCAATATATCAAATTAAAATATGCCAATGTACAATTGTATCAGTAAGCAACTAAAAATTGGCACTAACTCTCTCCGTAGAAAAAAGGCCAACTTATACCTATGGATTTACAGATAGCTCGTGTCTAGGTTTATAGGTAGAAGTTAATTTTTTAGAGGCTGATGATGTTTATCACTCCCGACCAAAGAAAAATGTTGATGTAAGTGGATCTTGCATTAGTCTCAACATTGCTTTTAATCAAGAATGTACTGTGCCAATTTCCGGGCCACCTATAATTATTGAGTGGGGATAACTATATTATAAAACTACTATTCTTATATTGCATTATTGTATTATTGTAAGGAGATAATTACACAGTTTATAGGCTGACACGGATGTGAAAATTGAGTGGGGACAACTATATTATAAAACTACTATCCTTACAATAAGTTAGAGACCAAGTAAACTAACCTTTGCAATTTTGGCACAAAATAACTGGAAATGATGCCTCTAATGTAAGGGTGGAAAACGAGAACTACTAAAAATGACAGGAGCAGTGTTGTTAGTCACGTGGATGGAGGAGGGGTATGACTGGGCCAAGGCCCTCATCTCCTCATACATTGCATCCTTTCCTCTTATCAATGTGTTGATTTGGATGGCTGCTACAATTTCAGCACTGTGCAGGCAACGGTTGAAGCTATTCCAGACAATAGCACAAGAAGAGGCATCAGATTAACTCGGGCATATACTTGTAAGCTATTTGCATTTAAACTTATACTTTTGCTGATTATTCAGACATTGTTGAAGAAATTATTGGTGCACGCTTTCTCATACAGTGAAAAGGTAACAATGCATCTGCCAAAGCCCGACGTCACGTTTCATGGACAGGGGTTTAAATTGACAAGCATTGTTTGGAACAACAGTGCGAAGAACACAAATGACACATTTTACAACATTTTTGTTGATGTTTTCGCATCAAGATTCATAGTAGAGGCATCGGTGTCAAGGTGGATAACTTCTTGTCCTCACAAAAGTTTTTCTCCAAAAATGCTTTCATCTTTTTATTTTATTTTTTGAAACGTAGATAGTAAAATGCCTTATATATTGATATAGCAGAAGAATTTAATTATCCTCTATTAAGCATTTTTTATGTGCATATAATACATCCCTTGCTCCAAAACCCGTTGATTAGGATGAACAAGCTGTAGCAATAAGAATTTCCATCTACCAAGAATGGCAAGGAGCATTATGAGATGTGGATAGATACTATTGTGTCACGTGTGGAGGTCCTACACTCGCGTGGTCTCTGCGTAGACTGATGTGCCCATCGCGCCAGAAGACTGTAATGACCGGAACGATCCAACAAGTTCAAAATGTACTGTAAGATCAATAAGAAAGCCAACTGCTAGCTGCAATAGATGTTCATATTTATATACAGTAAACACTATAGCTAATGTATAGTACAATAGAGATATATTATGTTTATCGTAACATAAATATTCTATTGTTTTCACGGGTCCACCATCTTTTTTTTATCCTACTCCTTCCCTTATCTTGTTCCTTCTGTTTATTACTAATGGTTTAATTTGGGACTAAAACCTTTACTTTTTATGATGTGGATAAATCACATACGTTTATTTTTAGTCCAATAATATTTATAGAGTTTCACTGCATATGTTACATATGTGATTTTCCCTAGCTGGCGCCCTCCATCCACCTTACCTTGAGATCCACCAGGCTCCTGCAGCAGCTCAGCGGTCAGCGCCCTCTCTCGCGGCCAGATCATCTTGAGCATCCCATGCTTCAAATTGGTGGTGGTTGTTTTGCTCGGTCGTCGAAGCAACTGGCATCCCCAGGTGAAGATCTATAGAGACTCAGAGAGGCATATAATCAATCAAAAGTGTAGCATAGCACTGGAGACCAATCTAACAACCATTAACAAGAACATCAGAGCAAGCAAAATGGAAACAGTTCTGTACTGTACTGTACCGTACCGTACAGTGCAGTCTGATGAGCAACCGGAGCTTCAATTTGGTCACTGTTCTGCACAATCGAAGCGACTAACCTCTCCAGGTTAAGATCTACAGAGAGGCATATAATTATCAAAGGTGTACTGGAGTTAATAACCATGCAACCCAACCGTTAAAAAGATCAGAACAACTTCAGACTCAGAGCAAATGGAAACAATTCTCTACTGTACGTACCTGGGTTTGCTGAACCACCACTGCTAACCATCCAGTACCAAAATACAAAGATTCTGTAAGATATGGAACGCAATATATAACCCCACACATACACGCAAAGAGGTTGAAGTACAAGCCAGCTAAAACAGCAGCATGTAAGATCATCCTTGCCACATGGCGAACATACAGCATGCAACAATAACAGCAAAAAGGAATAATCTGTACATAAAAAAAACCCTGATAATATCAATGAAATCATGAAAATTCCATCATGCCCCGCAATAAGAAAAATAAGACAGCACGCCACGACTCATGCTGGTAAAGATGGCAGTTTTGGCCCCTTTCGGATTACAAGAATTTTACAAGAGCAGTTTTAATTCTTAACCTTCGTTGCAAAGGGGCCTTAGAAAGTAATTCTTTCAGCAGTTGCACCAATCTAGTCCTGGCAAATGTAGCCTTCAATTCTACAATGACAATCTCTCTAGCAGGTCCCGTGCTCAACAGAGGTCAACTTTGCTTGGGCTGGGGCCTGGGGGTTAACTCCATTGTATGGTGAACTCTCGACCCTGTGGTGCTGAATGCAAGTGTTCCATCTGCAAATCTGCAATACTCTCCACATACAGCCTAAGCTATGTGTACACAATTATCTTCTGCACATCATGAAGTGAGTTAACTAACTGCATGCCATCATTTTCTGGAAAATGCGGAGTTTGTTATCGTTGACAATTAGTAAAAAAGGATGCATATCTCATGCATTGATGTCTGAATATTTCACCCGACAAGTAAAAAAAAACTTAGCTAATCACAAACAAAACAATAATAGGAATTTGCAATTTCACACCAGATGAAAGTGTTGTGCACCTGAACAATGAACATCTATGATGAAAGACCAGGCATGCATACTGCATTCACTAGGGATGAAAATGAGAAAATATTGATATATCAATGCAAAGGTCACCAGTGTGGAAAATACCAATATACTATCCTCATGGTCATTTGACATATGGTTCTGAGGCTCATATATAATGCACATATTGGATACAATTTTCTAGTCTTGAATGAATAATATTGTGCTGGAAATTCAAATTAGTATTTGCAGGCAGACATTGAACTTCTTTAAACCGCTTAATTTGCTTACGGTGCACAAGAAGAGGCATACTTGAGCAACTAGTCATGGCATTATGGAAAGAACAAATAAGGAAAACGCTGTGCAAAGTTGATCAAGTACAATGTCTTCCATGGTTTTCTATGACCTGACTGAAAACAACAGATAACTTAACAAGCTGGATCAAGAAATAGTCAGATAATTCAAATGTCTGGATCAAGCAATGACCAGATAATACAACTGGCTGGTTCAAAACTACTCCCTGTGCTCAACTCTGTGATGATTTCAGCTGTACAATATACCATGTATATTTATGAAAAGGATATCTAAACCTTTTATGAGGCAGGGTTCAGCTGAAATTCAAAATGTAACAGGGTCTTTAACAAATCTGTAGAAATACACCTAAAAGTGATTCATAAACTACAAGGACAAGTAGTAAAAATCATGCAAGGGCTGGCTGAATAGTCTCATCCAACATTGAGTTCTTCTTGAGAGTATTAAATTAATTAAAACGCTCACAAATCACAATGTGAAGCCATAACATGCTTTGAGAACATTCTACAATTCAACTCATGATGGCATAAAGGCAAAAATAAACACAGTCGCCACTCATCTAATTATTGCAAGAAGCAGATATACAAAAGTACGTAACTCCTATGAAAAAGCAGTGAGTAATGACATTGTCATACGTACATGAGCGGTGCATGATATACATCCACTTTCTGGTTAGAGTTTGTAATCACCTGCTAAGTACTGGCAAGCACCTGTTGGATCTTATCAGCAACAATCGTTGCAACGATTGCTGGTGAAAACCTCTCAACCATATCCTCCCTTGCCTTCTTACCTTTTCTCCTCGCTTCTTCTCGATCACTGAATACATGTCTCATCAAAGTCCTCAGCCGATCGACAGATGGCTCAGCACAGAAATGACCCTTAAATGGCCCTTCTGTGACCTCAGTCAGCCTGTCAATGTCCAATGGGTACCCATTCTCCTCATTCAAGTACTCTGTTGGACCTGACCAATTCGTCACAATCACCGGCAGTTCCATGGACATGGCTTCGACTACCGGCCTGCCCCACCCCTCACCACGGGATGGTAGCACAAAGGCATCCGCAGCCTTGTACAACCTTGGAAGAGCAGACTGCGGGATATGCTCATCGATCAGCCGAACTTGTGCCCATCCATCCATAGGCTTCTCAATGCTGGATTCTTTGACGAAACTGCGGATTTTCCTATCGAAGTCTGTGTCAGAGTGGTAAGCATTGATCAGTAGGTAAAGCGCAACATCATCAGCTCCAGAGAACTCCTGCAAGAAAGCTCTGAGCAGCACATCCCACCCCTTCCTCTGCTCCCATTTGAACACACTGAGGAACACAAAGCCGTTCCCTTTTGACTTAACAAGGTCCAATCTTGAATCATCAGGCACCATCACAGGCACACCAATCGGCAAAGGAATGGCAGCGTGCTTCGCCGGATCGAAGAATCCTACATCCACAGCCTGCACAACCTTGACGACCTTGGAGGGATCCACCCCGCTCTTCACGAACGTCGTCACGTGGAATTCTGTTGGCACCCATACGGCGTCCATCTGGTTGCACCGCCTGACGTGCTCCGGCGAGACACGGTCAGTCTCAAACATTGTGCGTCCGATGACGAATGCCGGCTCGTCGTAGCCGGTGGGCGGGCAAGGAAGGGACTCGTACATCGGCGGGTACCACGCGCCAGGCTCGCTGTGGCACACAACCACGGCGCGGGAGAGCTCGCACCGCGCGGTAGCGAGCCTGTACGCCAAGTTCTTGGACTGCTCGGGCAAGCCGAGCCAGAATTCCGGCGACTCCAGGTCGCCGTGGTGGGCGATAGCGAGCGTGAAGTTCGCGCTGGCAGCGTCGGCGGCGTGGTGTTCGTCAAGCGAGGCGACGTAGGACCAGGCCTCGGAGCAGTAGCCGCCGCCGGAGGCGAAAGGGGCCATCCATAGAACACATGGTGGGCGTCCCGCGTCGGGCGAGGTACCAGCCGTGGGACCTCTCTCCGTCGAGCGGAGCAGGGAGGGCTTTGGCCCGAGGAGGGAGCGGAGGAGGCGAGGGAGAGGATTGAGGGAGGTGGCGAGGAGGACGGCGACGGCGACGACGAGGAGAGCCGGCACCAAGAGGAGGCGGCGTCGGTGGGGTTTGGGTTGTGGAGGGGGCGTTTGGATCGGAGATCCTGGCATGGAGAGTGGGAGGAGGAGGAGGAGGAGGCGGCGGCGGCGAGCTCACTCCTCTCCTCGGCGGCGAGGCAGATCGGGCGGTGGCGAGGCCCAGGACGAACGGCAGAACGGTGGCAGTGAAGGAGACTATCGATACAAAAATGGGGCTTCGACAAATTTGCGTATGTGCCATTGTTAAAACGGTTAATTTGATCCAATTTGCGACTTTAAAATATACCATCACTATTTGATTATTTGAGATAACTAGTAAAATGCTCGTGCTATCGCTACGAGTATGCTATATTTGGAAAGAGCTCATTAGAATGATTTTTTTTCTATATAAACATAATAATCAATAATAATCAGTTAGTACATCATACAATCTGATTATGAGTGACCTTTATCTATTATATTATTCATTTGAACCAAGGTAAATAGACAAATTATTTTCTTTATCAAAATTATGTCCAACAATATCATCTTTCAGGTAAAATGAAACAAGTCTCAACATTAGATCTGCCTTGTGAGGTCACGTTCTTTGACCTACATTGTATGATTGCTGAAATAATGTGCACCCTATTGAGTACAGTATCATCATGTCAAGCTGCTAGTAAGTACAACAGAAGCCTATGTTATTATCCTCGCAACTCTATGAATCTTGTGTTGTACAAACGTTCGTGATTCGATAGTGTTTTCGCTCCTCACATTAACTATGGCATTGTCTACACCAGGATAAGATGCGCTTTCTCAGTTATTAAGATTTGAAGGTCCATAAACCTATGAAAAGCAACAAGCACCAATTAGTACAATCTACAATCTACAATCTGGAACCCTTGATATCATGTTGTAATTCAAGTGACACAACAAATCTAAATTGAATTCACTCACCAGATATCTGAACCGTTCTTTCTTGATGAGACCTTTCCCTGTCGGTGAATGCCTATGCTGCGTGCATTAGTCAGTCATTGGGCATCCGTATTTGCAGTGAGTTCTTGCTGAGTTGGTTGCTCAACAGTTGCCTCAAGTTCCTAAGAAGAACCATTCCTCTTAGTCATGATGAAAATCTAACCTCAAAAGTAGTCTGGAAGAGAGAAATACTGAATATACAATTAGCTCTGTCCATTTACTCTCATAACTGCTAAATTCAGAGCTCTTATTGCATTGTGCAGTAGAGAGCATCTGATAGCCATTGCATTAACTTCATTCTCTATTATCTGTATATATGCCATGTTATAGATTGTCTTCATTATGAAATAATCATTCTGGAGCTGCCTTGTTTTACAACTAAACAGGGTTTAGCAGAGTAAATTCAAAAGCATAGCAAATCATAATGTAAAAAGGGTACCATAGAAACCACAAACATAATGATACAATCTTGTTAGTAATTATCGACAAGGAGGACATGGTTATGGGGTAGAATAGTTCGTTTGAAATATAGGAGACCAACTTTATCACAAGCTCATTAGCCACTTTTGCAAGCAGAACGTTAAGAGAAAAATCATAGCACTAAATTGTATAAATTTTCCTTGTAATTTACAGTTATCTAACTTTTGCTCCCTATGCCAAGAGTCTACTAATAGAGTGAAGTAGTGAACAATATTTTCACCTTGCAGCAAGACTACTTTGTAAGTGGAGTGAAGTAGTCAACAGAAGCATTAGGATCTTTCCGAAAATATTTGACTCCTTTGACCAGAAGTGAAATGCTAGAAGCTAGTTGGCTGGCACTGGCTGCGTGGCCTCAGCCTCCTTTCTCAGTTACTCAAACAGTGCAAATGTAGTTATCTCTCCCCTAAACTTGGAAGAACAGCCTCAAAAAAGGGTTGATCTTGTCAAATTTGTTCATGTTAACATTGTGATGCAATACACAAAGAGTACATGTATGGCATACCACAAATTGAGCTTCCCTTTGTTTTCTGGCTTCTTTTGGAGTTAAGAGCACTAATTGTGTTGGATCCTGATCATATTCACTCCTAGAAAAAAATTTCAACAACAAAGAACTGTATGGGAATTGTGCATATTAATTCCATTATACATTAGCCAATGGCGTCAAAAAAATTATTCAAAAAAACTACATTCTTAATTTTGGGTAACTTTCTATTGCCTAGGTGAAGGCCTTTACAATTTTGCATTGCCTAGGGGAAGCAGATTCTGAATTTCGGGTGATTTTCTAGATTCAATTTGATATGAGGCTACAAATCACAAAACTCTCATTGATATTCAGAATATAAATCATAAAAATTCATTGATTTCACCAATTCCAGAATTTTGAATTGTTTCCATCAATCTCTAGATCTTGATGGTTTAAAAATGTATCTAACTAATACATATGCTTGACTCTAATCTAGAAGAAAATAATATATTGGTACACACTGTACTGACCAATCAACGAAAGTTTTTTTCTAGAACGACAGAAATTTGCACTGCACTTGAGTGAAATGATAGCAAATAGAACACAGTGAAATAAAGAGTGGGCTGCTGCTCACCGAGTCAAGGAGGACATTGGATGCCTTGATGTTGCAGTAGATGACCGGCTTGTCAGCGTCTGTCTGTGTCCTCATCCATGGCATGGGACCATCGAGACCTGCATACAGTTATAGTTGAGGTCAACTTCCCCAAAGTCTTCCCGGAATTAACACAGAGGTGGCAAGGGCAAGGGTGAGGGCGAGGGCTTGGTGGCCACGATTTGGCGAGGTTGCGATCCCCGGCGGTTGCATGTGGAGTTGAGGACTAACGCCTGGAGGTGGTGAGCGGGCGACGGTTTGGAGCACGGGCGGAGGACCTGTGATGACGTGTGGAGTTGAGGGGCAAGGATTTGGACCACAGGGAAGGTGCTTTACCTTTTCCAAACCTCAGCTCCTTAAGTGCACCTGAAATTAAGAAATTATGATAATGTGTAAAGTGGTTTAGAAGATGCAATGCAGTATATAAATTTAGAGAAAAGACAACAAATGAAAGAAAAATCCACAAACCCTGAAAATCCACATAACTGCTAGCTAACAATTTTTTTCATTTTTTATCAACTTCCGTTTATTCAGAATGTGCATAAGCCAGAAGAACAATTATAGCTACAATACGCTTCACATCGAGAGTACTAAAAAACTGCCTCTCAATTAAAGATGCATAACCACAATATGCACAACAGGGAAGGGGAAATAGATGCCCAAATTACTTTTTTAAGTGCAGTGGTATATTGCACTGCACCATTCTATTCCCAGTTCCATTGAAAACATGAAATCAGTAAGCCTAGAAAACGATTTGTTGCACATCGTGAGCCTTGATATTTGCAAATATCTGTAGAACAACAATGATATATGCTTTCTCTTTCTCCAGTGGGACCTGATGTGCTTACTATGATCTATCAGTTTATATTGAAGAGGTGGTTAATTAAGCTTTTGTCTCCTGTACTATGGACTAATTGAGCTTTCAGTCAGTAGTGTGGTAGCAGACTCTTCATTGAATAGGCAAATATCTCAAAATCAGTAGTTCAATCACATATTTTTATAAAGCATTTGAAGCAGTCCCAAATAACGGCAGGGATTAATCTGATTTGCAAGTATACTCTTCTAAAATAAGCCAGAGGTGGTAGGAGTAATTCTTTTGCAATGCATCTATATCATCGGATCATCTATACCCATATTCAAGTGCCAATGTTGGTTTTAGTTGTAATTTCAGATCATCTGATACACTCGTAGAATAATATGCATTTATATGTCACCCAGCGAATGATCTTTTCTTGTAAAAGCAAAATAATGTTAATCCAGCGAATGAACTTTGCTCCACTCCATTACAGCAGAGCTAGCCAAGGAACAAGCAAGCATTCCATTAATTCTTGTTCAATTGAGCACACAGGGAGGAGGAAGAGGAACCCACTTACATGGCGAAATCAACCTGTGAGGTAGAGGGTGGTCGTCCCCGTAGCTATCTCCGGCGGATGCAGGCGGATTGAGGGCCGGCGCCCGGCGGCAGTGACTCCGCGTGGAAAGGCGCGGACGCGGGGTGGCCAGCGGCGGCAGTGGGCAGTGCGAGGAGCAGCGGTGGAGGGAGTTGGTGGGGTAGGGCGAGCGGCTCCGGCGGGCTCGTGGCCGCGCGCGAGCGGAGCGGCGGCGGTGTCTGGCGTGCAGGAGGCGCGGCGGGGTAGGAGATGGCGGCAGGCGCACAGGAGGCCACGGTGGGTAGGAGATGGCGGCGGATGCGTAGGAGGCGGCGGCGGGCGCGCACGAAGCGAGCGGCTCCGGCGAGAGGCGACGGTAGCTGCGTCGGTCTGGTGCAACAACGGGAGCGACGATGGCTGGTTTGCAGGTTGGGGATCGTGTGGCGTGCGACTATTGCGGCAGTAGTAGTTGACGGGGAGGGTGACAGAGCAGAGATAAGATGCGGAAGGAGGTGATACGCGAGCCTCCGGACAAGGCTAGACCGTTGATGCTTGTGGGAGGATCCTCCGATGAATGTTAACCCTTCGATCGTTTAGACTCACCACCACCACTACGAATCTTTTAAGTAGTAAAAATATCATTATGATTTGTTATTTGGTTTATACCACTACTTATTCATTCAATGCATTTTCCAAAACTTTTAGATCGAATTACCCATATCTTCTTTCTTCATCCGCTCCTCTTTCCTTTTCATGTTCTCCCCAATGGATCTAACAACTTGTGCATATGTGAATCGAAGGCGAGCATGCTCTTACTGGTCATTGGCTAACGGCTCGCTGCAGGGATGGGAGGCGACACAGCGTGAGGTCAGCTTGCTCCTCCTCCTCACAACACCTGCGCACTGCCTGGGTTGAGCTCACCCTCTTCTCCACCGAATAGCAACCATGATTGTCGTCACAGAAATGGATCCATCGTTAGCCCCAACCAACAGCAGCAACTAAAATGGAACGATTCCCTAATCGCAACAAGAAATAAAAGTTCAGAACAATTCCCCAACAAAAAAAAATCCCACCATTAGAAGCAGAGGTGCTATGGCGAGAGCCACTACCGTGGCAGCATCCACACTGCTGCTGGCGCTGCTCCTTGTCTTCTACCCTGCCGCTTCACCCGCGCTCTCCCCCGGTGCCATGCTGCAACCATTCCTCGATGCCATGAGGACATCGTGCACCCCATTACTCCTGTTCATCTTCTCCACCTCGGGGGTGGCCCCTATGGCAACGATTCACAAATCAGCTTCTTCCCCTAAATCCCAAATCCACATGGAGAGGCAGAGATAGACGGGGGCAATAAGAGAGAGACGGGGGTAATAGGAGAGAGAGAAAGGGGAAGGAAGAAGATGAGGGTAATTTGGTTAGAAATGTTTAGAATTTTCAGCGAAGGGGCAAGTAGTGGTATATCTCGACAAAGGCGCCTTCGCCGAAATATTATCCTGAACCATTTTGCCCTTAAGTTGCTTCCTCCTCCCTTGACACGGGAAAAGCTCGTCGGCCACCACCGTAAGCCATATCCGCCACCAGTTACTCACCTACCTCCGTCGTCTTCTTTCCTATGACGATCAATGGCATCTGGGCATCATCAACTGCCGCCACACAGAGTACCAACCCTAGTCGTCATCTTCCCCGTAGCATGGTGTCTTGGTCTTCTCTGGCTCATCCCACATTGCAGCGGCGTTGGCCTGGGCATTGGCAGCGTCCTCGTTGTCAACAAAGATGAGGATGCGGAGGCGTCCGTGATTTAGGTCAGCGTTGTTCCGCTCCGTGCGATAGCCGCAATAGACGTTGGCGCCGTCCCTCTCATCGCTGCTACCACTGCAAATCCTGTGTAATCCTTCTCGTCACCTCCATTGCGGATCCCAGCGTCGCGCCGTCCCTCTCCTCACATTGCTATGGATCCTGACATTGGCGTCGTCCCTCGCATCGTCGTTGCTGCTCCCTTGCATTATCGGGATTAGTGCTTCCATCGCTTCGACACTCTAATCTTGTTCATATAAGTCGTCGAGTTATCATATACGTTATATAATCTAGATTGACAATGTTTTCTACTTGCATCGGCCGATCTCCATCTAGGGTTTTATCGATATTGGCTAGATTACTTTATTGGCTTAGATTATATAATGTATCCACTACCCTAAAAATCAGTCAAAAGCTTGATTGTCTAGATATTATGTTTCTTTTCATACTTAGTGCTACATCAGTTAAGTGTGATCTACTAAGTCGTTCTTAGAATCATAATCTCTAGCCTGCTTCTTGATTGCCAATAAGGGTTTCATCGGGGTTTCAGCCGATAAGTTATCTGGACGTTGCATCGGCTTATAAGGATTACTTACAAGTTGGTTTTAGCCGATCACAACAAAGGTTTCACTGTTTATCTAATCATTTGGATTTATCGACATCAGACCTCCAGCCGATGTATGCTTTAACCTTCGGATCAATGCTTATTCAATCTATCATTACTAGCCGATTCGTTTCTACTGGATTATATTGTTGTTTTATTACATTATCATCCATGACGGGCTTATGTTTAAGCCCGATTGAGATGTGCTCATCTGTGATGGGCTTATGTTTAATCCCGATTGATATGTGCTCTTCGGTTCTTACTTGCGGCCCATCACTGATAGCATTTTTTCTTTCTTTAATAGACAAATTATTTTTATTTCGGTTCTTAGAAGGTTTGGTTTGGACTTTTATTCCTTAGAAGATTTCAAAAGGCTTGTTACTACAAAAAAACTTCATTCATTACAAGAAATATCAAATCAAATCAATACAAAGGCTTCATCAGTTACAAGGATATGCCTTTCGTATAATCTGAACGAGCATAACCCACATCCTCTTCAGGATCATCATCAAGGTCGATGTGTGGTTGTACATGCAGATTTTGGTTGTATTCCTCTTCATCGACGATGTTATCAACCCCAACAATTCTTCGCTTGTCATCCCTAACGACGTGCAGCTTCTTGTTTGCATGGTCTTTTATGGAGAAAATTTGCTCGACCTGTGTTGCAAATACGAATGGTTCGTCAGCGTATCCAACCTTGGCTAGATCCACTAAAGTGAAACCTTCCTTGTTGACTTTCACACCAATGTGTATATTCACCCAACGATAACGAAACAAAGAGACTTTGAACTTCACGTAGTTTGGATCCCGGATCTGCTCTATGCGACCGTAGTATGTGTTGCACCTAGATTGATCCTGAAATGCATCTATACAGACTCTGCTGTTTTGCACTATGCTTTTATCATCTTGTTTGACGGTGTAAAATGTGTATCCATTAATATTGTATCCTTGCCATGTGTCAATATCCCAACACGGTCCCGCCGCCAACGACCATTCGTTGAAACGAGAGTTATGTTCTCTGTTTATCCACATATCCTATCGCACCAAGTTCTCCTGCCGGATTTTTGCTAAATGCTCCTTAAAGTGTGGGCAACTTCTGCCATATGTTGGAGCACAACGAAATGTGCCAGCGCATAGGAAGCTTGATCGGGCACAATTCTTTTCCTGCCTATTGTGCTAACACCTGACAACCTTTCTTCGTGATGAGACGCTGGAACTCCGATAGGATCGGTCTCGAACATGTAATCGACACAGAACTCAATAACCTCCTCGGTCATGTAACCTTCAATGATGCTTCCCTCCGGTTTTGCTCTATTTCGAACGTACGACTTCAGAACTCCCATGTACTTCTCGAACGGGTACATTTCTCTTAAAAAAGCTAGGCCACATAATTTTGTTTGCTTCACAAGATGAACAGGGAGATGAATCATGATATCAAAAAAATACAGTGGAAAATACATCTCCAAGTGACAGAGGGTATTGACAATATCGACCTGCAACCCATCTAGATCTTTGGGATCTATAACCTTTTGACCGATTGCATTGAAGAAAGCACACATACACATGATCGTGTGGGGAACTTTGGGTGGAAAAATACATCTTATAGCAACTGGTAAGAGCTGTGTGATTAGCATGTGGCAATCGTGAAACTTCATTCCAACCAGTTTTAGATCATCCAATGAAACATACTTACTTATCCTTGCTGAATAGCCCGATGGAACTTTAATATCTTTCAAGCAGGATAACATTGTGATCTTCTCGTCCTTCAACAAGGTGTGGCATGCTGGAGGGAGGTACACTCTTACTGTCTCTGCATCAGTTATAGGAATGAGTTCACTACGAATATTCATCTCCTGTTGATCAAGGCTTACGTTCAACCCGTCCTTTATCTTTCCAGTAATATTCAGCAGTAGATCGACCAAACTCTCACACATATTCTTTTCAATGTGCATGAGATCAATGCAATGACGGACCTCAATATCCTTCCACTAAGGTAGTCGCCAAAATATGGATTTTTTCTTCCACATATCCTTGTCCTTTGCCTTACTACATTTCCTGTTCTTCCCAAACTCATTAGTTATATCCTTCACCATGTCGTGGACTTCATCCGCAGACAAATCCTTGGGAGCAGGTTGAAGTTCTCTCTTACCATTGAAAATTTTCTTCTTTCTTCTAACTGGGCGACGTAGCGGGTGTAGGATCAAGGAGGCCGACTAGAGGGGGGGTGAATAGGCGGTTTTAAAACTTTTGGCTAAAACCAAGTTTTGTATGCGGAAGCGTAAATCAAAACAGTTTTGCACAATTCAAAACCTAAATCAACTAGTCTCAAGTAAGTGCACAAAGAAGCTAGCCTATGTTAAAGTTTGCAAGCCTAGGGTGATAAAAGCACAAATAAGCTCTAGTATGTAAACTTGCTAAAATGTATATGCGACAAATAAATGAGACAAGAGACAAGGAATTTTTCACCGAGGTTCGGAAACTCGTCGGTTTCCTAATCCCCATTGAGGCGAGCCCAACTCCACCGCTCAACCAAGAAGCCACCGCACGCCCCCTTCGTCAAGGGGTGGGCAAGGTGGGAGCCGGCCCACAGAGAGGACTACCCAAGCCTCGATCACTAGGGTAGTTCTTCCTTCACTCCGAAGGTGGTGAACTTCAAACCACTCACAACCGGTGTCGGGCCTCCTCCACAATCTCCTCGGAGAGGTCACCGGGCAACACCTCCACAAGCCGTCTAGGAGGTGGCAACCTCCAAGAGTAACAAGTCTAGGATGCTTGTCGAGGATGATCAAGTGCCACACTAGCTCTAACAATGAAGCAATGCACTTGGATTGGCTTAACTCACTCTCCAACACCTCACTAGATAAACTAAGTGCGCAAGGTTTCAAGATAATGCAATGGAGTGCCAAAAACTTACCCTTGCTGCTGGGGAGTGGGTATATATACCCCCAACCACCAAAACTAGCTGTTGGAGTCGAAATCCACCAACTATGCTGTCTGCCGGTCAGACCGGCAAAGGGTGGCCGGTCAGACCGGCCTCAAGTGTAACAGCTAGAAAACTAGCCGTTACAGTGCATTTAATGCTCTGACAGCAGGGGGTCCGGTCAGACCGGCGGCCAAATGGCCGGTCAGACCGACCACGGCTCGGTTAGACCACCATCGGCTCGGTCTGACCGACTGTGGCTCTGGTGGCTCTGGATCGCCAAGACGAGACCTCCTTCAAAATCAGGATGAGCGGTCAGACCGCCATGGGATGGGCAGTCAGACTGGACAACATACTTCGGTCAGACCGCCATAAGGGTGGCGGTCAGACCGCAGGTCATTTTTCAGCTCAACCGACCGTTAGTAAAACGGCGATATCTCTTGACTCGGGTCTCGGAATTTGGTATTCTTGGACTCTATGGAAAGCTTATTCAAAGGGCTATCCAACCCATGAACAATCCATCCAAGAAACACAACTTTTCTCAGGGAGAAAGGGCTCACACTCCAAAGGATACTCCACCGGACATAACCACATGAGGCTACCCAAACCTATAGGATTTGCCCACTTCTCTCTTTGTTTAGGACTTGAGAAAACTCACCACACTTGGCTAGACAATCCCACAAAATGCACCTACATGCATATGAACTAATATGGCGCAAGATCATCCACATGCTCGCTTCATAGACCCCTCTTGATAGTACGGCGCCTATCTAGCAAATTCGGTCTACACCAAACACCAAGACCGGGAAAAGACTAAGAAAACATTCTTAGTTCAATTATACCTTTGCCTTGCGCCATTGAACTTGGGGTTAATGCTTGAGCCAAGATCAACACTCGTGACCATTCGCTTGAACCATGTTTATGCCGAGGTCTTGACCATCCTTTGTTAAGATTTTCTTCTCATCACAATCTTGACTTCATTCTTGTCGACATGGCATGGCGATGTCCTTGGCTCGATGACCATCAAACCATGGTGTCATCCATTAGCCTCATCACAATTAGACCTATTCCTTTGCACTGCTCAAAGGAAAAACATTAGTCCTAACAAATCGGTTGTCATCCTCCACTTCGTGACCAATCGGTTGCATATGAAAGATATGGACATGTTTGTTGAGTATTCATTAACATCACAAGTGTCATATACTCGTATGCAAGCTCAAGTGCAAAGATCCGATATAAATAATAGGTGAACAGCATGGATCTAAAACATGCACAATAAATGTATAGGATTTGCTCCCCCTAAACATATGCATACAAATAAATATACAAGAGAGGCAAGTGTATGCATAAGTAAAGAAGAACCTATTGGGTTTATCCTATACACATGGAGAATGCACGTAGCAATGACAAGACAAACAAAAACACATACCTTCATGATCTCCATGTTCTCAAAGTAAAGGAGACTAAATAAGATAAGGCTCAAGTAAACATTAGTCTCACACTTATATAACCATAACATGGAAATCATATATATGAATCTATCAAAAAGTAGGAGATAAGAAATGATACATATTGCTTTATCTCCATGCATTTGATCCTTGTCATGATTAAGGTCCATCTACCACATCTCATTATCGGGAAATAACCTAGTTGACAACTTATGTAAAAGAGAGGTTAATCCCATAAATATCGGTTTATCATCTATCACCAAAGCAACAATTACACAAATTGTTTAATCCAAGATCTTTCAATCTTTTCTCTCTTTTGTGATAGATAATAACCCGATATAAACAATATAGAGAAATGAGATGAAAGATAATTTCAAATCAAGGTAGAGATCTTATAAAAAATAAAATATAGAATAATCTCCCCCTCAAGATGTGCATACATATGGATATGAAGGAACGCATATGCACATAATCAATAAAGATCAATAAGGAAGCTCACACTATATTTTGGATCCACAAGAGAGACCAAGTTAAAATATGTGAAGTTTAATACATACCTCTCATCATTTTTACTTTCATATCCAAATGAGACTAGTCAAAGAAAGGCTCATAAAAATGGTTAGTCTCATATAATTAGATTTGTCATTAATCACCAAAACCAAATTAAGGCACTTGAACTTACAGCGGGAGCCATCTCCTATGACGCATGTAAACCATCTTTCGTGATTTCTTCAGCCACCTTTTGCATGTATCTTCCATACTAGCAGAGCCAGCCTTCTTTCCTTTCATAGTTTGTCCCGAAAGATTACCA
This sequence comes from Oryza punctata, assembly GCA_000573905.2. Lineage (NCBI taxonomy): Eukaryota > Viridiplantae > Streptophyta > Magnoliopsida > Poales > Poaceae > Oryza > Oryza punctata. Next base: position 12,187,964 of record CM002496.2, on the reverse strand, counting down.
AGTGCGAGGTAGTCATTAATGGTGTAGAATAATAGAACTTGTACCTTGAAGTTCTTCTGACCATACGCATCTCATGTTTCCACATCTTTTTTATAGAGAATCACAATATTATCGATAATAGGTTCCTAGAACACATCAATATCATTACCAGGTTGTTTTGGTCCTTGGATTAACAAGCACAACATAATGTATTTCCTTTTAAAGCACAACCATGGCGATAGGTTATAATTTACAACGAGAACTGGCCAAGTGCTATGAAAACTGTTCATGCCATCCGTACACAAACATATTGTTAACGATGAAATTTGGCAAGCATATGAATCGGAAACGAAGTCCAATTCGAAGTGGAGTTGAAGATATGCGGAATTCTCAGAAACAGAGTGCGTATCGGCTGGAAGACCGTATCGGCTGGAACCGAGTCTGATCTGGATAGCCGATATAGCCGATATTGCATCTAAAGTCAATATCGGGTTCGAGGAAGAGTTTGAGACGATGATGCCAGACAAGGATAGAGTCCAGAATTGGCAAATGTAACTATTAATTAGGATTATATGTAATTTCTTTATAGATATTTTCGGTAAGAGTCCGCCTAAGGGACTTGTTTGCTAGTTAGATTTGTATTAGGACAATATGAGTCGTGTCCATCTTGGACAGTGTTTGTATTTTCGGGTATAAATATAGACCCGAGGTCTTATGAATAAAATAACAACAGTTCAATCAATCTCGGTGCATTGCCAACCTTTTTATTCTTCTATTTTCGTCGAGTTCTTGATTTCGAGTCGAGCTGCATCAGTTTGATCTTCGGCGAAGAGGTAGGTCTTGTTATGGCGGTTTGCATTATCGGAACTAGTGATTATATCTTTATGACACTCTAGTTCTATCTTGTAAATCTCCGAATTATCACCGGACCACCCCGCTTTGACTTCTTTCCTTCATCAGCAATTTTCTTTCGCTTGTATCACAAAGCCTTACAGACAGAACAAGTATCTAAGTCTGCATATTTCTTGTGGTACAATATGCAGTCGTTTGGAAAAGTGTGAATTTTACGGACCTCTAACCCCATGGGACACAAAACCTGCTTTGCTTCATATGTCATCTCGGGCAATGTGTTCTCCTCTGGAAATATGGCTTTCAATATTCCATAAAGATCTGTGAAACTCTTATTTGTCCAACCACTACTTGCCTTCAGCTTCATTAGGTCCAAGGTAGGTGATAATTTGGTGTGTTTTGCGTTGCATCTGACGTATAGAGGTGTCTCCGAGTTACTGACCAACCTAGTGAACTTCATGGAATCTCTCTCGTTGTAAGTTGGGTCCTCATCATCACACAATATGTCTTGCAGCAGATCGTGATCCACATCAACCATTTCACCACCCAATGGAGTAGGTACAAACATATCATGTTCATCTTCATCTTCCTGATTTTGTGCACCACTTCTGTCTGCAACTGCAACATCGTCGACTGATTCTTGCTCTCCATGCTTCACCCAACATGTGTAGCCATACATGAATCCTCGAAGTATCGGATGAGCGTGTACATCGACTCTACTATCAAGCATCATCTCATTTCTACAATCTACACATGGATAACATATGTAATCATTGTTTCTTCTTTTCCTGTACTCCTGCGCGACGTTTATAAAATTTGAAACGTCACTTCTATACTCTTTGCTATGTCGCACAGTTCAATACATCCAACTTCGATCCATCGCTGCAAAAGTGAACAAAAATATTAGATAAACATTTTCCAAGATAAGTATTACTAAATATATGGGAAGTGATTAGTATTTTTCAATAACTTTTTATGAATTTTCTGTTTTTCTTGATAAAAGAGATAAAAATCGTCCCCCTTAACCTCACACCAAAATAGTGAACAGTGGGATAATCATTCCCTATGCATTTGGATTATTTATAGTGTGCAACAAATATCGGTAATGACCAATGTACGGAAATCGGTGATGGGTTTTGCAGTTATCTTTATCGGCCTAAGTTTGCACCCATCTCCGATAATATCCATCGGTGACGGACCTAAATATTATATTTGTTGGGCCTCAATTAGAGACCGTCCCTCATGATACACATTGGTGATGGGCTTAGGTTTAGGGTCCGATATAGATTACAGAGATAATCTTTGTCGGGCCTAAACATAAGCCAGTCACCGATAGGTCTCATCGATGACGGGCTCAAAATACATGCATATAGATAATGCTTGTACGATTATATGTTTGTCGGTGTTTATTTCAGCCCGTTAGAAATGATGACGGTGTGATGGTCCGCAAGCCCCCGACACGGGAAAGATCGTTACAGATAAGAAGTTCTGTACTAGTGCTATAGTCTACACATCTAATATATGGTGTGGCAAAATGTGACAATGAATTTTTTTTGCCAGTTATTCATAGTAGTTGTTGAAACTAGAATTCGGCAATATGAAAAGAGGGTAGCGAACAAGATGGAAAAGTGGATGGGTTGTGAGACAAAGGATTTAGACAGGTTCAGGCCTTCACGAAGAAGTAATACCCTACTCCTGTTTCGGGGGTTTGAGCCTCCGAGTTGTATATTGATCTAATGATTTCTCAATTCTTATACCCGCAAGGAGCACCCCATCCTCATATAACCGGAGAGAAAAGGGCTTACAAGATAAGATTTATCCTCTTACGGTTTAAATCTCATATAACTAATTTACAATCTTAACATACCAAGACTATAGGCCGTGCCTTGATAAGCAAGTCAACGTAATACCCGAGTCTAATATTGTACATATTCTATATACATAACATATCCCCTATATCCAGTCGGATAACTAGATCTATGGGTATTTGGTATCCATAATCTCCACAGTAGTTTTAGAACATTTAAGAAAGTTTGATATAATCTCAATGCTCTTTTAGAATTCTACACGATTTAGTTCAATTCTTATAAAATTTCTATAACATTTTTTATAACGTCAACCAAGCCAAGTTCTAACTCAGGCTTAGCTCGAATATGCAATTTGACTTAGATATTTAGCGACGCAAAACGAAATTTGGGTATTAACGTATAATTATTAGTTAGGTATTAATAAATATAAACTTTCATGAATTTATTTTATTTTTTAAAATAAACTTCTTTTGCAACCAATTAACAGTTTGAAAAGATGAGCAAATGAGAAACGAGAAAGTTGTCGCTTGGAGTTGCATAGAAGGACGCCAAGTTATAGCCCAACTAAGCAAAGCTTTATTATTTGATTTACAGGTTTTGATGGAGTCTAACATGTGACTATTGAAGCTTTTATGTGCGCATTTTTACCGTCGAGAGAGACGGTTTGGCTCTCCTCAAGTCCTCATGGGCAAACCTTTCCAAAGTATTCAAATATTATATCTTGCTAGACAAGCCTACAATTGCTCTTGTTTTAATTCTAGATACATCCTAGCAGAAACGAGTATGTTTGGTACTAGTAAATTAGTATAAATTATGATGTGCATTTTGTTTTGCATGTGAACTACAAAATTTTCTCATCCTTTTTTAAAAGATAAATTTTGCTACATAACATCGTGACTTCACGGTTTTAGCTATAGGACACCGCGCGAAGTGACTTTTGGGTGAAGACACTCTCAAAAGTTGGATATTTGCTGGTGGATACCGCACCCATTAATAATTTGCAGGTAAGGAGAAGAGATAAACCGCGTAAAATGTCAAAAATGTCCTTGGGCCCTGTCAGCTCTTCTCTCTCTTCTCTCTCTATCCGACAGCAGCAACAGGAAACAGCGGTGGCGGCACCACTCCAAATCCGACCGGCGCAGCTCCGGCGACGCCGCCCTGGACCCTCATGACGGCCGCTGCCCTCGCCCTCGCAGCGAGCTCCCTGGCACGTGCCCTCCTTGCTGTTCTGCTGTCCATCAGCTCGGCCACGGCCACTGCCTTGCACCGGCCAGAGCACTGCCGCATCCCCTAGGCCAAGCAAACCAACGCCTCATCGGCCGCCGTCACTGTTACGCCCAGAAATTTAGCCCAAATTTTCAGACTATTTTATACATAAATTCCTATCCAGGAATCAAGTTGGGGTAAAAAAATGATAAATTAATATATAGATCCAAATGGAAATAAAGCGTAAATACTTACAGAAGAGGCATTTAGTCCTCACACCGAAAAGAAAGCAGCAACAGCGGAAAAAGGCGACGATCCTAGAGGGGCTTTAGCTCCACTCCGTAGGCAAAACTCAACTGGGGTATAAGCCTTGGTCCTCTAACTTCGTCTTTAGCTCAGAAGCACTATACTTCTGAAAATGTGAATAATAGCAAGACTGAGTATAACCACCGTAGTCAGTAAGCCACACCAATGATACAAATGTGCAAGGGGAGACAAGGGAGGCTTGTGGCTATTTGTATAAAGGTGGTTGTAAACATTTATAGATGAAAACAGTAAAACAGTTGATTAATTAAGGCAAGATTAAATCTCCACTGAACAAGACTACACCACGTTGAACAGACCCAACCAAACCACCTGAACTAAACCAGTTCATTAAGTTATGTTAATTGATAAAGTGGAACTAATCACGGTGAATCTGGTCGATCACCCATAACCGCGGGCATGGCTATTCGAATAGTTTTACTTAGCCAGAGGTGCTCAACTGTACCACCAAGACATGATTCCACACATGTCACCATGCCCGAAGTACCACCATGGTACTGCAAAGGGGGAAATCGTGACAAGACACTTTGCATAAATCCTCATAACCAAGCGAAACACACCTCAGGTTTCGGCTCCACCTTTAGCCAAGGTAGGCAGCCCCCCTCGTGCTTAGGTGAATCCGGAAGTCGATCAATGGGTTAACCCCCACCAACACAACCCCATCACGCCCACCCTTGCCTTGGAACATCGGAAAGGGAAGAGCTATACTATAAGTCCAGCAATTGCCCATTCTTGCTTGTGGTAAGCACTGTTAGTCTTCCAGGGTTTCCTGAGAACCGGTCTTTAATTACCATGGGTGCGACTAGCAAAAACCATACACCCACAGCCCACAATTAAGCTATATTTTAGTTGGATAACTACAACCAATAAAACATGCCAGATGCCCCGAGCACGCAGCTCGTCAAGATACTAAATATATAAAGTGTGATTATCCTATATTGTGAGCTAGTGGTATTAAACATGGTTAACCATAACATAATTCTAGCCAGGTCAACCTAAGTGACCACGAGCCATTCTAGACAGTGCGGGCGGCAAAGCACTTTTTAATGGTTTTGGAGCTAGTCAAATTATAACCCATGTTCGTCAATGGATGGATAACAAGTAAACATGGCACAAGTGAGCAGATAGGTAATTCCATAATACTATGTAATTAGCAAGACATGCAATTTATTCACAAACGATAAAAACATTTATAAAGTAGGTTCAACATGTTCAAGGGGAATGTGTGACTTGCCTTGCTTCTTCAAACAATCTTCAGAACTCTTCTCGTCGTGATCGCGGTCTTCTGAAATGACGGAAACTACACGCTGGCATGCAAAACGAGGAAAAAAACTAATAAAAACCAAATAAAAAGTACATGTAAAGTGAACAAATATGTAGATCTCAATTTTAGATGAATTTTGCAAGTTGAATGGCTCAATTTGGAGTTCGTATGAATTAGTTATGAATTAGAAGTTTTGAGCCATTTAAATGAATTTCTGGAAATTAATTCAATTTATTGCGCAATTATTAAATAATTTCTCAAAAGAAATGGTGGCCGCTGATGTCATCAAAGGGGAGGCCAGCACTGACACACGGGCCTCACACGTCAGTGGCGCACAAGGGGCGGGCTCACGGTGTACTCAGTCCACCGCTGCCGGGACACACGTCCACCATGTGGCACCGATGCGGGTGGCCACGGGGACGCATGCGCGGACGTGGTGCAAACGCGGCAGAGCTGCTGGCAGCCACGGCGGATGCCACGTGGACAGCCTAGATCACCCCGAAGGGGATCGAGCGGCCACGGTAAAGAGGAGTCGGCCGGCGCCGACCGGCCGGGAGGCGGCGACACACAGCCCTCATGGCCACCGGCGGAGACCAAGGCACCGTGGTGGGCACGGGAGGAGGTGGAGAGGAAGGGGATGAGGGGAGAGGTCCTCACCGAGCAGCGCCGGCGAGGAGGCAACACGGGAGGGTGGCCGGCGGTGAGATGGGGCGGCGACACCCCGTGTCGATGGCACGGGCGGAGCTTCGGCAGGAAGTGGCGGCCGAGGAGCGGTACGGTGCTGCGATACCGGCGGTGTGGGAGGCGGCCAGAGACGGTGGAGGAGGCGGCCATTAGGGTGGTGTGGTGGGAAGGTGGTTCCGGTGGTGGCAAGCGGAAAGCGAGCGGTGGCCGGGGTGCAGCGTGGGACGGCGAAGCCGGCGGTGGTGGCGGCGTAGCACGAGGACAATGCTAGAGGCGGCGGCGCTTGGTCAGAGAGTGCCGGCGAGCAGCAGAGGTGGGGTGTGGCGTGGGGAGAGTGATTCCAGGTGCGAGGAGCTCGGGATCTTGGGGAAATAGAGAGGAGAGAATGGGGTGCGTCTTATAGGGCTCGGGAGTCGCAGGCGTGGCCGCCGGCGACGTGGGGAGGAGAGAGAGAGTGCAAGAGCGGCTCATTTGAGCTCTTGGGGACTCCAAGAGGGAGGAGACGTGGGGAGGAGACGTGGGGACTCCAAGAGGGATTCGCGGGCAGGAGGTGACGAGAGGAGTAGGGAAGTGGACCTCGGCGTACGAGGCGTCCGGCATGAGCGCGGGAGGCGGGAGATGCTCGCGGGAGAGGCGATGATGTGGGTGGGGTTAGCGGTTGCCGGCTCCATCCGGATGTTGAAGGAGGAGCTGACATGTGGGTCTCGACCCCACGTGTCAGTGAGAGGAGGGTAGAGAAAAAAGTAGACGAGGTGGACTTTGAGGGAGAGGGAGGCCGAGCGGGCCAAGAGAGGAAATGGGCTGGCCCGAGAGAGAGAGAAAGAGGAGGACGGGCGGCCACGGGAGGAAGAGTGGACTTGAGCCAGAAGCGGCCCAAGGACAACAAGGAGCTTTTAAATTTGTTTTTATTTTATTTAATTGATTAAATGAACTTTGTAACATTAAAATTACTTGTTGAGATCCGAAAATTCACGAGAAATTTCAGAGAGCATATTAAGGCACGGAGAATCTTACAAAAATATTTCCGGCCATGATTTTTAATGGAAATCTTTAATTCCCTCATTAATTCACTTGATTAAATTACTTTAAATTTTAAAATAAATTCTAGAAATGTATTATTTAATGATTTTTAATTCCAGTAGAAAATCGGGGCGTGACAGCCACCATAGCCACCGCCGGCCACCTCGGGACGTCACCACCACCATTTCCTCTGCCGGCCGCCTCGGGACCTCGCCGTCGCGCAGCTCCAATCTGCCTCCCAATAGTCCATAGGCCCTCCCCACTCCTTTAATTGAGCTGCCATCCATCATAGCCACGTCGCCGTACTGAACCTAATGTCGCCGCCGGCCATGGCGCTCACCGCCTCTAGCCACCCTCGACCACGCTTCTGCCTCTAGAAGGTGTGGGAGGACCCACTCTAGCTGTCCCAGCCTTCGGCCGAGCCACCCCCTCCACGGCCCATCACCGGTGGGCTCGTGCCAAGCCGTCGCACGCGCTCACCATCCCATAGAGATGCGGGACTGGAAGGAGGGGATAAAGGGAAGAGAGATAGGTGACATGTGGGCCAAAGGGAATTTTTAACATTTCACGCGATTTCTCTCTCCTCACCCTGAAATTTTTATTTTAATGGGCGCGGTGTCCATCAACAAATATCCAAATTTTGAGAGTGTTTTCCCTCAAAAGTTACTTCGCACGGTGTCCTACAGCTAAAACCGCGAAAGTCACGATGCATTGTAGCAAAATTTTGCCTTTTTAAAAAATAATAAACAATAATACTCCGTTCATATCCATAATCATAGTGACATATATTTTTCGACATATTTGCCAAAAACAACAATAGTAAGTGTGTATATATAGTAGCTCCAAAAACCGGCACTATACTATGTATAATATGATTTTTTTTTGAAAAATACGTTCTTTAAAAATGACATGTTATACGTGAGGCGCGCTACTAGCATACTACAGATCTCTATGCCCCATATCGTTTCCTTACTATTGTTTGCGAGGCTAAGGGAGAAAGAACACACCCCTACCATGGCAATTGGGAGACCACGTGGGACTCAGCGTGATTTAATCGAGCTACTATGAAATTTAATTGAAATATTTATGAGGTACTAGCATAGATGTGAGAAATCTTTACTTTTCATTTATTACTATAAAGCTTAAATACTATGAGGACACATCATCTAATACTATCGGATTGTATTGCTAGCAGTGGCCCCCCTCTCCAGACCTAGCAAGTGGTAGTACCACAGCCCATATTCTAGGCAGCCCGTGTCCTCCAACCCCATCCCAATCGATGTGGCTGCACCAGTCCACACTGGGCCACCGTGCACGACACGGTGCATCTTTCCTTCGTTTCTCAATCGCAACTGTGTGCAAGCCCCTTTGACCTCCATCGACACGGCTTGGCGTAGCTTCTTGTTCCTCCCTCGATTTGTCTTCCACTTCATCTTTCTAGAGTCTAGATGGTAACCGTTCAATGCCTCAATACCTCATCCACTTCAACAATCAAACATGCAGTCTGACCGTTGGTGTTCTCCTGGATCATCAGTCAATTTGTCTCCTCCTGTATCTTCCTCCAACGAAACCGTTGATCTCCTCCACTTCATCCGCTATGGCTACCAAGGGCATTTATATTTGCACATCATCTTATTCAAGCAAAACTGCAACCAATTCCTGTTCAAGAGGGCAGCGCACTACTGTCAATCTCCCGTCCTTGGCTCCTTGTAGTCATACCGCTGGCAGCGCCGCCGGTGACCAACAAGGCAAATGACGGCTGAGCCTCTCCGCTCTACACGTTTATGATTCACAAATCTGCAACACGCCTGCTCGATCAGTTTGATAATATCTTCCCATGTTGTGTTTGATTCATGTTTGCCCAGCAAATTCCTGATCAATGTGCATGTGTCATGTATATTTTCACTCACGCTGCGGACTAACAAATATTGGCTATAGCCAACTGGGGGGGCGTTTGACAAGATATGGCCGACGTGCTGCCATCACACCAGCTTCGATGTGAAGGAAGCTGCAGAGTATTGAAATGATGGATTCTGCAACTCGTTTAATTTGCACTACTACTTTATTATATCAGGCAAACAAGGATATTAGATGGTGACTAAAAATCACAGGTATGTATACCTAATAGTATTTACATACATGTTTCTTTTTTCATTCATTTATGGTCTATTTCCCATTTTACGACTAAATCTGATATACTGTTCTTTGCTTGATTGCTTTGAATTTTTATCCAAACAAGAAAGTAGATTCCATCTTGCAAGACATCAGAATTATATTGTCAATTTAGCAACTAATGCCTCTGCTAGATTGCACATATATGTGGCATGCTAGCATGAACCGACCTATTGAGCGACAATTTTTCTTTAGTCAATAAAGTTTATTTTTCTTACAAGGTCCCGCCGCAGCGTGCTGGGTACCAATGGTAAATAAGAGACCCCAAGATAGTTCAACAAACACAAGGAAACTTCTTTTACACATCGGATACATTGGGAACTTCATTTCAAACACATGGGGATTTTAACCCTACTCTTTTGTAGGTTAAACTGTACGTTTTTTTTTCATAAGTTACTCTAAAAAAAGGTGCAGGGGAATTGAAACATATCGTAGTGAAACATATATAGCGAGTTCTTGTAGTAGTAGCATACACCAATAGTAATGTATGCAAAACTACAAATATAATACATCAAGACTTTATAGAATTGAGTCTCAGACGATTTCTTAATAGACCGACTCTAATCATATTATCTACTCTCTCTGACCCAATATATAAGAAGTTTGGTTGGATAAGAAACATCCTACTACTAAGAATTCAGACAAAAAACTATCCAGATTCGTAGTACTAGGATGTGTCTCATTCAATCAAAACTCCTTATGTTTTAGAATAAAGGGAGTATCTTTCTCCTTGTATACATAACCCTCCTAAGAGAAAGAGAAATGTGATATATGGCTAGCTTAAGGAAAGTCAATCGTCTACAGTCCAACCATATGCAATCACACCAAGTAATATTGACTACGCACCCTCCTCTTCTCTATCCCACTCCCAACCCAGATCGACGTCATTGCACCCAGTCTAGTCCTCCCCTAATACAAGAAGTTACCACCCTCAACATCGCACCCTCCCCACCACCGCCCTCCTCTTCCTCCTCCTCCCACCCTAGATTTGATACCGACACCATCGTCTCCACAGTCCTTCATCCAAGATCTAGTGACGTCATTTCCCTATCTTGCCTCATCTATTTCATCTCCGGGGATTTGTGTTGCCACCATCACTGTCACGTAACCCATTAGGCATCTTTGGCCTGCCTCTCCCCTCCACCATCTCCAGCGGCTTGTGCTACCGGATTCGCCACCACCATCCTCGCCTGCTAACCAATCAGGCCATCTTATCCCAGCCAACCGCCCTTCTTGAACTCTATAGCTCTGGTGACAGTGACACACTGCCTCACCTTCTACCCGTGTTCCTTACCTACAACCGGCTTGTAACCTATGGCCATCCCTCTAAGCATGGAAAACCCCTCCTACTCACTTACAATTCTGAAACCCTAATCCGTAATTCCTTTGTGAGAGTTCGGACGTTGACGACGACACCGAGGAAGAGGAGCTTGCCGTTGCTGGAAGAAAAAGACGGTCGTCCCCACCGTTAAGTTCCTCATCCCGATCTTGGAGAGAATGGGCAAAAACTTGAGAGTATCTTAGTTACCTGAAGGCTAGCAATCCCATGGAATAATCAAATCAAATAAATTCATCACCTTTACAATTAATTAATTAATTCGTCAAAATTCAAAACAGTACATTGACCGTGATCACCGACTAAGGCTTAATCCTCTAGAAATTAGGAATTAATGAACGTACATACGCATCATCGAACCCGTCCGCTGGCATATATACGTACCGACATGTGTAAAATACACATATACGTTTACGTATTAATTACTCCCACCATTTCATATTTTAAGATGCTTTGATATTTTATCTAATCAAATTTAATTAAGTTTATAAAAAAATAGCAACATCTTAAAATCAATTTAGTTTTATTAAATCTAACATTAAGTATATTTTTGTATGGAAAATGTTGCTATTTATAAATTTGATTAAACTTAAAATAGCTAGTTTGACATAAAAAAATTCAAAACGTCATATGATATATATATGAAACGGAGGGAGTTGTGTGCGTTTGCTACGCCATGAGGTAGTCGGTGAGGCCGTTCATGACGCGGCCGACGTACGGATGGCGGTGCGACTTGTACCAGCACCGGCGGTTGAACACCAGCAGCATCTTCTGGCACTCGTGCTGCGGCAGGTCGCCGAGCAGCCTCCTCCCGCCGCCGCCGGAGCGGCCGGCGACGAACATCTCCTGCGCGTCGAACACCACGTTGCAGCCGCCGCCGCCGCGGCGGCACGCGCCGGAGGTGGCCTCCCGCCACGCGGAGCTGAAGAGGGTGACGCCCTTGAGGTAGTTGCCGGCGCACGCCCACTTGCAGTTGAGCCGGGCGTTGGGCACCGGCTGCAGGTACGGCAGCTGCACCTCCCTGCCCGGGTCGGCGCGGAAGCTGTGGTAGAACTCGCTCCGGCCGCCGCCGTGGACGGCGTAGCAGCTCAGGTGCATGTTCTCCGACATGCGGTTGTCCACGAAGATGTGGTAGTCCTCGTCGGAGCTGGACTCCCAGCTGGACACAGCGCCCTCCACCGTCGTGGCGAGGAGGAGGAGGGCGGCAGCGATGGCCGAGGCGGCAACGGCGACGGCATCGCGGGCGCTTCGCCGGCCGGCCATCATCTGTACGTGTGCGGCGTCGTCGGCGCCGGGTCTTATTTTGGTCAAGCCACCGGGTGGCCGACGGTGGACGCCTTAAGTAAGTAATTATTAGCGAGTTTGGAACTTTGGATTAAGGGGTAATGCATGGGTTGACCCTTATTTAGGTTGTGCTCATAATAGGTCAAACCTTTAATTATTTCATGTCTTTATGTACGTTTAGCACGTGTGCGATTTTCGGTTTTTGGCTTAATTGTATTATTAAGAGTAAATTTCAGTTTGAGCTACATTTTGTTATTAATATTTCACTTTGAACGACTCTTTAACCAATATTTTCACTTTGATCAAGTAATATTTTGTACTACTCAACTCCCTTCTCTCTTCTCAAGCATACGTACAATCTCGAGTATATCGTTTTTTACTCGTCAATGAACTCTAACAACTATATGTAATCATTTTTTTAGCATATGCAAGTTGAATGTAGATGAATAAAAACGGTTTTGCTATATATTTATCGACAAACTTTTTCCTAAAAATTTGACAGTTGTAAATGTGGTACAATTCATTGTAACTTGCATCTAACTACAATATAATTCAACCATTCTATTTGCTTTACAATTTGTGCAAGGGAGGCGGGAGGGAGGCGGAAAGAAATCACAGCACACGCACATGTGAGGGGATTCGGTTCCATTACCTTCATTTCACGGAAATAGTATATCACCTAGGAATTTTCATACAAGTTACACTATAATTACAGGATACCTACAAGGTAATTACATTGTGATTGTATATATTTTCATCTTCAAATTTTTTAGTTAAAATTTGATGAAAAATGTATACCTAGTCCCAATAAGAGTTCAGGGTGATCCAAAATACCACATAAATAAAACTACCTAGTTCAAAGTGAAAACATTGATTAAAGGACAGTCCATAGCAAATCATTGGTAATAAAAGGTACCGGTGGCCCAAAGTGAAATTTATATTAATCTTAGTGCTTGCTTATAGAAATTAAAGTCTCAATATTGCTAGCTCATTTTATATCTCAAAAAAAGAGTTTGTTTCACAAGTAAATTTAATTCAACCTTATACTTTATGGAATTCCTAATGCGAGAGTTTTATCAAGCGCTATGAAAACAGTCTAAAATGGACTTGATTGTCCGAGCACATAACAATATGAGCCATAACCATGCCTCATGGATTCAATCCGGAGGAATCTACAAACCGAGCACCCGATTTCCCCCAAAAGAAATCGAATGATCAAATGTATCCGTTGATCACCTGTGGAACATTAATTTATACTACTCTGTCCAAAAAATTAATCCTAGCTACACAAGGATATATATATACATGTGTGTGTGTTGGGGGGGGGGGGTTTATGGGACGGAGGAGGTACATGGTAAAACAACGAAATCAACTAAGGCTAAGTTCGGCTGTACGAGTTCCCAACTCCTCTCCCTCGTGTTCCGCACGCACACTTTTCAAACTGCTAAACGGTGCATTTTTTCAAAATGTTTATATACAAAAGTTACTTTAAAAATCATATTAATATATTTTTTTTAAAAAATAGCCAATACTTAATTAATCACGTGCTAATAAACCACTTCGTTTTTGCATGTTTGGAGGGAGAGTTCCTAACTCTCCCTACCGAATACAACCTAAGCATTTAAAATTTTTGTGGAACACAGTAAAGACCCACGTTAAAACGTATCGCTATTACATATGAAACATTAAATTTTAGTGGTTTGAAATATATTTTTTGTTTCAGCAGAATATAAACATGTGATATCTTGTTATAAAAATTTATTTATAACGAATACAACAGTATGATCAGATTGTATATCGGATAAATAGTTCATGAGCAAAAATATTTTATAGATTGTTAAATGCATGCAGACATGAATAGTGTGGAGAGAGCAAACACTACAGCATGAAAGAGAGTAGGGGTATGTAGTTACCTGAATTTTGTGAAACATACATTAAAACATGTCATGGTCCTGTATAGAACATGTAATTTTAACTGTTTGAAACATATGTTTTTCTTTCATCAAAATATAATTATGCAATATAGAGAGTTAATTACAATGAATATGATATGAGGGCTGCTAGAGAACGGGATACTTTATGAAGGCGACGTCATCTCACGTATTTGCTTCCTCCCTGTAAGTATAGCATCATCTGACCTCACTCCATCGCTCGCATCCCCCATGCCTTGAGCCAACGCCCCGCGATGGCGCAGGCAGCAGTAGCAAGGAATGAGGGTTGAGCCGAGGGAAAGGAAGAAGAGGAGGGAAAGGAAGAAGAGGAGAGGAGGCAGTAGTGCTTGATACTTGATACCTTGCATGTACTAACCCTGGTACCTAGGGTACCAAGTCTGATACTTGTGGGTATCAGTCATGATACCACATGTACCAGCCCAGATACCCACGGGTATCGGGTCTGATACCTGAGTATCAGCTGTGATACTATAAGTACCAAGCATGGTACCTTTGGTACCGACTGCAGATGATACATCGCACGAATTACCTGCACTGCACACACTCCGGCAAGGAACATGATGGCTCACCATAACATCGCTACCAATGGAAGCTCCAGATCCAGAAGCTTCATTGATCGCGTCCCTCCATCACCATTGACAATGCGCCTTAAAGGAGGAGGCCAAGGAACCCATGCCAGTCAGCATCCTTCCCAACGGTCTCCCTTCTTCCTGGTTACCGCCTTCCATCATGGGAGCTAGATCCATTGGGTGTCGCCATGCGTCGAAAAGCATGAGACGAAGTAGTAGGTGGACACGAGACGGATGTTGCCCATCGTCCTTGTTGCCGACGTGCACTCGAGCTAGATCCAGCAGCAAGGAGAGCTTAGGCCTCTAGATATATGTTTTCGGTGGCATGCTCCACCGCCGCCATGCCTGCACGGAGGTCTCTACGGATAGGAGGAGAGGATGGGAGAGGAAAAACAAGGGCTAAGGAGAAGAGGAAGAGCAGGACAAAAGATTCAGGTAGAGAAAGAGGCGTGAGGGGAACAAATAAGACTGAATCGTTATCCACTTATTCCGTCTCCAAGGATATGTAGAGTAGTTTTTCTGATATCATATGGTGTAATCAAATCGCAAAATGGATAAATAGTTTAGGGAAAATTTATTCGAAGTGAGAAAGTGGAATGAAGCTAGCTTGGTGGCTAGGAAAATTTATTCAAAGTGAGAAAAAGGATTGGGAAAGAAGCTAGCTTGCTTCAGCCGCCGTACCATGCATGCAGTGGTGAGCGACCCATTTTTCTTTTGATCGGAAGCCCGAGCGTAAGTATTCTCCATCCAGTCTACGCGTACAAACGGGAAAATCTGCCCATTCGACGAATCGACATGCACTCAGGGGCCGAATCATGCGAATCACTGGCCGAATTCAGACACACCGATAGGCTGAAATAACGCGAACTGATCGGCCGAATTGACGGGTAATTACGGGCTGAAATTCCGGGCCACCGCCGCAAGGCCACTCGACAGCGGCCGCACTCACCCTCGGGCGAGTGTGCGCACCAGCAAGGGGACATGCGATGACGCCGCCGCGTTTCGCCGTGCGCCTGCGCTCCGGCAAGAGAAGGGAGAAGGGGATTAGGGTTTCGGCGCCGGCCAGGGAGGGACGGGGGTTTTGTTCCTCCGATCTCGGCACTCGGCCGTCCGATCGAAACCCTAGAGATCGGACGGCTGGCCTTGGCTAGATCAAAAACGGCTCATGCGGATGAGCGAGCGCAGCGGCTTTCCCAGCCATGGCCCAAGTTGTGGCCTATAGAGGCCGTGGGCCAAATCGAAAAGTCTATTTTAGGATCCTCGGGCCGAAGAAAAGAAGTTTATTCACAGTCCCTATTTTTCAGAAGCATTTATAATTCATGTTTATTGCATGCATTTTTTCTGAGTTTTAAACCAACGAGAAAATTGTTTAGAGAGTAGATGAGTGTATGATATGTTTCTGAACATATATGTTTTCCGCTGCTATAATGTTTGTTTAAATGATAGTAATGTTGTTATTAAGACCGATGTTGAGAATAGCCAATATTGTAATATTGTTTATTAGTTCTTCCATACATTGGTTCTACTCCTGCCCAACGGTGATGTAGAATTAATGTGGTAGTATATTGTATGTTTTGATTTTGACCAACGTTAAATTAAGACATGTAAGAGTTTTGATCTTAAATGTTTTTCAGTTTCCTCTAATTTGCTTTCAGGAACTACTAACCCATTAGTTTACATCTCTGCCGTTGAGCACCTTAACAAGAACAACTATGACTCATGCGAGAGAAGATAGAGATAGCACTTGCGCTGTCCAACATAGATGAAGCTCTCACCGAGCCTCGCCCCACTGAGCCTCCTAATCCACTGAGGGCAGAAGGTGAGAGTGAAGAGGACTTCAAAAAGAGGGTGCTTGACCATGCCCCAATAAGATTGAAGTACGATGTTGATCGTGCAAAGTGGAAGTCATCAAACCGCAAGTGCTTGATGGTAATTAAAACTCCATTGTGGAGGCAATAAGGGGAGCAATTCCAGCATGTACCACCACCAACGAGTACCTTCAAAGTAGAGAATCAGTTTACTGGTTCTTCAAAGGCCTCATTAAGAGCTTAGTAACCATGAAGTACACTGGCGGAGGGGTTAGAGAGCACATCTTGAAGATGAGCGACATCACTTCAGAGCTCAAGAAGATGGACTTGGTGCTCCCTGATGAGTTCCTAATTCACCTTATTTTTGCCTTCTTGCCCCAAGATTTTCAGGCTCTTGTTGTGAACTACAATTCACAGCCAGAAAACTGGGACATTGAGAAGCTCATTGTCATGTGTGTACAAGAAGAAGATAGACCCAAGGCTCGTGGTGATTCCGCCAACTACGTGAAGCACAACAAGAAGAGGAACACTTACAGGCAGAATGCCGTCTCTCCTAAGGCACAAGGAAAGGCGCCACAAAGTGATTCACATCTATGAGCAAGCAATGCAGAACTGGTGGATAGGGACACTTGCAAGTGGTGCAAGAAGAAGGAGCACTATCAGAAGGATCGCCCCGATTTTCTGAAGCATCTCATGAAGATGAGGACATTATCACATTTGTAGATAAATCCCTGTACGTAAGTTATGCAAAATCTACTTAGTGTATTGATTCAAGTGCAACTATTCATGTTGCAAATTCATTATAGGGATTTCGTACGAGGGCGACGCTACAAAGAGGAGAAAAATGCATTAAAGTGGCAAATGGAATCGAGGCTAGAGTTGAAGCAATTAAAGAACATCCATTAGAATTAAATAATGGTTTCACACTTCATTTGCAGAATGTTCTCTATGTACCCTCTTTTCGTAGAAATTTCTTTTCATAGAAATTTGATTTATGTTTCATGTTTAGCGAATGATGGATATAATTGCTATTTCGATCTCTCACATCTCTCTCATCTCTCTCCGTTCATTCTCCCTAAGAACTACACTGTTAATCCCATGAGCTAGCTAGCTTATAACCCCATCCGCACCTAAGAAAACCTAGAACCTAACACTCAGGGGGCGAATCATGCGAATCGCTGGCCGAATTCACACACACTGACAGGCTGAAAAAACGCGAACTGATCGGCCGAATTGACGGGCAATTACGGGCTGATATCATACAAGCATTCACAGGGCAAATTTTATGCCTGATTAATGTTTCCCCATATGGGACGTTTCACCACGTCGGGCTAAATTAGAAGCATGGGATTTTTTTACACCATTATTTTTGTGAGCACCAAGAAATACAATGGAATTTCTACCTTCGTAAAAGCCATTTGGGTATTGGGTAAAGACATACAAAAACTGCCTCAATTTTTTTCTACCTTGATGGTCATGCAACAGAAGCATCGAAAATTTCAACAGAAGACCTTTAATACAGAACGAACATTAGATATGGAACTCTAGGGACATGTGGATCCAGACCCTAGGGATGCCGACCAGTTGGATCACCTGCTTCCACATTCGGTGAAAAATTGCGCACTCAACAAGAAAATACCTGAACTATCCCGATACAGTCATATGGTTGGAAGAAAAATAGTCAGTGATTACGCCAGTGAATAAACTTAAATGTGAAGTGAACACGAGTGACCATGGAATCATAAATAATAGAGCATACTTACGGATGCAAAAGTCAGTACGTCAAAATCATGTCAGTTGCATATGCAATGTCAAAATTGATAAAGGGCTCCTGTCCTGCTCCATTGAAATCTGTTCTTGATGGAACAGTATGTATCAGAAATGATCTAAACAGCAAATAAAGTATAAGATACTAAATCCTAATCCTATTGCAACTTGGCATGAGAAAAAATCTCATGTACCTCTTTACTTGTAGCCAACTTCTTTCATTAAGTGTCGATAGCTTCGCCCACGTATCGCACGTTGCCATAAGAATGCTATTGATTCTTGAAAGCTCAATTGTAACCTCTGCTGAACAAGCCTAGAGAAATCCATATAAAAGAATAATGACATCAGGTCACAAAACATATCCTACAGCATGCACAGTGCACAGAGTACAGGAACGAACCATCGAGCAAGACAACGCTGAATTCCTCGAGTGATTGGCCGCATGAAGGAGGGATCTCTTTGTTGATAAAGTAAACCAACCTAGTAAAATGCAATCATGTAAGCATGTATCGTACCACTAGATCAATATTGAATAGCAATTAACCAAACTACCTCCGACATGGCGAGTGCAGCAGGATCATCAAATATTTCCAGGCTGTCATCTGCTAGATAATTCACCTGTAAAAATACAAATATTAAAGCCATTGAAGTTCAGGAATTCCGTAATAAATTAATAATGCAAAATGCTGTGAAATAGATTCTGTCAAAACTAAAAAACACAAATTTCTCCATGCAAAGGAAACAAGAGGAACTTGTAAATCTCAAATACTGTGTCATGCTTACGTCTACTGCTAATAATCAAGAAATGCAGTAGAAAGAAGAGTTTTATTACCCCAAACTCGGTGTTTACAAAAGATTGCACGAAATCCATTAGTTGAATCTTTGCCCACTTATAGGATGCATCAGGGTTATCCCCCTGAGGTGGATGTCTCCATGGTGCACCAAAAGACAATCTATTTTCTGGTACTTTTCCCTCATGGACATCAGATGCAAACTTCTGTACCATTACTAATGCTGCCTCCATTGCAGGATTCACAACAGAAACCTGTTTATAAGAAATGAAACTGTCATGTTTTTCTGTTCCTCTTGTTTTATCTGAAGTTTAGCAATTCTGATATTCATACACAACGAGTCAACGACAATGAAAGATTACAAAATTGAAACTAACTACAGTTTCCAAATTGGAACTAAGATTTCATTTAAACTTACTTGCAAGTGTGCCAGGTATATGTCAATAATTTCCTCGATATTTTGATGATGCAAAACCCTGTAATGCAATGGATATTAAATAATGGTAACAGCAGTATGCAACATGGTACAGTTCAAATAACTCAGATATATCATGGATCATTTTATTATGTGAGGTTTTTAAAACTAACTTTTTTGGTAAAACTGCACTACCAAACAGACTAATCTGAACCAAATCCGCTTATAAATATAAGTTTTGTAGAACAGTAAAGACAGACACTGTCGAGCTCATTGAGTTAGTTGCAAAGAATAGAAACATCCACATTTGGTCAGTTAGCCCTTCCTGTGATTCCATGAAAAAAGTACACCAGCTATATATACCACCAGTGAATATCATAAATTAAGAACAGACAGTCCCAGCATGAAATAAAACACAAAAGAGAAATGGCAGATGAGGTGGATGTTGCTTACCCTGTGCTATCTGCATTCTGCTTCAACATATAAATCTCAGATAATTGCCGTGGGTTTGTCCCAAGAACCTCATCCACAACTTTCCACTACAACTTCAATAAATATCATAAAGAAATTATGCATCAAGTTTGAAGATGAGTAAAATAAAATAAAAGGAATGCATCAATATATCTTTAGCAGACAAAAGGAAACCTTAGTAGGACTAAAATCTTACTACCTCCTTCTCACTGAAGAATTCAGGGACCATATGCAATTTAGCTTCCTGTGGTGTCCAACCAAATGTCTGTACCATTCAATTATCATTATGCAAGTAAATAAGGAAAATGAAAAATGATACAGCAATAGAAAGGTGATGAAATGAGCATACCTCACGAGAAATGAATATATTAGGAAAACCAAAATCAACAAATGCTTGTGAAGAATAGTAGCTGCAAGGATTAGAAGATAAACATGAATCCATTAGTTTACATGTGGAATGTCCTTGGTGCTGTGCAGCAAATTATTTAAGGAAAAAGTTTAAATACCCCCCTAAACTTTGATTGAAAGTCCATGTCCATCTAGCACCCTGAAGTTTGAAACCGGACATCCAACCTAAGTTCATATAACACCCTAAGTTGGTTTTGCAAAGTGGTTCCTATCAAATTTGTATATACGTTGGATGAGTTTGGTTATGTGACTTATGCATTGGACATATATGTTAAAATCTCCACCTAAATCTTTCGTTTTAACCATTTTTGCTCTAACTTACAAACGAATGTTGATATAACATTAGTATGACATCACTATAGAGTATAAATTGATGACCAAATTATTGATGATATGTAAATATCTTATATTAGTTATTCAAAACCACTCTTTTAAGCTCCCAAATATGCAAAACCACTATCCAAAACTACCTAAGGGGGTAATATCAACGGCATTGCAATGTTTGGAGTGTTGGATGTCCGGTTTTAAAGTTCAAGGTGTTAGACGAGCTTCTATCCAAAGTTTAGGGGGGGTATATGGACCTTTTCCTTTGTTTAATTTACAGAGAAAAAAAACTCCATTAGACAACATGGCACAACATCAAGAAACTATTGAAGTAAGTCAGGACCAAAATGAAAATTATGATCATTTAGCTCTGGAATCTGGCTAGCTTACTGTATTTATGGTACAATCACTTGTCCATGAAAAAGATCATGAATATACAAGCATACAGGTCGGAGTTCATGAGTTAACAGATTAACATCGACTGTTCTGTGCTGTGCTATATATGCGAATGGATAACTACAACCGGACACTCACCCATCTGAGGTAGACATAATGACCGGCAAGCATTGTTCGTTGGCACCGAGTGCGATCACCCTCCAAATCAAGCTATCATGATACATTGCCGCAGGCACCATCGTATCATCCTTGCAAGTTGCCTTCCTCAGCACATCCACATTGTTCAGCACCAGCTTTGGCTGCAAATCACATCACCAACACAATGTATATTACTAGGAAACAGTAGTTAGACCACAATCGCAACCAAACGGATACTGAATTTACCTGAAAGAAATCCACCTCGGCCGCACCCGAGAGCACATCCAACAACAGGCATGGCCAGTCAGTTGCGGAATTGGCCAGTGGCCTCGAGAACTGCCCAGTCCTATTCATCTCCCGCACTGCCTCCTTCCTCCACCCCTCTTGCATCCCGAGCACCTCCTTGGCCACACGCAGCGCTGCCATTGCCTCCTGCATGTACGCCTTCTCCTCCATGGAGCAGTTGGTCGCCTCCCCCTCACCAATGCAGAAGGTAGAGTCGTCCCCACGCGCCGCGGAGGAGGCGGCGAGAACGGCCCTCGCCCACAGCCTCGGGACGGGGTAACCGCCACCGCCGCGGCGGGCGGCTGGCCCCGCGAGGCGTGACAGCGCGGTGTGGAGGCCGTGGGAGCGGGAGAGCGCGGCGAGGACGTCCTTGGACCCGACGGCGCCGCGGAGCACAGCGGTGCGCGCGAGACCCTCAAGCGCGGACTCGAGGCGGAGGCGGAGGTCGGGGAGCGACGGCGCCGGGTCCTCGGCGAGGAGCGACCACGGCGGCGCCGCCGCGGCGGAGGTGGGGGAGTCGGGGCGGAGGAAGTCGACGAAGGCGGCGGCGTTAGGGGGCTCGGACCACTGCGGGAGGAGGCGGCGGAGGAGGAGGGTGGACTTGCCGACGCCGCGGGGACCGTGGAGGATGAGCGGCTGCGGGACGCGCGGGTGGAGCGCGTGGTTGTGGAGGACCGTCTCGAGAACGGGACGCGGGATCACGCGCCACGCGCTGCGGCGGCCGGCCGCTCCGGCGGACGCGGCGGCCATGGCCGGCGGCGGCGCGGGGCGGGGAGGTGGTAGGGTTTTGTGCGGGGTTGCGGCGAAGGAATGGAAGAGAGAGGAGAGGAGAGGAGAGAGCGGGCGGCGGAGGCGAGCACGAGTGGAGACTGACAAGGCCACATCGCGGTGTGTTCGTTGCGGGCCGGGCCGACCGGGTGAGGATACTTCTTCGGTTTGGTACGTGATCGGGATTTTAGCCCATGCAAAACAAGGGCTTTGCTATTTTTATAGAAGGAATAAGTTCGATTTAGATCCCTTAATTTGCCGCCGAGTTTGGAATTCATCCCTTAACTGAAATAGCAGGCCCCAACTCACAATACCTGTCAATTTTGGTCACTGACAGTATAGCATCCGGTTTTAGCTGAGATGGTAAGTGGGATCCACGTGAACACCAACTCTTCTCCCTCCTCTCCATCTCCCACTTCTCTTCTCTCTCCCTCATCTATTTTGCTTCTTCGGAATAAGTCTATTTTGCTTCCTTAACGCTTGCTCCTGATTGAATCATCTCCCTCAACAGCAAAACTGGGTATAACATCTCCTCCATCTCCAAAAACCAGTGCAAAACGATTCCTTTAGCGGTCTACTAAGCGGTTTTCGACGATATGGCAGGTTGACCGGTTTTGACTTGTTGAGTCAGTGGTGAGACTCATATGTCATCCTCATCTCATACCCACACCTCTCCCCTCTCTCTCCAGGCGGCGGTGGCGTGAGTTTGGCGAGGCCGAGACGGCCGGCATCACTGAGGCCTCAAGCGATGGGACGCTAACCACACCATCTCTTAGGTTTCGTGGTCGCACGCTCTTGAGCCATGGCGGAGGTGTTGGAATTTTTATATGGGCTAAGGTCCATATGAAGATTAATTCTTTAGAAAATCACAAAAACCCACCTCATGGGATGGTATGTATAGGGAGTTAGTACCACCTTACCTATTCTAGAAGAGAGAGACCTCCTTATAAGGGAGTATGTTCTCCTAGCTACTTGAGGTGTGTGTGGTGGAGAAAATAAGCGGAACACGCGCTCGCTCGTCTCGCCAGGCCAGGCGGCATGCGCATGAATGGTCCGCCAAAATTGGTTTCGCACCCTTACGCAGATGCGGTCTCCTTTTACAGTTTTGTTTTGCTGCAAAAATTCGATTTTGTTTTTGGAAGCCTAGTTTTTTGAAACATACCGAACAATCCGCAGTTTTGTTTTGCTGCAAAAATTCGATTTTGTTTTTGGAAGCCTAGTTTTTTGAAACATACCGAACAATCCGGTGCGTGGAGTCCGGTTAAGTTACGTGCAACTTAGTCTGGTTTGGTTACGCGGAGTGGAGAACGTGCAGGCACCCTAATCAAGCGTCCTGATTTCTCTATATAAACGGATTCGCTGCCTCCACGCAACACACGTGAAATCAATCTAGGGTTTGCCTCCTCCTCTGTACTGCACCGTCTTTCGTAGTCTACTCCGTCTCGCTCGCCGGCGTGCACCGGTGATCAGGAGAGCAAGTCTCCAGAACCTTCGTCCTCGACATCCTGCACCGGGAGAAAGCGGCAATAAGGTTTTTGGGAGCGCTTCGCGTGACTGCTTATTGTTCGTTCACAACGGCTCGTCTTCCTCTACGCTCGGGTGCTGCGCGTCGTGGTCAACGCTCGGTACCGCGAGTTCTTCCTGCTATGCAACTCGAATGTCCTCGGCAGGGGCGGATCCACCATGGGGGCTGGGGGGTCTCGAGACCCCCCTACCGTCCCTGGGACCATGGAGACCTCCCTAAGCCCCCCCTAAAAATTTCATCCATAGATACTCGGGATGTGGGGGCTAGAGGCTCTTCCTAGTTTATTCAGCCCCCACTATTATTTTTTTCTGGATCCGCCCCTGGTCCTCGGTACTATTTCATTATATTTCGCATATTTGATCTGTTCATGTTTTACTGTTTAGTTTACATGTGTAGATCGAACGATGTGATCATACTAATTTACATTTGCATGATTTATTTATGGAATAAATTAAATTAATATGTGTTTATATATTCAATAGGAGGAAGGTGAGCCGGACCAAGGGAAGTCGTATTGCTTCCGCACCTCCTCCGTGTTGCTTCTTTCCGCCTCGAGCCCAGGAGGAGGGGGGCTGCCGCTGCTCGGTTCCTGCATGCTGTTGTTCGCCTTTCGGCGAGGAGAAGCAGTAGACGACCTCATCAATGCCTAAAGAACTCCGATTACCCGAGGAGCCAGCTGCTCGCTGCCGTGACCATCATAAACCTTCCAGGCAAGTTCTCCTCGTCGGGGTGGCCGCGCGCTCTCACGCTCATCGGTGATGGATCCCTTCTACTTCTTCATGAGCCCGTACCCGGAGGCCGGAGTACACCATCCGTTCCTCGACAAGTTGTTGGCCGAGCTCACCTGTGGTGGCGGCTGCCGCCACCACGACGTGGCCAACCATGTCCATAAGCTCATAGCCTCCCCCAAGCGCAGCTGGCCGGCGAGCTCCGACCTGCGCGTGGAGGCGGCCGACAAGCTCCTACCCGCGCGTGGAGCCGGCGACGAGCTCCTACTCTCACGCGTGCCACAGCCGACGAGCTCCTCCCGGTCGCGCTCCACTGGAGAGCTCCTCACCCTGCACGCACCCACCCGGCAAGCTCTTTCCCAAGCGCGCCGCGGTCAGCGACTCCTCCTCCCGAGCGCTCCGCCTCCATGTCCGCAACCCCGGCCTCGTCCTCCCGCTCCGGTACCACATGGTGTCCGCCGTCGTCTCTTACCGTGACCACATCCTCGGCTCTGCCTACCGCGCGCCCCGAATCCGTCGAGCTCGATTCATCCCTGCGACGGTTGAGCGCGACGTCCAATAACCCGTCGAGGAGCACCCGCGTCGAAGCGCGAGCTCATCGCGTGCGAGGTAGAGTTCGACGAGCCCGTCACGAACGGTGCGGCGGCGGTCAAGGCCGAGCTTGGCCACGTGGGCGTGCACGACCATGTGGGCTCGCCGAGCACCGGATGCCTTTCTCACTGCCGACACCGCCGGAATAGATGAAACAGAGGATAGAGAGGGAGAGAAAGGGGTGAGGAAGAAGATAGAGTGAGGACCCAATGACATGTGGGTCCCACCGCTGACTAAGCGAGTCAACCCCATTCAATCTGTCACATCAGCAGAAACCACTTCGCAAACCGGCGAAGGAGTCGATTTGCACCGATTTTCGGAGATAGGGTAGGTGTTATACCCGATTTTACGATTGAGAGAGGAAAAATAGACTTATTTCTACTTCGGTTTGGTACGTGATCGGGATTTTAGCCCATGCAAAATGAGGGCTGTGCTATTTTTTTAGAAATAGAACTGTTGGAATAAGTTCACTTTCATCCCTTAATTTATCACCGAGTCTAAAATTCGTCGCGAACCATAATACCAGTTACGACGTCGCATCCCTCAACTCTCAAAACCAATGTAAATAAGTTCTAAGGTGGTTTAAACAGCAGTTTCAGCTGACATGACACTTAAAAGTCAGAAAAACCTGTAGGACCCACGTATCAGTGAGTATATATGACTTAAAAAAATGTGTGGGACCCACATTGCCGTGACACCCTCCAACCTCCCCCTCCTCTCCAGCCTCCACCTTCCTCGCGCCGAACCCCCTCGCCGCGGTCCTGCCACTCCAGCTCCCGTACACCTCGTCCCCCGAGCACTCCCGCCAGCTGCCACAGGGATTAACCCACCACGCGCTACTCGGCAGCTGCCATCTCTGGAAGGGCGCCCTACCGCTTGAACTGAGCAGTTCGGTCGTTCTGGATGGCAGCTGGCGGGAGTGGTAGGGAGACGAGGTGTACGGGAGCTGGAGCAGCAGGACGGCGACGAGGGGGTTCGGCGTGAGGAAGGTGGAGACTGGTGAGGAGGGGGAGGTTGGAGGGTGTCACGGCAATGTGGGTCCCACATATTTTTTTATATTTAACTCATACTCACTAATAAGTGGGTTTTACATTTTTTTTTGACTTTGCCATGTAGGCACCATGTTAGTTGAAACCACCGTCCAAACCACCTTGGGACCTTATTTGCACTGGTTTTGTGAATTGAGGAACGTGACATATCTGATATTACGGTTTCACGATGAATTTTAAGATTCGGCGATAAATTAAGGGACCTAAAGTGAACTTATTCCAAAACTATTTTAGGTCCCCTTTGATTCAAAGAAAAGTAGAGGAATTTTGGAGGATTTTATTGCTATGGGATTTTTCCTACATGACTCTTTGAATCAAAAGGATGGAACAAAATTGAATCCTATGAAATTTCTATGTAATGCCTAATGCCATACAAGTTTCGGAGGAAATATAACATGAGGTAGAACCTCATGGAAACTTTCATTTGAGTTTTTATCTCTCCTCTAATTTCTGTGTTATTCCTATGCTCCAATCAAACGATCATTTTTGTGTTTTTCCCATATTTTGCAATCTTTTGTTTTACGGTTAAATTATTGTTAAAATGTTGTGTTCTCCCTATTCCTATGTTTTTTCAATTATGCTATTTAAAGGGGCGCACAGGGATCAGTCAGTAACATATAGTTATTAAGACTGGACAGGGAAAAAACCAAAGCCTCCTTTGGTCTTATACGGATAAAAGACCGGTTCAATAATGTTTTTTTATCCTGCCAAAAAGTTGTGGATATACATTTTCATTTTTTTTATCTGGTCAATAACATGTCAAACAACCACGGTTCAATAGGTAGGGTGCTAAACTTTAATCTAAAACAATTCAATTTAAGAATCTAAAAGTTTAATCTAAAATATCATGATCCCTCTTTTCCTTTAGCCTCAACCATCGTGCCCTCCCCTTACCTGCTGCTTCGGAGAGGTCGGCATGAGCCTGATCTAGCGCGCAGTAATGGCAGCGACAAAGATGACGAAGAGACCGAGTCCCACGGCTAGAGCAGCAGACGACGACCGACATTCTGGCCCCTAGCAGCGCCTCAGTCGACATCGTTGCAAGTAGCGACGGTAGGGTTTGAGGAGCTAGGGCACCACTGCATGGTGGGAGAAAGGACATAGGGAGGGATGGAAAGATAGCTGAAGACGGAGTTGGGATAGGGATTTTCGGGCACCAACGAGATGGGGAAGGAGCCGGCGGGAGAAGGGATGAGGATTCCAGGCGTCGGCTCAACAGAACGATGGGGACAAGGATTTGTCGGTCAAATGGCAATGAGCAGATATAGAGGGAAATAAGAGAAGAGGGGTGGTCTATTTGATGCAGTGTTTCTTGTTTCCCACCCTTACGGGCCTGATAGGCTGAGGGCGTGCATTGTGGGCACATATGTACGAAGGAAAAAAAGTCTAATTTGGTTCCCTCAAATGTAGGTCGGATGTTATTCGTGTATCTCAACCACAAGACCGGGTATAACGACTCCTTAACTCCTAAAACCGTGCAAAATGACTTCTTCAACTGTTTTAAGAGCGGTTTTCACTGACGTTGTGACCACGTGGTAGCGCAGTCATCGAATAAATTAATAAATAGACATGGATCCCACATGTAAGAAACTACCACGTCTTCTTCCTCCATCACTCCCATCTCCCCTCTCTCTCACGAGCACTCTAGCTGGGAGCCATCGTCGCCCCACGTTGGCTGCCCTTAGCACGTCATCACTGGGAGGGTGCCCTCCACCTCCTACTCCAGTGCGTGGGCGCCACGCTACCTCCGAGCCAACGGCGTCGTTGGTGACAAGGGCTTCGTAAAGCATTGGCGATGCAAGGCAACTTGTCTACGCCTAAAAAAATATTTCCTTAAATACAAACACTAATCACTGGTATCGAATAGATTGAGCTGCGTTCACTTCACGTACAACCATGAACCTTGTTTGGGTGCGTTCACAAAGACCTGGCTGTGATGCGCACCAGTCCCTTGGTTCCATTTTAAGATTCCCTCACACTAGTACTTCATTTAGTTATTCAGAGGAGAATTTAAAAACACATATAGATTAGTATATGCAATGTCAACTTGGCAAGCCATTTTGCCCAGCTTCACCGGTCAGTGATAATTTTAAAGATGCTTCGAGTTGGGTAAACAAAAAGAAACTATACCAAACTAGATAAGGATCTGTTGAGAATGCTGGAAGAGATTGAATCACATGAACCAGGAAAAAAAGAGTAATCGAAATGTGGGTGTAAATGACTTTTTATTTAGCTTGCGGAACAATGTAAATCAGAATGTTTTGGTAGAAAATGACGTTTGTAAACACTTCAATTTCTATGTGATAATATCATGTTCTTAAGCTATCCTAAAGTCCGGACCCCTAATCAAAGCAATCTATATTTGAGAGCTCATTAATTAACAAGAAACCGGTTGAGGTTGATGTGTTGCCTAGAAAATATATATAGCCGGACACTAATCAACAAACGGTGCTTACAAAATAAAATGATCTAATGCATTTAGGAAAAATCTGCCTATTTATTTTATATTACCATATTTGGAGGAAAATAAAGAAGATTGAATATTTGCTTGCTACAAATGCTAATATTACTAAAAAATATTCTACAAAATATTTAACCTAAAAATGCACTATACGTAACAAAAGAATTCAGATTAAAAACTAACAAAGCAATATACAATGTCAAAATTATGTATAGAACTAATACTAGAAGAAAACTAAATTACATAAGCATTTTAATTCAAAATATTAAATAAGTTTATAATATGTAAATTTATAATAATACAAAGTAAACAACTGAATTTTGTTGTGATGGTGTCGAAATAATTTCATATGAATATTGTAAGTGAAATCCCTTAAAGGTGTGTTATAATAATATATGCTATTCATATATTAAAATCACAATGAATTCTGGGTTGTATTGCCCTTAGGAAAATATTTTTAGCCCATTTTGATAGCTGAGGTGTGCAATATAGACTTATTTTTTTAAAATTTTTTTCATAAATATAAAATAATATTAAATATTCTAAAGTAATTTACATGACTTGGGATCTTCTTTGCACAGGTCTTCTTATAGGTTTTTTTAATTAAGCTACAAGGACCTCATGGCAGTAATTTATAAGTTAGTGCCCTTAAATGTAGGTCGGATCTTATTCGTGTATCTCAACCACAAGACCGGGTATAACGACTCCTTAACTCCTAAAACCGTGCAAAATGACTTCTTCAACTGTTTGAAGAGCGGTTTTCACTGACGTTGTGACCACGTGGTAGCGCAGTCATCGAATAAATTAATAAATAGATATGGATCCCACATGTAAGCAACTACCACGTCTTCTTCCTCCATCACTCCCATCTCCCCTCTCTCTCACGAGCACTCTAGCTGGGAGCCATCGTCGTTGACTGCCCTTAGCACGTCATCACTGGGAGGGTGCTCTCCACCTCCTACTCCAGTGCGTGGGTGCCACGCTGCCTCCGAGCCAACGGCGTCGTGGGTGATAAGGGCTCCGTAAAGCATTGGCGATGGAAGGCAACTTGCCTACCCCTAAAAAAACATTTCCTTAAATACGAGCACTAATCACTTGTATCGAATTTGAACTTGAGTATACAAGTTTCATCACTATAAGCTCAAACAGATTGAGCTGCGCTCACTTCACGTACAACCATGAACCTTGTTTGGGTGCGTTGACAAAGACCTGGCTGTGATGCGCACCAGTCCCTTAGTTCCATTTTAAGATTCCCTCACACTAGTACTTCATTTAGTTATTCAGAGGAGAATTTAAAAACACATATAGATTAGTATATGCAATGTCAACTTGGCATGCCATTTTGCCCTGCCTAACGGGTCACTGATAATTTTGAACATGCTTCGAGTTGGGTAAACAAAAAGAAACTAGATAAGGATCTGTTGAGAATATATGCTGGAAGAGATTGAATCACATGAACCAGGAAAAAAAGAGTAATCGAAATGTGGGTATAAATGACTTTTTATTTAGCTTGCGGAACAATGTAAATCAGAATGTTTTGGTAGAAAATGACGTTTGTAAACACTGCAATTTCTATGTGATAATATCATGTTCTTAAGCTATCCTAAAGTCCGGACCCCTAATCAAAGCAATCTATATTTGAGGGCTCATTAATTAACAAGAAACCGGTTGAGGTTGATGTGTTGCCTAGAAAATATATATAGCCGGACACTAATCAACAAATGGTGCTTACAAAATAAAATGATCTAATACATTTAGGAAAAATCTGTCTATTTATTTTATATTACCAAATTTGGAGGAAAATAAAGAAGATTGAATATTTGCTTGCTACAAATCCTAATATTACTAAAAAAATATTCTACAAAAAATTTAAACTAACAAAGCAATATACAATGTCAAAATTATGTACAGAACTAATACTAGAAGAAAACTAAATTACATAAGAATTTTAATTCAAAATATTAAATAAGTTTATAATATGTAAATTTATAATAATACAAAGTAAACAACTGAATTTTTTTTGTGATGGTGTGGAAATAATTTCATATGAATATTGTAAGTGAAATCCCTTAAAGGTGTATTATGGAATAAAAGGGTGAATAAAAGTTAGCAAGATTTCGTTCCAGTTATAAAATGAATAAGTTCATATTACACCCATCTCCTGTTGCCTAAAAAATACCCTCATGGACAATATAGCCCAGTTTTAATGCCCCCCCCCCCCCCAAATTTTTAACATCCAAATATATGTTCTTTTACTTTTTGACATTTACCGGTAACTGGTGCCATACAAGTAAAAAATATATGCTATTCATATATTAAAATCATAATTAATTCCGGGTTGTATTGCCCTTAGGAAAATATTTTTAGCCTATTTTGATAGCTGAGGTGTGCAATATGGACTTATTTTTTTAAATTTTTTTTCATAAATATAAAATAATATTAAATATTCTAAAGTAATTTAGATGACTTGGGATCTTCTTTGCACAGGTCTTCTTATAGTTTTTTTAATTAAGCTACAAGGACCTCATGGCAGTAATTTATAAGTTAGTGCCTTCCTGTAATATTGCCTCGGCATGGTTGACTAAACCTTTTCCCAAGAGGTAGCAATTGCAAACACATCGGGCAAAGAAAAAAAAGCAACTGCGAACAGATATAATGAAATAAAGAGTACATTAAATATACATTGATCCACACTCTTACTGTAAAGACATGAATAACAAATTAGGCTGTATAAAAGTTTTTTTTTTTGAGAACTAGGCTGTATAAAAGTTACTCATTTCAAGTGCAGGCCACTCTCGCTGCTTCTATTAATTTGTAAGCCTCAAGTTTTCCTTCCTACCTCACCCCATATCTTCATGTGCTCTCAAGTGCTTTGATTCCTAGATTCTGCATCCCGATTTCTACTTCACACGCATCCAACGCCACGGTGTTACAGCTAGCTACTTGAGCCTTTCTTAAGAAGAACTCACAAAGTAAGTAGACACACCACTCTGTTTGGTCTTGTTTTAAGGGCTTTTTTTTTTTTGTTCCTCATGTTCTCCAAATCTAAGTGCCAGCATATACGATACTAGTTCCTAAGAAGAATATGGAAAATCAGCTTGTCTATTATTAGGTGTTATGCAGAGGGGGAAAAGAAAGGAAGTCTTCTGTTTTATGTTACTACCCTTTTCACCTTCATTTTGCCTTGAAATTTGTACATTCTCATGGTGTTTCTGCAGTAGCCCAAAAGATGTTCCTTTAAGCCAATTCAAAAAAAGAAAAAAATAGCTGCCACACTTCAGTCTTTCCTATTGTGTTGCTCAGGAAAGGTTATTATTTCCTCTTTTCAAAAAGGAGTAATTTTCAGTTTGCACCAATTTTGTCAGAAAAGAAGTCGCCATTTGTACTCTTGTTACGAGGGTGATAACATACCCCTCTTCGATAGTTTTGGGGTGTGATTAATTTTACCAGTTTACAGGTTCAAAGATAACTATACAACAAGTTTTGCACAAAAAGTGGGGCAGAGTAGAATGAGTCCAGTTCATTTGGAAGAAATAGAAATCAAAACAATTTGCAATAAGCAAGGTCTGGACCAGACTATGTCTTCTTCTCGTCACGACACGAGGAGCTCAGGGTTGCCGAATGGTGATGGCACAGAACAATTGCCTTCTCAAGGTATTTCAGTTTCCAATATGGAATTAGTGTTGCGTTTAGTTAGGTGTGTATGTTG
The DNA here is from genome assembly GCA_000573905.2 of Oryza punctata. NCBI lineage: Eukaryota > Viridiplantae > Streptophyta > Magnoliopsida > Poales > Poaceae > Oryza > Oryza punctata. The sequence goes on along the minus strand of CM002496.2, from coordinate 12,155,883 downwards.
CACTGCCTCATATTTAAGGGTTGTGTGCATGTTTCTGATGCAATGATTTGTTTCTTAATGCAATAATTTGGGTTGGAAATGAGTGAGTACTTCTTCTCTCTTAACTTTCTTTACTTGACTTCTGTAGAACCAGAAGTGGTTTCGACTACTAGCGTTGTTGACGATGCAATGCCAGTACAACCCATAAACACATTTTCTCCTATGGTTAAGATTGTGGTGAAACCAAATGAGGAGTTGAATTCACCATTCTTGGTAAAGCGCCATCTACTCCTTAAGAGACAAGATCCTAGTATACTAGACAAAGTGTACAAGTTGACTAGAGCTGTGACTGATAAAGAGTCAAGAAAGTAAGTGTGTAATTTGTGTCCTTCAAACATTTGTTACCTCTGTTTTAAATTACTTGTCGTTCTGACTTTATCGTAAGTCAAACAATGAATTTCTAAAAATTTGTACAGTTTAACGTCGTAAATTTTTAGTTTCATTATGAGAAATTCTTTCATAATATATGATTCATGTAAAAAATATAGAATTATAGAAATTGATGATCAAAGTTAGGAGTGTTTGACCTATATGAAGTTTTATTACTGCAGTCATGACCTGCCCTATTATTAATTGTATTGCAGGGCTGTTTGGGTATCAAGCAACCTGTCGATCAATTTAAAGCTTGTAGATATCCAGGAAACAATAAAGCCTGAAGGAGTCATGGGTATAAATTGCATCAACTTGGCTGTTAGAATTATGGCAAGACAGGATGCTGAAATTTTCAAAAACACAGAATGTCTGGGTTGGAGGCATTATGTTGATTCAAAATGGTCGGTAAGTTTGCGCGAGTTCGCCTTGGGATGTTCTTGCCGGTATATAATTCCGAGTTCTCTACTCTTCTGCTAGTGTCATAGTAACAACTATTTTTGTTCATTGTTCCATAGCCATACATCAATGATCCCAACAATCTGAGGGACGAGTATTCCCGTTTGTCTACTATGTATGATCCTTCAGGTTCACATCTGGTATGATCCTATTCTATCCAAATTGGGTGGAACTGAAAAACCTCTTGCTAATCTCTTGTCATCCAATTGGTCCGTCGATCAAATTTAAGTTACAAAATGCAACCAGGAAATTACCAAATTGAATCTGAACAATTTTTTTTTTTGCTGAATGTGTATATATAGGTATTAATCCCTGTATCATCTGATGGCCACTGGACACTATATGCTTTCAACATGCGTGATAAGAAGCTCTGTATTCTGGATTCTCGACGAGATACCAGTGAAGGCGGTGATGAGGATCCTGTAAAGCGTCATGAGAAAATCCGAAAAGCTGTCTGCGATGCTCTTAACAAAACGATGGATGTTGATTTCAATTTTCTCTCTTGGAAATATGAGTTTCCTAAAGTGCCTAGGCAACAGAACAGGTGTCACTCTAACACAGCTTTTGCTTAATCTTCTCCCCGTTTTATTATGAGTATATGTTTTACTGCGTGATAAGTGATCAACTCATTTCTCCCTATGATTTGTTTCTAGTTATGACAGTGGATTCTTTGTATTCAATTTTATGCGATTATGGGATGGTCATCGACTGATTCGGTGGTTTTCAACTGTAAGTAATATTGCCCGGAGATTTTTTTTTTTTGAGGGAATAATGCCTGGAGAGTTAGTTTTCATTGGAATACATATTCAGTAACTATCGTCATTAATTTTGTATATGTATCATCTTGTTAGGAAACAAAGGAGTTGCGGAAGAACTTTCTAGCATACATAATTTCCAGCACGGATGATCATTCAGCCATGCCTACTAATGTTTCTGAGTTGATCAAAAAGCTCCCTGGTTAGACACATCAGAATTTCCATTTTTTTTGTGTGTTGTCATAGCACAAATGAACTTTTAGATATAAGCGCAAATGAAATTTCAGTGAAAAAGATATAAAGAATGAGAACATTTTATAACTTCAAAGATTTGAGATCCTAAATTCCTAAAAAAGTGATAAATAAATTTGCATTATCCTGAAAAGGCAAACAAAAGATTTGTGCAGTACATAATTTCAGTCGTGAAACCATATCTAATTTAATCTGGCTTGTTCCTTGGAAAGCCATTCCATTTACTCCCTCCTCTCCCTCTATCTAAACTGTAGTGTATTCCTAAAAAACCTATAGTGTATTTTGACTATGAGATGCTTATATGTTAGTCCAGTAAAAAAAATTCTAAGAAGTGGTGGGCTCCACCTATCAGGTGGCTCTCCTTCTCTCTTCAAGCCCGCCGGTACCTACCCACTCAGCTGCCACCTAAAATCGGTTTACTTGTCTCAACTGAGATCTGTTTTCATTCATCGCCTCCTCTACGTGTGTCGTCTCTTCCAAGCTCCTACTTCCAAAGCTTCGTCTTCCCCACAAGCATTCCCTCGTCAGAGCATTCCCTATTTGTGGTCCACCTTCATTAAGCTTCACCTCCTTCGAGGCTTTCTCCACGAGCCTTGCGCCCTTGCCCCCACGGAGCTCCTCCTCTCTGTGCTGCATTCTTCCTCCACCGTGTCCTTTATGAACTTTGTTGAAGTGGTGTCTTTCCTAATTGGGCTCTACCGATGTCTCTTCCACAAGCACGGTGGTGGAAACAGTTAGCATAGAGAGAACTAGTAAGGTGGGGATACCATACTTTAATTTTTTAATAGTTATAAAAGTTTAGAATGGTGTCCAGGATGTAAGTCATGTTTTCAAGTTTAAGATAAACATGGTAGTTAAGGAGGTAATATTGACCGGTTCTTTCTTAATAAAAGGTCAATCGGAGGTATATTGAGCTGTTCCTTTCTTTAGATGATGAAATAATCAAATAATTTAATGCTATTAAAAATACTCCCTCTGATCATAATACGTCATCCACAGTGAAAAGTTGGATACTTTCGTCATCAATAAACTTTAAAATAATTTGAAAACATAAACATCTTACTTGTCGAGAAAAAAACATAAAAATGTTATGGTAGTTTTGTCCTGAAAAGTACTTTCATTATCTCACAAACCTATTCAATTCTAAAAACTTAACTCACATAGAAACTTTATGGCCAAAATCATACCCAAAAGATTGAAAGAAGTCAAACGGCACATATTTACGACGAGAGGGAGTAACTCAAGTTTGAACAGAATCGCATTAATTTGTCAGTATCATAGCAAACTGAATGCTAGCATGTATCCCTTGATACATAGACCAATGCACGTCTCATCGTGTTATTACATCCTCCATATTCATATAAGTATTTTATAAATGTTAAACTTAATAGATTTTGATTAACAATTAGTCTATTGCAAGTACATTTAACATATAGACAAAAGTTACTATATTGGTAAATTCAAAATTTTAAATTGCTTTCACATGAAGTTGGTTTTATAAATATTAAAAATATTTATACTGAGACACGATAAATATTGAAAGTATGTTTTACGAGTAATCAGTTAATTAGGATTTCTCAAAAATATTATAAGCCCTACATCGTTACATGGCTCCAATGATATAGTTTTCGTCTTGCCGAAAGTAATAACTTAATGATATGATTGATATCCTTGGTATTCTTTGTTTAGGGGAAACAATGATGGATGTTAAGCTATTAGAGGCTGCACGGGCAGGCAACGCAGATGCATTTTCTGAACTTATAGATCCTTCAAGAAGTACTAACCATCAGCACTTCAGATCTGCCTCCTGTTCTTGTGTTCTTTTCCGGCGCACATCATCTAGCAGCTACTGTCTCTGTTTTGAGTGCACATCCTCACGCCATTCCGATCAAGAAAAGGATCCAAAGAAGCATAGTTCACAGGACATGCTTCAATTTATTCAGGGTGTGACGGTTGAAGGTGATGGAGTGCTCCACATTGCTGCAAGCTTTGGTGTTGTGGAACCTGTTAAGACCATCTTGGAAGGGAAGAATGCAGCCATCGCAACTGTGCTTCTGCAAGCTGAGAACAACAAAGGAGACAGGCCCCTGCACCGCGCAGCCACCAAAGGTAGACTGTACCGATACCGTTTCCGTAAACTCATATAATAATAATAGTAATATTTTTACGGACTTTTACTGTTAACAAAATTTAGTTTTTCTGAATTTTGACAGCGTCACATTGAAGTATTTAGTTAAATTCATAAATATGAATATTACCTGACCGTTTCAGATCGTCTCCGTGAGAATAATTAAACAATGATATAATTTTTGATCATTTCCGACCGTTTTAACCCTAACCACAGGGAGTAAAGTTACGGTCAAACTCATTGTCGACGAGGCTAGGAGAATCATGCCTGAATCCGATACTTTTGTGTGGTTTCTGCGTGCGAAAAATCTCGACGGCCAGACGTGCTTACACGAGGCCGTGCGCCTCGGCCACAAGGATGTTGTGGAGTATTTGGTTTCGGAAGATGCAGGTTTGGGGGTTCCAAGCCGATCAAGGAACATCCCGTTGCCGCTGGTGCAGATAGTGGACAACGAGGGCATTTCTGCGCTCTACTTGGCGACCACTTTACGCAGAGTTGACATTGTTCAGGTGCTCATCACAGGAACTATACCCTCAACAATTCCATCCTATTATGGGCCCGCAGGGAAAACAGCTTTACATGCTGCTGTTCTCTTCAGCGAAGGTACAAACTCGGTCTAATGTTCACTGTTAAGTTTTGCAATGTTTATTACAAGACATCTCACCCTTTAGTAGGCTAATACTCCCTTCGTTTTTATATTATAAATCCTTCGATTTTTTATCTAGTTAAAGTTTTTCTAGGTTTAAAATAGCAATATCTATAACACCAAATTAGTTTCATTAAATTTAACATTAAATATATTTTTTGTGCTATTGTTACTATATTTTTCAATAAACTTAGTCAAACCTAAAGAAATTTGATAAAGAAAAAATCGACTTATAATATAAAATATTATAAAACAGATTAAGTATATCTTAAATTGTCTGCAGACCAAAGCACCATTTGCTTCTTTTGAGTACTTCAATAGTCAGTTCTATACGGAGTTTTCTCCTTCATGCATAATTTACTATCATCATTATAAATCACTCCCTTTGTTTTTTAAATACATGATATCGTTGACTTTTAAACATAACGTTTAACTATACATTTTATTTAAAAGTTTAAGGCATATATAAAATAAATATAAGTTTAAAGTATCTTTATATGATAAAATAAATCCTAACAAAATAAATTATACTTGCACAGTTATTTTAAAAAGCCGAATGGTCAAACCTAATTAATTGTACTATTTCAACTGCCCTTGTTTCATCCTTTTTTATTTCTTGTTATGGCTTTCACAGTTTTTTCACTTCTACTACACTCACGCATTTGACATAGCAAGAGACATATATATGCACAGAAAGACAGTTAACTAATATTGTAAATCTCAATTGCAGAACTGAGTAACACACTGGTGAATTGGAACCATAGTCTCATAAAGATCCCAGATGAATCTGGGAGCAACCCACTTCACTATTTGGCAGACGGGAAGTATACTATTGGACCCAGATGCATTTCTATTACTAAACTTCTCCTTGAGAAGGATCTATTGTCAGGCTACTCTGAAGATTCAGAGGGCTCATTGCCCATTCACATTGCTGCTGCAAATGGTACGCTTGGCATCATTGTTCAATTGATAAAATTTTGTCCTGGCTGTGAGTCAACATGCAATGCTTCTGGCCAGACAATTCTCCACATCGCTGTCCAAAGGGAAAGCTATGATGTGGTGCGATTTGTTTGTTCGAATGAAAGGTTCAAAATGATTCTGAATATGACGGATAACGATGGAAATACAGCACTTCATTTGGCTGTACAGAAGGGACATAACAAGACTTTTGGCATTTTAATGGGATGCAAGAATGTCTCTTTAAGTATCAGAAACAAAAATGGGTATACGCCTCTTGATCATGCCGTACTGAACAAAACAAGCGGACTGACGTATGCCACGTATTGGCCAGTATGTCCTATTAACCCCCTCCCCCTCTTTGATTTTGCATTTCACTCATATTCCCTTTCTGAAATGAGATTTTTTTAATCATATTCCATTTCTACAAAATTCACTACAAATATAAGTCTGTGGTTCACGTGTAGCGCACATGGTACAATCAGCTCCTGATTTGCAATCTTGAACTCAATTTAATTTTTAGTTCAGACACTAAATAAACATAAAATTGATGAAATGAAATTGATGATATATCATATAGTGTCATGTCACATTTATATTTTCTACTTGAAACATAAAATGTGTTAAAATAAATTAAAAATCTAGTTTGAATTGTAACATTTAGAAAAACAAATTGTTGCTTTGTTTCAAAAGAAAAGAACGGAATTGTAATATTTGTGTTTTTTTTGCTCTTGGAAACTAAATTAGTTTTTTGTAATGATAAACTAAATTGGAGTCAAGGAGAAGTGAAATTTAGATAGCTAATTTTGTATATAGTTGGAACAAAAAAATTACTGATTAATTAGTACACTTCCCACGCTATGTGACAATTATGTACCTTGGGCAATTAGAAGTTTAGAACAACGAAAAAGTGTTGTCGAATTTCCCTAATTTGATTGGTGTTTCACATATTCTCAACAAAGTAATTCAAAGGTACTCTGTCTTGGCATAAATATTTGATGCATAGAATAAAATTCAGTCAATCTTTAAAATCTTTAACCATGATCAATATTTCGAATGGTTAGTTTACAAAAGTACTGTCCGTAAATTTACCTCTCAAAGTACACTATGTTGTAAACTTATTAGATTTTATAAACATATTCTACTAATGTAAGAATTTATGGTTAAAATTTCGAAAGTATGATTGAATCTTGTCATAAATGTCAAATATCTAACACCAGAAGTAATCTTAGGTGTGAAGACATGAATATGTATGTTAACAACTAATTACATCATATGGTATGAATTACTATTATTTTTCCCGTAATTATATCAAAGATGCAAACACATCACACCACTATGCACTTACATCATACCGTGTATGAATTATGAAATATATCGTAATGTGAAAAATATAGATTAATTCATTAATAGGGGGAACATGGATTTTCATGTCTTATGGAGTTACTTTCCATGATATTTCTGAAGGGTCACCAGCGATGGATATGCAATACTTTGCTCGCTGCTGAAGCTGATTTTGGCACATTTCGTGCGGACCACTTGTCCAGCAAGATCCCAGAACAAGCCAAGGCTGACAGGGAAGCATTCTCCGATAGACTGAGCAAATCTGCCGCGGTCATGGCCACATGCGCGGCTCTGCTTTTCAATGCGGCACTTAACATCTTTTTGAATGTGCAAGCCATCTACCAAAACAGTAACACCAACAACAACAACAATGCAACTCAAGGAAGCGATCAGCTCAAGCTAATTCAGAAAGTTAAGAAACTCAGTGGAGACTCATTGAGTATCTCTGCATGTGCCATCCTTTTATTTGCGATTGCTGGATTTCCCATCTTGCCCGGTGTCATAGGACGCACCTTTGCTCTTATTTTGGGGCTAGGGGTGCTCATTGGGTCATCCATGATTAGCCTGCAGGCATTAGCAGCACGACTTGACCTAGCTAAAGTTTATGGCACTGGAATTGGCGCCTTCTGCATTATATTTTCATTGTTATGCGTAACGTTGTGCACCAACCTATTGCGGAAGATAGTGCAACATGTGCGTCCACTATGGGCTAGGTGTGGTCCCTATGGATTCTTCCGTAGCATTTTAAATGTGCGCAGAGCTCAAAACTACTCTGCCATTCCGTTGTTGCAGGTTTGTGCCTTGATCGAAGTCTTACTGCTGACATGTCTTGTTATGAGTTCCAGTCTGCAAATTGTGATAAAAAATTTTCCAATATCACTATAACTAATTAGGAGGTGACATGGGTAGTAAAACACAGCTTGGAAGTGTGATATTGTGTTTCCCTACAAGAGGCGTGTGTTGGCGGTATGTGCATGTACATGTGATATGCCAAAACTATATATGTACTCGTATAATGAAATAAATTTGAACTGTTCTAATTCCATTTGTATTATTGTGTCACCGGAACAAATAGCCCCGCCAATTAACAAATAACAGCACACTAGCATTCATTGAGAATTATAGCCTGCAATCCATTGTACTGCCTTTGCAGTGGAGGATGGCTGAGCTCAACGAGGCAGCGGAGGTTTGGGTGGGGTGGGGCGGCTAGGGAGCTGGTGCGGGTGGTGGAGGTGGGAGTGGCGGAGGTGGGGGCTAGGGGCTAGGGTGGCTATGGAAGGTTGGAGGATGGGGCAGCTTGTGGCGGAAGTGGGGGGCTAGGGGCTAGGGCGACTGGTGGAGGCGGATTGAGGTGGACTCTGCGCCGGCACTGCGAGGCGAAGACCTAGGTGGCGACGGCGACGCTGCCACGTGGTGACCCAGGCGGCGGCGCCTTGAAGAAAGGGCGGCGTGGCAGCGCCGCGCGGGAGAAACCGGAGGCGCCTGGAGGTAGCGTCGCCGGGAGAAATCGGAGGCGGCACCTGGAGGTAGCACCGCCGGGGGAAATCGGCGGTGGCGTCTGGAGGCGCGATTTGGTGCTTGGGGGCGGCGGGGTGCGATGCGTGATGGAGTGGCGGCGGGGACAGGCGATGGCGATATGGATGATGGATAGATGGGTGCATGTTAGGGGTTTTGAAAATAAGAGGAGAGATAAAATGTTGGGTGAAATGTTGGCCTGAATGCTGCAAAACCATCGCGCGCGCCACCCACGCGCGCCCGCGCCCTCGCAACGAAATATTTGGCTCCCAAAATTAACTTTGCCGACCGAGGAGGTATCGTTACACTTTTGCCGACCGACCATCAGCCTCAAAAGTTTACTATTGCCGACCGACAGTTTATCAGGAAAAAATTACACAATTACCGACCGATAGTTAGCTAAGTAAATTAGAATTCGCAACCATCTGTTCGTCGAAAAGTTATACCGACCGACTGTCGATTGGTATACATGGATCATTCCCAACTGAAGTTGAATGGGAATTCTAGGACATGGTGTAGTGGATGTTTGTGTTAAGCGTGTTACTTTAAAACTCCGTAAAATCTCTCCTTTAATTTGCGATGGCATCTTCTTTCATGTGAGATGTTTCAATCATATCTTGAACCTTGTTGCTCAAGATGGTCTGAAACAAATCGCAGAAGTTGTATCAAATATCAGAAATACTATTTCAATTTTGAAGCACTCGCCACTACAGTTTGAGGCATTTCAGAAGTGTGCCTTAGAAGATAATTTGGGTAACACAAAGGGCCTTTCCATATATACTCGTACAAGATGGAACTCCACATTTCTCATGTTGGAGAATGCTATCTACTATAGAAATTCTTTTGATAGGTTGTTTCTTCGGCATGGTAGAAAGTATGCAAAGTGTGCTCCCACTAAGGTAGACTGGTCTATGGAAATAGCATTATGCAAGTGCTAGAAACCATTCTCTGGTACTACATATCCAACAGCCAATCATTTTTTTGGTAAGTTTTGTTCCATCAAGTTTTCTATTGGTGATTGGTGTAAGAGTACAGATGGAACAATAAAAACGATGGCAAACTCTATGCAATCTAAATATGACAAGTACTGGGAGAAGTCGAATGTGGCTCTTGTTGTTGCATGCTTCCTTGATCTACGTTACAAAACAATTTCAATAGAGTACTATGGTATGAAGATTTATGGTTCAGAAGCTGCAGAAAAATTTGATGAGTTCAATAGGGTTATCAAAAAATTGTTTGATGTTTATGCTACTAGTGCATCTGCAACATCAAACAACAAAGGTGCTGAAGTGCATGTGCCTCAACTTCAAATTCCATCTAAGCCTGTTGATAGTACTGATGAGTTTGATGATATCTTTAATGAGAATGACAGTAGCAATGATCATGAGCAATATCTTCAAAGATTTTTGCTTGAGAGAAGTCAGCCAATTTGTAGTGATAAAACCATGTTACAAATTTACATGGAACAACCACTGTTACCATGGACTTCCATTGATCCATTTGATATTTTATCTTGGTGGAAGCTCAAACAAGCAGAATTTCCTATCCTCTGCAAACTTGCTCGTGATTTGTTATGTATTCAAGTGCCAACTATTGCTTCTGAGTCGGCATTTAGTGCTGGTTCCCGTGTTGTTGATTCATTTTGCACCTATCTTGATCTAGAGGTCGTGCAAGCTTTAGTTTGCACCAAAGATTGGAATAAAGCAGCTAAGAATGGTACACTTCGGGTACACTTCGCCTCTATGTTCATTTCTTATGTGGCCATTCCTTCTTGTATATATATGTATAGCTGATCCATGATCTGATCTGGCATCATTCTTAGGTTACAAGAACCGGGTTATCATCAATGAGTTGGACATTGAAAGCATAGAGAGGCATCTCGCAAACTTATTGATAGTGGTGAGCTATTTTCTTATTTTACCTATATGAATATTTGTCTTAATATGACAACAATATTATTCGACTCCTGTAGGAAAAAGAGAAGAATAATGATGACATGGAGCAAGATGATGTTTTCATGGATGAAATGGATGAATGATGATGTTGCAGCCTCCAGACATTGGATTGCAAGTTTACTAAAAATTGCTTTTGGGCTAATTACTATGTTGATCTTATCTGTGTTACCTATAGAACTTGAACTCAAGATGTGTTGAACTTTTCAACATGTTTCCTGTTAAACACGATGCACTTTGTTTAATCTGTGATGTGTCCTATAATGATGAATATTTATATTAAATTAGATAAATATATGTGGTGCATTTGTATTTACAAGCAGTTTGAGTGGTCTCTATATTCCAAGAAATATTTATTCTGTATTCGTGTCCGATCATATTCGATCCTTATTCGTATCCGCAATAATTCGTATTCATTTCCGTATCCGAGTTATTCATATTTGTTTCCGTATCCACCTAAAAATATGGAAACGAATACGGTAAAAGTAGTATCTGTCTATATTCGCTCAGTTTTAACCCCTAGCTGAGGACCTTGTCACAACCTCTAAAAGGTGAGCACATCCTTGTACTTACTAATGTCATCTTTGAGAAAAATTTGTATATGTAGCACATGTTAAGCAGGAAAACAAGTCGGAGTTTACCATCCCATCAAGAACATCATGACCACCACAAGACCATTGGAGCTACTGCACATGGACCTCTTTGGACAGGTTGCTTATATAAGCATATGATGTAACAAGTATGGTTTTATGATTGCGGGTGCTTTTTCTCGCTTTACGTGGGTATTCTTTCTTCATGACAAAGGTGAAACACAAAAAACCTTCAAGAAGTTTACAAGATCAGCTTAAATGAGTTTAAGCTAAAGATCAAGAAGGTGAGAAGTGACAATGGTGAAGGATTCAAGAACACACAAGTAGAAGAGTTCCTTGAAGAAGAAGGAATCAAACATGAATTCTCGGCACCATATGATCCTTATCAAAAATGTGTTGTGCAGAGAGAGAACCGGTTACTCATTGAAGTATCAAGGACCATGTTGAATGAGTACAGGACATCCGATGTATTTTGGGTGGAAGCGGTCAACACGGTTTACCATGCCATCAACCAGTTCTACCTCCACAAACTCATGAAGAAGACTCCACATGAGCTACACACAGGTAAAAAGCTCAATGTATCTTACTTTCGCGTCTTTGGTAGCAAGTGTTTTATTCTTATCAAAAGACCTAAATATTCTAAATTTGCTCCCAAAGTTGATGAAGGTTTTCTTATTGGTTATGAGAAAAATGCTCATGCCTATCAAGTCTTAAACAAAACCTCTGGTGTTGTTGAAATCATGAGAGACATTATGTTTGATGAGACTAATGGTTCGCAAAATGAGCAAGTTGAACTAAATGTGTGTTAACACCAGAATTTGGTAAGCCCAAAGTCATCATCGGCCTAGAGTCAGTATCGGCTTCAGAGTCCTGGAATCGGCTAATGGGCATTATCAGTCGCCAGCAGTTGTATTATTGATGGATTCGGTTAAAGAAATTAAGCAAAGTTTATCTAGAAGAATCCGAGTTCAAGGAGAATGCAACATGGCAGTTTATCTATTAATTAGGAAGAGTCTGTTAGTTTCCGTTTATCTTTAGGAAAGTGTGTTTAGTGTCTGATAAGGACTTTATGTTTTCCTTTTATCTTTAGGAAAGTTGTGTATTGTCCTATAAGGACTCATATCTACCCATGGGTATAAATATGTACACCCGGGGTTCATTCTAATCTATCTCTCGATCAATACCACTACTCTCGGCGCAACACCACCCTCTTTTCCAAGGTTTTTACTTATCAACCGATGAAACTTGGCACCTGACACAGGGCTGCATCAGTTTTCGATCTCCGGCGAAAGGGTAAATCCTACGTTCCGCTGGTCCTAGCAATTGTATCGGCTACATTGGTGTTGTTCAAGGTTGCATCACTTCGATCTCTTGGATCGCTCTGGTTCGATTTGATATACATGCCTACCTATTTATCACATATCATAGTTAATCCAGTTTGGTAGCTCGATTTACTTGTATCGGCTGGGATCTGCTTTAGGATTTTTGCCGGTATCGGCTAAATTGCTTTGCCAGATTAGATTAGCTAAGGTATCCACCACTCTAAAAATTAGTCAAAGACTTTATTGTTTATACTTTATGCTTCTTTGCATACTTTGCGATGCATCATCCCTAGTCGTACTTAGAATCATAAACGATAACCTGTCTTTGGTTATAATAAGGGTTTCATCGGGGTTTCAGCCGATGAGTTATATAGACGTTGCATCGGCTCACAAGGATTAGATACAAGTTCGATTTAGCCGATGACAACAAAGGTTTCATTGATTATATAATCGTTTGGATTTTATGATATCGGACCTTCAACCGATGTATGCTTAACCTTTGGATCAAGCAACTATTCGATCATATTACTATTAGCCGATTGGTTTCTATTGGATTATATTGTTATTTCATTACATTATCATAAGCTGATTGTATTTATATCATTATCTACATTGGATATATAGCAGATTATTCAAAACCCTATTGACATCGGCTAGTATCAGCATCGGCTAGTCTCGACATCGGCTGTTATCGCTCTATCGGCTGATCAGCCGATCGGCTATTTGGTGATCAAAATATTTACTTATCTTGTCATTTACAGGATCAAACTGACTGGTATGCCCGCATCTCATCAATATTTTGGACCTACACTGGAGCTAAGCAGAACTCCCAGGCCGTTGTGTTCATCAACTTAATTCGCGCCAACACAGATCTGGCATCATCGGTCGAGCATGGATTTTTCGTCAACAATGTGCTAGATCAAGAAGATACAAGAAAAACTCTTGAGAAGATGGCTATCGGTAAGATAAAGTCTCGAGAGGTTCAAGGTGATTTTGGAAATGAGGAGTTGCCGCATGTCTCCTCAATTCATGTTGAACCATCAAGCTCAAGCCATGATCAACACTGCGAAGGTGCACAAGGTCAAGAGCAAGACACTAGCCCACTCTTACATGATGAAGATGAAGTGCCACATCCCAGAGTACATCAAAGCATTCAACGCAATCATGCATCAACAACATCCTTGGAGATATCCAAAAGGGGGTAATCACTCAATCCTGTGTCGCAAATTTTTATGACTTTTCCTCTTTGGAACCTCTAAGGGTAGAAGATGCTCTTGATGACTTGGATTGGGTGGTGACAATGCAAGAAGAGTTCAACAACTTGGTGGAGCGGCCTAAGCAAAATGTGAATGAGACAAAATGGGTATTTCGAAATAAGTAAGACGAGCATGGAGACGTGACAAGAAACAAGGCTCGTTTGATGCCACGAGATTTCACACAAGTTGAAGGATTAGATTCCAGTGAAACTTTTGCTTCAGTTGCTAGGCTTGAGTCAACTCGTATTGTATGTGGAGCACCACCAGACTTTGAAGACCCAAATCATATGTACAAGCTTCACAAGGCACTATATTGGCTCAAACAAGCCCCTAAGGCATGGTATGAATGCCTTAGGGATTTCCTTCAAGAATGGCTTTGAGATAGGCAAAGTTGATTCTACTCTTTTCACTATAAATGTGATAATGATTTGTTTGTAAATTTATGTCAATCACATAATATTTGTTTCTACTAATAAAAAAATGTTGTGAAGAGTTCAGCAAGATCAAGACAAAGAGGTTTTAGATAACAATGATGTGGAGTTAACATTTTTTCTTGGATTCCAAATCAAGCAACTCAAGGAAGACTCCTTCATATGTCAAACCGAATATGTGAGAGAAATATTGAAGAAGTTTGACATGCAAGATGAGCAACAGCTCCGTGAGTTGCAGAATGAGCTAAATATATATCTTGGATTCTCGAAACATTGTTGATGAAGTGCTTGGTTAATTCATAATTAAGCATGAATTGATGGAAATGTACATTGAAATTGAGCTTTAGTGTTGAGAGATCTTATTCTAGATGAATAACCGGTCTTGACACAAAAGTTTGAAGCTCAAACATGCCCACTTGAGCCAAAACCCATTTAAGTTACTTTGATTCAAATTAAAATCTTTGTGTGCCTATTTTGTTTTGAAAATTCGGATCTTCTGCACCTAGTCAATTCTCATAAGGCAATTGACTTTATTGCTTGTGTGGCTGATCTCATGAAAAGTGACATATATTGCATGTCCAACCAATCCTCCGTGACCTCAAATCCTAACTTCCTGTTTTTCATGCGCGGCTGAGAGACTCCAAGCCCTAGGCCCGAAGGCTCCAGTAAGCTCTTCAGCCTCTACTCTCTTTATGTCCCGGAGTACCTGGGTGTCAGGCCTGGAGCCCCTGGGTAACGGGTAACGCTTGCCAAAGCATGCTCTAGCTCCTCTCTCCCCGGGAACTGTGGAGGTAATGGCCCATCTTCCTCTCGTCGATCCTCTGTGATATTCGATGAGGCTTATTCTCCTTCACATCTTGGATCCCTAGAGCCTCCACTTCCGTCCCTAGACCGCTTCAATCCCCTCGCTTTACATCTTTTATGTTCTCACGATTTTTCTTACTACCTGCTCACTAGGTATTGTTACTGTAATCTTTGTATAAACTTTTTATGCTTTTTGGATCAGCATTGTCCTTACTTTCTGATTCCATGCATCAATCAAAAGGTCCGTATTTCTTTAGTTCACCAAAAAGTAACTTTGCAGGGATAATTTCACATGTTCACCTGAGAAAGTGTGCAGCACTACAGAATGAGGTGAAATCAATGTTTCATAACGGTTTCAGTCGTTGAATGTTACACCTTTTGCTAAAAAAATAATTAAACAAATTATTTGTTCTTTATTCAATATTAAAAGAAATTGTGTTCCCCCATTTTTACAGTTTGCAGCGACTTGTTTATGTTTCTAGGTCATTTAGCAATGTCACATCCTCCATTACCAGCTAGCTACAGCCTACTACTCTGTAAAAAAACAAACTCTAGCTACGAATCTAGACACGCATATATTCAGGTTCGTGGTTAGGATTGGATTTTTTTTTAGACGGAGGGGGTACGTTATTGCTTCACTGACCAAGTTAACTCTAGCCGTTGTACTGAGACCTAAGTGGTGATCAGCATGTTTCAGGAAATAAAACCCGATATGCACTTCCATTCTTGATGAACATTTTTATATTCATTTCCAATTGTTTTCCATTTCATAGTTGCCTTAGCTATCTATCTCCGAAAATCCTAACTCACGATTGATCGCCACGCACGATCGATCCCTCTCCCCACGTGGTTTCCTTTTTTGGCACCACATTAATTTCCTATTTTAGTAAGTTTATACACCTAAAGTTTGTACACCTCTAAAGTTTATACACCTCAAGTTTATACCTCTAAAGTTTATGTACCTAAAGTTTGTACACCTAAAGTTTGTACCCAAAATTTACAAGTCAAAAGTTTATATAACTTATTCAAATTCGAATATTTTTTATACATAATATTTCTATACATAAAGTTTATACGTGCGAAGTTTACGGTATAAAGTCTATACATAAGTATAAATATAAAGTCTATGCACATAAGAGTATTAGATTTTTTTTTATTTTTTTATTTTTTTTTCTACCTTGTTTTTTTAATTTATGGTGCAGTAAGAAGGGAAGAAGGAGAGAGAAGCGTGCGTGTTAGGGGAGGGAAGGGGGGCGATCGCTGTGGGTGATCACCCGCCCATTAGCCCTCCCCATCTATCTCACATATATTTATTGATAAAGTCTCACAGCTAACACGCGAGGTATAATCTAGTTATTACAATATTCAGATAGTATCATTTAGTTCTTTAATATGCGTTTCTATATCTATATATATAAAGGAAGAGTCAATTGATGTCAATGGAAAGTACTTATTTACTGAGCATCCGAAACCGAGTCCAGTTAGTTAAGCCAAGCAACACTAGTCCGATTAGTTGGGCCTGTTCTTTCCGACCGTGGCCAGGCCCAGTCCGATTCGGCCTTCGGTTTCCTCGCGACCGAGAGAGTCCATGTTGTAGCACATAGAAATATAAACAACGAGTAGAGATGGAAGTCGGCCTACGAATGAGCTGCCGGCATCGACCGAGTCCGACTCGTTCTAGGACACTTTCCCCATATATGTTGTACACTTGTACTAAAGATCGGAGAAACAAAACTAACTTCACAACCCAACCATGGCCGACGCCGCCGCCGACGCGTGCCCAGCCGTGTTCGCCTCGCGCCACCCTACCGAGCAGGAGCTCATCGCCTCCTACCTTCACCCTCGCCTCCTCCTCACCGCCACTAATCCCGCCGCCGCCGCCACCGCCGCCGGCTTCATCCACCACGCCGACGCGTACGCCGCCGACCCGGCCGACCTCACGGCGAGGCACCTGCCCGCGCGCGCCGCGGACGGCTCCAGGGCGTGGTACTTCTTCTCCCCCGTCCGGACCACCACCGAGCGCGGCACGCGGCGGGCGCGCGCCGTCGAGTCCGGGGACGGGTGCTGGCACTCCGAGTCGGGAGTCAGAGCCGTCGTCGACGCCGCCGGCCGCCGCGTCGGGCACCGGCAGTTCTTCTCGTTCGTCAAGAAGAGAGAGGAGGACGGCAAGCGGGTTCGCACCGGGTGGCTCATGGTGGAGCTCGGACTCGACAACGATGCGTCGAATCCGGCCTCCTCCTCCAATGAGCTGGTGTTGTGTAAGATTTACATGACGCCACGCATGCCGCCGCCCTCGCCGCCGAGCGCCGTGACGACGTCGTCGACCATGGAGCTGATGCCACGCATGCTGCCGCCCTCGCCGCCGACGACGACCATGGAAATGATGCCTGGAGGACACAAGAGGAAGATACCTGATGAGATTGCACCTGCTGCAACAACAACAACATCATCGGCTCCACAACAACAACGACGACAACGCTATGTTCCAGACAACGACGGATCAAAAGAGAGCTCCGGCGAATCATCTGTGGTCATACTGGATGATGATGATGATGATGATGATGATGATGGTTGTGTCAGATCAAAACTGAGCTCGGACGATGGCGTCATGCTACCTGATGCTCGAGAGGACGAACAACACGCCGGAACATCCGACTCTATCGCCGGAAATCCCGGTGGCTTCGTCACGGGAGGACACGGAAAGCTTCTTCCTGACCTCAACGTCGTCGCAACCGTGGCGCCCGATCACGAGGACGAAGAAGGCCGCCGCGCACGGGACGCACCGCGGCCACAAGACGGCGGCACCAGCACGACGACGACTATGGTGGCCGCCGCCGGCGAGCGCGGCAGCACGACGGGCGGGTACCTGCCGGCCGCCACCGGGTACCGTCGCACGCTGATGCTCTTCTTGGAGGAGGACGCCGCCGCCGCCGCCGTGGAGGATGAGCAGCAGCAGCCGCCGGCGACGAGGACGGAAGCCAATCTGCAGCTGCGGCAGCCACCGTGTTGTACATTTGTAGTGCATCCCTGTACGGCTCACGCGAAGATGCGACACGGCGCGGCCTACGGCTGCGGCTGCCGTGTGACCGGCTCTGTCCGGAGAGGCGGTTACCATCTGCCGACACGTGTCCATACTACTACTACTAATATTACTGGACAGTAGTTTACATACGGCTTCCTCTCTGTCACAAAACTACAAAAGAATGCCTCAAATTTTGTATAAAGAGAATGTAACTACACAGAGTGTTACTTCCCTCTACCTATCATCATTTTTAAATTTCTTTCTCATCTTACCTCAGTCTCATCTTACGATTTAATTCAAGGGAGATCTAGTCATTTATCTTCCTTACTAATTTATCTTCTGGATGATGTAGTTACAATTTTTATTGTAATTTTGGCACGAGCATGCTATATTCCATGTGTGGTAACTTATTGTAATTTATTATTCTATATATATTTGAATCATTGATATGCTCGTATATTATAGCGGGATGAATCATCTGAAAATATTTTTTTTTCCCTGGGAGAGATTTTTTCTGGTTTCCTCGCGCTGCAGTTATATTTTCTGCTCCTGGAAGAATAGGGCATTTCCTCTTCCTGTCTTCCACCTAAGTAGCATTTTTGGTGATCAGTTTTGTTTTTCGTAGTTATTTGAGAATTCTGATTGTGAAGTGATCGAATTGAGACCTCCTCTGTATTTTTTTTCCCAGTAGTTTGATTTTTGGATTTATCTTGGAAGTTTCAAGAAGTGACCGAAGTAATGCACTTTGAGATTCTTCAGAATTACTCCGAAATTACTTTGGAACACGAGTTTTGGTGACCTTGATCAAAGCTTTGAAAATGTCCTTCAGAATGTTGTTTCCCTAAATAACCTTCAGTGGATCCAGGCTTTGGTGACCTTGATCAAAGCTCTGCAAATGTCAGTCTCCGGTTCGGTTCTGCCGAGCAGTCTGACACCTTGACTTTCTTGTGGAAGCTTAAGAAACAACTCCTTGAAGTTATTTGACCAAATTTGTCTAGTGGAGTGAGGCCTAGCAAAGAACAGGGAGTTCCTGTTTATATTTAATAAGAAAAGATTTGATCTAGTTTTTAAGGGAAATCAGGTGCTAAAATATAGTTATGTGCAAATACGCATTCGTCTTTTATTGTTTTGACTGAACTTGAAGAACTGTAGTTCTTCCATGAAAAAAGATTTGTCTCCTTTTTAATCATTGTCATTACATTTTAGTCATTCTGATATTAGCAGATTTCAGGAATTAGCTACCTGCAAGATTCCAAAACATTCTGTATTTGGAGTAGGTTTTTCTTGTAATTAACTACTTAGCACATTTTACGTATATTTCCCGCACATTCCAAAATATTTTAGTAAATATACCTAGTAATTCACGTAGCAAAGCGTGGGAAATCATCTAGTCTCCTTGATAGAAGGGAAAAAAGTGTAGCTAAGCGCATGCCAAGTTTTGGTTTCAGAAAATATTTCAGGAATAAAACGAGAGGAGAAAAACTGCAGACTTGGACATTGGGTGCTTTGTGCTTAATGTCCCATGCGATGATTGGATGTGTTCCTCCTCCTTCAAACTTAGCTGTTCACACAACTAATTTATATTTTGGATGTTATAGTTACACTTTTTTAGCACGAGCATTTAATGAGTACGTACTAATAATCTATTAGATTGATTATTGGAAATGAGACGGCTGTGATATTTGTTCGAGTAACATGCACGTGCATTCTAACAAGACAAATTGACCGGGATTCATTTACTCGATTTTTGCTGGTTTTTCTAATTGCTCTAATTATTTTTTGGAAGGGATTTTTGTCTCTTTTACTCAGGCTGCAATTATATTTTCAGCTCCTGGAGGAATCGGGCATTTTCCAAGTATTTATCGTGCCTAGTGTATTTTTCACGATTTCACGATAAACGCACATGCGCACACGCCACTACACACAACACTACATTCACATACCTGTGAATACATCTCCAACACATGCTTAAAGAGATGGAAAGCAACAGCGCATCACGGATCTCATTAAAAATTTGTTGAAAGTTCACTAGCATGTGTATAATGTTTGTGAGTACCAAGATTTAAACCTAAATGGGTGAAATCATGTATCCATCACATCACTGATCTCCTGCTTTGTATTATCTTCCCCTTTTTCACCAAAGTAGCAATTTCGGTTTTCCGTTTTGTCCTTGCGTAGTTACTTGAGAATTCTGATGGCTGGGAGGTTGAAATGCGACCTCCTCTGTTTCTTCTTCCCGTCTTCCACCTAAGAAGTGACAGAAGTAGCACCCTTGTTCTTTAGAATTACTGAAAATAATCACTCCGAAATTGATTTGGAACATGAGCAGGCAAATAACCTTGAGTTGATCCAGGCTTTGGTGACCTTGATCAAAGCTCTGAAAATTGGCACTCTCGTTTCAGGCACCTTAGGTTTAGTTCAACTCAAAATAATAACTCTGATTTTCACTAGCATATCTTCCGAACAGCATATCTTCCGAACAACAGCTAAACAATATGTTCCATGTAAAAACTAAAAAAGTTTTTAATCAGATAAATCTATTTTTCTAATTTATAATAGCTAATATCAATTGATCATGTAGTAATTACCCGTCTCATTTACGTGGAGCTGATTAGCTCAACCAATATGCCAGCCCAAACCTTTGAAGTTATTTGACGAAATTTGTCTAGTGGAGGCCTAGTAATACTGCCATGGAACAATCAGGTGCTGAAATTTAGTTATGTGCAAATACTCAGAATTATTTTATTTTTAATTTTATTTATTAAAATATTTATAAAATAATTTTCTATTTGAAAAATTTACAAAATTAGTCGTCCTATGGGAGAGCGATTTTTAAAAATCGCCTTCCTAAGAGCGATTTTGCCAACGTGATAGATGACTGTTGGTCCTCGCCTAACACCGACCACCGAGGGCGTCAGAATTTTGCAGGCGGCCCCCTTACCACCCTCCCAGAGAGCGGTTTTTAACTCTAGGGGACTACCTGCAAAAGGGCTGAGAGGGCGGCCTGGTATTTTTGCAGGCAGCCCCCTTGCTGCCCTCCTAGAGGATTATTTTCTACTGTGCGGGAGTTGCCTGGTGATAGGGGTGGTATTTTTATAGGCGCCCCCCTTGCCGCCCTCCCAGAGAGCATTTTTCAACTGTGCGGGGGCCTCTGCAAAATACTAGACCACCCTTTTGCAGGTGGCCCCTCGCACAGTGAAAAAAACGCCCTCTAGGAAGACTGTAAGGGGTCACTTGCAAAATATCCCTCCCTCGGTAGCTGACCGTTAGGTGAGAGCCAAAAGCCGTCTGTCACGTCGGCAAATCTGGGAGGACGATTTTAAAAATCGCTCTTCCAAAGGGCGATGGGGGATTAGTTTTGTAATTTTTTCAAATAGAAAATTATTTGTTAAATATTTTTATAAATAAAATTAAAAATAAAAAAATCCAAATACTCATATGTACACAGTACACCTTCGGAGTTCAGATATGCTCCCTGTCACCAGTCACCCTGTAGATGTCATTTGGCGTGTACGTGATGGGTATTACTTCCAGATGACTTTGAATTCATTCATCTATCTGTTGCATGGGACACTGAACACAGAGCACACAATGTTGAAGTATGCAGTTTTTCTCCTCCTCTTCTACTCCTGAAACATTTTCGGAAACCAAAAACTTGTCAAGTGCTTAGCTCCATCTCTTCCCTCCCTTCTAATCAGGAGATTCCAGGTGGCAGCAGTGGTATTCTTCATGGTATGACTTGCACGTGGAGTACGTCATTTTTCTTATGGCAGAATCAGTTTGAGGCTTCCATCTTTAGCTCTACAGGTTATAATCCATTGTTAAAATTTAAATTTAAAACCTCACTTTTCAAGTTTTTTTATCAAAATTTATTTTTAATATTAGTTTTTTTAAATCATTAAGGATGTATGTACAAAAGTTTTACACATATATTATTATTTATTGCTAATAAGCTAGTAGCTTATACTCAGTACAAGGCCACCCGATGAGGGCTAAACTATGGCATCATCTCTGTGACTTGAGGGGTTTAGGGTTGATGATGGCACACCCTGATTTCGCGCGAATTGGTGCATTTTTGCATCTTGGTGTACATCGAGTGAGTCGAATGCATCGATTGGTTAAAGATAGTGAAAGGCACCTGAGATCAAAAGGGGATATAAACTCAGTTGCCGTTGTTGTTTTTCTGGTGCATGGAACTTCAGAACTCCCGAAACACATCGCTCCATCTGCTGGTCATGTGAAATGTAATCTAATCTAGAGGAAGTGACAAGTGAAGTGTTTAATGAAAAAAAAAAGATAACACAACCTTTTTCTTCTGTTAGAATAGATGTCTAATATACTAGTACTATTTAATTAAAGTTGGATTTAAAGTTACAATAGGTGATATGGGTAGGGTTAGAGTCAGACTTTGTAACCTGGTAACTCTCTTAAATAGAGAAGGGACCACCACAATGTAACCATGATAACTACAATGTAGCGTAAACACGCAGGGAGATGATGGCGGCGTGACCATACACTTATAGCTGCTAGGTGCTATATTGATTAAGGAGGAGCACCCATAATCAGAGGTCAGGAGATATAGGTTTCGACTGAATTTCGTTAACAAATATCGTGTGTTCCTATGTCGTTATCTGGCGTGTCTTAGATGATCCATGACTGAAGCGATCAAGAAGGATAGTCATCGTTCTGCTATATTGACTAACTTTTATAACAAGTTGTATCAGCGTAGAAGGTTTCAGCATTGGATTAAGAAAACAGGAGATCGTCAGCTGTGGCGACAGAATCGATGGCGATAACGAGGACGTTGCAGAGGCGGCGACCTCGCTCGCAATCAGACCAGCGATGGCGGAACATGATCGAAAGATGAGGTCGGATGTGGTCAAAGGCGACCTGAGAGATCGGAGGGGTAGCGTCATGGATGGTGCGTCCGACACGCGCGGTTATCACGGATCCATAGCGGCATGGAGGCCTAGCGGAAGGATGAAACCGACGAGCGTGGCACGGTGCAGTGGATGTGCAGGGCCAATATATAAGATCGTGAACGGTGAATATGAGGGAGCTACAACTGCGATACGTGTGGAGATACGGATAGGGAGTACGGGGTGTTGTTCTTTGTGTACAACTTGAACGGAGCCACGGAGACGCTTTCATGGAGCACGATGTGCACGGAATAATCATGGCTGCATGCAATAAATGTGGCTTATGCATTGTGATCGTGACATGCATGCTGTTAGGCACATGCACATACATGCTACAGTTTAATGCATGGGAGGCTAGATGACGAAGCTGGAGCACGTAGGTGTTTGTGCATATATAAGCGTGTGCGGCAGGTATTTTGCTGAGAGCCTGAGAGAGCAAGGAGGAAAGCGGTGGTCTGGTCGAGGCGGTTTCTATTTTGGGAGTACTATATTTATAGTGTAATTTTAGTATATTTATAATGTAAGTCTCAAAATTATATATGTAAATCCTAAAATTATATATGTAGATTCTAAAATTACATACTAATTATATATATAAGTGGTATGTAAGTGGAGTATAAGTTGGTGTAGTTATATATATATATATAAGATTTATGGCGCAATAAAAATATAGCAATTCCGTTGTAAATTTATATAAAATATATAATTATAATAACAAAAGAAGTTGTTTAGTACGCATGAACAAACACATGCACGAATCTTATAGAAATCAAAGAGTCTAAAATCTGAATAACATCTAAAAAAATGTGTCACTACAAATATAGCAAAACCGTCTATTTTTGGGGTCATTAGAACCAAAGTCAGGTGTGCACTCGGATTGAGTTGGACTCGGATCGATTGTTGGAAATGAGTCCGACTGGGACTTTCAAGTTTCAACCCAACGGTGAAGCAGGGCGTGGCAAGATTCGATGCAGCAAAACCAACTTGGTAGAAATCGACGCAAAATAGCACTCGACAAGGTTCCTCGGGAATTCTCTAGACGCAGTAAAGTCTCACGGTGACGATGCGGCTCAGTTAGGCCGAAAGGTGTGGCTCACAACTGGACTGAACCGGGTCAGGGCGAGAAGGATATACTGCAAGCAGGCGGTTATACTAAGAGCGCTAGATCAGTCGGATACTCGGATCAGGTTGGTCAGATCCGGACAACAACGGATAAAATATCGTTAAGAGCAAGGCTAATAATATAGCCAGCTGCTGACTGTACAGATCTTTACAGTCTATCTCTCAACTCACTCATATAGTGATTAGCTCTTAACTATAAATATATGGTCCACCAGTTTCTCTCACAAATTTTCTTGGTTCCTGTGTCTAAGCTGGCTATAAGTTTACGGCCCGCTTCTCCTCTCTCTCCTCTTCTCTCTCATCCAACTCAGCATTCAGCCTTCTTAGAGCCCACTATTATACTTGCTCTGATGGGATCGATAATACTGTTTGGCAGTACAGGATATATTTTCAGAATATGTAGGTCGGTATGATGGGGATATATGAAAATCTGCATCACTAACGAGTAAGAGCGAAGGCTATCATGATAATTCTTCAAGTGATTCGAGGCGACGGGTGAACTTCTCAAGTTATCCTGGAGCTCAGTCTACGAATGCGAAAAGCGTGGATATTGGATTTATTAGCTCGGTTCATAAGATAACAAGGAAGAAAGGGTTCATCTTATAGATCTAGTGAGTTTGATTTATCTATTTGGTGATGACAAGGGTTATTGACCATGGTTTAGATGAGATCAAATTTAAGACAGAAGATGAAGGTGAATATGATATTCAGAGAGTCTATGATGTGCCAGTTAAGGAGTCTAATTTCGCTTGACAAGATGACTGGGATAATATGAGAGAAGGTGGAGCACTGTTGCAAGTAGAGTCCAGAGGAAGAAGTTACAGAGATAGCGGAGTCTCTTGAAGGCGGTGGGTCTAGCACAGACTCATCGGGCGGCTCGTGGTGAAGTTGCGAAAAGGAAACAACCCAAGTCTGGAGGACTGGTGGATCGGCACAGTGATTCTGTTACTTCTAGGTGGCGTATATTCATCAAGTTGGAGTTTGTTAGAATATGTGTCAAATATACTAGTCCTATCTGGTTACAGTTGGATATAGAGTTATAATAAGTGGTAGGGGTAGAGTTAGAGTCGGACTTTGTAAACTGGTAACTCTTTTAAATAGAGAGGGGCATCACAATGTAACCATGGTGATTACAATGTAGCGTAGACACGCAGGGAGATGATGGTGGCGTGACCATGGACTCGTAGTGGCTATGTGCTATATTGATTGGGAAGGAGCGCCCATAATCAGAGCTCCGAAAATGTAGTTTTCGACTGAACATCTTTAATAAATATCGTGTGTTCCTGTATCGTCATCCGGCATATCTTGAATGATCAATGACTGAAACGATCGAGAAGGTTAGTCATCGTTCCACTATATCAACTAACTTTTATAACATCTTCTCCATTTTTGAATGCAAAATTATCGTCAAAATATTTTAAAAAAGAAAGAAAGAAAAGCAAGTCAAACAAAAAACAACCTAAGGGGCTATTTTGTAGGGTTCGCTAGATTTATCATTCTTTCTTTACCAAGCTTATCAAAAGTGAGGCCAACAAAATCCAAACCATAATTTATCCATCAAAAGCCATCAAAATAAAGCTATGCTACAACTTACGTGTGGGGACTCACTTGTAGAGAAGGATTCTTACTGTACTTATGTCTGCTAACCAAATATGCATCTAATATGATTATACTTGTATAACCATTAGTATGACAAAATATAACTATCAACTAAACAACCTCTAAACTCTTCGAAGTATAGTTGCCTTCCCATTTCCTAGATATGATTCGGTTTGAAAGGAAATTAAAGAGAATTGGAGAGAAATTGAGAAAAAATAATTTAACACCACTTCAAATCCCTACTTGAAAATTAACCGAAAAGGCATAACTACTGGCCTAGTTCTTATCTTGAACTAAAAAATTCAACTTCCTCATTTTCCGTTAATACGTTTTTAAATGGTGTGATTTATTTTAAAAAAATTCTATAAAGATGTGGTCTTAAAAATTCAAATAAATTTATTTTTTTAAGTTTATAATTTTTAACACTTAATTAATTATGTACTAATAAGATTTCTTGTTTCACGTGGGCTGAAAATTTTCTCTCCGATCCGAGGGATTTGAGGGAAAGAACTCAGCCGATTTGGAACGGAAATATGTTCATTTGGCCGCGAAGGACAAAAGGAGAAAAAGAAAAAAAAAACACGCCGGCTGATAGCTGTACCCCACACACACCCCCTGCCCCACAAGTCAGCCTCACACCACCCGTGGGCCCCACCACCGAAGAAGTCCAGCTTCCCTTCCAAATCCCAGAAACCGAAGCGCGCAGCGGCAAGCCAAAATTTGAGGGATTTTTATCTCTCTCTCTTTTTTTAAATCATCATTCTGTTCCCCCCCTCTCCGCGTCTCACGGTTTCGTATTCGCCAAAAAATCTTATTGCGATCGCATTGGCGGCGGCGCGGCGCGGCGAACTCCAATCCCTTCCTATGGCGGAGGGGGAGGGCTCCTCTTCCAGGTGAGCACGCACGCTGCCCTCCCGTCCACCCCGCGCACGCACACGCGTCACGCGCGCGCGCTCGCTGCTCGGGTCTAGTCTGATGCGTTTCTTTGTTTCGTTCGTTTGGGGGTTGCGATGCTGCTGGGGTTTTTGGTCGCAGGAGGTGGGCGTTGGGCGACCCGGATGTCGTCGAGATGTCGCCGGAGGCGGCGGCGGCGGCGGCTGCGAGTTGGAGCTCCGAGCGCCTGAAGCGGAAGCGGAAGCAGGCAAGGCCTCTCTGCTCTCTTTCTTCTTCTACTCCTTTTCTTTCTTTCTTTCTTTCTTTTTCTTGTTTTTTCTTTGTGTCTCTGAATCTTGCAAGGGTTTGGGCTGTCTTTCGGTAGAGAGATTCCAATACGCGCGTGTATCAGCATTGCGATTACGAGTTCTGTGAGAACTGAGAAGAGGATCGGAAATGGCCTGCTTCTTTTTTTTTCTTTTG
The DNA here is from genome assembly GCA_000573905.2 of Oryza punctata. Lineage (NCBI taxonomy): Eukaryota > Viridiplantae > Streptophyta > Magnoliopsida > Poales > Poaceae > Oryza > Oryza punctata. The sequence goes on along the minus strand of CM002496.2, from coordinate 12,129,046 downwards.
GTGCCATATTGTGTTGCATGCCTGTTATAAAACATGGAACTTGCTGTTTGTTCATGCTTGATTGATCAATGGAAATCCGATTCTGTCATATAGATCACCTCATTGGCTTCTGTAGTGATTCCGCCAATTCTATTGTGGTGGCTTGTAGTATTGGTGTAATTTATCTGTCAAATGACAAGATATACCCCACGCTCATCAGAAGCTAGGTGAATGTGGAGTCGTTGGGTGTTATCCAACTTTTACAAGGGGGAGAAGCATTTAGACATTAGGCATATCCTCTCAAGAAAGTAGCAATTGTTTACTGAAAAACCAGCACAAGTCATACATTATTCACATTTCATTCTGAAGTATGTTTTTTTGTATTCCATTTCCCTTTCTATGTGTCATTTGATTGTTCCTAGGAATTAGTTTGTGCCACACAAGCTGTGTTAGGACTTTTAAGGTCCATTTAGTGTAACCCCTCTGAGAAATAACAGAGTATCATTATTGCGACTTTGAGTAAGATGCAAAAATCTAATATGCTATATGTTTAATCAACAGACCGTTGCTCATGAAATAATTGATCTCGACGCTGATGATGATCCTGATGGAGTTATGATAATTCGTGAGAAGGTGTCGAGTCACAAGAATAATCATTCTGTTAGTCATCCTTCGGCTTGGCCAAAGCATCCAAAGGTGCATTCATTGGAGTGTTTTTGTTTACCATTGTTTAGTGTGCTATGCTAACAGTTGATATATCTTTCTCCATTGAGTAATTCTAGAGTGGCTTGGCTGAGGATGTTCCTGGTCCAAGTCATCCACCTAGCACGGGCACAGTTCTACCATGGGGATGCACAACTCCTGGGAGGCCACGGAAGCATAAGGAAATTAAAACCGAGGATAATAAAATTGATGAGAAGTATAAGGCATTTAAGCAGTTTGATACTGTTACTGACCACAGTGATCACTATTATTCAATGTCAGGCAAAGTGTATGCTCCTGAAGTCAAGAAGGTATGAGTTGGACTTTGCACATGCTCTAGCTTCACTTGATCTCTGCATTTAAATGTAACTATTGTTTTTTGCCAGCCATCCAAGGACTGGGTAAAGCAAATTCAACGTGAATGGAAAGTTCTGGAGAAAGATTTGCCAGGTAGAGCTCTATCTGTTCTTTTCTGGTTTATTTACTCCAGATATTGCACATTTGATAAAGGGAATGCCCCCCCCCCCCCCCCCCCCCCCAAAATACTATTGTTCTTCCATTCCTCTTACCGTACACGCACATTAGGTGGGCAAAAGCTCTAATAATACATGTTTACAATAAAATGTGAATCCGTTTTACATAATGTTTATAATGACCTTGAGTATATTCTCTCTATAAATTCTATTGGATGTAGCTGGATGTTAAAAATGAAATGCAGTAGTTCATGTCCTGACTGCATCTTTCCTCCATATTGAGCAGGTACAATTTTTGTACGAGTTTATGAGGATAGGATGGAACTACTTAGGGCTGTCATTGTTGGACCAGCAGGCACTCCTTACCATGATGGACTTTTCTTTTTCGATGTCTATTTCCCTTCCCAGTATCCTAAGAAACCTCCAGTAAGGATTTGTTAATAATGTCATATGCATCCATAAAGCTTTCTTATCCCTTCTCTCTGTTCTGCGCTTGCATGTTTGACATATAATTGGCTATTCTTTCAGCTAGTGAACTACCGTTCTGGAGGGTTGCGGCTTAATCCAAATCTCTATAATTGCGGGAAAGTCTGTCTTAGCCTCTTGAACACCTGGTCTGGTAATGGGTGTGAGAAGTGGAACCCATCCAATTCAACCATGCTTCAGGTCCTAGTCTCCATTCAGGCCTTGGTGTTGAACGCAAAACCTTATTTTAACGAACCCGCTTATGCGGCCTTAGCTAACACACCCCAGGGGGAGAAAAAGTCCATGTCTTATAATGAATCGACATTTCTCCTATCCTGCAGAACAATGTTGTATTCTCTTCGGAATCCACCGAAGGTATGAAGATCTATACTACGCTTACATGTTTTGCTTCCTATTTTTTGTGCATATATATATGTTCTATTCTTTTTCACAACCAATAATCTTTGTTGTCATTTCTGTTGATGAAGAATGCCTAATCGTTAACTGTTTCCATTGTAATGGTGTAAATAATGTGTTTGCCCGTTTGGTAAAGAACGTTAATACGCTGAATTGTTGATAAAGAACGGGTGTGATGAACCTGTTTTGTTCTGAATGGTCTATTTTCTTTGCTGTGTATTGAGACCTGAGTTCCTTACATAAAGCTGCCGAATAAGCTGGTGCAACTTTTGCAGCATTTTGAAGACTTCGCTAGCGTTCATTTTTGCAAGTACGGGCGCAATATCCTCATAGGATGCAAAGCCTACATGGATGGTGCCCAAGTTGGATGCCTTGCAGGAAACGGAGTGCAGGATGTTGACGAAGGCGACAAAAGCTGCTCGGCAAGCTTCAAAGGCTCCTTGAAGACGTTATTTGAGGAACTCATCAAGGAATTTACCCGAATCGGAGTTCATTGCCATGAATTCCAGTCTCAGAGGGTGAATCCTGGGTCTACCAGAGCCAAGGCGGACACCACATTGAGGCTCTGATAATAACGATAGGTGGTCAACATGAGGTTGACATTATTTTTGTTTCTTGGGGAGCAGAGATATATAGTTGTTGATGCTATCCTCAGAAATCAGGAGGATAGGAGGGCAAAAGGCCTGCATCAGATCATGTCCAATTATCTAAACCATCATGGCGTTAGTTGTTTTTTGTATATATCCCTGTTAAACATGTGGGTTCTATTCATCTAAGAACAGTAGTTTACCACATTCATCAAAGAGCCCATGCTGGTGTTACCTGTTTACCTTTTTTTTTGTGAAGAAAAAAAGGCTGTTTACGTTTTGTTTGCCGGTTTTTGTGTCCGCATTGAGCATGAGGTCTGTTTATCCCCGCCGAAGAAGGTGATTTGCCGGAGCTATAGATAATGACGGAAGGAGAGATTAGTTTAAAAATTCATCTTAGTCCATAGAGTAGACGATAGTCAATCGTTAGGATTGGCTTAAATCCATACGACACTCCAGAGAATCGATTGGCACATGGATTAGGGTGTGTTTAAACATAATAAGGGTTTGTAATTCGTTCTCCGCATGAAAACCGAAATAGCTAATTAGAGAATAATTAATTAAATACTACCTACATCCCAAAATACTTATTATTTTGAGTTTTTATTTGTAACGTTTGATTATTCATCTTATTCAAAAATTATGGAATTATTATTTATTTTGTTTGTGACTTGTTTTATTATTAAAAATATTTTAAGTATGACTTATCATTTTTTATATTTACACTATATTTTAAATAAGATAAATAATCAAAGGTTTCAAGTAAAAAATCAAAACGATATCTAATTTAGGATGGAGAAAGTATTAGCTTAGAACAAATTAAAAACATTTGGATTTAATTATTTTTTAAAAGCAACTTTATAGAAAACTTTTATATAAAATACACCGCTTAACTGTTCCTAAAACGTGCTAACAGTAAACAAAAGAATAAGAAGATGGAAACTTGTGATTCCGAACACAACTGCTAGCCGTAAACAAGTGAGTAGAAGATGAAAACTTTGTGATTCCGAACACAACCCGTAGAAAGTGGAGATAGGGGGTAAGACATTGTGGGTGTGCTGGGTAAGATTTCAGTTTGGACCTGCCTAAGTACCTAGTTGGGCTCTCTGGGCCAGATTCTGTAAATTGGAGAGCAGGCTCCTTCTCGTCAAATAAGTTTATTAGAGGTCCCTTAATTTATCGTTGAGTGTAAAATTTGATCCTGCACCGAAACATATAGGTATAACCCATCCATCAACTTATAATAACGTATCAACTTTGATCCCTCGGTAGTATAGTGATCAGTTTTGGTTGACGTAACGAGTGGGTTCCACGTGAACCCCACATATCATTGGCCAACTCTTCTCCCTCCTCTCCTTCTCCCTCTCCCCCGTCAGATTATTTGTCCAAATTGGTTATGACCATGGGACTGTTCAAAGCGATCTACTGAGCATTTTCGACTATTTCCATGAAACTCGAGAAAGTAGCTCACATTCGTATGGTGGTTCAACCGCGTATCGAGAAAGTGATTAGCCATAATATTTTTATTAGGGTCCTCACTTCTCCTCTCCGTCTGTTTGATTCTTTTTCCCTTTAGAGCTAGGGATGTAAGTGGGTAATCCCGATACCCGCATAAAAACCCGCTTGCTAGTTCATTTTCTATATGGTAGTATAAAATTTAAAAGAAAAATAAATTAGAAGTGAGATAAGCGAACTAAAAAACTCACTTGTCCACCCGGCTTGCATAGTTGGAAATCAAGCAATTTCTATATCAGGAAACATATTTTCTCTCGCATCTCATTTTCCCTCCACAGACAGGACAAAATTCTGAGGTGACTTGTTATCCATTTTTGGCCAAACTTCACATAGAGCAAAAATAAACCCGTGGCTGAAACTGAGCTTAGTACTCACATCACAAATTGAACCATGCACATAAATCTGAAATGCGAAAAAAAAAATACAGACCTATAAAATCCACACACTGCAAGAATCCTTTTATCTGCATGCAACTCCAATCATGCGTATACAATACACACAAATTGGTCTCCATCAAGTGATCCAATCACTCACCCTATCAGAAAAGCAAGAGATATATGAAACTATGCAATATTTGTGCTAGTGGTGTCTATGCAATCTTTGTGCTAGTGGTGTCAGGCCCCTCACAAAATCCATGCAGAACCCACAAATGCTACATCACCTTGGATTGTTTGTGAAGCTTTAAATTATGACAAACACATGATTTATTTGGAGAAGCTGAAGAAACTAAGATAGATTGTCCAGGGAAACTTTTAATTTTACGAGAAGTTTCAACTAATAGAAGCTCCCCAAACAGACTCATTACACCTTTCCTATAAAAAAAAAGAATATCTAAAGTATCTTAAAAAACAATTAAGATTGAGAAGAGAAATAGATATGATTGATTGAAATAGAAAAATATGTGAGAAAAATTAAATGAGGGGTAAATGTGATTGGTCGAGACGAGAAAGTACATCCGTATATTTTTCATTTTGATTAATTTTAATCTCCACACGTCCTTATCACGGAGGGAGCATCCTGTATCGAAGACCACAAAAATCAGATTTTCAAGACCACAAAAGTCAGAAGGGTCTCACTCTAACACCTGATGATGCCGTCCCGTCCCAACGTACGGCGCCTCCTCCGTTCGCTGAAGAGACACCGAGTGAGCAGTGAGTGACCGATCGATCAACAACAATTGATTAACTAGCTAATTATTAGTGATTAATTAACGGCAGTAACAGCAGCAGCAACATGAAAGCCGTCAGCCCATGCTTTACATGCGTGCTGATTAACAATGAGCTTGAGGTACAATGAAGTCGCTAATTGCATTGAGTAATTGTAAAAGTTGTGTGATTAGCATTTGTCTCTTCTCTGGGCAGATGATGTTGCTGGATGGCTATTAGCACATGGATCCTGATCCTGTCTACTGCAGCAGGTAACTATTGGTGCATGTTCTGCTTTGGTGAATACAAATGGAAGGAGGTTAATTAATGGGGAGCACCATGATTCAATAGGTAAATGATACTCTCCTACCACTTCATGTGCTGCTTGATTTTGAAAAGAAATTTCCCTGGACCATACCACACTTACGTGGTCAGTACAAACTTGCATGTTTGAGGTGGATTCCAAAACTTGGCAAAACTTCGATTAATGAACTTTAGCCCCACTCCGGTGCTCTCTCCTAGTAGTAGAAAATAACCTGAACCATTGATCTCATTTGATCGAAGAGTTTAGATTGCTTTCTACTACCACTTTAGTTAACGGTAGTAGAAACGTGGAGAGATATTATTGTTTAAAAAATAGGGGAATAATTATCATTTAGCAGTGACTAAACTTTTTTCCTTCTTTTTTGGTTTTTAATGGAATATGAGCAATTCCAACATAATGGATAACCACGTATCGATGTAGCCGGGAAAAAAACATAAATGACAAAGTTACTCGTAATCATTATATTAGTAACTTACTAATTTACTCTTAATATTACTGATAGTATAATACTACAAGAAGTAGAGAGAACCGGAGCATCGCTCATGAACTTTCACATTCCATAACTTGGCCAAATCTAAGCATTTAAATTTCAGTCATTTAGATATTTTGCATTTTTGCCCCCTTCTATGCATTTGGATGAAGCTTCGCCATTGCCAGTAAAGCCTATGACCGGTGTTACCGCCAGAGACGGTCCCAGAATTTGGGTGGGTAGACCCTGGACCAACCCATTATACTTTTGGCCTATCTATCAAATACATGGTGAATTTAGGGTTTGTTTGTTTTGGAGGAAAAACTATGGATTTGGATTCCAAACGATTAATTTCTATGAGTATCATTCGGTTTGTAAGATTGAAGTATATGAAAACCAAAGGGAAATTTTCTTTCCTATAAGTTGTATAGAGGAAACATAGGAATTTTTCCATCCACTCAAAACTCTTGGAAAACTTCCTATGGATTAATGTGTGCAAACATTCTTATTCCTCTATTTTTCCTATTCCTATGGATTCAAATTGCTCCAAACTGAATAAGCCTTACATATGGTAACCTAAGCTTTAACCAGTGGACCTCGGGCCATGGCTTAGGTGCCCCAGGGTTTGGGTCCACTGCTGGTCACCGCTGAAAGGTGTAAACTCCAAATATGCATCCTACATGTGTGGCATGTCACCATTGATCCCCTACGAACAATGAATTTCAGAAGAAGAGGAAAATGTTTCATTAATTGTGATATATTTTCTTGATGACAAACGCTAAGATCGTTCATTTCCACCGGATAATTTGCCAGAGATGAGATGAGATGAGATGATATGGTTTTGTGGTTGAGTGAGAGGGAGAGAGATGGTAGAGGTTTGTAGGGACGCTACCTTTTGTTTCTTCTTATTCTTACTATGCTGGTATTAGATCTTTCGTCCTCATAAGTATGCAACAAAAGTGTCTGATACAACTCTAACTTTAATTTTCTTTAAATCGACTCAAGGCTACAGAAAGCTTGGCTCCAACCCCACTAATCCAATTCGGGAGCCATCTTTAGGCAGTATGTGTTGTATGAGAAATTTCTACTTTTTTCCTCTCAACTAGCTATAGCATTATAGGCTCACGTGTTGCAATAGTTTTCTTATTTAGTTTAGTGAGAGGATTTGAACTCAGTGTTTAATGGTTGGTATTTCTTTAGAAGTAAGCTTTCTATATGAACGATTTCTATGAAAGAAAAGAGGTTTTTACTTGGAGATGGTGAAGGACGACTCCCTATTTTTAATAGTAGAGATGAATATCCGGTTTTACAACTTGTAATCGACAAAATCGAGTTCTAACAAATAACAAATACCATCAGACAATGTATTTACTCCATTTTTTTTGCCATTGCCATCATATCTCCCTCACTTGACATCCGATAGCCCTTCTAAAAGACCATGTGGACTCTGGCTAGAGTTCAACTTTGCATCGCTTGGAGTGAAGAATCACATAGCGAGGGATTAATTCATTATTTTCTGAAAATAGATGCAACCACATGATTCAGCACCAGATTACTGCTTTTTCTCTAAAATGAAGAAATACATTGGAATATTTAAATCTTGTCCTATAATACAAGAGATTGGATTATTCAAACCTTGCCCAAGGTAATCTCTAATACTTCTTGTCTCAACATTTAAATTTATTTCTAATTTATCCCGAACCACCTATTTATCTCTTAACCATACCTTATTTAAATAAGTGAGTGCGTTATGTTCTTTCTTCTTCCTCAGTTTTTGTTTAAAAGAACCTGCAATCCGACAGAGGTAATACAAACTAACAAGCCCTATACTCGACCTCAGGCGAGTTTGTTTGGGTAGTTGGGTTGGGATTTTGACGTCATCCAAAACATGATAAGTCATTAGAGAATGATTAGTACCTATAGACTTAAAAAATAGATTTATTTATTTTTTTAAGAAACCTATGTATAGAAAACTTTTGCACGAAATCTACCGCTTAGCAATTTGAAAAGTGTGCTTATGGAGAATGACAAAATTATCTAGCTAGTTGGCGCCCAAACAAATTCAGCCTTAGGGCCCTGTTCAATAGTGAGTTTATGATCCTCTTTGGCATAGCTTTGGGTCCAAGATTTTTTTAAGTTAGGTATTCCTAACACCGTAAATCCATAGATCTACGATTACATCAATAACATTTGGATAAATTATTGTGTTTCCATTTGAGATGAAATTTAAAATCTTAAACATCTATAGTTAATATACAAACTCCAAATCTATTATGAATATGAGCGCCGAAGCTAACCAAACGAGATCTAGGTGTGGCACCTTTCTTGTTTCCATTAGCATGCTTCACAAACCATTAAACGATGCGTTCTTTTGAAAAAAAATACTTTATATTAGAAGTTATCAAATAAACTTAATCTTTAAAACTTGTAATAATTAATATTCAATTAATCATAATTCGGTTTGTCTTGTTTTGCGTGTTGTGAAGTCACTGTAGAACACCCAAACGAAACCTTAGATAATCTATCCCTTAAGCTTGTATGTAAAAAGTAAACATGAATAGCCGAGCCGAGTCCGAGGAGGGGTCACCACCATCTGAGTGTTGTTCTTTACTCAATTCAATATTTTTAACATCATTCCACTTGCTTTTCACGCGCGCAAAAAAATTATGTAGGAAAGTTGTTTTAAAAAATAACATTACTATTTTTAAAAAACTAATTAATATTTAATTAATTATGTAGTTAATTAGTCATTCCGTTTTGGAGAGATGATGACTTCCTAACTCAAGAACATAGCCGAGTCGCTCGCTAGCCGGCTAGCCCCCAGTCACCAGATATATCGGTGCGCGGGGACACACGAGAGACAGCGACGTGAGCACACGCACCGTTCGCGCCGCGCCGCACAGTGATTTGATTCGATTCGCCGCCCGCGCGGCCACCAGTAGCCGTCCGTCTCGTCTCGCTGTCGATCGATCGGCTTCTTTCCGCCAACAGGTTCACTTTCACTAGCTAGGTAGGCCCTTTTGCCTTTGCACTAACACAATCGGTCCTGAGAAAACAAAAGGCGCCAACTATTTCTGTGTTCCTCTGTTGCCTTTTGCCGGGGTATATTTATCTTGGGTATTCCGGCCATATGAGATCTGATGGGATCGAGGAGAAAGCGACACTGCCATTTCACTTCTTGAAGATGAGGAAATTGCTCCTCCGTTTTCACTCAATTATCTTGGGAATTGCTAAAAATAAATATCGCAAATATAGTTAACTACAGTATAATTACACTATCTATACTAGGATTTTTATATATAGCTTAAGTACAATCTTTATGGAACTTACATGTATTTTTAATACTTAATATAGTTATATAGCCACAAGTTATATTTGAAAGTTTTCTAACAATTTTCTGATAGTCTCATCATTTTTATGTCTTTCAACTTATCCCTTCTTATATATGCACTTGAGTTTTTATTTTGATTCTCACTATATGCATTACATTAGTTAACCGTTAATTTTATTCAAATGACTATATTGCCTATTTCTCACAGCTATGTGCTATCTACTTAAGAAAATATAAATCTCATTATAACCTTTAAATTTATACTCCCTTCGTTTCATATTATAAGTAGTTTGACTTTTTACCTAGTCAAACTTCGTTAAGTTTGATCAAATTTATAGAAAAAATTATCAACATCTAAAAAATTAAATTAGTCTCATTAAATATAACATTGAATATATTTTCATAATATGCTTGTTTTTATTGAAAATACTACTATATTTTTCTATAAATTTAGTCAAACTTAAAAAAATTTGACAAAAAAAAGTCAAACGACTTCTAATATAAAACGGAGGAAGTAATAAAATAGAATGAGATAGAATCTTTATGCTAAATTTATATAAAAATTGAAATTTCCAAACAAAATTTAAAACTTTCGATTAGATCCATGCAAGGGTTTCATTGGACTATGTAAGAGGCCACAGAAATTCAGGGGAAACTCAAAGATACATAAAGAATTTTCTTCTTTTTAACAAGCTTAAAACCTCATTTAGAATGAGCGCGTGCGGAATCATTTTTTCTTGAGTTTCGAAAGGAAATAATATTGTAGTACTATACGAAGTCATCATGCGAAACTCGTGCATGCCTTTTCACGTTTTCCTTGTTAAGAAACCCCAAACAACAAGCTTCTAAAACGAGCATCGCATATGATGTATAATTTGATGGCATGATTGTTATGTTGGGCATTGATATTTTCAGCCTTTCAAGAAATTAAGTTGACAAGTTAATCACTCTCAAAACTAACGATATACTAAATGAGAGAACGTACCACAAATGAGGATAGGCATGATTGAAGAGCATATATATGAGAATAAGACTTCGTTTATTTCAGCATAACCAAAACTTTATTATTATTATTATTATTATTATTATTATATATAACCAATATCTTGTCTCGCTGATGGCAATACGATTCCAAGCTCATGTTACTGTAAAAGCAAGCAGAAACACCATACAGATAGTGACATAAAAAAATCTTTTACTTTGTACTAGCTGACCTGAGCATGGTAGCGGATGTTATAAAAGTTGAAACTTAAAAGTAAAATAAAATTACAAGCTTATATATATGGTTAGTCGATTAGGTAGATAATATGTTCTATCTGAAGGCAGTCATACATAATATGCTGCAAGATCAACTTTTTTTTATCCTATTCATCTATTTTCACAAACTATACGATCGGATAATACAAAATTGGATACTTATAATTTATATCTGTGGGTGGAAGGTGAGTTTTAAATGTTACCCATTTCAATTTATTCTTTCTAAAATTAGGAATTTCAAGGCCATTCGCGAGTTGTGCAAAACTTATACTTGTGTCAGATTATGGTGTTAAAGGTAGGCTCGAATATCACCATCAACATCGTTATTATTTAAAGTAGTATAGAAATACATACTCCGATGAAAGACAATATGTTCCGGTGATAGAATTTAAGGCTGAGTTATGAACGGATGTTTGTTAGGAATTTTTACCACTAGTTATTAGAAAAGTTTAAAAATATATTTTATTTAGGTTTTTAAAGAAACTTTTAAACATGGAAATTTTGCACGAAACATACTGTGTTCGGGAAACGTAATAACGCATAACAAGAAAATAGACGTTTCGAATCGCTCATTGTAACTCAGCCTAACGCATGTTGTAACCAAACCTAAAACCTTTGTGCATTTTTCACATCCTAATTCACGCTGACGACAAATCGACAAGAACAAAAGAAAACTAAGTTTAATTTATAGTGTCATTGTCCAGGTTCATCAGTAGAAAACAAATCTGGCCAAACCTGCCAAATCAAAAAGGAAAAAAAAACAAAGTACTCATCCGGGATATAATTAATCCGGCAATTGGCTTCGACGACGCCGCGGCCGTGCGCCTGCGCGTGGGTGGTTAAAGAGAGAAAGAAGAAGGGTTTTTGGCGTCACTCGCTCGCTGCCTCCTCTCTCTCCCCTCCGCGCCGCCTCGCGAGATGCGGAGCCTCGCCGTCGCGAGCCCTCTCCCGCCCGCCGCGGCGGCTCGCCGCCGGCCACGCGCATCCGCCTCCGCCTCCGGAAGGTTCGGGACCCATCCCTCTCTCACTGCCAATCCCATTCCGCCGCGTTGTGTGTCGTCGACTCGTCGTTGCTGCTGCGAAATGGGTGTGTGGGTGGGGGTGGTGGTGGGACGGATTCGCGGAACAGCCGTCGCATTGCAGGTGGACGTCGCGCGGGTGGGTTTCCGGTCGTGGCCGGAGGGGGTGCGGACGTGCGGTGCGGTCGCCGGGGCCGATCGCGTCGGCGAGACTGGCGTGTTCGCAGTTGGTTTTGCATACGCAATCGGAGATTTGAGATGTTTTGCGTGATGGGAGGTGGTGGGTGTAGGGAAATATGGCTGTGGGTGGTGTTAAGAGTTGGTGGACGAGGCCGATTGCTTTGCTCCCTTCTCTGCTTTGATTGAGTTTACTATTTAATAGCCTCTCTTGAAAGAGCCACAAACTTTAATGAGTTGAGAGTTCTGCGATTCATCACTCTCGACGCAACTGCACGTTTTTATGCGATTTCTCGAATTCTCGTACAGACTGTTTCAGAATTCAGATTATGCGATAGTTTTGGCCTTGGCCTGTGCACAGTGTAGTGACGGAAGAAGAAAGGAGGTACAGATGATTCTTCTTCGTATTAGTGCCAACCATGCGAATTCAGGATAAGCCACGAGATCTTCAGATTTCATACTGTTGGCCTCCCAAGTCATAATTGGTACAAGACAGACGGAATTCAATTATTTTTCCTAAATACCATACCAGTCTCCATAAGTTGTGGAACAAATGGATGGTCAATGGCATATTTGAATCAATTGTATAATAGTTGGCTTTGATGGAGATTTGTTTAGTCAATGCCAATTTTGATTAACGCATTACATCATTTTTAGATAAGATATTGCGTTGTTGACTTGCTGTTACTACTTGTTTGCTCCTTTTTGGACTGTATAAGAGTTCATGTCATGCAATGTCTTCTGTACAAGTTTTAACTTCTTTTCATAACATTGATGCTATTCTGCTTTACAAATCTTCAGGGAAGTGATTTCTCAATGTTGGAAATGTGGGATAAACCAGGACCAACCTTTAGGGAACTCCTTAAGGTAGTTTTTTTTTTTCATTTATAGAGTGCCTATCAACTAGGACCATACTGTCATTTGACAATTTCACTTCCTATTTAGTTGGAAAAATCATTTACATGTACAATTACATTTTCACAGCCTGTCATCTGATCTTCTGAAAATTACTCAATGCATTGTTCCTTGAACATATTCAGTCTAATCTGGGACTAAATATTACTAATTAAATTCTCATCTGCATTAGGTTCTAGGAGTATATGATAACATTATGTCTTCGTCAGTTAATATTCCTTTTGTCTTGTTACTGTCTTATTCAGGATAGGTCACTCACAAGGTAGTTTGCAAAGACATGGTTCCAAGAATTTGCTCGCAGCTGCTGGTATATCTGCTTTCCACCATGCAAGACTATTTTTTTTCATTTATTTGATTTTCTTAGCTTTCAAGAAATTAAATTAGCACTAGCTTAAATATTCTGGAAACATTTATAATTTAATTCTTCAAATGTAGCTGTTAAATCAGCTATTACTTAAAAATATGGATCGGTCTTCATTTTGAACTAACCAGAGTTCTTTAATGATATTCTTTTTATTGTTCAGACTTGCTCAAAGGCTTGGCTATGGGCAGGCATAGGACTTGCTGTGGGCCAACCTACCTTAAGCTTGATGCCTCGCAAAATATTTTTTTCTGCTTTTTTGCAACAATTGTTAGTTTATATTATACCATATTTAAAAATGTACTTGTTTCCCAGATTTGGCTTGTGGTGCTTCAATTCCATGGCCAACCTGGCTCAGCTTTTGAACAGTTCATTTCAGTTATCTGTTTCAATTCAACACAATACCGCAATATAGTGCATACCTTTTCTCTTTCCTGTTTCAGTTATATTTGTGTTTCTCTTTCTTGTTTTTATCTCAGGTTTCAAGTTGATATAGTGCTATTGATGTCGGTAGTCTATAACATTCTAACCTTATCATAGCAGACCTTTAACCATGTTAACTTATTACGTCTCTTTGCTTGCATACTTTTTGCTTTCAGCGGCTATTTCAGTTGAACAAGCTGAAGTCAGTACTTATCTTCCAAAAGGTGATATGTGGTCTGTGCACAAGTTTGGCGGCACCTGTATGGGAACACCCCAGAGAATTCAGAATGTTGCTGATATTGTTCTTGGTGACTCTTCTGAGAGGAAGCTGATCATTGTTTCTGCAATGTCCAAAGTCACTGATATGATGTTCAACCTTGTGCATAAGGCTCAGTCAAGGGATAATTCTTACACGACTGCACTGGATGAAGTTTTTAATAAGCATATGGCTGCAGCAAAGGACCTTCTTGATGGAGAAGACCTTGCAAGATTCTTGGCTCAGTTGCATTCTGACATCAGTAACCTGAGAGCAATGCTCCGTGCTATTTTTATAGGTTTGAGCTTTTAATTCTTCTTATTCATGCTAATTTATTTTGGGTGCGAAATCTTGTTTGTGGTGGAATATCTGTTGTTGCATGGCTGTCATTGGAAGTTTGTTTGCCTGATCCTGAGCTGACCATGCTTGGCATTTACATCAGAAGCACCGTCTCTTGATAGAATTTCTCTTATTGGTGTTAATTTGTTGAGGGCTTATGCATTTGTTCAAGCAGTCACATTTTATCCACTGCTGTCAGGAACTCCCCAGTGACCCTGCTCACATCTGGCCTAAATAAGGGGGAAACTATCATACTATAGTTTTCAACTTAACTGCAGTTGTTTGAGTATATATACAGTAACATGAGTGTCATGATATTTTAGATGTTTAATACCTTTGTTTGTATATGTATATTTCAGCTGGACATGCAACAGAATCATTCTCTGATTTCGTTGTTGGGCATGGAGAGCTGTGGTCAGCTCAAATGTTGTCATATGCTATAAAGAAGGTGACATGACAAAGATGCCTGAAACATTGTACAAATATCTCTAGCTTCAACAAAATGGATTTTGCAGATGGTTTATGCATTCTGAATCAATATTTCCTACACTACATGGAAATGTGCTTGATTATGTGAATGGGCAACTAAACTACAATGATACTAACATTTGCACAATAATCCCTCTCTCTCAACAAACCAGAGTAAAACATGAAGTTAGTATCAGGGGTAAAATTAAGCTTTGAAGTTTGGAGAGGCTGTTCTGACTATCCAAAAGTTAAGTTACAAATACTGCAGTATGAGCAGCAACCACATATGCTGTTGTAGTTCAGACCTTAATATATCTTACATGACGTGCAACTGCCACCATATGATGCTGTAGTTCAGTCGGACAAATAGGTTAATATTAGTGAGTAAATTTTACTCCCTGCATTCTTAAATAGATGTCCTTTTAGAACGGGTGTAGTCAAACCTTGAAATCATAACTAGCTAATACTCCCTCCATCCCAAATTAATCATCATATAATGTTTGTGCACCAAGACCAAGGATTATTTAAACCGTATCGATCAAATTGCCATGCACAATATACACACATTCTTCCACAATGCATGCATCGATTAAAATACAATGCACAATTATATCCTTAGCATGCACCACATTCTCCTATGCTGCATTAATTGTACTCCGATAAAATCTGTGTTCATGCGGTTATATGATGATCAATTTGAGAAATTTTGATTTTCCTTATGTGATGATCAATTTGGAAGGAGGAGTATGTGCAAACATGTTACAGTTTAATATGTGAAAAATACATTAGTAGATTTGTCATGAAAATATTTTTGATGTATTTCTATTTGAAATAGCTTTATGAATATATGATTGTAAAAAATCAACGGTCAAACATGGGCATGACTCTGTCCATATTGTAAAACGAGAAGTAAAAAGGAATGATGGTTCCTGATCAATGATATATGATATATCTTGAAGAAATTCATGAAAAGAAAAAACTGTGCTCTCCTTTTCCTTTATGACAGAACCTAGAAATTTGACCTATAGTTCACCTTTCTGAACAAACTGACCTGATATGTACTGCCCTGTCTAAATCATGCAGTCTGGGGTGCCTTGCAGTTGGATGGATACTAGAGAAATTCTAGTAGTGAAACCTAGTGGTTCTAATCAGGTCGATCCTGACTATTTGGAATCTGAGAAACGACTCCAGAAATGGTTTTCACGACAACCAGCGGCAACAATAATTGCTACTGGGTTTATTGCCAGTACAGCCGAAAACATTCCTACTACACTGAAAAGGGATGGAAGCGACTTCTCAGCATCAATAATTGGATCCCTTGTTAGGGCACGTCAGGTCACTATCTGGACTGATGTTGATGGGGTGTTTAGTGCAGATCCTAGAAAAGGTTTGTCTTGCAAAAGTCTGACGCTTTTAGACTAAATACTTGTCATTTGATTATCAAACAGTTGCATACACAATACAATATTTTGGGGGAAATTGCAAGGAAATTCTCCATTTACACAGGACAATGGTCCTTCTCTTGTACCAAGAATTTATTTATATCTCTGATTAATAATCTTCTGACTAATGCAGTTAGTGAGGCTGTGATCTTAAGCACATTATCTTATCAGGAGGCCTGGGAAATGGTAATCTCTATTCTTAGGACATCTGTTCGTATTACTACTGCCATTGATTTTCATATTTACTTGTCTGCACTGAGGCATAACAAGCATGGGAAACTGCATGACATGCAAGAGGGGCTAGTCTCTATTCTTAGGGCATTTGTTTGTAATACTGCCATTGATTTGTTTACTTACTTGTCCACACTGAGGCATAACAAGCATGAGAAGCTGCATAATATGCAAGATGGGCTAGTCCACTAGAAGAATTTTTTTCATCACTTTGAAGTCTTCCATGGAGTTGGAGTGGTTTGCTGGACACTGTGATCCAGCAATACTGGGGGCCATGTTCTAATATGATTCTTTTCTTGCATTCAAAATCACACCAAACCTGATTGCCTTCTTGGATCTGTTCTCTCTTTTTCTTTCGACCTAACTTTAATCTGTTCTGTGCAGTCTTATTTTGGTGCAAATGTTTTGCATCCCCGCACCATTATACCTGTGATGAAAGACAATATTCCTATTGTCATTAGGAATATGTTCAATCTATCTGCCCCTGGAACAATGATTTGCAAGCAGCCTGCTAATGAAAATGCTGATTTAGATGCTTGTGTGAAATCATTTGCTACTATAGACAAATTGGCCCTTGTTAATGTTGAAGGGTAAGTTCGCATAATTTATTATTTGAACTACCATGTTCAATTGTACATAATTGAGTTATGCTGTTAGTCATATACAATACTTTGGGATCTTTTATAGCTTCAAGCTATATAAAGATTATGTTTGTGCCTTAAGTTTCTTATGAAATATGCTAGAGGTCCTGTTTAACTTGACATTTACAACTCTAGGTGCTGATTTTGTGCTGATCTAACAAGTTTAAAGAGCAAAAGAATAAAATAATCAATTTCAAATGCATGATGTTCTTACTTAATAGTAAAACTGGTTTCTTCTGTTGTCTTAATGGCCCTGTATGTTTGCAGAACTGGAATGGCTGGTGTTCCAGGTACAGCAAGTGCCATATTTAGTGCTGCCAAGGATGTTGGAGCTAATGTTATTATGATATCTCAGGTACCTTTTCTTTTGATGTTTTGTATCTCCTTATGATTCACTAAGGTTCTTCCTCACTACAACATCTGTCCAGGCTAGCAGCGAACACTCGGTATGCTTTGCTGTTCCAGAGAAGGAAGTTGCAGCAGTCTCGACAGCCTTGCATGTTAGGTTTCGTGAGGCATTAGCAGCTGGAAGGCTATCAAAGGTAACTATAGTTTTACAAATGACCATGTGGACGATTTCTTTCTTTCTTTGACAAATATGGCTTTGATGTAAACCCTGCATATGTTACCTTAAAAACTGGAGTTAATTTCTCTCTTCTAATTGTATCGAACTTGTTCATATGACCAGAGATGAGTAGGACAGACAATACTCATATCTGAAGTCCTGAACATCAATAGAAATAGCACAACCCATATGGTGTGACAAACCAACTAAGACAAGTACAGTAATGCAAACATAATGGTTTTGGAAATATTCATTCTATGTTCTTCACCAATATTGCGCCAAATACCATTATCATACAAAATGTGTAACAGAGTATTTGCATTGATTTGTTTGTGATCCCTCCTTCCTTGCAATCAATTATTTTCAGGTCGAAGTCATTCGTGGGTGCAGCATTCTTGCTGCCGTTGGGTTGAGGATGGCCAGTACTCCTGGAGTCAGTGCAATCCTTTTTGATGCATTAGCAAAGGTAATTAGAGTGTTGGGTTGATTGAATTGAGACTTTATTGTTTCTGGTATTGATTTATTCTGTAACAATGGATTCAGGCAAATATTAATGTACGAGCAATAGCCCAAGGTTGCAGTGAATACAATATTACTGTTGTGTTGAAGCAAGAAGATTGTGTGAGGGCTTTGAAAGCTGTTCATTCAAGGTTTTTCCTCTCTAAAACCACTCTCGCCGTTGGGATTATTGGACCAGGTTTAATTGGTAGAACACTTCTCGACCAGCTGAAAGATCAGGTATCTTGAGTTCCTTAGTCTTATCTACCTCTTCCTTCCCTTGTGGTGTGGCTGCCTCCATTTTGCCACTTGGGTCTAGGAACAACTCAATTACGTCTGAAGGCCATCACCCTAACCATGTCCATTACATTGGGTATGACAAGATTTTAAGAACATAATATACTTGACCCATTTTGATCCAAGTATGATCAAGACTAAACCATTCATGCTGCAAACCATACATAAAAAGTGAATTTTGGCTTTATCTCGCAGCAGAGCAATTTGAAGCTTGACTTCATAGCAGTTCTACACTTTTACTGATTCAAATACTTATGCAGGCTGCTGTTCTCAAGGAAAATATGAATATTGATCTACGTGTTATTGGAATAATTGGGTCACGCACGATGCATTTGAGTGACATGTACATAAGTGAACCCTCTCTCTCTGTCTAAACACAATCTTCCTCTATTGTGCATTATGTTCTGCCTCAAAGAATTTACTTTTTCTCTTATATGATAGACTAAAAGAGGGTGTTGTACCATTATTTGGTCTATTGGTCTTCTTTTCACCATTCTCATGTATGTCAATGTCATCATGTACTTGGAACGCTTGGTTAATTCTGATGCTCCCTCATTGTGGCACCTTAATAATGATTAACATGAAACTATTTTTTGATGTACTGTTATTGATATATCACATTAAATTTCGATGGACAGGACATGCTTTTGTATGATAACATGCCTTTCAAATTCCCAGGAGTCATCTACTTTGTTAGACATGAGTTTTTCAAGAGTATGAATTACACATAGACCATCATTCTTATGTTTTTTTCCTGGCATTGCTAAAGGAACTGCTTTATTAATTTAGTAGCTTGGTCATCACTATTTTTCAGTTTTGCTGGTATATTACATTTTGCTCAAATCTTGTTTCATTGGTTTTGTTTGGCTTCTTTGTGTAGAGGGGTAGACTTAAACCAGTGGAAAGAGCTTCTACGAAAAGAAGCAGAACTGGCAGATCTGGATAGTTTTGTTCGCCATTTGTCTGAAAATCATGTATTTCCAAACAAAGTTTTGGTGGACTGCACAGCAGATACAAATGTAGCATCCCACTATTATGATTGGTTGAAGAAGGGTATCCATGTCATCACACCAAATAAGAAAGCAAATTCTGGTCCGCTTGATCGGGTAATTATCTTACCGGCAAACTTGTATAAGCATATTTCATTGCCTTTTTATTTTGAAACAATCTTTTTTTTTGAGTTGTTCAATAATCGTGGACCGAATCTGGATAACTGGTTGGTTTTACTTCGATAAGAATTGCCTGCATTCAAGAAACCAGCAGTGAAGACGAACCAAGAGTCCGAATTATTTGTTCATGACTGATCAATAAATAACTTATTTCTGAGAAAATCCATTAAGTAAATCGGAGAGCCAGCCAGTTAATTTAATATCCAGCCACTGGAAACTAAGAGATCATTGTGTAACATTGAATGCTGCTGGGTTGTTTATAAACTAAGAAACCATTTCCCCCCTTTGTTCGCAGTATCTGAAATTAAGGACTCTGCAGCGTGCATCGTATACTCATTACTTTTATGAAGCTACTGTTGGTGCTGGTCTCCCAATCATTAGCACCCTACGAGGTCTTCTGGAGACAGGTGACAAGATATTACGTATTGAGGGAATTTTCAGGTATGTGTGTATGCTTCAGGAATATACCAGAATTAACTTTGATAGTCTTGTCATTTTAGTAAAGCACAAAGATTCCTCAGAAGTTTACTTGGATAGAGATGCATCCTTTTGTGTTCCATAAATTAGACAATTTTGGCTGATACAATGTTGATGGTTCAATTGCAGTGGGACTTTGAGTTATATTTTCAACAATTTTGAAGGTACACGAACTTTTAGTAATGTTGTTGCTGAAGCAAAAGAGGCTGGATATACAGAGCCAGATCCAAGAGATGATCTATCAGGAACTGATGTTGCCAGAAAGGTAGATCACTAGTTTATTTGGCAAAAAAAAATGTAAAAAAATCCTATCTATTATTTAGTATTGTTCTATATATACCTGGATCAATCAGTATCAGCAAACTTTTTTGCTACATTTGTACAACTTAAGAAATATACATGCAACTATGATACTATGTTCTCAAATAGATATCATTTTAGAATACATACATTGAAATATTAACTATTAATATTGCTAAAATATTAATATTTGATATGTGAAAATAGCATCCATAGATTTGCCAATTGTCATGCAAAACCTTTCATCTAGTTGTATGTTGCTAGCCCTTATGAATATATTATTAAAAAAAGAAATAATAAAACTTGTATATTAGATAATGTGAAAATAGCATCCATAGATTTTGATTTGAACTAACTCTTACATATTAATTAAGTTGAATACCCTTAGAATAAACATGTATGTTCGTGGTTCTATTCTTTTGTAGTCTTCCTTGTAAGCTATATATTTTCTCATGCATATAAGGATGTATTCTCGTACGCAATTGTTCTAACTGGCCTTTAGTTGACGTTTTGGTCTCACCCAAGCTTGGGATTGTCATTTCTTCTTGAGCATAATTTTTGTATTCACTTCTCCAAACGACCACAAACTTTTCAGGTAGCAGATAAATGTTATATTATTTGATGATTTTAATAAATTAAGAACAGCTTGGTATCATCAAGATGACATATAAATCTGAATACGATTGCACCGTCTCTTCTCTCTTTTTGCTTCGTCATTCACATTAGCTGGTCATTTTTGTTTGGAGCAGGTTATCATCCTTGCAAGGGAGTCTGGTCTGAGGCTTGAGCTTTCCGATATTCCCGTAAAGAGCCTTGTGCCAGAGGCGCTTAGGGTATAGTTATTTTTCTTTTTGGCATCCAAAATCATATTATACAGTTTGTTACGCTTCCTAGTTCCTAACTTGTTTCTGTTCGCAGTCATGCTCGTCAGCAGATGAATTCATGCAGAAGCTACCGTCCTTCGATCAGGACTGGGACAGGCAATGCGATGAAGCTGAAGCTGCAGGAGAAGTGAGTAGACATTTCACTTCCTTGGTTTACCATTATCACCGTAGTGCATTGGCATATTACTAAAACCAGTGATTTTTTCAAATACTGCAAAAACTGTAGCATCATATCTAGCATTAACTCCGCATTCTCCATTCCATTATAATCGCATAAATCTCCTTCACATACAATAAAAAGAGGGATAATTTTTTTCAGTAGAGGTGATTCAAATCAGTGATATTGTTTTCCCCTGCTGAAGGTGCTGCGGTATGTGGGCGTGGTGGACGTGGCGAACAGGAAGGGCCGAGTAGAGCTGCAGAGGTACAAGAGAGATCACCCCTTCGCGCAGCTGTCCGGCTCCGACAACATCATCGCCTTCACGACGTCGAGGTACAAGGAGCAGCCTCTGATCGTGCGAGGCCCCGGCGCCGGCGCGGAGGTCACCGCCGGTGGCGTCTTCTGCGACATCCTGCGGCTGGCGTCCTACCTCGGAGCACCCTCCTAGGCTTTACCTTGAAGCGTCCTGCCTTCCTCGACAAAAATTGTCTGGAGGAAAGGTGAGGCCCATTGATTGTGCCCGACTGGTTACATCATATATTGGACTAGTAGTATGCAGCATGTATGTTGTTTCTGAATAAGTGCGAGGTAATAAGCAAAGTTTAGAGGTGCTGGCTGTATGTTGTTTCTGAATAAGGTATTAGAGGTGCTAGATGGTCCTTGGATCAGGTGTTGTTTTTGCCACACAATCCAGAGCCGCTTGCTATCGAACCGCCACATTGTATTGGTGATTTGGAGTGATCTAATAATAATGGCTTAATTTTTTTTTCCTGGGACATTTTTTCTTGAACACTAGGTGAGAGAGTTGCATATCATGTCATTAATTCATTAAGAAACATGGGAATATAATGCTTCTATTCATGGATCTGTGTTATCATCAATCCTTGCGACAATGCCTGCCTCAATGTAGGTTCTCGTGAAACAAGATTCAAGAAATATGTTGCACAATAGCTATGATAAGCAAGAACTTGGTGCACACTTCGGGCTTGTCAATATTAGACAAACTCGCCATTTGATATAAAGATCCAAGGTGACAACCTGTTTACGCTGTTATACCGTCTGAAGAATAAAGATTGTCCATATATGATAACTAGAATTGGCAAAACCCTAATGAGAACAACATAATTGGAGCATTTCCCAAAACCAAACCAGTCAGTCTCTCTCCAGACCCTAAACAGTCACGAGAAACAGCTAAAGTGGTCGTGTAAAACGAATTACGCATGTGATTCCCTGTATGATTCATCATCAGAATGAACAGCAAATAACACACAAAGTAAGAAAATTTAGCTTACTATATTTTTAGACGAATTACCACGCTAGAATATTAAACTTGATCACTTCAAAGATCACATGCAGCTAGCTAAGTGTCATAGAAGTCACCAGACCTGTAGAGACTGAAGGACTTGTCATACAAAATGTTTCATCGCCTTCAACAGATGGAAACAGAATATGAACGGCTTTTGTGATATTCTAGAGGAGTTGTAGTCTGACCACAGATTACAATCTGTAGGGTAGTACATAATAATTCCTTCTAGAACAAAAGCAAAAAAATAAGGCATCAGGCATGCCATCACCTGGGAGAAACAAAATTCCAGCATGGCATGTAACTTCACAGAGATGCATGAGCCGGTGTCACAGCCTTCGGCATAGGACATGAGCACGCAGAAGCTCATGATGCGCTTTTGGATCTGACCTTCACTAACTCGATTTCGTAGATGATTGATGAATTTTTGGGTACTACTCCCACTGCTTTACTGCCATAACTGCAGAATAAATGGTGATCCATAAGCATTTTTGCATACAGAAGCGTAAACAGAACTTTTCATAGAGCAATGTGCATATTGAACTGAAATCTACAAAACAAACGATTCCAGGAGCATACCACATAGCTGGTGGGACGGTGAGCTTTCTTTTGTCCCCAACACGCATGCCTACACAGTCAATATCATACTAGTTAAATATAAACCATACTCCGAATTGATAATGAAACATAAAGTTAAGCTCCGCAATGATTACCACAAATACCAACATCCCATCCTCGAATTACTTTCCCAGCACCTTGAGTTAGGATGGTACACATTTGTCAGTATCAATATTAAGAATTCAAAATAATGCAAAAGTGAATGTGAATTTACCAAGCTTGAACTTGCAAGGCTTTTCAGCAACATTAGACTCAACAATCTTCCCATCCTGTAGTGTGCCAACATATTTGATATAAACCTGCACAAGTATACCTGAGCTGCTTAGATCTTATATTTTGGACAAACAACTTGGTACATGAAATCTTAATGCACTGACTGCAGAGCATGTATAATCAAAAGATTGCCAGGAATACAACCAGTATATCAGAGTACTGATTGCAAGATCATAAGGCAAGGGAACATTGCCAGGTGCATGGATGCAAAATCTACAGATACAATAATAATATTAAATGCAGTTCAGGGATGAAACTCAGGGGCTACCTTGCTGCCATTAGAAGCCATTTCTGCATCTAGGTTTCCTGTTGACAGATCTTCTACTATCAATCCATCTTCTAATGTTCTTATCTTGTTGGAATGTTTTCCATCTTTTACCTCTAACTGATTGCCTCCCTTTTTCTTCAATTTCTTTTTTATTCTGCCTTCTTCTTTGGAAGCCAATGGTCCATCTGCATTTGTTAGATCCCTGCTCATGACATTGTAAGAAAGTATGTTTCAGGAACAACACAAACATATAAGAGGATTGAACTACACATGGAGCAAGAGACTTACATCAAAGGAGCATGATCCTGACTGATGGCATCACCTTTTCTTTTCTTGGCACCATTACTCTTTTTTGGGGTGTCATCATTTAACTCACCATTTGGGTATTTTGTTTCATCATCTTTAGCGTTTTCTTTCTTAGCTAAAGAAACAGAAATAGGCATGTTATCTTCATCTTCACTGCAACTATCAAATATTGAACGAGCATTACGCCTGACAGCAGGCTTGTGGGAAGAATCATCATTATCATCACTGCTATCAGCTGGGTGTTTCTTCTTCAAGCGTCGCCTCTTTTGAACTTTACCTGTTGGCATAAACATTAAAGATTCAGCAAAATTTAGTGGGACAACATTATCAGCATAATCTGTAGACTAGACATATTGCCAATAAACAATAGATGTAGGTGGATACAAATTACAAGGAACTTAAGCATAAAACACAACTAGAAATAAAAAAAAAACACCGCTTGTTCACTTAGTGTTCCTAGATTGTAGCCATGCAGGATCAGAGAAGTTGAAAATAATAATATCTGTTGGCATGCTAAATCTTGAGAAAAGGTACAGCAATTCTATGGGCCCAAAAGAAATGCAGTCCCAATTCTTCTCTTGACAGACAAAAATATAATAGCAAGATAATTTACTCGTAAGCTAAGTCATTATCATTGTTAGCTTTTTAACTAAAATGATACTATAAAAAAGATAAATGAAGAATTTCATGAACATAAAGGTTTCATCGGAAGCTTCTAAGCTCTAATGTTGAAAGAATGCTAAAGCAAGTATCAATACGTGATAATATGCTGAGGAATTCAGCTTCACACAAATCAATCATATACCGTTTTCTTTGTGATGATCAGGGGTGGAGCATGCATCACCATCACCGACAGAGTCAGATCTGCACTTATCCTCAGATACATCAACATCACCATCATCAATAAAGTCAGATTCATAGCTGTCATCACTCGCGTTAAACTCCTCATCAGTATCAGATTCTCCAACATCCTCCCCATAAGATTCTCTAGCCAGCGTTAAGAATGAACACAAAGTTCGAAATATGAAAATAGGAAAGGTGAAATAACAAGATGAGGCTATCAAGTATCAAAAAGGATACGATTCGTCATCTCCTGCACTAGATCTGCCGCTCGAACGGATGTAATATCCTGAGAGATGAATGGAGCTCTGACCAAGTACTGAAAACACAACCTCATCGTCCTCCTCCAGCTCAACCTCTAGATGGCACATCTCAGCCAATTTAGGATTCAGACTACAGAGTATGATGGGCGTCTTGCTACCAACATTACATTGTACTATCGTCCTGGCAGCCGAATCGCAACTTCCAAGTGTAGCCTGATAAACATACAAGGATTAGTGTGGCATATTCCTAAACCGATGTACAAAAAAAGGTTGTGATGCCTCGAGTCAAACATTCAACCAGTTCAGTAACTATATAATCAATTAGAGCAACAACAGCTATACAGATAATCAAATGAGCAAAGGAGCAATGAAAAAGGAGCCACTAATTTAGGGCTGTGAATACATTGAGTATTGTAGTTCTGCACTATCCAAGATTCCAAGTAATTACTCCAATGGCATTTGGAAGTTCCAAGTTTTCATTGATATAGATTCACTGGCTCATAATAAAAAACTTTAAGATAAAAACTAATTATAGTGAACTAATATCCCACAAATCACGATAGTGATTTCAAGAACCATTCCAGAAGCAAGCTATGTATGTATACAGCGATCATACGAAGAGGAGGAGGAGGCAACGATGAACCTGGCAAATGCGGAGGCGGCCATGGGAGGGGTCATGGCGGTGGGTGTAGGGCTTCCCAGCCTTCACCTCCACACCTGCACAAACAAACCCACGCGCTATTGCCTATTAGGAAGAACGCCGACGACGACGAGCATTAGGAGGCAAGAAACGAGCGCAAGAACCCGGGGGAGGCTCACCCCAGAACGCCATCGGCGATTAGGGAGGGAAGGCGAGCGGACGCGGAGAGAAACGGACGATGCGGCCGTCGCCGGTGGTGGCTCGCTCGCTCCGCAGGCGGCGGCGGCGGGTGGTGTCGCGGTGGGCGGCGGCGGGTTGGCCGGAGAAGGCGGCGGCTTGAAATAGGGGTAGCGGGTAGGTTTGCCTTTTGCTTTCGTGGGCTCTTCCTGGGCCGACCTATCGACTTCCCACTCATAGGAATAAGTCTATTTTACCTCTCTTATCTCATTTCATGCTTATGATTGAATGGCCTCCCTTGACTGCAAAACCACTCGAGAAAGTAAATTGATCGGGTTTTTAAAGTTGAGGGAGTTTTTATACCCGATTTTATGATTGAGGGATGTGATTTGATAAGGCAATAGGTGAGGGATGCTAAAATAGACTATTCTCCCACTCATGGGTACTTGATTTCGTGGGCTGGGACTTGTGTTTTGCCGTGTTTCCCATGTTAGCGTAGAATTATCTCAAACTACTAAATTAAAAAGGTCTTGGAGTCGTTTTCCTTCCATCCCCTCTTAACCATGTAGTAGGTAAAAAGTAACGATCGAATGGTTTCTTGTAATTCACTCTCACAGTTTCTCCCTAATTATATGGATCTGACCCGTTACAATGGATGGGTATGTAATTAGTTAAAAAAATGTTTTTTTTCATCGGCTGTAGTACCAGCTAAAATTGGCATTTATTTGCCTGTTGGGTGGTAATTCCTTGGTGCACTTTCCATAGAAATATTAGTGAGGTAAGTACCGTTATGATTTCACCACTCGTTTCTGTTTTTTAAGTATATGTTAAGGAGGGGTGTTTGCATATCTCTGTAGTGTCAATAGTTTTGCGAAGAAATTGTGACATCATTTACCGTAAAATCTCACTGGATAAATACATGTGATGGTGACAATGCAATAACCTCAATTCTAAACCAAATTGGTGGGCTGGTTTGAATGAAATCGCGCGATAAATCAAATCAACTGCATCTGATATATGGATCAGATCAGACAAAAGAGAGAAAATTTACAGAAACCACTAGCACAAGCTTAATTTCCAATAAGACTATATATAAGACTAGTCCGGACTCGTCGCCCGGTCAGAACTGAGTGACCAACCATTCACCTTCTTGTGTCTGTCATAAACCTTTTCACTTTCAAGAAGACTACGATCGATCGGTTTCTCGCTTCTTATCATGGGTTCTATGCTCACTGCGATCTACTCATAGTCCTATGAACTTTTAGCAATTTGTTTTGAAGACCAGCACTCTGTTTTAAACAATAAAGATTTCTAACTTGTTTAGTATAAATCTAATACTGGCTCAGAAGAATTATTTTCACTTCACTTATTGATTTATAAATTTTAAATTGCTTAGATTTCCTTTTCAAGCATATGATTGGCTTTGGAATCATTGAAAGAATAGGAATAATTAATGAGAATCAGTGCATGAATGCAATTTGAATGCTAAAAATTCTTATTGGAGGGGATTTATTTGTTTTATATATTTTTATGATGTGTGCATTGTCTCAATAGCTGATCACGTAACTCTTCTAAATTGCAACAATGAAATATGCGATATTGTTAGAAATTACAATGATCGAAACTAACTTAATTATCCCTTTCCCCCCCTTTTGATCAACTACGAGGCAGTAATAATTTACCATGCATATGCAACAGCTATGTCCCCTTTCTAAATTGAAGGTTTGATCGGCATATACGTAGTTCTACTGCATGTTCCGAAAAATAAAACTACCGTTTTTTTTACAAATTGATCCTTTTGAAAAACTTATTGCGAAACTAACCCTCGGCAGAAACTTCAACCAAAAGTAGGCCGTGGCGTCAGCGCCAACTTTATTGGCGCTGAGGTTGGGCTGGTCAGCGCCAAAGACATTGGCGCTGAACTTGGTCCACCGTGGAGATCCCCCTGCCGACGTGGCAGCAATCTCAGCGCCAACGGTCCTGGCGCTGAGGTTGGTTACTTAGAGGCCGGCCGAGGCCGCCCTAGCCAGCCTCTCCTCTCCACTCACCTCCTTTATCCCTATCTAGGTTTCATCCCTCCCTACTCTATTCCCCAATCATCTCCAAATCCACCCCAAATCCAAGGGCATTTCGTGGGCATTGCTTGAGGCATCGATTTGTAAGGTAAACCCCCCGAGAAACCCTAAGTTTATCAATCGGTTGGTTTGATGGGATGTGATTTAGGGGAAAGGGAGAGGGGTGTAATGTTATACTTCAATATTTAGGTAGTTATGGAAGATTCATATTGTTGAATTCTGATTTTATAACATCGTTAAGAACTACCATCTTATGTTTCTCTAAACATAGTTAGTTGATCGATGTATTGTGATAGGGGAGTTTGTATGTGTTAATATTTACGTTTCATTTGATGTAACAATTTTTTTTTAATTGTAGGATGTTTAAGAAGGATGAAGTCGGCTTTGCCCCTGAGCAGCTGCCTCCACCAGGTGTGAAGCGCCCAATGTGTTGGTGTGGGGATGAGTGTTGCTTTCAGATAAGTGATGACTGGGATAGTTATGGCCAGAGGTACTGGATGTGCTGCAACTACTCGTACAGTCTGGAGAAACCTAAGCCTGTGCCAAAGGGAAGGAAGGGAAAGGCCAAGATTCCAGTGAAGGTAAATTTTTTGTAGTGTAATTTGTTTCGCATTGCATATATAGTCATATGTCGTGAAGATATACAATGTGATTTAATGTGTAGGAACCTGAGGTACCACCCCCTCTTTGTGACTTTGTGGAGTGGATTGACAAGGAGATGTCTGAGTTCGATAAGAGGTTGATTTAGAGCTGGCGCGAGCGCCAGGAAGAGCGTCAGGAGCGGCAACGGCAGCGTGCCGCACAGGAGAAGGCTGAGAGGGAAAAGGAGAGAGGAGTTGGAGTTAAGGGAGTTGGCTAGACTGAGTAGGGAAAAGGAAGAGCGTGCTGAAGATCGCTCAAGAAAGCTGGCTAGGGCACAGCGTGCGAAAGATGCCGGGTCGGAAGTGGCAAGGAAGGGCAAGTACCCACGATGCACCCAGTAGCACTAGCTTGGAATCGTCAACGCGTTGTAATGTGCGCGTGTAATAATTGTCGTTTCGTACTATGAGATGTTTAATTTCGTTTGGAGTCCGTAAGACGTGGTAATGAATGCTAGAGAACAAGGCGGTTTAATATTCGGTAATTGAGGATTGCATCGTTTATGATTAGGCTTGTCAACGAAATTTAGTGGCAGCTTGTGTGGTATTTACCGATTTTGCCAAGTTTGCCGACTCCCAGTTTTCCCTTTTTCTGGCTGGCTGGGCAACCTCAGCGCCAGAGAAAATGGCGCTGAGCCTAGGGACCTCAGCGCCAAGTGCTCTGGCGCCGAGGTTGGACTTAGCCAATTCGGCCCAGTCCAGCCAGAGCAGGCCTCTGTGGCCTGCTGGCCCGCGGGGCCTCAGCGCCATTTTACATGGCGCTGAGGGCCCCCGGGCTAGCAACCAGAGAGGCCTGCTCTGGCTGGACTGGGCCGAATCGGCTAAGTCCAACCTAGGCGCTAGAGCAGTTGGCGCTGAGGTCCCTAGGCTCAGCGCCATTTTCTCTGGCGCTGAGGTTGGACTTAGCCGATTCGGCCCAGTCCAGCCAGAGCAGGTCTCTTTGGCTTGCTGGCCCGGGGGGCCTCAGCGCCATATTCCCTGGCGCCATATTCCATTCGTCCATACATTAAGTCCATACATGTGACAAATTAAAAACATTGCATCAATCCATCATTCCATCCATCCATACACAATAAGCAAAAGGAATAGTCCATCCCATGAGCCACATCCAAACCATGCATCAAGTCCATCCATCCATCCATCAAGCCCTGCCCTCACCTCCTCCTACCTCTAGTGCGCGGACGAGGCACATCGGGGGTGTACCTCCAGTCCTGCGAAGGAGCCCGCCTGCGTCGTGCTCGAGACGGACCAGGCTGCGAGAGATCCGGCTGTGACGACTCTGGGGCGTCCTCCAGCTGCGATGGACCGAGCTCATCCGCCTCCCCTTCATCGCCTTCTTCCTCCTCATCTCCTTCTTCCTCCGCCTCCTTGTCTTGGTCGCCCTCCTCATCACCCACCTCCCCTTCTTGACCCCCCTCTTGGTGGGCATGAGCATGTTCGACCACATCGGTCGACCTGCAGCCAAGCCTAGCTGCCAACTTCCGACATCGCTGCCGTAGTCTCTGCAAAAGTAATCCCTGTTGAGTAATCGCATTTGGAAAAAATAATGTAGTTGCATCAACACTTCAATGAGTACCTGTAGGGCGTTTCGCAGGGTGTCGCTCTCTCCTTCGGAGCCAGGAGGCGTGCCTAGCGCCACTCCCGCGTCGTTCACGGTCCGCAAGAGCTCCCAAGCCTGCGAGTTTGAAATAATGTTACTCACAACAATCATGCCAGAGGTTGCATACCACCAAAGAGTGATAGAACTAACCACTCTATCGCGAACAGGTCCCGTCTCCACCGTGGAACCTTGACGGGTACGAGTGTCGTACTCGTTCTGCTCCTCCACATCCTCCGGATCGTCAGCTATGTTGGCTAGCGTCCAGGCCGGACGTAGCACTAGACGGTAGGTCCTGTGGAGCCACGCCAAGTACGCGTCGAACTCCATCATGTTGTGCTGACCCTGATTAGGC
This sequence comes from Oryza punctata, assembly GCA_000573905.2. Taxonomy (NCBI): domain Eukaryota; kingdom Viridiplantae; phylum Streptophyta; class Magnoliopsida; order Poales; family Poaceae; genus Oryza; species Oryza punctata. Next base: position 12,098,406 of record CM002496.2, on the reverse strand, counting down.
ACTCCATTCTCCTCGAACTTCTCCCATTGAGTGATATGATCCTGATGGAAGTAAGCCCAATCAGTCACCTTCTTGTTCTTCCGACGGTCCACCCTGCACATGTGCAAAATATCAAACTCGAGTATTTAATAAATGGTGCCATTAAAATAACCGAGCAAGAAAAATAAATTCTTAAGTTAAATGACTAACTTGTGTAGGTCGATACTTGTGGAGAAACGGTGCGGGATTGTTTGAAGTCTCCCGAACTGCCGCATCACGCGGTTGCACATCTGGAACTCCACTGCATAAAAGCAGATCAGTGGGCACCGTAGGGTCTTCAACGCATCCTCAATATGGCACATGGGATTGATTTCCAGCTCTACCACTTCCTGTGCCTCATATGGCATCCAGACGACCTGCAGCAACATAAATATAACACATTAAATCAAATTTAGTAGTAGCTATGAAGGAACCATTTTCATGTGTGATTGAACGGTGAATTGCTTACATGTTCTGACTGTAGGTAGTCCATCTCGTTTGTGTAGTGGTAGTAGGCCAAATTTCTGCGGCCTACTACCGGAGATGGGACCGATTCCCAAAGGTGAGCTACAGTGGGATGTCGGTCGGGATCCTCGTGCGGCCAAGCCAGATGGGTCCTCCACATGGGCCGACCAACAGGAAGCCTCATCCACATCCAAACCTACGTCACGTACGTTACCTCCCACAGATGCATTGCCCAAAATTGAAATGTGACAAAGCAGAAAATGCGTGCACTAACCTGTAGCAACCAAACACATCCTACTAGGTTCGCGTCCCCTCCTTGCCTCCGGCAGGCACCACAAAGCTGTCGGTAGAGCCAGGCTAGGGCAGCAGACCCCCAGCTGAAGGTACCCGCCTCGTCCCAGTCCGCGAGTAATGGTAACCACATCCAGGAGGCCATGTCTCCACCGGAGTCAGGGAACAGAATACTGCCGAAGATGTAGAGGACGTACGCCCTACAGTATCGCTCTACCGTGGCCTCGTCTGCCTCGGCGGGACACTGACCGAAGTTGGCACGCAACCAACTCAAAGGAACCCCTGAGGTCTTCGTCTGACGCTGACCATCAGGTGCCACTGGAGGCTCCACACCAAGGTACTCCTCAACCCGCTCCCTCCAGTTCCCCGACGCTGTGTCACCTGTGACGGCCTGACCCCGGATAGGAAGAGCCAGGATCATGGCGATGTCCTCCAGCGTGACGGTCAGCTCCCCGCAGGGTAGGTGGAAGGTGTGAGTCTCTGGCCGCCACCTGTCCACGAGGGTCGTCAGAGCTGCGGCGTTGTAAAGAGGCACCGGTCACTGGGCCATGGTGACGAACGCCAAGAGCTTCGCCCGACGTAGGTACGGGATGTACCGGTCGTCGAACAGTATGTGTGCCGTGTGACCTCTGACTCGGAGGGTCTTCAGGTGCTGCATCAATAGACAAATGTAATAACATGTAGTCAGTGACAATATAGCATACAGAATGTTTGTGGAAACAAATTAAATAATGTTGGTGCTAACCTCTCCGCTCGCAATCTGGGGAGCCCGATGCTTCTCCTCGTAGAAACCCTCCAACCCCGGAAAGTGGTCCATCCTGCAAGTGAAAATGGAATCATCAGTAATTGATATAAAATGAATTGCAAAAATCGCAATGATAACGGAAAGGATAACAAAACAAAATGAACATTGAGGCAAATAAAACACTAAACAAATGTAATGCAAACTGAATTTACTACACTTCAAAAATATCAATGTGATACAATCTAACCTGTGTGCCACCCTCACCACCTCCCCCCGTCCTACGGCGCTTTTTCGGTCGATCCTTAGTCTTGTCTTGCTTCGGGCACCTTGTTTTCTTATGGCCTAGTTCGTGACATAGAGAACATCTATTTTGCATGACCGGCTCTGAATTTATATTGTTCAGCTTTTGGGACCGTCGGTTGCCTGAGCCTTTGTACCCTTTGCCCATATCGTTCTTGAACCTTCTTGTCCTTCTCCTTCCTCGTGTGTTATTCTTCAACGCCAAGTCCGAAACGAAGAACTCTCCGTCATAACTTGGCCACTGCGATGGATCTAGGTAAGGTTCAAACCTAGGGGAGTACGTCTCCTGCACAGCTCTATTGGAAGCATCATAACACATTCGGGGGGGCACCTCCACATCCAACCCTTGCAATCTACAAACGGTTATAATGTGGGAGCATGGCAAGTGATGGAGCTGAGGAAACTGACAACTGCAAGTGTTATCCCTCGCAACCACAACGTAGTGACGTCCACCCCATTGCACCCCAGCCGCCGTCACTCCGCCTTGCTCGCTAACCTCATACTTCATCGAATGGAAATCGAAACATGCTGTTCTCTGCCCCAAAGTTCTTCTTTGCTGCTCCTCCAATATCTCCTTAACTTTTGTGGGCCACTTCTTTCCACTCAAGATATCTACAGTTGCCTCTTTGTGTCTATCAACAAACCAACTATTACAGTTCGAAAATGTGTATGCCACAATAGCTGTAACCGGCAGTTTTCGAATGCCTCTCAAGACATTATTGAAACTCTCGGCCATATTACTGGTCATGACGCTGTGCCGACGCCCGTTGGTATCAAATGCTCTTGCCCATTTCACCTTAAGTGCCATATGGTCCTCTAGCCACTTCTTTGGCCTGTCTCCGAGCACACCCAAGAGACGTTTTATCTCATCTAGGAACAATGCTTTCTCATTTATTTGACATATGCGCTCGAGTTCTTTCATCTGGTCCGTCGTAGCTCCAGCTGTGTAGAAGTTAGCACAGAAGTGCCTCATGCACCACCTGTGGTGAATGGGTAGGTGCTGAGGCATGTTGTGGTTGATGGCGTTCTGAATACCAGCGTGCCTATCAGAAATTATACACACTTCTCTATTAGGACCGATCAGCTTGTGTCTCAACATGTTGATGAACCACTCCCAGTTGGATGTATTCTCCCTCTCTACAAGAGCAAACGCCAGCGGAACAAGATGTAACCCTGTGTCGACCCCTATTGCCGTGAGCAGTGTACCTTGGTATTTACTAGTTAAGAAAGTGCCATCAATTGCTAGCACCGGCCTCAAGTGATTGAATGCTTCTATCGACTGGCCAAATATCCAGTATGCACGTCCAAATACTCGCCTCTGTACTCCGTCCACCATCCTTGACTTCTCGGGGTAGGCCTCAACAAGGAAGTGCATGGTAGGGTTCTTTGCTTTGATGGCACGCATCAGTGTAGGCAAGCGAACATATGCCTCGTCCCAATCTCCCCAGATGACCTTCATAGCAACTTGCTTAGCACGCCAAGCTTTGCCATACGTAGGCCGATAGTGCCAGATTTGCTCAACTGCCTCCACAATGGCGGCAGGAGACAAAGTTGGTTCAGCTCGTACAAAAGCCTGTAACCTGTTTCCAATAAACCTCGAAGTAAGTTGCAAATGCTTGCCGGTTACTTTCGCACTACAACATGTATGGTCTTCGCCCACCTTAGTCACCCTCCACCTATCTCCTGCACTCTTCCTTGCATTAATCTGCCACTTGCAATGGCGATCGAGGCAAGCCACAGTATACTTCACTGACGCGTTTGATTCCTTCACATGGTAAGGGCGGTGGACACGGATAGAATAACTCTGCAACCATATTTTCAGATCTTCCATCGATCGAAACTCCAACCCCTTCCTTGGTTCATCGCACATTGGTTCGAAGGCACCGTCATATTGTGGATCACTGTCAGCAATTGCTAGCCCGGACCTACTAACAATTCGAATTGTGTTATTTCAGGGTTTCTACCGACCAGTTTCTCAAACGCAGTCCTCTCTTGCTCCGACATCTTGCCCACTGGACGATCATCATCGGAGTCGGAAGCGGACTCATCCAATTCATCCTCTGTATCATAATCCAACCAGCCTGGGTTCAATCCACTGCGTACCATAGCCTCCTCACACTCTTCTCGGGTATAGCAGTTCATCCTAACCAACTCCCTTAGGCCCAAACTAACTTTCTTAGCATTCGCTTCTTCATCAAGCAACTCCACATCCTCTACTACCTCCCGACCATCCTCAACATTTATTCCCTCACTTACCGGCACATTATCCTCTACATTTACTTCATCCCTTAACGGCGCATTGTCCTCTGCATATACTTGCTCCCTTATCGTCACATTCTCCTCTGCATGTACTTCCTCCCTTACCGGAGCATTCTCCTCCCCATGTACTTCCACCCTACGCTCTTTCTTCCATGCGAACACCTCGAGAGCTTTGAAATGTGACCCCAATACTATATCTATATATGTTTGCCATTCCATCTCTCCATTCAGGTCTAACATAAACTTATGCGACATGACACCGCCGCCCACATCGTATCTCCCTTGCATACAAACCGACTCATCACACCAATCCAATTCGTGCTTAATGCGAGACATTAACTCCTCAAATGTAGGCTTCGCATTAAACACTAACTGTCTAACAGTCATTCCCCCAAATTGACTTCCACCGGTACTTTCATCTACCACACAACCACTATAATGAAGGCGGACCAATCTATCCATCTACAATATTTCACCAATACATAAACATTAATTACTTGAAAATAATTTCTAAATACCATAGCAATGCCAAATCTTCCAAACACTACAACATATCCAACTTTTTCCATAAAACAATACCTAATTTTTTCAACTCAAATACTACACATTATTCAAAAAAAAATCCCTCCTCCTATTTGAAATGCCTATACCTCACTACACCTCAACCTCCTTCCAACCATTTCAATCACTAAGCATCCATACAACATCAAGCCCTAACCATCACCACACATCAATCCCAAATATAGGTCCTACAAATCAACATGAATCAAATGGAGCAAGACTAATATGTCTCTTCCGCACTACATCCCCACCCACATTATCCAATTAACATCTCAACCCGAGCAAACTAATATCACACCACGGTTGGAACCAAAACAATGCAAAATAACCAATAAAACGTTGGGGAAACTAGGGTTTCTATAGGAGTTTACCTTCTCAATCGATCCCCAACTAAATCCCGACGAAATCCCCTTCGATTTGAGAGGATTTGGGGGGAGATTTGGTGAGGGGACGGCGTGGGGCAACGAACCCTAGCCTGGGACGGTGGAGAAGAAAAGAGGAGAGGCTGGCTAGGGCGGCCTCGGCCGGCCTCTAAGTAACCAACCTCCGCGCCAGGACCGTTGGCGCTGAGGTTGGGGACCTCAGCACCGATGCGGTTGGTGCTGATGTTGGGGACATAAGCGCCGAAGCGGTTGGCGCTGAGGTTCCTGCCACGTCGGCTGGGGGATCTGCTCGGCCGCCACGGTGGACCGAGAACAGCGCCAGTTCCGTCGGCGCTGACCTTCCCAACCTCAGCGCCAACTTCATTGGCGCTGAGGCCACGGCCTACTTTTGGTTGAAAGTTGGCGCTGAGGCCACGGCCTACTTTTGGTTGAAGTTTCTGCCGAGGGTTAGTTTCGCAATAAGTTTTTCAAAAGGGCTAATTTGTCAAAAAAAGGGATAAAACTAAGCCTTGTGCTTGAGAGGTATTTTGGATGTGATTTATATTGCGAGTGGAAAGTGCGAGATTGATTGAGACAGAGAGATTATGAGAGCGAGAAAAAGAGAGAGTTCTTTATTAATCAATGTGGTACAGTTATATAGATGGGGAAGGGGTGGCAACTGTAGACGCGATGGTTGGGTACCATCGCACCTGTTGCTGAGGAGTCCCGAGAGGACGAGAAGGCGTGGTTGCCTTTGGTTGCTGATCCCATCTTGTATGGATGAGATAAGTTAGTTTCTTAACACTCCCCCTTATCGAATACAACTTTTATCATTGCTCTTTTATTGTTCCAGATATATGTAAAGATAGTTTTAGAAATAATTATAATTAGTATATTAGATACATCAGGTAAAATCTAAAAAACCCATTGAAAAAATAAGGAGAACTTGATATATTATTAGCTATTTTTAGGTTTCATGGGTAAAGCTCATAGTATGGTCCAAAAATAGTATGATGTCTACAGTTATCATTTAGTAAAAACCCCAGTTGGGAAAAGCAAAATGATAAGACATATAACTTATGTTCATATTAACTCGTTAAAAACTTTAAATGAGAAAACCTAAAGGGTAAAACTCATACAAAGGAAAAAAGTATAACATAATGAAAATAGGTTATTTTCCAAAGAGAGAGGTACTCCCCGTGAATCCTACAAATTTTTAAGTCGTTTCATACCAATTCCCTCAACATATTTAAAGAATGTGAAGTATGGTAGAGACTTTGTGAATAAATCAACAAGATTATCACATGACTTAGTTTGAAAGATGTTTATCTCTCTATGTTGCTGAAACTCATGAGCATAAAATAATTTAGGAGCAATATGCTTAGTGATGTTGCTCTTAATATAACCAGTTTCTATCTGAATAACACAAGCAACATTATCTTCATAGATAATGGTAGGTGATTCTAATGAACCAATACCACAAGATTTTTATATGTGGTTAACCATTTTGCGAAGCCATACGCATTCACGTGATGCTTCATATAATACAATTATTTCAGAATGGTTTGTGAAAGTGGCTACTAAAGTCTGTTTAGAGAACTTCCATGAAATAGCAGTTCCATCTTGTAAAAATACGAATCCTGTTTGTGATTTGACATTGTGGGGATCAAATAGATAGCCAACATTAATATACTCAATTAAAGTCGGATCCTGGTTCTTTTTAAAGAAAAGTCCTAGATCTCTTGTGTCATTAAGATATCAGAAGACATTCTTAACTCCAGTCCAATGGTGTTTGGTAGGAGGAGCACTGTATCTTTGCTAATAGATTTATCGTGAAAGCAATATCCGGTCTTGTACTATTTGCAAGATACATAAGTGCGCCAACAACACCGAGATATGGAAAATCAGGTCCTAAAACATCCTCTCCTTCTTCCTTTGGTCTAAATGGATCTTTCTCTACGTGTAGGGATCGAACCACCATAGGAGTTTTGGAGGGATATGATTTATCCATATTGAATTTCTCCAATATTTTCTGGGTATATGCACTTCTGTGTACAAGGATTCCAGAAGGTAAATGCTCAAGTTATAGATACAAGCAAAATTTGGTTAGACCCAAATCCTTTATTTCAAATTCCGTCTTTAAATGATGACGTGCTTCATTAATATCTTGGTTATTACCAATGATGCTAAGATAATCGACATATAGCGAGATAATGCAAAATCCTGTGGGGAGTTATTTGATAAAGACACACGGGCAATCATCACTTTTAGTGTATCCCTTTAGTAAAAGAAATTCACTTAATCAGTTGTACCACATTTTGCCCGATTGTTTTAAGCCATAAAGTGACTTCTGCAACTTAACATAATACATGTTACGATTTACCTTTTTATTCGTGATGTCAATTCCATCAGGAAACCTTCATGTAAATATCAGAATCAAGTGATCCATAAAGATATGTTGTCACTACGTCCATCAACTGCATAAATATATGTTTTTGTACTGCCAATGATATTAAGTATCGGAAAGTTATACCACTCATGACTGGAGAATAAGTTTCGTTGAAATCAATGCTAGGTCTTTGTGTAAAACCTTGTGCTACAATCCTTACTTTATATCTCACCACCTCGTTGTTTTCATTCCGTTTGTGGACGAAAACCCATTTGTGTCCCACAGGGAAGATACCACGAGGAGTAGGCATAACAGCCGAGAATACATCTCTTTTATAAAGCAAGACTAATTCCACGTCAATTGTGTCCTTCCACTTGTTCCAGTTAGAGCGCTTTTGGCACTCTTGTATAGACCTAGGTTCTGGATCAACTTGGAGGCAATCAACAATTTGTTAAGAAAAATAAGTGTCGACAATTCGCAGCTCTTCTATCAAAAGATTCTCCAGTTGATGGCAATTTCATCAACCTTTATAGACTCATCATGATCTCCCGAAACAATGTGTCTATGGTCTTCCGAGTTCCTAGTCTCAGCATTGTTCATCACCGAGCTAGGTTGTAGATTATCACGATCTGCTTGATATATAGTATCAATTTGGTGTGTACCAACTAAAGGTTGGTTTGCATTTACCATCTTTCTTTGCTTGTTAGTAATTGTATCTCGCTTAGTGGCCATACTTCTTCCTCTCTTTTTAGTGAGTGGAAGTTGAGTGGTTTTATTTGGTACTCCACTCTTTCTGGCGCATTTTGAGTGGGAATGAAAGATTTAGTCACACCTTTAAAAATAGTAAATGCATCTGGCAGGTTATTTGCATGTCTTTGCAAATGTATAATTTTCTGAACTTGGAGTTTAGTTTCAGTAGTACGTGGATCTGAGGCTGGAATACCCTGAGCATCCCATTCAATTTCCTGACATTCTTTCTGGTACTTGAAGTCTCTCCCTAATGCCGGGAAATGTTCATCATCAAAGATAGAGTCGACGAACTGGGTAGTATATAGATCACATGTTAAGGGTTCTAAATACTTTATGATCGACGAAGATTTAAATCCCACATAGATCCCCACTTTCCTGTGTGGGCCCATAGCGGTATGTTGTGGTGGTGTGATCGGTATGTATATAGCACAATCGAACTTACGCAAATGGGAAATACTTGGAGGATTTTCACGTACTAACTGCATTGGAGAAGTTTCATAATATGCAGTTGGTCAAAGATGGACAAGGTCAGCAGCATGCAGTACTGCATGATCCCAACACTACGAAGGTAATTTGCAATTCATCGATAATGGTCTAACAATAAGCTTAATTCTTTTGATCAGTGATTCAGCCAAACCATTTTGTGTTTGGACATATGGAACATAATGCTGAACCTGAATTCCCAATGCCGTGCAATAATCATTGAAAGCATGAGATGTAAATTCGGCAGCTTCGTCCATACAGATTGATTGAATCCTATGTTCAGGGTAATTTGCCTTCAACCTTATAATTTTAGACATTAGTTTACCAAAGACATGGTTTCATGTCGATAGGAGACACACATAAGACCATCTAGTAGATGCGTCAATCAAAACCATAAAGTACCCGAATGGTCCAGATCTTGGCATAGTAGAGCCACAGATATCTCCTTGAACGCGTTCAAGGAATTTAAGTGGTTCAGCGAGATAAGAAGATCTCAAAATTAGTTTCCCAGTAGCACATGCATTGCAAAAAAAATCAGAGGATTTGGGATATTTTTCAGTGATCAAATGATGACCAATAGAGTTGCTAATAATTTTTCTAATCATCCCGATACCGGGGTGCCCAAGTCGATCATGCCAAGTATGGAATGCATCAACATTTTAAAAATTACTTTATACACAATATGTGTAACGAGCTTAATGTATGTATAGTACAATCTCGATGTGAGAGATGGAATTTTTCTTGCAAATGCGTTTGCCATATCCGTTTTGTTTAGTTAAGAGAAGAAATTCTTCTCGATTATATATATGGATTTCAATGTGGAATCCATTTTAACGGATATCTCTATAACTTAGTAGGGTACGGGTTGAATCGGGATATAATAAGGCATCTCAATTGTAATTTGTGTACCCATTGGGAGTGTAATAGTTGCTCGTCCAGAGCCAACTACCAGTATCGCGTCCAGCTATGGTCAAAACTTTGTCTTCTCTCTTTTTGAGTTTGAAAGTATTTGATCTCTCTAAGTATATAGTTTGTGGTACCACTGTCCACAAGACACAATTCCTCTTCAATTAGAGCGATATCCTTAGACATCTATAGTGAAAGAAGAATTGCTTAGTGAAGATCTTTATTCAATATACACACACACATACATACATACATACTCTATACATAGATACATACATACTCTAATGAGTACTAAGTCCTACAACCTTATAACCTAAGGGAGTTTGTACTTATCTACTTATTACAACAAATATTGTTTGACATACTATGGGATATCCATATATTGTCTCACACACACTGAGATTAAAGCAGTTTCATGTCCATGTGGGGCGCACTGAGATTACAGTATATCTCCAAGTGAGTCCATTGAGCAGTACTCTATGAGCATGCCATCCATTGCAAAAAGTACAGCGATATCTTCTGGGAGAAGATCGAGGTTGTTCTCTGGTTCAATAGGAGCCTGTTGAGAAGTTCCAACCTCTGGTCTTGCTTCATTTGTAAGATTGAAGTGAGCTTCATATCTTGGTTCCTCAGAAGACTTTCTGATACAGGAGGACAAAATGTTTTGGGAGACGACAATCTTTAGCAACATGATAGTCAGATCCACACCTGTTGCAATGCTTGTTGCTATTGCCACGAGGTTGTGGTGCCTTACCCTTCTTCCCTTTTCCTTTCTTTCGACCATTGGATTTGCACCTGTTGTTGCGTTTGCATTTTCCAGATGGATTCTTAGGATTATTCACAGAATTTCCCTTGAACCCTTTCTTGTTCTCAGCTTTATTTTTGGTATTGAAGTGCACCTCAGGCAGTGGGGTAGAGCCGGGGAGGGGGCGCTGTTGAGCATTCTTTAAAGCAAGCTCATGATGTTTTTCTGCCTGAGTTAATGTGTGTATAAGTTGAAAATACTTCTGGAAATTGTTAGTGCGATACTGTTGATTTAGTATCCTGTCCTTCGGAAGCATAGTAGATAAAGTCTTCTCTATCTTCTCTGCCTCTGTTAGCTCTTTTTCGAAAAGTTTCAACCCTGACCAAATGTTATGAACATCATGATTGTAGTCTGCCACATTTTTGAAATCCTGTAGGCGTAATTGACTCCACTCACAACTAGTTTCAAGCTAGATGAGTTCTTTTTGTTGGTCATAACGCTCTTTGAGAGCTTTCCATAAGTTGAGTGGGCTTGTCTCCAACATGTACTCATGTTTGAGATCTTTATGTATGTAGAGCCTTCGAAGGAAAATGGCAGTGTTTATCTTTCTATCCTCAATTGGTGGATCCCCATCATTGGGTTCCTCAACTGTATTTGAAATCCCACGAGAAGAAAAATTTATTTTGACATCGAAAGCCCAAATTGGGTAGTTACTCCCATCGAGGGCGAGTTCATCGAACTCCTTTGTTGCCACGTCCCTATAATCATGGTTGACATTATTAATTTGCAGAGGTAAATTAATAAAAACATGATATTAATGTTGTAATCTCAATGCTAAATGTAAGATTCTATATTTTATAATATTTCGAAAAGATGTAGGTAATAGACCTTACAATTGAGTTAGAATTCAAAATTAGGAGGCACAATGTGGATAATCTCCAAGTAATTATACAATGGAGTATATATCTTAATAGTGGGCAAGATGTACTTGCTGCCTAAAACATGGTCTCCAGGCAAATATATTCAATGAATATATCGTAGCCAATGTTTAGAACTCCATTACCTTGTGCACTTCCATATTTCAAATAATCTCATTTTTCCAAAACATATTCTCGGAATAACACATGTGGGTAATCATCGTAAGATGTAGACCTCTTTGTGATAGGCGAGATACTCGTTGCCTAGAATATAACCATTATGGCTAATGTGTAGGACTCCATCTGGGTAATCATCTCAAGATGTAGACCACTTAATGACGGGTAAGATACCCGCTGCCTAGGTTATGGTCGTTATGACCAAAGTATAGGACTCCATCTACATGTGGTTTAATTCAAGTTAAAATATATCATCGAACATGCATTAAATTCTCTATTAATCATCTTATACATAATTAAGAGAATTTGCTAAATTAAAATATAAAATTTAAAGAAATTTGTAAATTAACGAAGCGAGGAAGTATGTCGTGTCTAAATAATATGCAAAAGGCATTTTACTAAGACACCAAGTAAATTTAGTAAAGCAGGGTATTTAATAAACACCTATGTCAAATAACATATAACATCAGTGGTCTTAAGGACCATTACATAATGTTTTTACAACTGATGATTGGCTGAACTAAATTAACTAAAAGGATAGGGACTAATATGTAAATTATGCTAAAATAGAAAAAAATAGATAAAATGGGTGATGGGCCACAAAGGGGGGTGGGGCACGGACGGGCAACGTGGGCCTGGGCCATTTCGGCCCAGTAGTGTAGCCGGCCTCTTAGGCTGGGTGGGGTAGGAGGAGGGTTAGGGTTTCAATCCACCGGCCTTTGCACTGCGGCCCTCGCCACTTCATCCGTCGCCATGATGCGCATCCATTTCACCGCCGCATTCACCGCCTTCTCATTCACCGCCACATCTATCGCCTCCTCCACCACCATTGCCGCCTCGGCCGCCACTCCGTCCACCGGTGATTTGCCGGCCAGGTTAGGCCGATGGCTCCCACTCCTCGTTGGAGTCGGAGGCCGGCCGGACCTGGACGCCATTCCTCGGGACCCCATTAGGTAGGTCCTGCTTGGAGAGCCATGGGGGATGGTGAGGAAAGTGTGGCGGAGGTCGGGACGATGAGCGGTGGCTTCACCGATGTGATGGCGAGACGATGACGGAGTGAAGAAGGCCGGCTCCCCAGTGCGTGTGGCTAGGGTTCCAGTCCGGCCAAAACCCGGTGGCGCGGGAGTTGGGGAGCAGCGTCGGCTTGGTGGAGGTGGTGAAGGCGGAGTCGGTGATAGCGGAGCAGCGACAAACGGAGCCGGTGACGACCCTAGATCGACCGCGGTGGTGTGCGACGCGGGATCCCCGACGCGACCTCCTTGTCCGACGAAGAAGGTGATGAAGACGACGAAAACTCTAGTGGCGAGGAAGGCCGAGAACAGCGTCCATGGTGGAATTGAAGGTAGGCATACCTTCTCAATTGATTTATTTTTTTTCTCCTTCGTTTCTCTTTTTCCGAGAGTGAAAGTGTTGATAACGTATTGCGAGTGGAAAGTGCGAGATTGATTGAGACAGAGAGATTGTGAGAGCGAGAGAAAGAGAGAGTTCTTTATTGATCAATGCGGTATAATTATATAAATGCGGAAGGGGTGGAAACAGTAGACGCGATGGTTGGGAACCATCGCGCCTGTTGCAGAGGAGTCCGGAGAGGACGAGAAGGCACGGTTGCCGATCCCATCTTATATGGATGATATCATCCTTTAGTTAGTTTCTTAACAATTTATAAGCGAAAGATAGGCATTTTGTACTTCTTCTCTCTTACAAGCTCAAAAGCAAAATTGAGTGATAAAAGTAACCGAAAAACTTCAAAATTAGTTCTAAAATTGAAAAAAGTGCCTGAATTGGAAATTGTCATACTATAGCTTATGTAAAGTTGGTACCGTCCATGAAGTATTTTATATATGCTCAATAGTCAAGATGCTCTTTTTAGATAATGGAAATGATTTACATCTCTGACCTTTGCCAACAAGTACGTATACGGTAAATGAGTCAAGAAAAGATAAATAAAAATATTCAAGGTTATTCAACTGAAATACCGAAAATAAAACACGTAGAATCTATAATAATATTCTACATGAACTACACTATCTAAAGTGGAACAAACAGATCTCTGGTTACCACCGACTCCAAGAGTGTAGCTTCACTGCTCATAGTATCCTACTGCTAATGTGAATTTTATTTTACAGGTTTGCCCTTTATAAATAATTTTATTAACCTCACAAAGTACTACCTGGAACACACACTCATAAATAAATTAGATAAATTATGAAAATCGACATATGTGACTATATGAGGAAGCCATACTGCACAACACATAAACATAACTACTAGGACGAACACATAAACATTTCCAACATAAACATTTCCAACATATAGTAATCCACACAAATTAAAACATAAGTTTCACCGTGAGTATTTCTACATAAAACCAGCTCATTAATTATTTTTCCTACAGGGAGGTTTGTAGCAAGTAAATTATATTTACATTTTATATTAAACAAAAAACCAGCTCATTATTTTTCCTATAGAAGACCTAGCCCATTATTGAAACATATTTTGTTGTTAGCAGGGCCTAGAAACTGCACGTACGTAGTTCCGGTTACATGTATGAATTGCCATTCGTCACCTTCTCTGGGGCCTGGGCTGCTATGGTGATGACTGCATTGAAACTAAAAATATATAAATAGCAAGAGAACAAGTAAGGACGTCAAGTTTCTTTAAGCCCTTGCATATAGTATAAAACAATCCTGACATCTCAATCAGCAAAGTCAACAGAAGCAACCGAAATCAAGGCGCTTGAATTCTGTGATGCATTGTTTGCATGTGCAAATATATATGTATGGTCTTAAATAATTCTTCATATGCATTCATGCATATGATCTAACACACCAGATGATGTGATATATATATAAACCAGTGTGTGTGTATAGATAGATAGATAGATAGATAGATAGATAGATAGATAGATTGAGTTTCTAGGCTTATGTTAATTTGTCCAATCAAGTATTATTCAAGAATAAGCATTTGACCTCTATGGCAATGTATATTTACTTCTTAGAGTCTAAATGTCCTTTTCGAGAAAAAGGAGAAAATTGACATATTTTTAGTTCTTAGGCTCTGGTGCCGGCCATCTGCATTGGTGACACTAATGGACGGCTCATGTATTTATGTTTTCTATCTCAAATTTCACTATCACACGTACAACCTCCCATGATTGGACACTAATTATTAATTAGTGTTCCACCATTGCACCGTACGTGCAAGCAAAAAACCATTATTATTGCATAGTTATTTGGCCGTAATGTGCGGTAGTTTATTTTCTCCACTACAGGATCTTAATTAATAATTATCATGATTAATTTATGATATCCATCTAAACTGCATGTACATTCATTATTCATTTATCTTAAGGTTTAACGCACATAATTAAGTTATGTTTGTTACAACATATTTATGAAACTAAAACTTATTATATAACACGTGGAGTGCTTAAAATTAGAAGAAAATTTATAATGCATGGAACGTCCTTGCGTGCACATATTCAGTTTTCTTATTAAACACAGAACACAAGACTATGGGTTTGTTTACCTTGGTGCCAAAATTAACCCCTCCAAATTTTAGCAGTACCAAAATTTGGTAAAGTTTGGTAGGGTAGAAGTGTGTGGGTGTTGTTTGGTTTGTTACATGCTAAATATTCTTGTATAGTGTTATGTCGAGAGCTAAAAAAATCACCAAAATTTGGCATGGTAAGGTATATGGTGGAATATTTGGGATGTGTTTAGATTGCTACCTTGCCAAAGTTTTGGCAATACCAAAGTTTGGTATGGCTGGAAATAGTAACGAACTAAACCGCCCCATGTACAAAGTCCTCTATATATGTATATGCGTGGTTTATTTGCTCCTGCATGTTGTCCAAGACAACTTCCTAGAATCAATGAAGGCGCATGTAGCTGATGGAATTAAAGATGTCCGTGTACAACATTAAAAGTAGGATAATGTATTTGACAGAATGAGAAATGAGAAGATTGAGATAAGCCATAAATATATGACTAGTCGAGTATTAATCATTTTAAACTGAAAAAATGATTAAAATGATTTTTAAGCAATTATTCTATATATATTAAAGAGAAAATACGAGAAATATCATCGACAGACACTCAAATCCAAGAAATGCTATCAACGAATGCAAGTTTGATAAAATATCATCGTACAAGTAATTTTGTTCCAGCAATACCATCGCTGTTAGGATTTCGTTAGCAATCCTCCGTTAAGTTATATATGATAAACAGTGTATTTAACGACATCGTATGGATAGAACCCTAATAGCGATGGTATTTCTAGGATAAAATCGTTTGCACGTTGGCATTTTATGGAACTTGCATTCATCGATGATATTTCTTATGATATTTCTTGAATTTGGGTGTTTGTCAATGTCATTTCTTGAATTTTCTCTATTTTAAAATGTATTTTAAAATGCATTGTTTAACAGTTCTGGAAGCGTACACATATAAAACAATATAAAACAATGCTCTTTTCTCCTCCACGTGTTTCAAACGAACGCTAAGTAGTACTTCCTCCGTCCAAAAATGTTAGATTTATTTCATATTTTGGTTTTTCCAAATAAGTTGGTCATATTTGTAGTTTCCATGTATCAAAGACTTAGGATGGGTTCAAAAGTGGTAACGGGATGAAATAGGATGGGATTATCGAGTAGAAACTGTTGACATTGGGTGAAAGAATTACTGTACACCTGCCACGTGCCACGTGACGGCGCCTTGTGCGGGACGCGTCATTACCCCCTCCGTTAAGCATACCGTCTCCCTCTACCTTCGCGTTGCTTATCGTCTCCTCGCCACAATGAGCACGCAGCAATGTCCACCGGGTCTTCCCCTTTCCCCACGTTGCGTAAGAGTGCACGCTAAGGTCCACGGTCGGTGAGGCGAGCGAGAAGAGCATCCGCGTGCTGATGCGCTGCGGCTTTGCAGGTCTCGATCTGAGCCGAGCGACGCCGACCACTCGTCGCAGCCCCTCGGAGACCGAATCGAGTGCAAAGTCCTGGTGCCCTAAGCAGTAGGAGCAGCATTTCCGCTGCATCAAGGCAGCGATTCGAGCTGCGGGCATGCAGCCTTCCTCCACGAATTTATTGATCTCTATGTTGACCGCGTGCAACACAGTATGTGCTGATTCATCCCTATCCGATTCAAGTTTTCACTCTCAAATTGAGGGACGGCTGCGCCTATTTAGGAGATCCCTGAGGTTGGTCATGAAGGCACGAGGCATCAAGAGGAAATTCCGCTCAGATCCACCATTGGCCTACGCTTTCCCCTCCTCGGCGTCGCCCGTCGAAGTAGCTGAGCTGGGCGAGGCGTCGGCCGATCTAGAATCGAGCCAAGATTCCACCAAGAGCTACCTGTCCGACGCCGTGTCCGGTGCAATTGACGTCGACGATGTCAAGCTGGTATCCCGCTGTCTGGCGTTCGTAGCTGCCAAGGAACCTGAAGCCGTCCGCCGGTTCATCCGATGCCTCTCACCAGAGACAGTTGCACGCTCGCTGGACTGGGACCTCCTCGACAATCAGAAATTAAGAAAGGTGAACTCTTCAATCGATTTTAGTTTATTCCCTACTGCAATTGTTTTGTTTGCTCAACTTGTTTGGTTAGATGGCCGGCGGAGGAAACACTCGCTGGACTGATGACGTGAAGACAGAGATCGGCGGAAATCAAGGAAATCAACAAGTGCTTCAAACCCAGGCTCCATCGGCTCCCTTCTCAAGTTCAAATATTCCATCAATTCTAACCAGATCACAGCCGATCACTGGGGCAAGCATAAACTCAATTAACACCAGAACAGTTGATGAGTATTCTTCATCCAAAACCGCCAGCTGTTGACACATCTTACCAAATTCCTTCGGTTCCACGACAGCCGATTGGAATTAGTCAGCCGATAAGCCAGCAATACAGTACAGAACAACTTCCTTATGTGCCACCACAAGGCATATCGGTTGGCTTCAATAATCTTTACCAGCCTCACTCACCACGACCTCAGCCGATCCAATACGGCCAGATGGATCCAGTACAACAGCAGTATGGTGGAGTAACATCTCAACAACCTTGGGCCGATATGATCGCTGACGTTATGAGGGAGCAATTTGGACTTAAACCGAAAGATAATGGCAACATGTATCGACATCCATATCCAGAATACTTTGATCGGGTTCCGTTGCCAAACCGATACAAGGCGCCAGATTTCTCTAAGTTCTCAGGACAAGACAATATATCAACCTACGAGCACATTAGCCGATTTCTAGCTCAGTGTGGTGAAGCATCGGCTACAGAAGCTCTCAGAGTTCGCTTATTCCCACTCTCGTTATCTGGATCAGCATTCACTTGGTTTTCATCATTGCCATATAATTCAATCAGGAGCTGGGCCGATTTGGAGAAACAATTCCACAAGTACTTTTTCAGTGGAGTTCAAGAGATGAATCTATCGGACCTCACAGCTATTAGACAGAAGTCGGATGAATCGGTTCCAGATTATATTCAACGATTCAGAGACGTGAGAAATAGATGTTACAGCCTATCTTTATCAGATTCTCAACTAGCCGATCTGGCCTTCCAAGGTTTGCTGGCGCCGATCAGAGAGATGTTCTCGGCTCAAGACTTTGATAGTTTAGCACACTTGGCTCAGAAGGTATCGGCTCACGAGACAAGATTTCAAGAGGCTAGGAAATTCATCAAAAAGGCTAACAATGTAAATAATGTCTACAATTATGATTCTGACTCTGAAGATGAAGACCCAGATATCAATGCAGCCGAATGGGCTAGGAACAAGAAGACGGTGGTCTGTCAATGGGCTAAGAATTCGGCTACAGAGGAAAGGTTTGACTTTGACATTACCAAAGCCGATAGGATCTTCGATCTCCTTCTTCAGGAAAAACAGATTCAACTGCTGGCAGGACATGTCATCCCATCGGCTGAAGAGTTGAAGAAAAGGAAGTACTGCAAATGGCACAACACAGGGTCTCATCACACTAATGACTGCAAAATTTTCAGACAACAAATCCAGTCGGCTATCGAACAAGGGAAAATTAAGATTGATGGATCCAACATGGTAAAGAGGCCGATGAAGATAGATGGACACCCTTTCCCGGTTAATATGGTGCATCCTGGATACAACCGAAACACAGCCGATAGAAATAAAAATCACACCAGGAGTATCAGATCGGCTGGCACAATCGGCAAGTATCAAAACAGGAGTCAGGAGTCAATGGGAAGGGGAGACATATCCTGATGAAGGAGAAAAATATTTTGATCCCCATTGGAGTTGTGAATTCTTCAGATTCTGCTGGAACGAAGGTATGAGGCTACCATCTATCGCAAATTGCCCTGGCTGCAGTGATCCTGACGTCCAGTTCATCCAAAAATCAAGCCGACAACATGCAATTACACATCGGCAAAGACAATCAAGGCTGTCAGTACATGAAAGACTTGGGCCGATGCGACAAGACAATGACGAAGATGACTCACGTGAAGAATCCAAGACAATGCATCCCCAATGGTGTCCCTCTGGGATATTTACCAAGAATCAAAAGAGAAGAGTTCAAAGGATGAGGAATAGAGAGCAATTCCAGGAGGTTGAGGGTGCAATTAAGCATCGGCTGCGGCAGAAAATGAAGAAAGTATGGCGCGTGAAGAGCAAAGTGGTGCTAGCCGACGAAGTCGAAGCCGATCGCAGCAAAAATCAACAACGCAAGGGCAAGGAAGCGATGTCATCTGAGATAAATATGGTCTTTATGTTGCCAGCCGAATATGCAGTAGAGCAAGTTGTCGAGCAAGAAGAAGATATGGCATCAGCTAAATTGATGTTATCTCCACAACAAGCTGTTTTTGAGAAGCCCGAATGAACAGATCATCAGCACCTCAAGCCACTTTATGTTAAGGGATTTGTCAGTGGTAAGCCGATGTCAAAGATACTAGTCGATGGAGGGGCAACAGTTAATTTAATGCCTTATACAACATTTAGAAAGCTTGGGAAGAACTCAGAGGACTTGATCAAGATCAACATGGTTCTGAAGGATTTTGGCGGGAACCCATCTGAGACCAAGGGAGTTTTGAATGTGGAGTTAACCATCGGCAGTAAAACAATTCCAACCACGTTCTTTGTTATTGACGGGAAGGGTTCCTACAGTCTGTTGTTGGGAAGAGATTGGATCCATGCAAACTGTTGCATCCCTTCAACAATGCATCAAAGCTTGATTCAATGGCAAGGAGACCAAATCGAAGTCGTGCCAGCCGACAGGTCAGTCAACGTAGCTTGTGCCGATTTGTCTATTTGGGAGATGGAAGGAATTGATTGTTTATCTGGCAAAGTTTGGCAAGGAGATTACTTAAAGATTTCTGATGATGCCATACAGACAACAGGAGATGGAGAGCCCCAATTCTTGTTTTGAGGGCGCCGTGGAGGGTTCCAACCTATACACAGAAGACACTATTGATGATCTCGACGGCAAGCTTGGGCAAGGTTTTATGTCGACCGATGAACTAGAGGAAATTGACATTGGACCAGGTGATAGGCCTAGGCCGACATACATTAGTAAAGGTTTACCAAAAGAACTTAAATGTAAATTAATTGCACTATTAAAGGAGTATAGAGATTGTTTTGCCTGGGAGTACTATGAGATGCCAGGGCTTAGCCGATCGATAGTTGAACATCGGCTCCCTATCAAACCATTCTATCGGCCATACAAGCAAACCCCAAGACGTTGTAAAGCTGCGACGTATGATGCTATTAAGGCCGAACTTACAAGACTCTATGATGCTGGCTTCATCAGACCATGCCGATATGCTGAGTGGATTTCCAATATAGTACCAGTTATCAAGAAAAATGGCAAGCTCAGGGTTTGTATTGATTTCAGAGATCTAAACAAAGCTACACCAAAAGATGAATACCCAATGCCAGTAGCCGATCAACTTGTAGATGCAGCATCTGGACACAAGATTATCAGCTTCATGGATGGCAATGCTGGTTATAATCAGATTTTTATGGCTGAGGAAGATATCCACAAGACTGCTTTTAGGTGCCCTGGTGCTATCGGCTTGTATGAGTGGGTAGTTATGACTTTCGGCTTGAGAAGTGCTGGTGCTACATATCAGAGAGCCATGAACTATATTTTTCACGATCTCATCAGCGCATTGGTGGAGATATATATAGATGATGTAGTGGTTAAATCCAAGGAAGTTGATGATCACATAGCCGATTTGAAACAGGTCTTAGAACGAGCAAGGAAGTATGGGTTGAAAATGAATCCTACCAAGTGTGCTTTTGGTGTATCGGCTGGTCAGTTTCTTGGATTTCTGGTTCATGAGAGAGGGATTGAAATTTCTCAGAGGAGCATTGAAGCAATTAAAGATATCAAACCCCCGAAAGATAAAACCAAGCTACAATCATTGATCGGTAAGATTAATTTTGTTCGGCGTTTTATATCCAATCTGTCTGGCCGAATAGAACCATTTACTCCTTTGCTAAGGTTGAAAGCCGATCAAGAATTTATCTGGGGAGAGAAGCAGCAGTAGGCTCTGGATAATATCAAGGAATATCTGAGTACCCCTCCAGTTCTTATACCACCACAGAAAGGGATTCCATTTAAACTTTATCTATCGGCCGATCAAAATTCTATCGGCTCAGTCTTGATTCAAGAGGTTGAAGGAAAAGAAAGAGTTATATTCTATCTCAGTAGACGCCTGTTGGATGCAGAAACAAGGTATTCACCTGTGGAGAAGTTATGCTTATGCTTATATTTTTCTTACACAAAGTTGAGGCATTATCTATTATCCAATGAGTGCATTATAGTTTGCAAGGCCGATGTAGTAAGATACATGCTATCGGCTCCAATGTTAAAGGGGCGAATTGAGAAGTGGATCTTTGCTTTGTCAGAATTTGATCTCAGATATGAATCGGCTAAGGCAGTTAAAGGGCAAGCGATAGCCGATTTCATAGTTGAACACAGGGATACCAGTGTTGATAATATTGACATCATGCCATGGACTTTATTCTTTGATGGATCAGTTTGTACTCATGGTTGTGGTATCGGCTTGGTGATAATATCACCTAGGGGGGCAAGTTTTCAGTTTGCTTTTACTATTAAACCATACTCAACAAATAATCAAGCGGAATATGAAGCTGTTCTCAAAGGGTTGCAGTTATTAAGAGAAGTTGAAGCCGATGCTGTTGAGATCATGGGTGATTCATTGTTGGTGATAAGTCAATTATCTGGTGAATATGAATGCAAAAATGATACCTTAATAATCTATAATGAGAAATGCAGGAGCTGATGAAGACATTCAAGATGGTTACTTTGAAGCATATTCCTAGGGAGCAAAACGTTGAAGCCAATGATTTAGCTCAAGGCGCATCAGGATATAGGCCGATGTTACAAGGGATTGAAGTAGAACTGGTCTGTATTCCGGCCGATGATTGGAGGTTTGATGTTTTTGCGTATCTAAAGAATCCTTCAAGATCAGTTTCAAGGAGATTAAGGTATAAAGCTCTTAAGTATGTTTTGTTGGATGATTCAATGTATTATCGGACGATTGATGGAGTTCTGTTGAGGTGCTTGAGTATGGAAGAAGCTAAAGTTGTTATGTGTGAGGTTCATGAAGGTATTTGTGGGACACTTCAATCGGGTCATAAAATGAAGTGGTTACTTCGCAGAGTTGGATATTTTTGGCCGACAATGCTGGAGGATCGTTTCAGATATTACAAGGGTTGTCAAGATTGTCAGAAGTTTGGAGCAATTCAGAGAGCGCCAGCATCGGCTATGAACCCTATTATTAAGCCGTGGCCATTCAGAGGTTGGGGTATTGATATGATTGGCCAAATCAATCCACCATCAAGCAAAGGACATAAATTCATATTGGTTGCGACTGATTATTTCACTAAGTGGGTTGAGGCATTTCCTTTGAAGAAGGTTGACAGTCAGGATGCAATCAATTTTGTCAAAGAGCATATTATATACAGATTTGGTTTGCCACAAACAATTACAACTGATCAGGGTTCTATATTTGTATCGGACGAATTTGTTCAGTTTGCCGATAGCATGGGAATTAAGTTGTTGAATTCATCACCATATTATGCACAAGCCAATGGACAAGCTGAAGCATTTAACAAGAGTTTGATTAAGTTGGTTAAAAGAAAAATAGCCGAGTATCCTAAGAAGTGGCATACTATTCTGGCTGAATCATTGTGGTCCTATCGGATGGCTTGCCATGGTGCGATTCAGGTACCTCCTTATCAACTGGTTTATGGGCATGAGGCTGTATTACCATGGGAAACCAACATCGGCTCTAGAAGGATTTATTGACAAGATGAGTTAACAGCCGATGATTATCACAATTTGATGGTTGATGAGTCAGAGGATTTGGTTCAAGCAAGATTGCGAGCTCTTGAGAATGTTAGAAAAGATAAGGAGAGAGTTGCAAGGCATTATAACAAGAAGGTTGTACCCAAATCTTTTGAGGAAGGTGAGCTGGTTTGGAAATTGGTGTTGCCAATAGGAGCCAGAGATAATAAATTCGGCAAGTGGTCACCGAATTGGGAAGGACCGTTTCAAGTTCACAAATGTGTTTCTAAAGGGGCATACGTGTTAAAAGGGCTTGGTGGAGAAGTATTTGGAAGAGCACTTAATGGAAAATATTTGAAGAAATACTACCCAAGTGTTTGGATCGGTTCATGATCAGAGTTAGACATATAAGTTTGCAGCATTGTGTTCCCTACTACAAACTTGGGGGGCATGGAGGAGACAATTTAAAGTTGGAAATTTTTGAGCAAAATTTTATACAGTTGTCTCGATGGCTGATAGCATAAGGTACTCTAGTATTTGGCTAAGTATAAAATCGGCTCGATGGCCGATACATATATTGCAGCAAAATAATGTTTCAGATGATTGTTAAAATATTACATCAACCCAGAAAGTTTTGGATTGCTGTAATCGCACGCAGGCGAATTTGCTCGACTTCATCAATCATTTTGGTGTCTGCGGCATCAGTTCCTGGTACAGGCTTGAGGGATTTGTTGAGAGAAGCCAGATGTTTGATGGAGGACTTCAGCTTGGATGTTTTTCTTCAATGGCTTGAGGCAGATCGGCTATTCTTTTTTCTGCTTCAGCAATCTTCACTCGGCATTGACGAAGTTGGGTTAAGAGATCAGATTCTTCTTGATTGAGCCTGTCTAATTCTTGCCGAGTTGAATCTGGGCCAGCCGTCAGTTTATCTAGCTTCGTTTTCTCTTCATTTACTCACTGTCGGCTGACTTGGATGGTTGCTTCAAGGGCTTTGTGTTCCAGTCGATCAGACATCCTTTGCTTTGCTCTTTCAAATTTGAATTTGTATTGCTCTAAAAAGACAGCAGGAGAGATAGAGTCGATCAGATCTTCTGGGAGTTGGCCTTGAATTTCTTGAAACCTGGATTTGATTGAGCCACAATCTGCAACTAGACTGTCCAGCGATGCATTTAGCCGATCTGCAATATCGGCTAGTCTTGTTTTTAGTTCATCGGCTACTGGGGACTTTGCTTTGCTCGCTGTCTCTTCTTCTTCTTCATCCATGAATTGCCTTATGTCAAAGGAGAACATATCGGCTAAAGCCTAAAGGAAAAGAGGTGTGAGTAAGATTCATAAAGTTGGCCGATATAAGTTGTAGTTGATAGTAGTCTTATAGGGATTGGAGGAGTAGGAGTTATTGCAGCTGTGTCCTCTAAATGATGACTTCCTGCAACCGATGCTGTGTGTTCACTTGATGCTTGATGAGGAGGTGATGCTGCTCGGGTAGGCTGGAAATTTTACAAGTATTATAGACAATGGATAAAAGCTGAGACAAATAAAATTGAAGAAAGTTTATGTACCTGAGTTTTTCGAGAACGACGTCTGGGAGTTGGAGATTTGGCTGGACTTGATGGATTAACTTGGGGTGAATCGGCTCGAGAGGTGGGATTGGAGATATGGCCGATTCACTAATTTCAGCAGCAACTTCCTCTATTTCTTCCTCGATAATTGCTTCATCCAGGAATTCTTCCACAGAAGGATCAAGTGGGGTCTCGTCGGCTGAAGATTTTTGCTTCTTGGAAGGCAACTTCTTCTTTGGTGCAGTTGGCTTGATGGCAGATTTCTTGGTTCTTTTTCTCTTGACAGCTGTGGTAATCGGCTGCCTAGTTTGACCTTGAAGAAGATCTTTGATGGCTGGGGCATTGAAGCCGATTGAAGAAGGGATCAGATCCTTGCCAGATGACATCTTGACAGCAGCATAGCTAATGTCTTTACCACTATTGCTTTTGGTTGGAGGAGGGGTGCCAAGACTCTGAAAAATGCAAAATAGGATATTTAAAAGATAGAGAGAGATAATAATGAGGAATGTAACAAGGGGTATAAGGATTTACCTGTGGGCTGATAGCTGGATTCATAGTTGTCAGATAGAAACCGGCTGGCATGGACAAGAACAGATGTGTTTTCCATTCACCCCACCATCTGTCAAAAAGTTGACTTCTTTGTATAATCAGGGATATCCGGTTGATGGATCCTAGAGGGGGAATTTCAAGGCTTAAGAGTCTGTCCATTACCAGAGCCGATGGAACGATGCCCCTTGTTTGGATTTTGTCTGAGAAATAAAGACCAATGGGCAATTGTCCCATGCCAAGTTGCGTGGCAGCAATCATTGGATGATAGAACTCATATGAGGACTGTACGTATCGGCCTTGGGATACACCAGTTGGCAGTATGCAAGGAGTAATGGCCGATACAAAGGTATCTCTGTAGCCAGGGAAATCTTCATTATTCAGTTCATCAAGTCTGAGGTTGGTTGGTAGCTCATAATTACTGTAATCTTCATAAGGGAACCAAACTCGAGACTCATGAGGGAATCCATCATAAAACCTTTTGAACCACTCACAGAACTGATCAGCCGATGCACCCATGCCAGGGTAAGATGATGCTGCTTCTCCAAAGGATAGGCATCGGCGTGGTGAATCATCATCGGTTAGAGATGGGAAGGATAGGTCATCCAGGGGGGTTCTACCTACAATCTTGATGGTATACATATTAAGCCATATTTGTACAAACCACCAGGGGCCTCTATAGTTGGTGGAAGTGTCCATGAGGAGTTTAGCCGATGTGTGGCTCAAGGTCTGGTATACTGCCCCTAGAAGGTATTTGCCCAAAGGGATGGATTTTTTGGATACTAAGGCTTCTGCCAAGTGTTACCAGTTGGCTGTTGGACCGCAGGTTGAGCCACAGAATAAGAATTTGTCTAACCACATCATAAGAAAAGCTGTGTGTTCTCTGGGTGAGATAGATCCTGTGCCCATGTTTTCGGTTATAAAGCCAGACCATCCTCCAATGTTTTTGGTTTGGAATTTGTGGTCACACTTGACTTTAAAGCTAAAGGGGTTGGCCGATGAGGAAGTATCTAGACCTGTCAACATTTGGATATCTAGCAATGTGGGGCTCGTAGGACCATGACTGAACAGGAAGGCATTTAAAGTGTCGGACCAAAAATAGGAAGCAGCCGATAACATAGATTCATCTTTCTTTGTATCGGCTAGAGAGAGTGAAAGGCATTGAGAAATACCTATCTCATCCCAGTGAGATTGCTTGCTGGTCGACATCCTCTTGTACCAGGCTTTCCATCCATCTACGGCCGATGGCCAAGATCTGAAGATGTTGGGCCAATGTGTGGAGTTGGGTTTGGATTCCTTGAAGGGGATGCGGTTGGTCTCAGAGTTGATGAACGCAGTAGGATCTTCATCGCCCATCGGCCCGAGGAAATAGTGGCCTGGTTCTTTTTCGATGGGGATTGCGATCAAATTCCTTAGGTGCTGAAAAAGGTGGAAGGGGAAAGGAGAATTAAGGTAAAAGATGATTTGAAATCAAAGATTGGATTGAAAATATGATGGCTAGTATAAACGGGATTGAGAGGAATGGAGTACCTGGGGGATGCCTGCGGTCGTTGCCATTGGATCGAAGAGCTGTTGTTGTCGCTGAAAGAGGTGGTCGCTGGTGAGGTCGCCGGAGTGGGGAGAGAAGATGTTTACCGGAGTTCACGGGGAAGTTTGGTGGTTTAAGCGGTGAAAACGGAGTTAACGCCGTGAAATATCCAGGAGAGCCGTTGGTATTTAAAGAATTAGGTGCGTAACGGTCACGGGGGTAACCCTAGAATTTTGCGGTTGAACAGGGATAATTCCGTTGCATTATAAATACTTCGGAATTGGGGGGCATGTGTTGACGATGAAATTTGGTAAGCAAATCTATCTACAAGGATCGGAAACACAATATAGTCCGAAGCGGATTTGAAAATATGCAAGGATATCGGAAACAGAGTGCGCATCAGCTGGAGTCCGAATCGGCTGTGGACTGATCGGCAGAGTCAGAGTTGGACAAGGTTAGCCGATGGAGCCGATGTCGGTAATATGACTTGGTACACGTCATCGGGTTGTGTTAACGTGCTTCATATGGATTGCCATGCACGGATAGAGTCCTGAGGAGGCAATTGTATGTATTAATTAGGATATTTTATGTAATTTCCTTATAGATATTCTCGGTAAGAGTCCGCCTAAGGGGCTTGTTGGTTAGTTGGATTTGTATTAGGATAATATGAGTCGTGTCCGTGATGGACAATGTTTGTAATTTCGGGTATAAATATAATCCCGAGGTCTTGTAAATAACAACAACACACGTTCAATCAATCTCGGCGCATCGCCAAACCTTTGTTTTCCACTTTCGACAAGTTTGTGCTTTCGAGTCGTGCGGCATCAATTTGATCTTCGGCAAAAAGGTATATCTTGTCATGGCGAGTTACATCATTAGGGCTAGTGCTTACATCTCTATGACACTCTAGTTCTTTGTTGTAATTCTCCGAGTTATCATATATGTTATATAACTTAGATCGACAATGCAATCTACTTGTATCGGCTAGATCCTTTCTAGGGTTTCATCGATATCGGCTAGATTACTTTGTTAATCTAGGTTATATAATGTATCCACCATCTCGAAAAGGCAACCATCAGCTTGATTCTTTAGATCTCATGCTTCTATTTATACTTAATGCTGTATTGGTTCAGTCCAACCTATTAAGTCGTATTTAGAATCATGGTATCTAACCTGCTTCATGGTTGTTAATAAGGATAGTATTGGGGTTTCAGCCGATCTTACCTGATATAGATGTTTTACATTGTATTGTGCTTTGTTTAATGTTCTATATCTGCCCCTTATATCAGGATCTAACCTAATATAAATATATTAAGCTTGATATCAATCTAATTGGTTATAGTTTAATATATTTATTACTAGAGAATATCCTAGCATAAGGTTGTATCGGAGCTATAGCCGATACATATCGGCTATGACATCAGAATACTTAATCATTATTTTATGTTACCTTTAGACTTGGGCAATTTATACTGTCTCGGTTCAGTCCGATCTATCCCAATTGCTTATTTCTAAAGTAACATTGATTTATTGATATGTAACGTTGATCTTTTCAGCCAATATACTAGTTTTAGGGTTAGTTTTATCATTGACTATATCTTACAGCCGATTCATGCTTCATTGCATCGGCTAGGTCACATACGATATGAAATCGGCCCTATGACCGATTGTCTGTCGTTTACTGATATTCTTTGCATATTTTTTTATTGATTGCAGGATCAAATCAACTGGCACGTTCTTGAATCTGAAACCCTAATTTTGGACCTGCACTAGAGTAAAGCAAACCTCTCAGGCCAGTGTGTGTTTTTTGCATCAACAATCTGTCCACAATTATCCTCAGTTATGTACAACTTTATTTGGTTATGTACTATATGTTAAGCTACATTGTCTCCTTTAATCTAGTTTTTAATTTCGGCCAAATAGTTAATTTCGGCTGCACTTCTGCTTCATTCCATCTCCAGCCGCGTACGTTTCAGGTGTGTGTAGCAGAATACACAAGAAATTTACTCCCTCCATCAGCTTCTGCGGCCGTTGACGCCGTGCTCTCCCGTCGACGGCAGAGCGGCCTGACGCACGGCTTCTGCCTATGGAAAGCAAGCACTGGTAGGAAAAAACTGCTCACTCACATGCCAACTACAGGACCCTAGATTCTTTTGGATGAGTCAAAGTCCTCATTTGAACGCACCCTTAAATGAAGAGATAAATTAAATGTTTAATTGGAACCCAAAGAGTCATCTTAACACTCATTGATTACATACATGTATACACTTCTTGATTTTTGCTACATGCAAGTTGAGTTAATTTTAGATTGGTTTTGGTGACAAAAATAATATGTTTAACCTATTTTTTAAAGAAGGGGTAGTCGTTCTGGTTGGCGAACAACAAACATGCATATTGATTTTCTTTTACAAGTGATTTATTATTTACCTAACAGAAATCTTAAAAAAATAATGTGGGAGGATGCATTCAAACATGCATGCATCTTCTCATGTGTAACTAAAACCTTGGAGAGACCTTTTAGGAGGAGTTGGGTAGAGTTGGTAAGATATCAGTACGTTGACAATTAACTAGCTCAGACTTCAGACACCGCGTATCAACTTGCGCATGTAAGATTAACTGTATGTAGATATATATTCGATCTGCTAATTAAGATCCATCTACTTAAATAATAGTATTAGTACCGAGAAAACTCTCGTCTCAGCTTCTCCCCACCTGGCTAGCATATTGTCCGAGGATGTGATGTTCATCACTTTTGCATGAATGATCTACACCAGCAGCTAAATATATAACAGTTCTCTCGGAAAAAAAATATGGGCGATGTTGCACTTTACCACTCTGAGATGTCTTAAAAATGAGCGGCAAATACATGTACACGTAAAATTAGAATGACATATAGGAAAAATTTAACCAAAAATAATGTAATTTCGCAACTACATAATATTATTATGAGTAAATCCTAATTTGGGCACCTTTTATTATACTAGGTTTTATTTTAGACTACCGACCAATCTTTTTATTTAAACTAGTTAATTTTATCATTGTTTCAGTTTGGATCATCCTAACTCTCTTTTCGAGCCGCATCTAGCCTTTTTTTTTGTTAAAGGGTGGACTTGTGCATAAGTGGGAAGATCGTGATACGCGGAGACACGGTTGAGCTTAAAGTCACTGATGTGCTCGAGTTCAGAGTTTAGGGTGGTTCAAACTGCAACAAATGCAAAATTACTTAATTTAAAGTGAAAAGATAGGATAAAACACGGTTAGATGTATTATTATTAATTAATTACTCAATTTCATTTTAATTTTATCCTGCTAGATGTATTTTCCTTTATCTTGCAGAAGGCATAATTTATTTTTCCTATGATCTATCCACTACTAAAAAACGATTTTCCTGGATAAGACCCTTGTTAAGTTGCAGATGGATCGTAACTGGCTACGTCTGCAAAAATCGCCCTTCATTTTCGCATACGGCTCCTTAAAAGGCCCGTGTGCAAAAATAGATTGTTTCCATTGTCATTGAATGAATCGGCTTTCACATAGTTTTCATCGTTGCCATCAAATTCCATCAGTGATTGGGCTGATCTTGAGAAGCAATTTCACAAATATTTGTTTGCTGAAAACAATGAGATAAAGCTTTTAGATTTAATATCAGTTGAACAACAAGAAGGAGAATCGGCTATGGAATATATCCAAAGATTTCGTAATGTTTGTAGCCGATGCTACAGTTTGAGCATAAGAGATGAGCAGGTAGTCGATCTTGCATTCCAACGATTGTCAACACCTATCAGAGACATATTCTTTTGCTATGAGTTTGGCAATCTGGCTCATCTAGCGCAGACGGTATCGGCTTATGAGAGCCGATGGCAAGAAACAAAGGAGGATCAATTTTGGAGTAATCAAGGCGAGATAGAAGAGAATTCTGATGCATGAGTCCTCATACTCCAAAACTGGGGACATGTGTTAACGATGAAATTTGGTAAGCCTTGAAGTCATCATCGGCTTAGAGTCAGTATCGGCTTCATAGTCCTAGAATCAGCCGATGGACATTATCAATCACCAACAATTTTGTTCTTGATGGATTCGGTTAAGCAAATAGATCAATTAAAAGAAACTTATCCAAAAGAGTCCGAGTTCAAGGAGGATGCGGCATGGGAAGTTATATATTAATTAGGAAATTATGTAATTTCCTTAGAGATATTTTTGGTAAGAGTCCGCCTAGTGACTTATTCGTCGGTTAAAGTAATATTAGGAAAGTTTGAGTCGTGTTCGATATGGACTAGTATCCACCCATGGGTATAAATATGTACACCTGGGGTCCGGGGTCGTTGTAAGTTATCTCTCGATCAATACAAGTATTCTCGGTGCATCGCCACCCTCTTTTTCAAGGTTTTTACTTATCAACCGACGGAATTTAGCACCTGATGGCGGGGCTGCATCGGTTTTTGATCTTCGGCGAAGGGGTAAGTTCTATGTTCCGTCAGCCCTAGTGAATATATCGGTTACATTGGTGTTGTTCAAGGCTGCATCACTTCGATCTCTTGGATCGATCTGATTCGGTTGATATATTTGCCTACCTTATATTTCAATTATATTTTAATTGCATTGTGTTTAGAGACACATCGATTTAGTTGGGACTGTCTCGGTTAGGTCTGATCTTCTGTCTTAGCCGATATATCTCCACAATCACAATGTTGTTTTAAATAGATTTGTTATATCCATCACATTAGATAGATCTATTGGTTCATCAAGTATTAGATTATCATATACAATCTCGTGCTGCATCGGTTAGGTTCGACCTACTAGATTATTGTTGGTAATATAAATCTTGTTAAGCCGATAGGTTCATGCTAATTTTTTATCAGAGTGCTAGCCGATGAGTTATCATATACATTATATAATGCAGATTGATAATGTTTTCTACTTGCATCGGCCGATCTCC
The DNA here is from genome assembly GCA_000573905.2 of Oryza punctata. Classification (NCBI taxonomy): domain Eukaryota; kingdom Viridiplantae; phylum Streptophyta; class Magnoliopsida; order Poales; family Poaceae; genus Oryza; species Oryza punctata. Next base: position 12,067,191 of record CM002496.2, on the reverse strand, counting down.
ATCTAGAGTTTTATCGATATCGGTTAGATTATTTTGTTGGCTTTGATTATATAATGTATCCACCACCCTGAAAATTAGTCAAAGACTTAATTGTCTAGATATCATGTTTCTTTTCATACTTAGTGCTGCATCAGTTAAGTTTGATCTAGTAAGACGTGCTTAGAACTATATTCTCTAGCCTGCTTCTTGATTGCCAATAAGGGTTTCATCGGGGTTTCAGCCGATGAGTTATCTGGACGTTGTATTGGCTCACGAGGATTACATACAAGTTGGATTTAGCCGATAACAACAAAGGTTTCATTGATTATTTAATCGGTTGGATTTATTATCAGTTGAACAATAAGAAGGAGAATCGGCTATTGAATATATTGAAAGATTTTGTAATGTTTATAGCCGATGCTACAGTTTGAGCATAAGTGATGAGCAGCTAGCTGATCTTGCATTCCAAGGATTGTCAGCACCTATCAGAGACATATTCTTTTGCCATGAGTTCGGCAATCTGGCTCATTTAGCATGGACGGTATCGGCTTATGAGAGTCGATGGCAAGAAACAAAGGAGGATCAATTTTGGAGTAATCAAGGCGAGATAGTAGAGAATTCTGAAGCATGAGTCCTCATACTCCAAAACTGGGGGCATGTGTTAACGATGAAATTTGGTAAGCCTTGAAGTCATCATCGGCCTAGAGTCAGTATCGGCTTCATAGTCCTAGAATCAGCCGATGGACATTATCAATCGCCAACAGTTTTGTTCTTGATGGATTCGGTTAAGCAAATAGATCAATTAAAGGAAGCTTATCCAAAAGAGTCCGAGTTCAAGGAGGATGCAGCATGGCAAGTTATATATTAATTAGGATATTATGTAATTTCCTTAGAGATATTTTTGGTAAGAGTCCACCTAGTGACTTGTTCGTCGGTTAAAGTAATATTAGGAAAGTTTGAGTCGTGTTCGATATGGACTAGTATCCACCCATGGTTATAAATATGTACACCCAGGGTCATTGTAAATTATCTCTCGATCAATACAACTACTCTCGGTGCATCGCCACCCTCTTTTCCAAGGTTTTTACTTATCAACCGACGGAATTTGGCATCTGATGGTGGGGCTGCATCGGTTTTTGATCTCCAGCGAAGGGGTAAGTCCTATGTTCCACCAGCCCTGGTTTATATATCAGCTACATTGGTGTTGTTCAAGGCTACATCACTTCGATCTCTTGGATCGCTCTGATTCAGTTGATATATTTGCCTACCTGATATTTCAATTATATTTTAATTGCATTGTGTTTAGAAACGCATCGGTTTAATTGGGACTGTCTCGGTTAGGTCTGATCTTCTGTCTTAGCCGATATATATCTACAATCACAATGTTGTTTTAAATAGATTTGTTATATCCATGATGTTATATAGTCCAGATTTACAATGTTTTCTACTTTCATCGGCTGATCTCCATTAGATGGGTTTTGTCGATATCGGCTAGATTAATTTGTTGGCTTAGATTATATAATGTATCCACCACCCTGAAAATCAGTCAAAGACTTGATTGTGTAGATATCATTTTTCTTTTCATACTTAGTGTTGCATCAGTTAAGTTTGATCTAGTAAGTCGTGCTTAGAACCATAATCTCTAGCCTGCTTCTTGATTGCAATAAGTGTTTTATCGGGGTTTCAACTGATGAGTTATCTGGACATTGTATCGGCTCACGAGGATTACATACAAGTTGGATTTAGCCGATGACAACAAAGGTTTCATTGATTATTTAATCGGTTGGATTTATTGATATCGGACCTACAGCTGATGTATGCTTTAACCGTCGGATCAACACTTATTGTATCATATCATTACTAGCCGATTGGTTTCTACTGGATTATGTTATCGTTTCATTACATTATAATCAGCCGATTATTTTTATATCATTATTTACTCAAGTATCAAGATCTATACTGGATATATAGAGCCGATTGCTCAAAACCCTATCGACATCGGCTAGTATCAATATCGGCTGGAATTACTCCATCGGCTTGTTAGTTGATCGGCTGTTTTATCTGCTGTTTACATATCTTGTTAGTTGCAAGATCAATCTGACTGGCACGCTCGCATCTCATCATTATTTTGGACCTGCATTGGAGCTAAACAGATCTCCCATGCTAGTGTGTGTTTTTTCCATCAGAAGCGGCCCCTTAAGAGGTCCACCTGCGAAAATCAATTTTTGCATACTGACCTCTTAAGGAACCACCTAGAAGTCTAACTTGCATCCTATTTTCCCTCTAAACACTTCAAAAAATTTTGAAGTTCAACCTTATCTTCTCCTCTCTATCTCACCAAATCTTATTTGCTTCACCTCCTCTCCTCTCCTCCTCCTCAGCCGGCGTGGGCAAGGTGGGGGCGGGACCGACGACCAGCGGTAGCGGCTCAGTGGCGGACGGCGGACAGCGGGAGGCCAAGGCAGGAGTGGAGCGACTTGCCACGGGCGGCTCGGTGGGGCTCCTCCCGCCTAGATCCGGTGGCGGCGTCACGAGGAGCGCCAATGGCGGGTGGCTGCGGGCGGGACGGCCTTCGCCGATGGTGGGAGCGGCAGCGGCAGCTCCCGTGACAGCGGGAGTGGACGGTGTTTATTTTACGATTTTTTTTGGATTTTTATTTTTTGTATGCGGTCCACATAAATAGCGATTTTTACAGACCTTCTCGTGTAGACGGTCCGGTCAATCGCATGAAAAACTGGATCTGGCCATGTGCGAAAATTGTTTAGGTAGTAGTGATATACACATGTTATGTGGAGTATTACTTTTTTTTAATTGGTAACGAAGTGGATTCTCCATCAGATTCTTTGTTATCTCTTTTGTGTAGGGACAAACAACCATGCCCCACATCAACACTGTGCCTGAAGTTGGAGGCCATTACCATACTCTATAGCTCCTTGTCATTTGTTCATGAATGCAGTGGCCAAATCATACATCTGCATTCATGACAAGATCTTTAACTACATGAATTGACTTTGGATGGGTGTTCAGTAGGGAGAGGTACATTTGTTTTCTTGTTTGTTTGGATTGGTCTTGTTGTCCTACTGCACTAGATTGTAGCCACATGGAAATCTTCAAGTCTTGATATGCAAACATGCCTTTGAACTCATATGCTCTCTATGGTTAATCTGACACAGTCTAGGATTAACAAATTAAGAGCGATCCAATAGTTGAGTTTGTAGAAGTAATTTGAACAATGGGATTTATTTTGATTACATGGTTAAAATCAGAACGAGGATATTGGTTTAGTGTAAATACGACGATTAATGATCTTATCCAGAAGAATAATCCTTATGTCCTATTTGTCCCAATTAATATGACATCTTAGGGAAGTGGTTTCGATTTGCACGCAATGCTTGGGGTTCTAGTGGACATACAGCTAATTAATTAATAGCACCAAATAGTTGGGTAAATTAAATTCCTAAAGAGTCTTGCCTTATCTTGTCTATAAGTGGGCCATTTAATTACATCCATTCTGTAGAAAAATTAATTCCAAGAAATGAATTGCATAAGTCCGAAATTGAATCTAGTCGTACGAATTTCAGTTAGATTTGCGTGACTAATTAGTTATTAATGTCTTTCATAATGACAATCTAGTAAGTGATCTCAAAACAGATATAATCTCAATGGTGAAGTTTATAATTTACAGAATGTTGGATTGGAAGATGTACTATATATATTGGAGTATGTGTGTGTCACATTAATTGTGATGGAGTAGCTACGAGGAAAAGGTCCAAAGCTACTTATTTTTTCCTACCACCCCCTATATAGTAGCCTAAGAGTGCTTATATTTATATTTATGGCTAACAGCGCAAGTAATATAAATAATTTTGAGTAGAAATTAAAAGGATAGTCTTATATCCTTGTTTCAAGACATACACATATTACAAGGCCAGTTTGGATTTATGCCCCTAATCTATTGGAAGAAAGAGGTGAAAAGGTGAAGCCTTTGCTTTGTTTCATGCCCAAGGAGCCATCTATATATATATATAAATATTTTTGCACAGAGCTCAAACATATTGGTGCCCTAAATTCTTACTTTGATGGATATGTCACCGGGAGCACGAACATTGCTGCCAATCACACCCAAACACATGCATACGTTCCTGTACAAGTACATGCCAAACCCAATATGTCCAAAATGAACTTTTCTTTTTGACAAGTTCCCACCATGGAAATTCAAAATTTATTGTACAAATATTTCAAGAATAATGTTTAGTTCTATGAAGTATTATAAAAAAAGTACATGGAAAATGATTGATAGTTTGAACCAAAAAATATATATAGAGGTGTCGAAAGACACTAAAAGAAAAAAATACTATCACTTTATGTTTTCAGGTTATTTCATTGCTACTCCTTTTAATTAATTCTTCCTCATGTAATTTAACGTTACTGCTTTGATAGTATCCATATCAAAAGACAAGAGTTTTGTTTTTACTTTAGACCAGCAGATTTGAATAAATTAACATGCCTAACTGTAAATGTCATAATAGCTACTTTGCATGGATGGATGGTTTCTTGGTTATATAAAATTTCTGTGTGGTCCCATCCCTACTAAGAAAAATACTAAAAAGAAGTAAAAATTTTGTCTGAGGCTTCCTCAACAAGGGGGAAAACTAATGATGAATTGCATTTGGAAAGCAGCCAGCCCTGTGCAAGATTGCATATCATATGCATCAAACAAAGTGCACAATAAGAAAAGGATCTCCAGGACTCCACATATCCAAAATAAATATATATATGCTTAGTTATGAAGTGCCTCAACCCCCCTCCCCAGGGTGTTGTCTACTGTGTGGCAACAGCACCATAGATTAAGGTGACCTTATGTGTGATGTATAAATAATAATGCTATTTGACTATTGCATATGTTTAGGAAAATGGGTTTAATGGAAAAACTGGCTTTGCACTCTCTCCCCCTTAATTTCTCACCACTTGCCATTTGCAAAACCCCCCTCCTTTCGCCGGTGGAGGCACGGCCGCCGGCACGTGCAAGATCACTGAGCTGCATATACACGCACCTTCCTCGTGCGAAACTATTTTATAGGCTTTTGTTATGAAATTACATCATGTAAAAATTTCCTTGAAATAAGAAACCAATATATGTTCTTGATCAGAAAACTAATATTCTATACGGATGTATCAAATGGATTAAATTAACCAACTTCCTTCGTGAATACATGGAAGTTCAGCTAGTGGCTAGTAAATCATCACCTTACTAAAATTTCACTACAAGAAAACAAAATTTTCTTCGTAGCCAAAAACCACCAAGTGTAGCATCGCAACAGTTAAGGTTCATTATTTCGTTGATCGCCTGCAAAGTAAAAACCACTAAGTTTGGAAAACCAGAAATATTCAGATTTTTTGGCTGCTAATGATAAGAGAATATTTTCTTGGTGATCGGACCGCTAAGAAAACATAGAAGAATAAAAACTTTCGGAAGCACTGAGAAATGTAACCTTGTCAATATAGAGTGATAAGAATATATCTCTCCTTGGCTGCTAATAAGAAACTGCCAAGGAAATTATATACTAAACGTTATTATGGCCAGGATTTAAGTAAATCTTGTTCGGTGAAGCAAGAAAGAAGCAAAACTACAAAGAAAATTTTAGGAAAAACATTTAATGATATGGGAGAAAGAATTCCAAAAATATGTCGCATGTTTTGAAGTGTGGATTAAATATAAAGTACTACCGATGATTAATTAGCGGCACTAACTAGAAATAAGGGCTCCAACTAATTAATTTATTACAGACAGGCTTTTTTTAATTTCCTTATCAATATAACCAGAGACCAAGAATATGTGTGGCAATCCGTGACTCGGACGCAACGCAAACGCATGCAGTAATGTATATATAGTGGATTGGCATGTAGCTTCACGTTGAAGAAATGCAGTATGATAATATTACTTAAGTTTTGGTCACCAAACATTTATACCCAATCGGATTAGCCGCCCTTCCATAAACAAATTATGATCGATCTCTCACCGTACGTGCAACGCATTCCTTAGACACAAACACGCTGATATTTTTTTTAACACTGACATAATTAAACTCATGTTCGGCCCACTTAAAAGGTTTGAACACTAGGACTTCTTATGAGTCTATGAGAGCAACCCCAGTGCTACAACTCAATTAAAGTGGCAGGCCTAGAGGCAAGATCTAGGTCTTGTGCATGGGAGCAATGTCTGGATGAGTAAGCAAAATTGTAAAAATGCTTATATTGGTATAAATTTTGAATAAAATTTGAATCATAGAAATGTTTGTATTTGGAACACTACTACAGAAAAAGTTTGTCTAGACGGTGCATAAGCCGTTTACACGGGCGTTTTCCGCTCCAATGCTACCAATGGTCTGCAGTGCACCAGGAACCACCCAGGAAAATATATTTTTGCAGGTGGCCACCTACATCCATTTTACATGGGTTGCTACTTAAGATATATGCCCGAGTAAACTCTTTTACATAGGCGAATCTAAACTATGGACCCAATGGGTTGTTTTATTACAGTCAAATCTATGCAATAATGCTTACCCATACATATTTTCAAATCAGCACATAGGGACATTCACAGCCACGTTGATAAACATGTAGTACTACAAGTTGATCATACAAAAGTTTCCAAACAAAGTTGATAATACACATTAATTGTCCACATCAACACTTGGAAGCAAAATACACAGTTTTAATTCAGTCTCCACTCCTGGATCGTGTGAGATATAGTGTAATTATAACTATGGTCCTGTTTAGATCCACCACCAAATTTTTTTACCCCGTCACATCGAACGTTTGAACATATGCATGGAGTATTAAATGTGGATGAAAAAAAAAACAATTGCACAGTTTGTGTGTAAATCACGAGACGAATCTTTTGAGCCTAATTTCATCATGATCCGATAATGTGGTACTACAGTAAACATTTGCTAATGACGGATTAATTAGGCTTAATAAATTCGTCTCGCAGTTTACAAGCGGATTCTGTAATTTGTTTTGCTATTAGTTTACGTTTAATACTTCAAATATGTATCCGTATATCCGATGTGACTCGCTAAATTTTGTTACCCCTCGATCTAAACACCCCCTATATAAGATGTCAAATCCATAGATATACTCCATAGTAGTTAATGCATGCATATAAGAACTTTATTTGGCATCAACATATCAATCCATTACATCTCCGAAGACCAATAATTTGTGTTGCTCTAAAAAAAAATGTATGGACTGGTGCTTGAAGTCGTCAACCAAATAGGAACCAGGTAGAGTGATATGTAGAATTAGCTTCCGTTAGCACCTTAGGAGCTTCAACCTACACACACGACATATATAGTTATTATTACACTATCAATACATTTCGAAAGAACGTAACTAGAAATTATGAGATTAATGTACCACTTCAACTGGATAGGCGTTGGAAAGTATGAGAGGCATATGTTCAACATCGTCATCATCATCAAGACCTTTTAGTTTGAAAGAATTAAAGTTAGCGAAGAGTAGTTCACTTTGTGCCTCAAGCTAGCTGGTTGGTTTCCTGACAGCATCTACCAAGGAGACATGTCTAGATGCACATACTCCACTCGTGGCTCACACAACAATTAGGGTATTGCCATCTCTACATTGATCAATGGTAATATACACCTCGTACATATTATAGCAATTCGGTCACCGCCTTCGAGTGGATGGGCATGTGTTAGGTTGAAGTTGACTAGCAAGCTATTCCATCGAATATCTCTCTTACTCACTACTTAGCTTCATGGTTAATATATTGAAAGGTGTCGACCGCGATCATGGACACACTGAGGATGAGTGGCTATTTATGCGTGTACATATCCCACTCATCCAAATACGTGTGTTGGTAATATTGGACACTAGAATATTACCTGGGGTGCCCACACATACCATCATTGGTTTTTTCTGTCCGACACTCAGGATAACTGATATAATGTAAAACAAAATGCAACTAAAGGATCAAATACGCTACAATAGACATAATGCAAAACCATACATTATAATAGTAAACAATAAATCATAATTCCCACAAGAGATTCTTATATTTTAACACTTACTACAGGGCGTCTTGTGTCATAGTGCAGAAGCAGCTAGTCGTGGTCGTCATGGTCGTCATCGAGTAAGAGACCGGCCGTGTGGTTTGGTACAAGAGCGTCCATTCTGTGAAGTAGGCAATGCAAAACATCGATAACAAGTAATTTTGTTAGTGCATTATACTGCACAATATGTGATAACTAATTTGACAAATTAATCAACTAATATTGTCAAACAAATGACACAATTCTAGGTCAACTACATCTCCTAGTGTCGTAGTTGATTAGTGTAGTCACTATACCAAAAAATACGAAGATGTTATTGACATACCATTATGTGATAATTTTACAAAATTATACTGTCATATTGTACACAAGCTCCTAGGCACGTGTTAACAACAAAATTCGAGTTGAAGATTAAAGCTAGGCGGATTTGAAGGAGATGTGATATTTCTGGAAAAAGAGTATGCGTTGGCTAGGAGTTGTATCAGCCGATACTGAATTGGATGCAGTTAGCTGATACAGGTAGAATTGGATTTGAATTGAAGCTTCAGATATATTGCCTAACAAGGATAGAGTCCGGGATAGGTAATTATATCTATTGATTAGGAATTTGAGTAATTTCCTTAGAGATATTAGTGGTAAGAGTCCGCCTAGGGACTTGTTCGTCTATCGATGTAATATTAGGGAAGTTTGAGTCGTGTCCGATATGGACGAATTTGTATTTGGGTATAAATAGACACCCAGAGTCATGTAATATTTTTAACACCAGTTCAATATAATCTCGATGCATTGCCAAGCCTTTTACTTTTCGTTTTTTCTCGACGAGTTCTTATTTCGAGTCGGGTTGCACCAGCTTTGATCTTTGATAAGAGGTAAGACTTATCTGTTTATCATATACCTTAGCTAATCTAAATCGACAAGTTTGTTTATCTATATCAATCACTCCTCTCTGAAAGGGTTTCATTGATATAATCTAAACTCTTCTCGTTAATCTAGATTAGCTAAGGTATCTACCACCTTGAAAATCACTCATTGGCTTTTTTGTTTCAGGTCTTATGCTTGTTTCTATACTTAGTGCTACATCAATTAAGTTTTAACTACCAAGTCATATTTAGAATTGTAAGATTTAACCTGCTTTGTGATTGTCAATAGAGGTAGTATCGGAATTTCAATCTATCTTATTTGATATATCTATTTTGCCTTGCTTTATCTTGCTTAACAAGTTATATTTGCCCCTTATATTAGAATCTCATCTAATTAAATACATTAAGCTTATCTTCAATCCTGGACAGGTTCAATCTACCTTGGAGTTGATGTTTGTTTAATATATTTATCCTTTAGTGATATTCTGATATAAGGTTATATCGGAGCTATAGCCGGTATGTACCTAAACCTAATCATCAGCTATGATATAAACACTTATAATATCTGGTTCATATTATTTTGGATATAAACAACTTATACTATCTCAATTAAGTTCGATCTATCCTAGTTGTTTATATTTAAAAGAATATTGAATTATAGATTATATACTGTTAATCTCTACAACTGATGAGATAAAGTTAGAGTTTCTGTTGCTATATACTCATACCTTACAGCCGATTCAATTCTATTGCATCGGCTAGGTCATTGGCTTCAGCCGATCGACTATCATATATTAACTCAATTTTTGTTGTTTATTCTTGTTGGTTGCAGGATCAAACCAACTAGCACACCCTAAACCCGAAGGCAAAATTTGGACCTGCATTGGAGTGAAGCCAATTTCCTAGGCCTCGTGTTTTTTTTTTGCATCAATAGCACGTTGTCAAAAAAATTGATGCAATTCCAGGTCAACATTATATCGCCTTGTCTTAGTCGGTTAGTATAGGAACTAAACCGTCGAAGCCACGTTGATATGGCGTTGAACCGACATTATGTGGTAGTTTGAAAAAGACAATCAACGAATTAACATTTGTACACAAAAACCATTGCATGTCAAAAAACTAAACCCTAGGCAAGAAACTAGTAGATCTATTGCCACACTAACATGCTACCAGCCGAAACCCTACCCTAGGCAAGAAACCGAGTAGATTTATTGGCACACCTTACATGGTGCCATCCGAAACCCTAATCCTAGGCTAGAAATCAAGTAGATCTATTACCAGCCAAAACCCTAAGCCCTAGGGTAGAAACAAAGAGATCTATTGAAACCCCATTGAGAACAAAACAAGCAAAATGGATGGTGTAAGCGGGACAATGTACTTGGATGAAAAGGCGCATGTCCACTGCCACGGTACAAGTCGAGAATGTGCAGGTCCACTTCACCGCAGTGCAGGTCGAGGAGACGCAGGGGAAGAGAAAGAGGGGTGAAGATGTACTGGGCAACAACGGTGCCAATAGAGGACGAGGTAGACAATTGTCACACCCTGGAGTTTCCCCTTCTAGCTCTAAATTCATAAAATAAATTGCCTAGAAGAAATTGTTCATTTAACCAGGAGCAAACCCTAAACTAACAATGTGCGTAATAATCGAAATTGTTAGGGTGATGCTTCAAATCATTAACAGGATTTTCAGCGGAATATTCAGAGCAGAGGAAATAATAATGTTAATTTAAAATGTCAAGTTTTGAATTAATAATTCCTTCCTTCCCCTCCTTTGGTCGTGAACCGTTCTTTGTTCACTCTCCCTGTTCGCGGTTCGTTGTATCCGCCAACCCCTTTTGCCGCCGCGGTTTCGTTCTGTATGACGAGCCAAGTTCTACTCCTATTCCGATTCAGTTTCTTTTTTCCTTTCCCGAAAAAGCACCGTATTTGTTTCCCCCACCTTTCCCTTTTAGGTCTCCCTTCCTCTCGTATTCTTTTTTCTCCCCCCTTTGCCGAGCGCCACCTCTCCCCTCTCTCTACCGTGCACCACCCCCTCCCCTGGGCCGGCCCACCTAAAAACCAGCCCCTCCCCCTATTTAAGCCCCCTTACCCCCTCTTTTCTTTTGTTTTTCCCTGCCCTTAGCCCTAGCCGCCACCTGCGCCCTAGCCACCGCTGCCGCTTGCTGCGCCGCCGCTGCCGCGTCGCTACCGTGTCGCTGTCACCGCTTTGTCGCACACGGTAGCTGTGCTGCCGACCCGTTACCGTGTCGCTGCCGCTTCGTTGTGTCGCTTGCCGCGCCATTAGCCACCTAAAACCCTAGCTACCCAGCAGTCGCCTAGCCGTGTCGGTTTACCGACCTCGCTACTGCCGCACCTAGCCATAGCCGCAGCCGTGCCCTCGCCGGGGTACGTATGCATTCACTAGCCGCTCGCTGCTTATACTCTTGTGTAGTGTGGCGTAGTGTCATGTCGGTTTGGTCGTACCGAGTCGTTCTAAAATCCTAGAGCCATTCTGAGCCACCGGTTCTGTTCGCCGGTTCGGGTGACCGTTTGCGTGGTCCCGTGCCACGGTAGGTTGACTCGTCGAGTCGCTGACCCGTGAGGCTCGTTAACCGGAGTTTGTTTTCCGTTAACCTTGTCCGTTCGCAGGCGTTAAAGCATAGCAATTGATTAAGATTTTTCGGTTAATAGTAATTACACAGTTCATATTCTAAAATTCATAACTAATTCATATGAACTCCAAATTGAGCCATTCAACTTGCAAAATTCATCTAAAATTGAGCTATACATGTTTGTTTACTTTTTATATACTGTTTACTTGGTTTTTATTAGAGTTTTTCCTCGTTTTGCGTGCCAACGTGTAGATTCCGCCGTTTCGGACAATCGCGTTCGCATGGGAAAGGAGTTCGGAAGATCAATCGAAGAAGCAAGGCAAGTCACACATTCCCCTTGAGCGTTTTGAGCCCAATTTATAAAATGTTTTACTGTTTATAAATAAATTGCATGTTTTGCTAATTACATGGGAATAGGGTTTACCTATCTGCTCGCTTGTGCCCTATTTACTTGATGACCTTTCATTGCCAAACCTGGGTGATAATTTGACTAGCTTGTGTCGTATGTTGACCTAGCTAGAATTATATTATGCTTAGCCATGATTAATTACCACTAGCTCACATAATGGGACAATTACATTATCTATTTCTAGTATCTTGATGAGCTGCGAGCTCGAGACATGTCGGCCATGTTTCGTTGGTCGTAATTAACCAACTAAAATACGGCATAATGGTGGGCTGTGGGTGTATGGTTTTGCTAGTCGCACCCATGGCAATTAAGGACCGGTTCTCGGGAAACCCTGGATGACTAACAGTGCTTACCACAAGCAGGCATGGGTAACTGTTGGACTTGTAGTGTAGCTTTACCCTAGTTGACGCATCCAGGCAAGGGTGGGCGTGATGGGGTTGGGTCGGCGGGGGTTTACCCGTTGATCGGCTTCCGGATTCACCAAGGCACGAGAGGGGGCTGCCTACCTTAGCTTAAAGGTGGGGGCGAACCCTGAGGTATGGTGTGCTTGGTTAGGGGAAGTTATGTGAAGGGTCTTGTCGCGATTTCCCCCTTTGCAGTACCATGGTGGTATTTCGGGGCATGGCAACATGTGTGGAATCGTGTCATATGGGTACAAATGCGCACCTCTGGCCAGAGTAAAACTATTAGAATAGCCGTGCTCGTGGTTATGGGCGATCAACCAGATTCACCATGATTAGTCCCACTCTATTAATTAATTTGACTTAATGAACTGGTTTAGTTCAGGTGGAATGGCTGGTGTAACGCCCTAAAAATTCGACCAACAAAATCGAAACCCTAAAATATGGACCTTCAGAAACTTTTTAAAATAGTGGCATCATGCTGAATTTATTCGCACGTTTTATTTGGATTTTATTGCGGGTTAATCAATTGTGTATTATAAGGAAGTAATTCGGAATAGCCCCAAAGTGATTAGCCAAATGATTAATCGAGATACACTCTAAAATATAAGTGGGCAAAGGATATAATTAAAATACAAATTAGAATAATGTTTTATGCAGGGTTTAAACGAATATTACACCTAGTAAATAATATAATTTTAGGAGGAACTATAATAAATATATAAGAAATATGGTGACACAAATTCAAGCGGATATATGTTACCAATATATGAGTATGTATATATACATAGGAGGCTAGGTAAAAATCCTAGGTATAAGTGTATATGAGCGAACATAAGAATATGTGAGAATAAAGGGTAAAAAGAAACGGAAATATATATATAATAATAAATAAACTATCGGAATTTGGAAAGTTGGAGTGAAATGTCTTGGGAAACCAAAAATATTGGGCAACATCCATTTAGACGAAATTACAAAATGGCGGGTGAATTTTTAAATGAAAAATCAATTGGATTTGGCAAAATTGGAAATCGGCACTGTTCACGGGCCGCCACCTGTTCGGCCGAGTCCCCCACGCCCGCGCGCCTGCTCCGCGCCGCAAGCGCCTGGACCCGCCGCCGCAGCCGCCACGCTCGCGCCCCGCACGCGCGCCCACGTCGCCGCCCGCCGTCGCCCGCGCCGCACGCGCCCACGTCGCCGCCCGCCGCCGCCCGTGTCGTGCGCGCCCACGCCGGCCGCCCTCGCGCCCCGCGCCGCACGTCGCCCGCCTGCCGTCGCCCGCGCCGCACGCGCCCACGTCGCCGCCCGCCGCGGCCCGCGTCGCGCGCGCCCACGCCGGCCGCCCTCGCACCCCACGCCGCACGTCGCCTGCCCGCGCCGCGCGCACGTCGCCGGTCGTACCGCGCCCACGCCGGCCGTACGACGCCCACTCCGGCCGTACCCCGCCGTACCAAGCCGCCCACGCGCGCCCCGACGTCGCGCCTTGCGCCCCGTGCCACGCCGCGCACGCACGTCGCCCTGTCACCGCCGTACCGCGCCTGCACGGGCGCCGCTCGCTGCCTCCGCGCGCACGACGCCACCTCCCCACGCCGCGCGCACGATGCCGCGCCGAGCGCCGTCCCGTCGCCGCCCGCCTCGAGCCGGCCGCCCTCCCGCCCTATATAAAGCCCTTCCCCTTCCCCCTCTCCTTCCTACGCCCTCCCTTTCTCTTTTCTTCTCCTCCCGCTTCACCTCGTCGCCGTGCGCCGACGCCGTGCCCCGGGCCGCCGCGCGCCTCGCCGACCGCCGCGCGCCCTAAGCCCCTTACTCCTCCTCCCCCCTATGTCGGCCGCAAGAGAGAGAGAGTGGCGCCGGAGAGCAGAGAGGGAGAAGAAAGGAGAAGGAGGAAGAAGAAGCAGGAAGGAAGAGAGAGAAGAGAGAGAAAAGGAAAGAAAGAAAGAAAAAGAAAAAGAAAAAGGGAAAAGAATAGAGGGAAGAAAGAAAAAGAAAATAGGAGAGGGAAGAAAAATGGGGAAAAATAAAATCTAGACCTAGAAAGGAAATTTAGAATATAGAATAAATTGGAAGAAATAAATTTAGGATAAAACCCGCCAATTATTTTAGAAACTCATACAAGGGATTAAATAAGATTATTTAAATGCAAATATTCACTTAACTAAATAATCCGTTTAATGATTATTCTTTTGCGGGACGTTTAGTCAAATATTTAGATTTCAATTTTTAGGATTTACCAGCTCGCGTGTATACTCATTAGTTAATTCTAGAACTTCTAAATTAAGTGTTGTCATTAACATTTATTGCAATAACCGTGTAATCGTTATTTAATTTTACTCGTCAATTAGGTTATACGCTTAGGTAGCCATTACAATTATTTAGTAGATTACCGATCACCAAAGGTTGAATATTATTATCAGATCTAACCTAGGCGAGTCCCGTAAATTAAACCGGATAAATGTTCTATTTGGCTAACGTTAAAATTTTGGGGACAAAGGTATTAACAATCGAAACGGAACTATAATATAAATGATAATGGAAGCGAAGCCAACATTCGACACTCACGTTCGATCCATTTCTTTAATTGGACTTTGTCGGATTTTAATTGAATTCTAAGTGAATTCAATTCCTTTCGCACGTAATTCTAGACACCGAGGGAGTGGTGAGTCCGACCGAAGATCAAGAACCACAGGACTTTGAGCAAGGCAAGTCATCACTATCCTTGAACATGTTGATCCCAAGTTGCGAAATTATTTTTATTTACAAATAAAGTTGCATGCGATGATGAACAACGTACTTGTTATTATGCCATACCTTGATTATTGTTTATCCCGTATATTCCTTTGTAACCATGCTTATACATGAGTCCCTAGTCAATTATGACAAATGCTTAGTGATGCTATTCTAGAATCATGCATACTCATATTTATCAAATGCTTTATGCTTGGGCAATTACCTTGGGGAAGGTAATTGAGATGCGGCATGTGGAGACATGAGCGCCATGATATGATGACATGAATTGTGAAAGGAGAAATAAAGCTAAACAAGTATTTTTCGACTGGGGCGGATGGTGGATTTGGGTGGTATCCGGAAAAGGCTAGTTCCGTCCCCGGTCAGTTAAGGACCGAGCCATGAAGTTAAGCATGAAACGACCCCAGTACAACCGTACTTCTCGGATGGGTATAGACCTAGCTGACTAGATAGCCGAGCAGTGGCAGTATCCTTGCATAGTTGGTTCACCCCAGTGTGTGAGGCAGGTTCGCTACGACGGGGCAACCGTTGAGGTGGGGACGCGATGCGTACCCTACATCGGTGTCGCCGTTGGTAGGACTGCCATGTGTGTGAGAGTGAGAATCTAAAACTTAAGTTATAAACTTGTGCGTGTGTGAGACTCCTTTCCCCGGGAGTGCCAGAACTCCTCTCACTGCTAGAAACAAATTCGCCTATAGTGCACGAGGATGATAGTTCATGGAGCGGGTACTGCCAATGTAAGGTTATCGAAAGGCTTTGCCGTGACGCGTCTCATGTGTTGGGACGAGGCTCATGTGTTGGGCAGTCGCGGAGTACGGGTAAAGTGTACATCCGCTGCAGTGTGAGTAAAACCATCTATTCGAATAGCCGTGCTCGCGGATATTGAGCACCGGGACGTGCATTACACTTGGCTAGACTCTAAATTCTTAACCTGTGTGGGATGGGATATTGCATGATGAGTTATATGCTGTTGGAGCCACTTCCTGAGAGCAGGAAGGTGGACGTCCACAGAAAACCATGATAACCAACGGCGGGAAGCCATCCTTGGGATCACAATGGATGGTAGGCAGAACCGTCGTTGTTTAATTCGAACTCTGGTATAAAACTTGATCAGTTATGCTAGGTCTTAGGTTTGTGAAAATGATTGCAAAACTAGCTTTATGCAACTGAGCCTTTGCCTTGCCTTGAATAAAATCCTTCATATGCATCGTTGCCGTGGTGACTTGCTGAGTACGGTTGGTACTCACCCTTGCAATTATAAACTTCATCAGAAGCCGAAGATGACACCGCGGAGGATCCATACGCCTACTACGAAGAAGATGCGGAAGAAGAGGGTGCCCACTAGGTCTAGATACGGTCGTTGCCTGTGGCAATGGCGATGCCGCTACTTATCTATATTATGCTTTTGGACTGTATTCCGGACCGTTTGGTCCTTTGTTCTAAAACTACGCCTTCGGGCCTATGATGTAATAATTCGTACACGACGCATATGTATGCGCTTTTGGTAATTCAACTATGTATCGTGTGTGCCAAACTACTTGATCCAGGGAAATAGCACAGAATACACGAGTGATTCCTGTTGCAAAACGGGGGTCCTTACAGCTGGGCCTGTTCAACGTGGTGTAGCGTTGTTCAGTGGAGATGTTTAAACTTGCCTTAATTAATCGACTGTTTTACTGTTTTCAACTATAAATGTTTACAACTGCCTTTATGCAAATAGCCACAAACCCTCCTTGTCTCCCCTTGCACGAATGCATCGTTGGTGTGGCTTGTTGAGTACGGTGGTTGTACTCAGTCTTGCTATCATTCCTCTTTTCAGAAGTGTAGTGCTTCTGAGCTGAAGACGAAGCTAGAAGACCAAGGATTATACCCCAGTTGAGTTTTGCCTGTGGAGTGGAGCTGAAGCCCCGCTAGGATCATCGCCCTTTTTCCGCTACTGTTTCTTTTCGGTGTGAGGACTAAGTGCCTCTTCTGTAAGTATTTACCCTTTATTTACGTTTGGATCTGCATATTAATTTATCGTTTTGTGTACCCTAGCTTGATTCCTGAACAGGGATTTATACACAAAATAGTCTGGAAATTTGGGATAAATTTTCGGGCGTGACAACAATGGTGACGCCTAGCGGATCTAGTGGGCAGTGGCGACACTGGCGATTTTAGACAGAATAACTCTGCACTACCACCCTAGAACTTAGAGCTCTCAACCACTTTGGTCTGTTTATATATCTATATGATTTATGCAGGTGGCGGCAAAAGAAAATCATCCATGAAAACAATTTTCGTACACGTTTCAAAGCTTGCTCCCCCTCCTGCGCCACGGCCAGGTAGGCATCAGCCTCTTGCACCTTGGCCACGCTAGGGGCTAATGTCGGCACCTCAGCCGCTATTGACGGTAACTTTAACCATCAACACCTGCATAAAAGGATATAAAATATAATATCAAACTTAGTGGTAGGGGTCTATTACTAACTATTTCCACTAGTGTTGGTAAATGTTAGTATACAGGTGATTTTTGGGAGAAAACACACCCGCCATGCAACAAAATGAACCTCCGACCAATCATACGCAATTACATGGATTGGAGGACCCATCTGATAGTCAAAACCGACATAAAGTAGGGCCAAACCAACCTCAGCCGCCATAGGGCCCACTTGTTAGAGACTGAAGGAAGTCGGTGGCAAAAGGTGGTGGAGGTTGTTCGGCCAAACCAGCCTCAATGCCTCCAACTGTCAGCTTCCACATGGTGCGTCCCTATTGGTTCCCAATGATGGTTACAAAGGTTTACTGACTTAACTACCGACCTACAAACGTCATGGAGCTACTATAAAAGGATGAGCTAAACACACTTCCAAAGCACAACAACACAACAAAGCAGAGTACAACTCACTTTCATATCTTAGGCTTTACTTTAGTATGTG
Source organism: Oryza punctata (assembly GCA_000573905.2). Taxonomy (NCBI): domain Eukaryota; kingdom Viridiplantae; phylum Streptophyta; class Magnoliopsida; order Poales; family Poaceae; genus Oryza; species Oryza punctata. Next base: position 12,049,213 of record CM002496.2, on the reverse strand, counting down.
GGATTTGGGAGAGAGCGAGGGGAAGTCCCGGAGGGAGTGCTCCAAATTATCAGAATTCTCTCTGAGAATTTTTCGTAGGAGTGTCCGGTTTGTTGGCATTCTTCCACTGGAGTTCCGAAGAAGCGCCAGAGTTATCAGCCTTCTTCTTGCTTCTACCTCATCGGATGCTTCTTTTATAAAGTAAGTATTTGAGATCTCTTTATATTATTTAATTAGTTTACTTAAGTGAGATATATCCTCATCGGTGCGAGTTCATCGCTTAGTTTATAATTAAGTGCTCTAGTACTAGGACTCTGGATAATGAAGGAAGTTCCGAAATGAGGTTAGAGTAGTAATCAATAACTTAGGCATGGTGTCTAGGTTAGCGGTTACCTTCATTTGTTGTGCGCTCCACGGAAAGTGAAGTAGGCGGCACATGGTGACAACCCTGTCTGTCCTTTGCATCCCTCCATGTTTGGGTATATCATAGAGCTCAAGGCCGAACTCACCCTGGAAGACTAGGAGAGGGCCGGTGCCCGAAGCATTCGATAGAGTTTTACCATTAACTCAAGTTAGCTTGTTAAATCCGTATGAGTCCTCTCTAGTCTATCCTATCATCAGTTGTTGATCTTGGATAGAATCATGTTCTTAGATGTACATACACGTTCCGAGTGATTCAATACCCTTGGAATACTCTGAGGTGAAGTACTACAGCAGTATCCATGCACTTGTGGATTTATCCGTGTGCGCCAAATACCAATAGCCGAGATTGGGGGAGAGGGGTCCCTGCCCTGGGCGTTCACCTCCGGCTCTGGCTCTTGTAGCGCCTCCTCATCCATGGCTTCGTCCGCGAAGGCCGCCACTACCGTCATGAAGACCAAGGCCACGTCCTCAGCCTCCGCCTTAGTTACCTCTTCAGCCACCTCTTCCCCCACACCTACCGGAGCAGTTGACGCCCTCACCCTCATCGTCTTCTTCCTCCTCCAACGGTGGGTCCTCGTTAGATTCTGGCCTCCGTGGGGAGCCGTTGTATGAGTGATTGTGGTCATTGTCCACTTCATTGTCAAGCATTTCACCTAGCAATAGTGGCCGCGATGACGACGTGGTGTTGAAGGTCCTATCACCATTGTTATCCTCCTCCTCACTAGTGGTGATGTATGGTGTCTTCCGTGGTGAGTTCGCCATTGCTAGTGTGAGTAGAGAAATTTGTGAACGAGAGGAGACAGAGATCGTGGCGAGAGAAAACCCATATTACCAAAAATAAACAAGTTGTGGGAGCTGAGGAGTAGTGGTGTGGTAGTGGAGGATATGACCAACATCAGGATGTTTGTATTCAGACGAGATGTTACTGAAGTCTGCTGAAAATGGTAGTGGACATAGTTGAAGACTTAAAGTAACGGCGTGAAGAATATAGAATGACAATACCATATGCGGATGTTTAAGCGCATACCGCTTGGAAAATGTATTTACATGGGCGGGTGACAATAACGCGCTGCCCATGTAAATATACATATGGTTCTAGTTAGTCGGTGCCTCAAGGTAATCACCCACGCACCTCATGTTATTACGGGCGGTCGTATAAGACTCTCCACCCGTTTGACTGGTGTATTCAGTTTACACGAGCGGTTCTTTAACCCCTTAACCTGGTAACCACAAAGTAGGTGTTTGCATTTTTATTCACCTACGAAGTTAATGGTGAGGGGCCTGCGATTTTTTTAAAAAAATAATGGAAAATGAGAGAGTTGTAGGATCGAACAAGACCAAACAAATCTACCAGAGGGGGGTGAATGGTAGAAAAACCAAAAAACCCAAAACCTTTTGCGGAATAAAAGATTTACATCGAACAGAGTAGATGATGAAGCCCTGTCATCGCCGGTCATAGCGCCCGCATGCAGCTGGTCAGACCGCTGTTGTATGACCGGTCAAACCGCGTGCGCACCTGCGGTTAGACTGCTGCACTCCCACCAGTCAGACCGCCTTCTTGCCTTCAGTCAAACTGTCGGGACCCAGAAAACACAGATGGATGACAAACTCGAATAAGTAGATTGAATCTCTCAACTTTATTGTATCAACTAGTGTTTACAAAGTGCACCAACAACACCTCATCAAAATCTCGAACTAAACTCGATACCCTAACTTTTTCTCAACTCAACTCTCTCTAAAATCGATACCAGGAAGCCACACCCCTCCCTCTCTATTTATACATGAGATAGGCTGTTGAAAGCTTACGAATCTAACACAAAATAGGACTCCCAACCACATGGGAAACCCTCTGTTACAATTACCAAACTTATCTCTTTCCTTATCTCTATCAATCTTCCCGAATTCGGACTCCCTTCCAAATTTGACTCCTCGTTCCATATGTACACAAACCCTCTAGTATACCATATGGATTCGTCATTATCACGTGCACTGTTCTCTAGCCTTTAATCCCGCATGATCTCTTGATCCCTGGTCATCTACTTCTCCCAAGTTAACTCCGATCTATCACCGGCAACACTCTCCCGAGGCCTCAAGCAACACCTGCACATTCAACAACCAAGAAACCTTATTCCGAGCACAAGTTCGTCCTAACTTGACTCACATTAGCATAACAACAGTATCCATATGCATAGGAACCATCTAGAAGTCAAATCCACGAAGGAAATATCCAAAACCGACAAGACAACCCGAAACCGACAACAAACAGGAACCCTACCGGTCAAACCATCGGGCTGGCCAGTCTGACCGCCGCATGACCTGTGGTATGACCAGTGGCACCCAGCTGGTCTGACTGCTTGGGCCCACATTAACCATCACTTCACAAAACCAGTCATCTATTAAACTCCGAAATCTTATCAAAAGAAACCAATCTTTCACATAAGGAATATCGCAAACCACCAATGTTTTCATCATATAAAATCATAACCAAGAGACATTTATTTAAGCTTTGATACTCATTTGACATTTTTTAAACTCTCAGTTATTTCAGGTACGTCCTTGTCGTCAAGACTCTTTCCAAGGATTCGACACCCTTTTTTCTATCACCGTGAATATGTCCTTGTCATCAACACTATTTTCAAGGATTCGGTATTCATTTTTTTCTCTCTTAGAACAAGCATTTATGCAGTCTTGCGGTGTGGAACAAAAAGAGTAATTTGAGAAATAACAATCCAATAACCATATATATAAGCATACATCATCCATACTAAGCCCTAGCTTCTATATTGAATATTTCCTTAGTTCAAGTAAAAGAATTATATGTCATGTATCATATCACTCAAAAGCAATATCAAAAGCTCATATAAAAACTAAAATGCACACAAGCTAGAATAGTAATCATATTATCTAAGTATTGCTAGCATGCACAAGAATATACTAGACGCAAATGCAAAGCTCTTCTCCTTTTTCTCTTTTTTTATTTTTTATTTTTCAGTTTATATCACACAATGCATGAACTGAAACATGTATGCAAAAAGAAAAATCAAAAGATGAAAAGAAAATATGAATGCAACAAAGAGCCAAAGTCTCCCTCAATTGATGCCAAAAGGATGAACAACTCCCAACTCGCCTCGAAGAAAACCAAATCGAGAAGAATCCAGTGGTTTCGTGAAAATGTTCGCCAATTGCAACTTGGTATCAACAAAATTCAATTCCACATCCCTCTTCTGAACATGATCCCTCAAAAAAGTGAAAGCGAATATCAATGTGGTTAGTGCATGAGTGTGGAATAGGATTCTTAGCAATGTTTATAGCACTTGTATTATCACAAAAGAGTAAGACCATAATCTCTCAAAGTTTATTTAAGCCAAAGAATCTAAGAACAACAACTAGCAGCAACAACATATTTAGACTCAATAGTTGATTGAGCAACATTAGATTGTTTTCGTGAAGATCATGCAATCAAATAAGTACCAATAAAATGACAAGTTACACTAGTACTCTTCCTTTCAATTCTACACCCACCAAAATCCGCATCCGAATAACCACTCAAGCATATAGACGATGAAGTAGAATACCAAATTCCAAATTCAAGAGTGTGTTGCAAATACCTCATGATGTGTTGACAGGTTGACAATGCGAAGCATGTGGAGAAGCTTAAAATCGAGCACACAAACACACAACAAACTGAATGCTTGGCCTCGAAGCTGTGAGATACAACAAAGATCCAATCATGCTCCTATATTCCTTTTGACCCATAGCTTCACCATCTTCATCCGGATCCAACAAAACAATAGATCCCATTGGTGTAGTCATTGGCTTGCAATCCGCCATTTTGAATCGACGTAGAAGATCCTTGGTGTACTTTGTTTGATGCACAAACGTACCTTGCTTTGTTTGTTTAATTTGAAGTCTCAAAAAGTAAGTCAACTCTCCCATCATACTTATCTCAAATCCCTACGCATAGTCTTAGCAAACTCCACAACCAAAGGGTGAGATGAACAACCAAATATGATATCATCCACATAAATCTGAACGAAAAGTTGATCATCACCATGCTTGAGAATAAAGAGAGTTTTATCCAATTTTCCTATTGTAAAACCTTTAGCAAGCAAAAATTTTTTCAAACTATCATACCATGCTCTAGGTGCTTGTTTCAAACCATACAAAGCTTTAGACAAGCGAAAAACATGATTGAGAAAATTAGAATTCTCAAAACCGGGTGATTGTTTTACATAAATCTCCTCCCGTATGTAACCATTTAGAAAATCACTTTTCATATCCATTTGATACAATTTAAACCTTTTGAAGTAGTAAAAGCCAACAAAAGTCTAATTGCCTCAATTCTAGTAATAGGAGCAAAAGCTTCATCATACTCCAACCACTCCATTTCAGTAAAACCCTGAGCAACAAACCTAGCCTTATTTCTCATGACTAAACCATCCTCATTTTGTTTACTTTTGAAAACACATTTAGTTCCAATGATATTATGACCAACAGGAGGTTCAACTAAAGACCAAACTTTGTTTCTTTCAAAATTCTCAAGTTCTTCATGCATGGCCTTAATCCACGATTCATCAGTTAAGGTATGAGTAATATCTTTGGGTTCAAAAGTAGAAACAAAAGCGGAATTCGCATGAATATCACGAGTTGTTACCTTAGACCTTGTAGTATGTTCACCAATGTTACCTATTATCTAACCCGAAGGATGTCGTCGTTGAATATAAAGTGGAGCAACAACTTTTGAAGAAATGTCGTGTTCCGCATCTTGATCTAACGAAGTAGAAGATTTTAGAAGTCCTCCACCATTAGCACCTAACACACCCGAGGAAAAACCCCCTAGCCGGTCTGACCTCTCGTCCTACGGCGGTCTGACTACCCGCAGGTCCAGTCTGACCGGCTGGCAGATCGTCGTCGCTTTCCTCCACAAAAATACCCTCCCCCTGAACCTATGATAATGTACCTGAAATTTCGGGTCGAGTACTAGGACTAGCCTCATCAAAAGTGACTTCACAAGTCTCAACAATTTTGTTAGTTTCCAAAACAAGTACACGGTAACCTTGTGAATGTGCGGCATATCTAAGCATAAGCTCATCAGTGGAATGTGACTCAAATTTGTCCTAGTTTCCAGATTTCAACACAAAGCACTTACACCTAAAAATACGCAAATGTGAAATCTTAGATGTATGACCAAACAGAAGGTCATAAGAACTCTTTCCAAGTTCAGATCACAGGAAAACACGATTGGAAATATAACATGTAGTGTTAACAGCTTCAACCTAAAATCTCCTAGGTGTATGGTAATCATCAAGCAAGATCCTAGCCATTTCAACCAAAGACCGATTCTTTCTTTCAACAACACCGTTTTGCTGAGGAACATGGGGAGACGAAAATTGATGTTCAAGACATTTTTCATTGCAAAAACTTTCAAAATAAGCATTTTTGAATTCACCACCATTATCACTTTGAATAGTCCTTAAAGATCCAGGAAGTTCAAGATCCAAACGAAGATACAAACTTTTAAAGTGTTCAAAAGACTCATCCTTAGTAGCCATAAAGAAGACAAGAATATCGAGAATAATCATCAACAATAATCAACACATACCACTTTCCTCCAACAGATTGCACTCTAGCTGGACCAACAGTATCCATGTGTAAAAGTTGTCCCGATGCATCCACCATCATAGAAACAATAGGAGTATGTGAAGAAGCAATCATCTTAGCATGATGACATGGCAAACAAACCAGATCAAGATCTTTCATAAGTTTAGGCAAACCACGAACAAGATTTGAACCACTAAGTCTAGTGAGATGATCAAAGCCAACATGTCCAAGTCTATGATGCCAAAACATTACATCTTTAGAAAATTTTGCAACAGGACATGTAACCTCAGAAGAAACGCTACTTTCAAAGTCAGCCTTAAAAACTCTTCTATATCGAGAAACATTAAGCACAACATCTCTAGAAGAATCAAAGACCTTACTTCTAGTTTTCTTAAACAAGAATCAAAATCCTCATCCGCAGTTTGAGAGAGCGAGTGTAGATTATATTTCAAATTCTCAACCAAAGCGACATCATTCAATGTAAACTTATCACTAACCTTGATGGATCCAGTAGCAGTGATCGTACTTGTAGATGATCGAATCCTTCCTTGATGCCTTCTTCAGGGAGGAGAACCAACTTTTATCACCGGTCATGTGTCGCGGACAACCGGAGTCTATAATCCACATGTTCTCCTTCCTCGCCAAAAGTGCCTACACACAAATAGAAGTCGAAACCTCAGTACTGGGGTTAGATAATAAAAATTTAGGAATCCAGTGCTGGACACACAACCAGAACCAATAGGAGCATAACCAGTAGAAAATTCAACTCGTTTCCCGTTAGCCAAATTCACCTGAGGTCGGTCTGACCGTTGTGGTACCTGTGGTCTGACCGGGGGCTTACCACCGGTCTGATAGGGGGTAAAGCGCCGGTCTGACCGCCGGTACTGCTGCGGTCTGACCGCCTCCCTCGAGACGGAACGTGATTTTTGCCATCTCTTTTACGCAAAAGCAATTTCACATTCCTTTTTCTATTTTCTAGCAAGTCTAAAACAGGAACCAACAAGATGACCATCTTTTCCACAAAACGAACAAGTGTATTTTTCACGATGAGTAGAAGCACAAGTAGAAACATATGGTTTAGCAACACAAGTAAGAACCGATGATTTTGCATTCACAACATTGGTTTTAGATGATGCACTCGATGTAGACATGATGCTAGCAGATTTAAACACAGTGTTCGATGGTTCAGGTTTAGTCAAAATTTCACCTCTACTAGTAGTACTCAGAACAGCAGGCGGATGTCTAGTACGATATACATAAGGATCAAAACCTAAACCATGATTGTGTGTGCTAACCTTAGATTGATCAAGTATTATGTTAAGGTTCGTTTTACCTTCAGAAAATCTTTGCAAGGAACTTATCAAGTATGAAACCTCTTGAGTAAGTGTAGCACAATTTTTGCAAGCATCCAAAAGACCTTTTTGTTTTCTACAAGTTGAGCAAAAAATCACATCATCTTGTTTCACTATTTCTTCCATGTGCTTAACATGACCTAGAGCATCTTTTAATTTCATCTTATTAGCAAAACATGTCAAAGAAAGTTTAGCACTAGATTGTTAATACTCTTAGAGCTAATCGAATTAAACATTGAGCTAGCAAACAAAGCAACTTGACATTTATTTAAAGCTCTCTTAGTCAAAAACAACTTATCAACCAATCTAGTATTCATGGCAAAGCTAAGAGCAAGACAAGATTCAAATTTCTAAGCTTTCTTAGTTTCAACATCAAGTTTTTTGACACTATTACAATTTACTTCTCTAACATTATTCACTTCAGCAAATAAAACCATATAAGATTTGCATTCATCATCATTGACGAAGCGTGAGCTCCTCAACAGGGGTAGAGGAACCCCTTGTGTGAGTTCGGCCGGGGACGCAGGGTGAGATTCGTGCTCTGATGATAGAGAGATGCCAAGAGGGATCCTCGCTCGGAGGAAACGAGACAGAGGGAATTATACAGGTTCAGGCCATCGGCGAGGCATAATACCCTACTCCTGTGTATGTGGTTGATGAGTATTTGATTTCGGAATCGAACCCCCCTTCACCAGGCCTAGGCCTCCTTTTATATCTCAAGGGGTTACCACATGGGCCAACAAGCTACTCTCGGGAGAAGGGAAAACATTCCTTTAACATTCAAGAGTTGTCTTGTCAATTGACCCAGAAGTCGCACGCACAGTAGCCGCGGCGTGACCCCCATCCTGTCAGCCGGCTAACACGGGGGACGCCTGCATCATACCTTATTAAATGGACGAAGACTTGTGTGCTCCGTTTACATCAGCAAATGGGTGCCATTTGACCGGAGCTGACATATATACCAGCTCCGGTTGAGATGAGAGGCAAAAAGCCCTCATCATTCTGATGGGACATAACGGGGCATGCTGCACACCGCCTCACGTGTGGTCAGTGCACGGCCACTGCGCCACCGTCCCATCGGTTATTTGGACGGTCACGGACCGGTCAGTCGGCGTGACCGGTGACGGACCGGTCACACATGCTCCACGCTGCATTAAATGCAGCGTGGCATGCTCATCTGACCCACCGTAAGTGCGGTTAGGTGGGCGTTGGAAACGCTCACCTAACCCCGCACATGTGGCGCGAGCACAGAGGGGTCGGGCAGCCCGACCCCCAGGAAAGCGAGGTGAGAGAGGAGCGGAGACTGGAGAGTGCAGCCGCCACCGCACCCTCGGGCTCAACCCCCCCTCGGGGAGCGCCACGTGGGTGCAGGGGCCCCCCAATCCTTTAGTCTTGATACCCCCGGGCCCGTGCACCGATAATTATCATGAACAAGAGATCTTATTCTACTATTTTCAGCATTAAGAGAATCAATGGTAGACTATTTTTTTGCTCTAATTTAGAAATTTTGTAACCAAGTCTAGCAATCAGTTCTAGAAGATTTTCAACACTAGGAATGTGAATTACCTCTTTGTCATCGTCATAATCTTCATCATTGCTTCTAGCCATGAAACAAACTCCAGCAATGCTCTTCCCCTTGTCATCATCTTCATCACTTTCGAACTCGACATCACTTGATCCTTGAACCACTGCAAATGCTTCGTCAATCGCCTTTTGGTAGAATTTCTTCATCTTCATGTTCTTGAATTGCTTCTTGTTCTGCTCAGCATTCTTGGGTTCATATTGATCTTCCTCCTCTTTACCTCTTCCAAGCTTAGGACATTGATAGCAAATGTGATTTGGTTGTCCACATTCAAAGCAATGAACTGGTCCTCCCCTTCTCCTAAACCTGGCATTACTCATAGCTCGAGAGATTCTGTTAGCAACTAAAACCACTACGTCCTCCTCACTGATTTCCTCCAGTTGATCATCGGACAAGATATTAAAAACAGAAAGAGCGGCCCCAGGAGAAGTGTCCAAGGAAGATCCAGATGAAGACAACAAAGCAGTAGATTTAGAGTCGGTTCTTTTTGAAAGAATATTCATCTCATAAGTCCTCAATTTTGTATAAAGAAGATCCAAAGTGAAGGCATTCATATCAGCTGATTCCTGAATAGATGTAACTTTAACATCTCAAATCTTCATATCAAGACCATTCATAAAGTTACGAGCAACTTCAGATTGAGAATAGTTAACACCATAAGAAGTATTAACAGATCTAAGATCACTCAAAATCCTATTGAAACGCCCTAAATAATTATCCAAAGATTCACCAGAATTCATCTCAAATTTAACATAGTCCTTTTTGAAAACATCTTTTCGCAACTCCTTAATGTCTGAAGATCCAGTATGAAAACCATTCAAAGCTTTCTAAATTTCATTAGTAGTAGCAACATGCGAAACACGATCAAAATCGGAGCGTGAAATTCCATTGAGAATAATATTGCGTTCGTTGCAATTATTTTCAAAATCATTTTTATGAGCAACAATTTCAATGCGAGCAGGAATCGCATAAGGTGAAACAACTTTCATCCAAATATCATAACTTCGAGATGTGATGTATGATTCCGTCTTTTTCTTCCAAAAATCAAAATCAACTCCATTGAAGATGTGAGGTAAGATTGAAAACTTTTCAGCCATGGCAACAGGTCTAAAGATCAACAAAGATCAAATAGAAGAACGTGGCTCTAATACCACTTGTAGGATTGCACAAGACCAAACAAACCTACTAGTGGGGGGTGAATGGTAGGGAAAACTAAAACCCAAAATCTTTTGTAGAATAAAAGATTTACCATGAACAGAGTAGATGACGAACCGCTGTCGCCGCCAGTCACAGCACCCGCTTGTAGCCAGTCAGACCACCGTTGTCTAACTGGTCAGACCGCGTGCACACCTGCGGTTAGACTGCCGCACTCCTGCTGGTCAGACCACCGTGTTGCCTTCGGTCAAACCGCCTGGACCCATAAAACACTGGTAGATGACAAGCTCGAATATGTAGATTAAATCTCTCGACTTTATTGCATCAACTAGTGTTTACAAAGTGCACCTACAGCACTCATCAAAATCTCCAACTAAACTCGAAACCCTAATGTTTACTCAACTCAACTCTCTCTAAAATCAATACTGAGAAGCCACACCCTCCCTCTCTATTTATACACGAGATAGGTTGTGCACAGCCCATGAATCTAACACAAATTAGGACTCCCAACCATGTGGCAAACCCTCTCTTACAATTACCAAACTTATCTCTTTCCTTATCTCTATCAATCTTCCCAAATTCGGACTCCCTTCCAAATTCGACTCCTCGTTCCATACGTACACAATCTCTCTTGTATACCATATGGATTCTTCATTAGCACGTGCATTGTTCTCTAGTCTTTAGTATTCCGCATGATCTCTTGATCTCTGGATGTCTACTTCTCCCAAGTCGACTCCGATCTATCACCGGCAACACTCTCCCGAGACCTCAAGCAACACCTGCACATTCAACAACCAAGAAACCATATTCCGAGCACATGTTTATCCCAACTTGACTCACATTAGCATAACAACAGTATCTATACGCATAGAAACCATCTAGAAGTCAAATCCACGAAGGAAATATCCAAAACCGACAAGACAACCTAAAACTGAAAACGAATAGGAACCCTGCTGATCAGACCGTCGGGCTGGCCGGTCTGACCGCCGCATGACCTGCGGTTTAACTGGTGGAACCCAGCCGGTCTGACCGCCCAGGTCAATAGTAACCATTACTTCAAAAAACCAATGATCTATTAAACTCCAAAATCTTATCACAAGAAAGCAATTTTTCACATAAAAAATATCACAAATCACCAATGTTTTTATCATGTAAAATCTAAATTGATTCTACAAGAGTGTTTATTGAATTAAACCATTAATTATATAAACGTACACGGTACACATAACTAAGCACATTAATAAATTATATATCGTACTAGTAGTTTATATGTCATCTACTCCCACCCTCCCAAAAATGTAAGTATACATGTGTCATAAATATATATGATGGCTAGACCGCTAGAGTAGAACTATTGAGCATGACTACTTAAGCAAGCATTCCTTGCTAGACCTCCCTGCATCAACCTGCTATTTCAAATTAAGATAACTTGATCAAGCAAATATACTTAATTGATATCTATCTACTGCATGCTTCTGAAATTCAAGATAGTCCGAGTTGGTGAACCACCTAAAAGCCGGTTCTCTAAAACTTCCCAAGCATAATTGATTCGAACCTATATATAGACTCAATCACTCCCAACACCACGAAAAAACATTTAAACTCATGCCACATTAATTTAGACAGGTTCGGATCTCTCATATCCATCTCAGATCCATGATAGTTTGAAGTTTGTACATATACATTAAAATGGTTTTAGTATTTATATTTCAGTTAAAATAGGAATAATTGATTCAACCAAATTTATAGAGCTAGAAATAACTGGTGAGATTCTTAGGGACAACTAATTAAGGAGTAGCTAGCTAGTAAGAATATTAAAAAAAATGTTTTCACAGCTTATATCTACTAATTTATTTTTAAAAAAAATCAATAACTATAAATGTTTAAAATGTAGATAAAAATTTAGACTATTTAGAGAAGTACTAGAGAATTCTGAGAAAAAAAAATACAGATGTCCAAACCTCCCAAACAAGAAAAAACACTCACGCGTGTGCGGTTTTATGAATTTGTCTAGTATCTTTAAAACCATTCATCATTTATGTGTTAGAGAGCGTACTCCTGAATACAATGCTTGCTAGATGGTTCGGTAATAGCAGCTGTAGCTAGCGTATATATATACTAGAGCAACTAATTAAACGTACATGAGTACGTGGTCTCGATGTATCGTACGTGTGTTGCTAGCCTGATCTCGATCGGGTCCAACTGGTAATAGAATACAGGAGTGTTGTCGCGTGACGACCTCAAATGCCGGCGTTTGTCGCCTCCCGGCTCACCCCGCTCATCACGCATATCGATCATTTGTATATATGTATGCGGTTCGATCCGTGCCTATGTATGTATGTATATTTATACGTTGATACGTGTACGCATGCACTCGACTCTGTAACCTCCATCTCTGTAGATCACCTTGTGCCTGCAACACTCTTGCAAAGCTACGTATGTACCTGCTGGGAGAAAATTATTTCGTTTTGGTCACGTTTTACTATCAATGTTTAACCAATAATTTCAGTTGGATCGAGTAATGTAACCTTTGTTACATTCTTTGTACCACTCCGGCTCTTTTCTCAAGCATATAAAGAACGATTTCGAGTACACTGGTTCTTACTTATCAATGAACTCTCAGAGATGTATTTATAGCATTTCTTTTACACATGACAAGTTTGAGCTAGATGGATAAAAGAGTTGAGTGTGTTATCCAAACAAAGGTGCCATAAAGGTAATATTACACCGGTTTAAATGAAAATATTAGTTAAAGTGTGGTTTAAGGTGAAACATTGATAATAAAAGATGACCTAAAATAAAATTCATTTAATTTTGGGAAAAGTCTAATTACCCCTAAACTTTGGATGGAAGTCCACCTAGATCTTCAACCCCCTAAACTTTATAATACCGTTAGTATAATCCCTTTTGGTAGTTTTTATCTATTTTGTATATAAGTTGATGAGTTTGATCATGTGAAATAATATTAAAATTTCCACTTAAATCTTTCTTTTCCCCCTTGTTAACTCTCACTTGCAAATAAGTATGAATATAATAATATAATGGTATCACTGTATAAATTGACGACTTCAATTGATATGCAAATATTTGTATTGGTTATTCAAAGTTGTGCATTTAAACTTTCAAAATATGCAAAACCACACCTTAGGGGGGTAATAGGGGTTATATGAATGGTATTTCAAAATTTAGGAGATTGGATGTTCGGTTTTAAAAAAGATGTGAAAATATATGAAAATTTAGGGGGTAATAGGCGGTTGGGTTAAGCTGATAATATATGAAAATCTCCATTTACAAATATGGTTGCCTAAGATGACTGTCTCTGAAAATAAATTCAATTTTCATAGTTGACTAAGCCGATCGCCTCTGTTAATTAATTGATGAACTCACTCAAGTCAGCCTCGAGCTGCTCACATTGAGGCCAAGCTGTACGAAAGAAGAGGAGGTCGAGCCACCCCGAGAATTCCCAAAACAAAGGTGAGGCTTTAATCTTGAATAATCTCTTGGGAAGTTGGTTCTCCAAGATAAGTATATGTCATTTCTAGCTCTCTTGCTTTAAGTTTCTAGAAAGTTTACGGCATAATAAAGGTTCTGATGTTAGAGAGGGCATGGGAGATTTTTGGTCATTTTAGAGCTTAAATTAGCTCAAATCTATAGTCAAACCTAGGGGAAGAACCACTAGCTTAAATTAGCTTAAATTAAGGTTTGAACTACATATTTATAGATGTACCGAGTGAGTGCATACTTCATTTGTAGGAGGAAATTCAAGTTAACATTTTTGAGGAAACTATAGTTCTAACTAGTTATTGATAACCCATGTATGTGCATCGTCTATTTAATTTATACTTACATGATTTTTTTAAAGTTGTGAGTTAATCAAGGACAAAATAATTTCATAAATAAAACCAAAGGTGTCCTTGGAGTTTCCACTTTTAATAGCTTTTTAATTTATTAATTTGAGAGCCTAATTAATTAATGCGCACATATATAGACAGATGGACTTCTAGGAAATACTACACCGGAATCTCCATCAAGTACACCAAAACTAACTAATTAGGCGCCAACTTTATTTTGCATGATACAAACACAAGTAATGTTATATTCTTATACATAGAGCGCTATATACTCACACACAAGCATCTACTATTGTTTTTTTTTTTATCAAACTCCATGTTTGCTTTCATGCATGGTGCTGAATTAATTAAATTATTATAATCTTACATAAGGGACACCCGTGCGTGGAGGGCCAGGTTAGCTTAACTTGAGCATGCATGATATATAGTTAATTAACAAGTAGACCATGAAAAGGAGTGAGATGTTCGCCTCATCGTTGCTTGCAAGTCGTTCCAACCCAAGTTGCACGCTTGTTAAGCAATAAAACAAAATTGGTTGTCATCTCAATGTTGGAAAAAAAAGCTTTTAGATGAAGAAATTTCTCGACCGTTTTCATATGACGATTTGTATGTCGGGTGACGATGCTTGATGTGTATCTACATAGGAGGAAAGATATGATTGAGCTTTAGTTAATTTTCCACTCTAGATTTTTCTTTGTTGAAGTTATTGATGTACTAGCATAAATTAATTATTATCAACCTTCTATAATAAGTGAAAAATCAAAATCCACATTATCTAAAAACGTGAAATCCAAGCCAAAATATGTTGTGTATATTTTTTTGAAGTAATTTCTAACTAATTAATAGCCGTGCAACTAGCACATACTATTTTCAAATATTATTTCTTTTCTAAGAGTACAATTGGACGCACATAACTCACGCACCACAAACACGATGGCACACACATATCGTACAAATACTTGGGCTAAAGATTCCAATAAACTTTCCGGTAAAGTATTGAGGTTCCTGTCAGGAATTTCCATGGAAATTAATTTATGCATTTCAGATGGTCTTGGGTGAAACTTCGCTTAAGTACTTATATATTTACTAACATATCTGTGATGGTAATTTTTTTACTAACATGTTTATCCCAATTAGTAACACATATTTCAGTGCTCTCAGTTAAAAATGGTAGGAAAAAAATATCAACCATCACATGATCACAATAGGTTGATTTGCAATGCATATTATTACATTCTATTCAAAATTTCTCAACTGATCATCTCTCTTTGTGAGTATAGAAAAAGGAGGAGACTTTACAGTGGATCACATGATCCACCCATAAAAAAGTTAAATAGTTAATCCAGAAGTGAAAAGAATAGTGAGATGAAAAGCTGTGTCAACATTTAACCCCGGCGACGGTCCAATGTTGACATGCAAAAGGAAGACAGTTGATAATGTTTTCAGACGGTGCTCACAAAAGTGCACCAGGTGGAAGGCACCTGCCTTTGCTAGCCTGACCATCAGGCGATATGCAGATCTTGAATCACCAAAAAGGTCGGCATTAGGACCTTCCGGACTCGGGCCGGAGACAAGGCCTCCCGACGACGTGCCCGGTGCAGTAGCCCTGAGCACAATGCTGCACATTGCGTCAAGCCTAGCTATTGCCTCCTTGAATCCAGAGCCGCTACCAAAGAGAGGAGGGCGTCAGGCCATCCTAGCGTGAATGCTTCCACAGAGAGATAAGTGCTAAAAAAGATAAAGATGCTTCAATTGTACTGCATTGACTGCATGATAAGAAGAAAATACGCAAAAGCCATCATTACCATTGTACCTGCATTTGGACCGAGCAATGTTGGTTGTTAATGATAGATACAGTGTCACCGGACCGCCTATCCTCTTCGCTGCTCTAATGTAGGACTAACATATGAGTAACAATATTACACATCGACGTGAATACTAACAAAAATCAGGAAATAAATTCAATTAACGATATTCTCTTCATAGCAGGAACCATCATTGCTGAGGCTAGGAAATGAACAAAGCTCACATTCGGGGCAGCAGGATCACCTACCAACCGGCATAGAGGTGGATAGAGGTTGCAGTGGAGGCGTCACGCTTGCCCAGCAACCGGCATAGGCTGTGCGACAATGGTGCTAGGATGCGCCAGCATAGGTGTCCGATGGCCCTGTATCTCCTCAGAGTCTTTGTTGCCGCCTATGGCTGCCATCGTCGGATCATCCAGGAAACCGATGGAGATAGGCAATACGGACAGGAAGAAGCTTGTTCATTCCACCTGGAGGCACAATCCGTGGCGGATGCAGTGAGATATAGGGCATTGGGTTGCTGGGTTTGAGGAATGAAAACTCGCACTCAGATTGGGAGTCGGAGAATCTAATCCTCTTCACCTTTACCGGCATTTTCCCTTTTAGCTCCATGTGCGGATCCAAATCAACAGGGAGAACATGAACAAATCTAGGATGTAATCAAGTCAGTCGACATTGGGTCTCACTGGGGATAAGTGAAGCACAAGAGCAAATGCGCGTTGACTTACCGATGACCCACGAGAAATCTAGTGGTGATGGTGGTGATGCCGGAGATCACCGGATTCACAGCTGTCGGTCTGGGGGAGGGTCACTATTACGGCTATGAGTGGATGATTCGGGATGGTGATAACTACTGAGAAAATATTTGTGAATTCCAAGCTGGAATATAAAAATCTCCCCAACATCTGTTGCATTCTATAATTGAGTCAGTAGTTGTGGGCCCACATTAAACCAAAATACAAATTCAAAATGCGGATAATATTTAAACTATGCCAAATTGTGTTTATTACTGATTCAAAATCAAAATGAAAAAAAGTAAAAATGTCATAAATCAAAATTGAAAAAAAAAACAGCTCAGTGAAAATATTATACTCCTGTGATGAACCTTGCCTACGAGGATATTATTCTTATCCACATGTGAATAACTCCATTAAAATCATGTTCACAAAATTATTACGAAAAAACAAAAAAAATAAAGTCACTATATGTTGAGAAACTTTTTTTTTTTGCTACAACATGTTCAGTACTCATAAACAAATCCAAAAAAAACTAAAAATAGTCATTACTAAAAATTAAAAAAAAGCTCAATGAAAATATTACTTATCTAACAAAATATGCGTCGATCTACTGGTCCACGTTTAGTTATCTTCAGTGAAAAAAATTACTTAGCCACGTACCAAGGCAGTGCTCCTATAAGGAGTTGTATGAGATTTTCTGCATTGAGTAAAAAAATCAGTGAGCTGCATGAAGCTGAGTCCGGTAGGTGGGGGGTTGGTGGTGGCGGGATGACTGTGTGTCGTCTGTACTTATGTGGGACGCTAAGGACCCGTAAACCTCCATACGCTAAAACAAGCCCCCGCATAGTTAAGTTTTTATTATAAAATATCATTCTGAAATACCTTATAGATATCATAGGTATCTCATAATTAAAAAAATACTAATAGACTCAATATGGGTAAAATACCTCGTAGTAAAAATTTTACTAATAAATTCCATATGTATATCTAGTAAAAAAATACTAACAGAATTAATAGGGTTATTTGACGATGATTACACTCATAGTAAAAAATTTACTACCCTGTTTGTTTTAGTTAGAACATATCATGGTGCACTCATTATCAAATTTACTAAAACAAGCATGGGCAATATCCCTATTAATTCTATTAGTAATTTTTTTACTAGAGATACATATGGAATTTATTAGTAAATTTTTTACTATGAGGTATTTTACCCATACTGAGCCTATTAGTATTTTTTTAACTATGAGATACCTATGGTGTCTATTAGTAAAATTTTCACTACAACGTATTTCAGAACGATATGATCTCATAGTAAAAATTTAACTATGCGAGGGGTCTGTTTTAGTTATAACCAGCACTGGGCTTGTTTTAGCGCATCCGTATATGTATATATGTATATATGTCGATGTTATAGATCACGGCTATGGTATTTGTATGGTATGAGGATCGTTGGTACCAGGGTAAATGCGAGATTGAGATAAAAGAGACAGGAGACATGGATTTTTATACATGTTCGGGCCCCTCGCAAGGTAATAGCCCTATTCTTGTTGGCCGAAGCGGTGTTGCTCTTATTCATCAGAATCACTCGAGTACAATATTTGGGATAACATATCTAGTCATCGTCGACACGGTGGTATGGACCACCACTCGTAGTTGACTTCGGGGTAGTCTTCATCCTCGAATATGAACTCGGCGACATCAGAGATAGCACTAGATTGGGTATGTCTAGGATTATCTCTAATATCGATGCCTGGCAGCGCATATTGGTGTCTATTCTGATTGTTCCATGCTCTTCCTAACCGGGCTCCAGATCCCCCTCCTCCTAGGGGGTCCTATATTTATACCCATAGATGTTCCCTTATCCAAGTAGAACTAGGGAGATAAGTATGGATACGATTCAAGTAGTCCTTGTAATTTTCATGTAGAACTCTGCTTCTCCTTCCTTATCTCGAATACCTTCTGTATACGAGACTTGATTCCGTATAAAATTTGGTATATGGTGAGCTCCACCGAGCTTAACCCATGATAATGGGGTATGCCTTATCCATAACCTTGATAGTAGCCCCCAACTTCAATGCAAATGAACGAGTTGATATTCTCGATCGAAGACCTTAGAACAATAGTTGTCGAACTCACTTGACCATTCTCAGACGACCGTGAAGGAGTGGAGTACGCGACTAATTTTCCTATCTAACCTTGATCGAGAATTTGGATTGAAGTCAAAAAATTTCATCTCGGCGGGTACACCACCGCTTTATCTAGTAATCCTTATTGAACTCATTCACCCGTTCTCGGACAACCGAGCTGGTGCATAATACGAGGCAAGATCCTTCTCTTCTCCTTAACCGAGAAGTCTACTTGAACTTGAATTTACCTAGCATCCATCTAGTCGAAATCAAAATTCGATTACTGTGTGCCCTAGGACTAGTATTTGATTGAGTACAAAACTATTGGTTTGAGCTTTTAATTAGTTAAAACTGACTACTATAAAGCCTCCAACCAATCTCTGTTACTCAAAAAAGAATAATTACTCTGATATCTAATTTTTTTGAAATCAATTCTCAGACCAAATTGTTAAATAGAAAAAGCCCCTGAGCGAACGCTTAGGGGTTACATGATATAATATGAATTGAAAATTGAAAATAAATTGAATTTACACATGACAATATAAGAGTACTCTCGCTAGAACTACCCTTAGCAATCGGAGTATGGTAGCCTTCCTAGCCCCCAGCTGTCTTTAAGGAAAAGTCGTTTTTCCACAAAGGCAACTTAAATCTTATAACAAACCAAGTTGAAGTTGTGGTTTACCTAGCCCCAGCTGTGAGGCTGGGAAAACCAATTCACGATTACACGGTTTGGTTAATACGCTGTGATTGAGCACTCTGGCATGATCAAATATGACATGGTTGTGCGGCTCTGCAGTGTCTAACATCACCTTATCTGTTCTAGGTGTCCCCAGCCGAAGACCGTTAGGACCTCGGAAGTGTGTCAGACTAGCGTAGGAGGATGATAGGTTCGACTTCAAGACAAGACAATATAAGAAAGGGGATCAATGGATAAATAATGCACATTTATATGCATAAACACTTACAAAGATTGATGCACATGGGGTGATGAGATGATCACCACACTGGATGAAAACCAGGTGTGTAGTTGTACTCGATCACTTCGCGGAAATAGTAGGAAAATCTATACCACCGCTGGTCAACGACCAGGAATGTAGACGTACTCGGCCACTTGAAGACGTGTTGCAAGGACCGCTACGCTGCTGATCAAAGACCAGTTGTAGTCGTACCTCGATCATTCGAAGAGTATTCGGAGAGATGGTGAGATAGCTACCGCCCTTGTACTCAGACCAAGTGGGTAGCTGTATCTCGACCACTCAGAGAGATGGTGAGATAATTACCATCCCTGTACTCAGACCAGGTGGGTAGCCATATCTCGACCACTCGGAGAGATGGTGAGATAGCTACCGCCCTTGTACTCAGACCAGGTGGGCAGTCGTATCTCGACCCCTCAGAGAGATGGTGAGATAGCTACCACCCCTGTACTTAGACCAGGTGAGTAGTCGTGTCTCGACCACTCGGAGAGATGGTGAGATAGCTACTGCCCCTGTACTTAGACCAGGTGGGTAGCCGTACCTCGACCACTCGAAGTCGTTGTGTGAGGACTGCTACACTGCTGGTCGAGATATTTGAAATTGTGGTGCGAGGACCGCTAAGATACTGGTCGATAACCAGTTATAGTCGTACCTCGACCACTCGAAGGCAACTGATAGGGTGGCGAGAGAATACTACAGCGTTGGTCGACGAACATGCATAGTCATCTCTCGACCACCCGATGGGGTGCAAGAGTTTGTTATTACATGTGCATCCCATGTGGCCAGCTTGACTCACATACCCAACTTGTAGCATATTCAGATGTTCGTTCGCAATCATGTCAGGTGATCAAACTGACAACGGTCGTGGGGGGTTATCTGCAATGACCCTTTCTCAAATAGTCCGGCCACGATCGGTACTATATATGAGATAGGTCGTCGGTCTTCGTTAGTAGGTTTGGTCTGACAACTCCGCATTTGTCCGAGTACGTTCTTGATAATGGTGTTGTACCCGACCGCTGCCTACTTCAGTGCTCGATTGTTCCTGAAAAAATTTTCTAGAAGGCAAGACATATAACAGAGAATATCGAGTATGTACTCAAAAAACTACATGAAACTTCTAGTATTATCAGGATATAATGAGCGGATTCAGTTTAAATATCAGATACTATGTAAACCGTAACAAGCATGATTTATACAAAAGAAACATAGCGAGCCCCCAGTATTAGACCGTAGTTGGCCTAATATAGGGAACACCCACACACGAGATATTGTATAAGAAGCACGCTCTAGGTAAACATAATAAATTATAGATCTGACAATATCGTATGAATCTAAAAAATAGGTACGGTAAATTGCATATAAAATATTGCGTACCTTTGTAGATACATGCCGGATGTATCTACAGAATTAGTAGACTAACTAAAAAACCTAGTCTATAAATTACCTTGATGCGTACTCGTTCGACATCATATATATTTGAAATCTTCTGGTACGCCATGTGTCTTGAAGCTTCGATGATCTCGATAGATCAAATAGTTGGTGATGATGATTCCGATCTAGTCGGGGACGTACTCTGGTCGGGTCAGATCTCCCAGGGCGGAAGTCGTTGAAGTATTCCTCGATGAAAAATCTATAGCGGCGATGACTTGACGAAGCTTGAGATGATAAGGGTCCCGATCCATCTGAGAATGCACTTCGGTCGGGTCGTATTCCCCTACATCTGAAGTCATCGAGTTGTTTGTTGTCGAAGAATCCGTCTTCTTGAAACTCATCTCGTCAAAACCTTGAAGCACCAAAACCCCCTACCTGGCGCCACTGTCGATGTTGTAGATCACGACTACGGTGTTTGCATGGTATGGGGATGGTTGGTACCAGGGTATATGCAAGATTGAGGTAAAAGCGACCGGAGATAGTGATTTTTATACCAGTTCGGACCCCTTGCAAGGTAATAGCTCTACTCCTGTTGACCGAAGTCGGTGTTGCTCTTATTCATCATAATCACTCGAGTATAATATTTGGGATAACCTATCTAGTCGTCGTTAACACGACGGTATGGATCACCACTCGTAGTCAACGACGGGGTGGTCTTCATCCTTGAACACGAACTCAGTGAGATCAGAGATAGTGCTAGATCTCTTGTCGGCCTCCGTAGACACTAGATTGGGTACGTCAAGGCTTATCTCTAATATTGATATCTAGCGGCGTATATTGGTGTCTATTCTAATTGTTCCGTCCCCTTCCTGACCAAGCTCCAGATCTCTAAGGTCATGTATTTATACCCATAGATATCCCCTTGTCCAAGTAGAACTAGGAAGATAAGTATGGATATGATTCGAGTAGTCCTTATAGTTTCCATGTAGAACTCTACTTCTCCTTCCTTATCCGAATACCTTCTGTATACGAGGCCTGGTATATGATGGACCCCACCGAGCTTAACCCATCATCATGGGGTATGGCTTATCCATAACCAAGACTCATATATATATATATATATATATATATATATATATAACACCCATATGAGGCATCATGGTGCCCGGGTTCCATGGTTCAAATTGGGTATATACCCAATTCAAATGAGTATAATTTTTTTTAAATGTTTTGGTGTTAGCATTAACTACTTTACTAACTAGTTCAAAACAAGTTTGAACTAAATTTGAACTTGTTTTGGTTAGATTTTAATCCTAGGTATATAACATCCAAACATATAATTAGTTAGGTATGTAATAATGTATAATCAAATAAAATTGAATTTAAGTTGTTTTATTGATAGGTATAGGTATGAATCAAATTCTTATACCTAGGTATATACTCACAATTTGAAAATTTTAAAAAATTTGAATGAACTTCTATATTTCACATCATGGTGCCCTATATGGGTATCCTCTATATATATATATAGTCTTGATTATGGATAAGCCATACCCCATGATGATGGGTTAAGTTTGGTGCGGTCCATCATATATCAGGTCTCGTATACAGAAGGTATTCGAATAAGAAAGGAGAAGTAACTGGTGCTCCATGGAGCATGGGCTCCATGCTTTAGGATTTGTGCTACTCAAATATATCTATTTAACGGGTTTAACCCGATGAGAGATACTCAAAATCTGATTTGACCCACCTTTCCATTTTTTACATCCCTATGATTTGCATTTGCATGTAGGTACTTTCCAAATGAGTACAAACGTGATTGTGGTTTTCAATTTTGTGATCGTACATATATGAAGTCCACTAATTTCGGTGTAATTGCTTTATTTCCATCAATACCAATTTATACTTTTAATTTT
The DNA here is from genome assembly GCA_000573905.2 of Oryza punctata. Taxonomy (NCBI): domain Eukaryota; kingdom Viridiplantae; phylum Streptophyta; class Magnoliopsida; order Poales; family Poaceae; genus Oryza; species Oryza punctata. Next base: position 12,026,338 of record CM002496.2, on the reverse strand, counting down.
CTATGTATATATATATTAAAATTAACTAAGGTACCAGGGTGCATGGGCTCTAAGATTCAAATTAAGTATATACATAATTTCAATGGGTATTACATTTTCTAAAATATTAGGTATAAACATTAACTTCTTTACAAACAAGTTCAAACAAGTTTGAACTGAGTTTGAAGTTTTTTTTAATTTTGATTCTAGGTATATAATATCTAAAGATATAATTAGTTAGGTATATAATAATGGATTATAAAATAAAGTTAAGTTTAAGTTGTTTTAGGTAAGAATCAAATTTTTATATCTAGATATATACTTACAATTTAAAATTTTCTTATGTTAAGCCACATACCGTGGTTGTTAAACTCGACTGCATAAGATCTTATTAGCTGCAATTAAAGAGACGTGTGAGGAGTCACACGTGGAAGCACCACGAGCAAAGGCCACCCCACCCCCACCAAATTGCTCCTCTTCCTCCGGCAAAGCACCACGAGTTGAATGCTCCTCTTCACTCACTGACTGGTAGGTCCACCACCATGGGGTCCATGTGCCAGTGAGAGGTTTTAGGATCTTAAGTTGTTAAGATGGGCCCAGCGGAAGGTCCCCCGTCGAGGCGCACCCGTGCTGAGTGGGCCCACTGCAACTATTGCTTTCTCTCGGATTTTTGACTTTTTTTTCTCTTTTAGAAACAAATTTTATAAATAGATATATAAAATACTCATCGCGCCTAGCGCCAAAGTTACAAGTGGCAAGAAAAATGCGCCAAATAATCTAGCGTGAAACCCAACCCTCAATGTGAGTTCGTTTGGCGCCCACGCTTTCTCTTTCTCCTTTCTCTTTCTATACCTATAGGAATCTTGCTATCAAATTTGAGAATATTAGCAAATTAATGTACCGTAATTCATTTTCACTAATTTATTTTTATTTAAAGAAACTTAGTTTGGGAGAAGGATGTGGGTTCCTACCTCCCCTCTACCCCTGAATCATTTCTATAAATAAAAACAAATTTGGTAAAATGAATCATGATACATTGATTTGTCTTTTTTAATTTGATAGCAAGTAGTTAGGGTTTATGGATTGATTGGAAGAAGGGACCTTCCACATCCCGAGAGCCGTGGGGCATAAATTGAAGTTTTATAGGTGATACGGTGGAGGTTTCGTACCAGCTTATTTAACAATGAGACATTTAACCCTCTCCGCCAATAACCCTAGCGCCGGATCCATATCCGCAATAAGTTTTATAGGGTCTGTTTATAAGATGTTTTCTAAAAGAGATAAAATGTAAAAAAAATCCATATTCTACTCTCCCTTTATTTACAGAAATACTCTTGGAGTAACAAACAAATATTATAAGGACCACTACTACAAATAAGGTTTTTTTTGTGGCGGTGAAAACAAGTTTTCATTGGCGGCGAAAGGAGCCGTCAAAAAGCAAAGGCCAGTGAAGATGTATCATCTTCGCCGGTAGCCTCCAACCGCCAGTGAAGATATGTTTTCACTGGCAGCTTTCTTAAGTATGCCGCCAGCGAAAACTCTCTTCATTGGTGGCCATCTTAATTAAGCCAGCCGCTAGCGAAATGTTTCTTTGACGAGCTTAATTTTGTTTCAAAAATCCGTGAATAGTGTCATGTTCTTATACTGATTGTATGCCTCAACATATTCAACATCATCAACTCTCAAAATCCTTTGTTTTCCTGAAATAACTATGTCTTTCTTCAAATGAGATGGGTTGGTCCCATAGAAAACATGAGCAGCCCTATCGGCAAGTACCCATGGGTCATTCTTGTGACCTACGTTGTTGAGGTCGACAATTGTCAGCCCAAAGTTGTCCACAAACACGCCACCTGGGTGTTTCACCCATTGGCACCAAAACAGTGGAATCTGCATATTGGGTCTGTAGTCCTGTTCGCAGATTTCTTCTATGAATCCATAGTATGTTCTCTTTTCCCCTGTTGTGTCGATTGTCTCTACTCGAACGCCACTGTTTTGGCATGCACTCCTTTGGTCTTTTGCTTTGGTATAAAACGTGTACCCATTCAGATCATATGCTTGCCATGAGGTGTACACACTTGATGGCCCGTCAACCAAACTTTTAATTGTTTTTTCCTCCGTGGTATCGCCATCTGGTAGGCCGAGGTCCTTGAGCTATTCGGTAAAGTGATATTTGTGTTTTTTCATGATCCATGCATCGAAGCGCCCCACATTTGTTGCTTGTAATTCCTTCAGGTGCTGCTCTATGTACGGCTCAACTATCACGAGCTGTTGCATGATAGTGAAATGAGCATCTTTCACCTTTTTGTTGTCCTTGTCGAGGATTATTTTTTTTCCCTTTTGTCCCTCTTCCAGATAATCTGCCTTCATGTCTACATACTGGTAAACCAATTGCTTTCCCATCTTGTAGGTAATCAATGCAACACTCAAGGACTTCCTCGATAGTGTATCCCTCTATCATCGATCTCTCTGGGTGGGCACGATTCCGTACGTAGCCTTTTAGAATGGACATGTACCGTTCGAATGGCCACATCTGATGCAGGTATAGGGGCCCGGGAGCAATTATCTGAGGCACAATATGAACTATGAGGTGTTCCATCATATTGAAAAATGACGGAGGGAAACACATCTCAAGCTCGCACACAGTCTCTATAGCAAAAGCGCGGATAGGACCTAACTCTTCAGGATCAATTACTTTCTATGAGATTGCATTGAAGAAATAACACAGCTTTGTGATTACCATCTTTACATATACTGGTTTGATTGCTCTGATTGCAATAGCGACGAAGACCATTACATGGTAGTCATGAGAAGAGTAGCCTGAAAGTGACAAATCCTTCATCGACACTAGTCGCTTAATGTTTGAGGAGAAACCAGTAGGAACTCTAACCCCATGTAGGAATTTGCATATTGCCATTTTCTCCTCGTTTGTTAAGGTGTAGCAAGCCGGCGGAAGGTACACTTTTCCATTTCCTTGAACCACAGGGTGAAACTCTTCCCTTATCAGCATATTTCACATGGTCCTTACATGAATTCAGCTCATCCTTTGTGTTGGTTGGTATGTCTAGTAAAATCCCAATAGTGCTATCGAACACATATTTCTCTAGGTGCATGACATCGATAGAATGACGTATCTCTAAATCTAGCCAGTACGGTAGGTACTTAAAGAAAATGGAGTGCTACTTAAATAGTACGCTTGCGCTTGCTGGCTCTTCTGCATCATTTCTCTTCCGCTTGTTGGTTTTCTTATTTTTCACCTTCACAAAAACAACCTTGAGATTTTTCGTCAATTTGAACACTTTACACCCTTGTATGGTTCTGGTGGATCATCATTCTCTTCAGTGTTGTCAAAATATGCTGCTTTGGAGCGGTATTTGTGATTCATTCTTAAGAAACGTCGGTGCCTCATTTACACTAGCTTATTCGATTCTTGAAGATACCTGTATACGGTACCATTCACACATATAACACAACCCGTCTTCCCCTTGGTCTGTCTTGAAAAGGAAAACAACGCAGGCAAGTCGTTGACGGTGACAAAGATAATTGCATGCAACGTGAAGTACTCCCATAAGAATTCATCCCAAACTCGTATCCCATGTTTCCATAGATCTTCCATATCCTCCATCAAAGGCTCTAGAAACACATCCATGTCGATGCCAGGTTATCGTGGTCACTCTATAAGGATGGTCAACAATATATACTTCCTTTTTTGACATAGCCATGTAGGGAGGTTGTACATGGTTAGTACTAGCCAAGTGCTGTGTGAGGTGCTCAAGTCACCAAATGGATTCATTCCATCGGTGCTCAATGCAAACCTTATGTTTCTTGGGTCCTATGAAAACACTTTGTACTTTGTATCAAATTCTTTCAATTGTCGAACATCTTCTGGGTGATGAAGCATCCCATCCTTTTTGCGCTTTTCATGATGCCAGCGCATCAGTTTGACATCCCTCGGGTTCAAGAACAAACGCATCAATCAATCTTTAACCGGAAGGTACCACATAACTAGCTGAGGAATCTTCTTCCTCTTGTCTTTGTATGTAGCAAACTCTTATACCTCGTCAAGTGCAACATCTTTACCCTCGGACTGGTTACCTCTTTTGTATCGATTGGTGTTGCACGTTGGGCGTCTTTACGGAACAGGATACAGTGGTTAACACATGCGTGTATCTTTCGCACACCAAGTGACAATGGGAAAATAAGCTTCTTCGCTTCATAGGTGTTGGTTGGCAAGGAGTTGGGCTTCGGAAATAATTCTTTTAGCAGAACCAACAAATCATTGAAACTACTATCGGACCAATTGTTTCTAGCCTTCAATCTCAGAAGTTCAAACAATGTACGCAACAACGTGAAATCCTTGCCACAACCCTTTGCCTCCTCGTACAAAAGATCCTTCGCTGCCTTTTGTAATGCATTCAAATTATCCAAACCACGAGCAGAGCTAGCCACAACTTCAGGTTCAGCATGGCGCAACATCTCCTCCAAATCAAAAGCAGTGCCATCAGTACCATCAACATCATCTACCGTGGCATGACCATCATCAGCATCATTAACTGTGTGATGACCATCATCACAAACATCATCATCAACAGATTCATCTACTACCATGAAATTCCTACCCTTGAACACTGTATCCTGTGTCTCTTGGTTCGGAACTCTGTAGCTTGTAGGGATTTGTTCATGGTGTGACCAATTTGTGTAGCCATCAACAAATCCATTCTTCATCAAGTGTGTCTCGATTACATATGGATCTTCCCAAATATTCAGATTTTTGCAGCGCGCGCATGGACATCTAATTTCCTTCTTCTTAGATAAAGCATTCTTCTCAGCAGCTTTCATAAATCTTTCGACTCCTTCAATGTATGACATACGATATCTCTCTCTATACATCCATGTACTTTCTGCCATCTATGTAGTTGTTGACGTAAAAACACGATGGCTTGGGAGATCTGCTTAGCTCCAGTGCAAGTCCAAAATAATGATGAGATACGGGCGTACCAGTCAATTTGATCCTGCAGCTGACAAGATATGTAAATAGTAGATAAAACAGCCAATCGACTGACAAGCCGATAGAGTGATTCCAGCCGATACCGATAAATGAAATGATAGAATAATCGTTGATCCGAAGGTTAAAGCATACATCGGCTGGAGGTCCAATGTCAATACATCCAAATGATTAGATAAACAGTGAAACATTTGTTGTGATTGGCTAAATCCACCTTATATGTAATCCTTATAAGCCGATGCAACGTCTGGATAATTCATCGGCTGAAACCCCGATGAAACCCTTATTGGCAATCAAGAAGTAGGCTAGAGATTATAGTTCTAAGCACGACTTAGTAGATAAAACTTAATTGATGCAGCACTAAATATGAAAAGAAATATAATATCTAGATAATTAAGCCTTTGACTGATTTTCAAAGTGGTGGATATATTATATAATCCAAACCACAAAGTAATCTAGCCGATATCGATAAAACCCTAGATGGAGATTGGTCGATGCAAATAAAAAACATTATCAATCTGGATTATATAACGTATAACTCATCAGCTAGCACTTCGATAAAACATTAGCATGAACCTATCGGCTTAACAAGATTTATATTATCAACAACATCTAGTAGGTCGAACCTAACCGATGCAGCATGAGAGTGTATATGATAATCTAATACTTGATGAACTGAAAGATCTGTCTAATGTGATAGATATAACAAATCTATTTAAAACAATATTGTGATTGTAGAGATATATCGGCTAAGACAGAAGATCAGACCTAACCAAGATAGTCCCAACTAAATCGATGCGTCTCTAAACACAACGCAACTAAATTAGAATAGAAATATCAGGTAGGCAAATATATCAAACAAACCAGAGCGATCCAAGAGATTGAAGCGATGCAGCCTTGAACAACACCAATATAGCCGATAAATTTACTAGGGCCTGACGGAACGTAGGACTTACCCCTTCACTGGAGATCGAAAACCGATGCAGCCTCGCATCAGGTGCCAAGTTCCGCCAGTTGATAAGTAAATCCTCGGAAAAGAGGGTGGCGATGCGTCGAAAGTTCTATTGATCGAGAGATAATTTACAGGGACCCTGGGTGTACATATTTATACCCATGGGTAGATAGTCCATATCGGACACGACACAAACTTTTCTAAACATAAAAGGAAAAACATAAAGTCCTTGCTAAACACACCTTCCTAAAGATAAAAAGGTAATTAACAACTCTGCCTAATTAATAAATAAACTGCCATGCTGCATCCTCCTCGAACTCGGACTCTTCTGGATAAACTTCGTTGAATTAATTAATTTCCTTAACCGACTCCATGAAGAATACAACTGTTGGCGATTGATAATGCCCATTGGCCGATTCCAGGACTCTGAAGCCGATACTCACTCTAGGCCGATAATGACTTCGAGGCTTACCAAATTCCGTCGTTAACAGTAGTGCGAAAAAATAACTAACTTAGTTTAAATATTTTTAATAATATATATATACGTCACATTAAAATTCTACTATTTCAAAATTAGTATAAGCTAGATGCAAGATAATTAAAACTAGTCAAAATTATATTATGACTGATCATTTTCAAAAAAAAAACTACCACTTATATATTAATTCCCAATAGATGGAACTACATAAAACTAGACAAAATTACCAAACTACCCTCTAGATACATATAGATCTATAAGTGCATAGAAAACTACATGGCATATAGATCTGCTACAAATAAACCCACCAAAACATTGTGAAATCTATGGTACATCGATCATGTACATTATTGCATAAAACGTTTGACCATTTTGAGCTCCACATAACAAATAAAAAAACATGCCATAGTAAGGCCCATATATGACCTTGGCCCAGCTAAATTCTCAACATAAACATATGAAAATGAAAAAAAACTTGAGAATAGAGTAGTACAAAGTATAACTAACCTTTGGTGCAATAGATCTATCAAACCATTCGAGTTCAAAACATCCCCCTATGTTTGTCTTCATAAAAGAGGTATAATCTTGCTCAAATGGCATGGCAGCTCAGGCTCGGTCCTATATAGGAGAAGGTATCTTCTCTGGCGGCCCACTTAAGCCACCACCATAGAAAACAAGTCGAGTAGCGGTGGCTTAAGCGGGCCGCCAGAGAAGATATATTCATCTTCGCTAGTGGTCCACGTAAGCACGCCGCTAGCGAAGATGTGCCAACTTCTCTAGCAGCGCGTAATACGTGCCGCTAGCAAAGTTGGCTACATCTTCGCTGGCGGCCCACCTAACTCAGCCGCCAGCGAAGACCCGTTTTCATAGGCGGTCGTTTCCCCCATCCCCTCGTTAAGTGCTTGCTGGCGGTTTTCGCCTATGGCCGCTAGAGAAAATCATAGGGCAACACCATGAAAAATCATTTTTCTAGTAGTGGACGCATCGTAATAGTATTTTGAGCCAGCTTTGTAAAATATATTTATATTTTTCAGCGAGTAGTATTATTTAAAGAACTGTTTAGGACTTTCTCATGAATAATAAAATTCTTATATGTAATTTTTATTTGCAATTGGATCCTCACTACTACAGATCCTCTCATCTGTGATGGCCTCTCACATGCCTAGGTTTTGCGGGTCGTCACAACGAAGTCATCTCAAACGGGCCTAAAAAGAGGCCGACAAAGATATACTCGCACAGACATGTTAGATGTGCATAAAACTCGAGCCCGTTATGGATGATACATATCCGTGACGGGCTCACATGTCGGCCCGACAAAGATAACCTATGATATCAGTGATGGGCTTCAACTTGAGGCTCAATTGAGTTAACTATTAGGCCTATCACCGATGAATATCATCCGTGATGGGCTTCTGTTATGGCCCGACAAGGATAAGTGAAATACCCGTCACAACTGTAAATTTGTTAGCTGTTACAGATAGTTATTGCACACTATAAATACCCCAACCACCTAGTGTAATGGTTATCCCACTGTTCACTATTTTGGTGGGAGGGCGTTGGGGCGATTTTTGTCTCTTTTTTCCAAGAAAATCAGAAAGTGCAAAAGTAATTGAAAAATAGTAGTCAATTCTCATAAATTTAGTAAATATTTACCTACAAAATGTTTATCTAATATTTTATCCATTTTTTGCAGCTCAGCGATGGATCGAAGTTGGATGTATGGGAAAACTGTCCGACGTCATAGTAAAGAGTATAGAAATGGCGTATTAAATTTTATAAACGCCACAGAGGATGATAGGAAAAGAAGAAACAACGATTACATTTGTTATCCATGTGCAGATTGCAAAAAAGAGAATATGATTGATAGCAGAATGGAAGTACACGCTCACTGATACAACAGGGATTTATGGAGGGCTACACATATTGGGTGAAGCTTGGAGAGCAAGAAACAAGAAGTGGTGTAGTTGTAGACAGAAGTGGTGCACAAAATCAGGAAGATGAAGATGAGCATGACATGTTTGTACCTTCTCCATTGGGTGGTGAAATGGTTGATGTGGATCACGATCTACTGCAAGACATGTTACATGACCTTGAGGACCCAGCTTACAACGAGAGAGATTCTATGAAGTTCAGTAGGTTGGTCAGTGACTTAGAGACGCGTCTATACGCCGGATGCAAGCCAAAACACACCAAATTGTCAGCTACTTTGGACCTAATGAAGCTGAAGGCAAGTAGTGGATAGACAAACAAGAGTTTCACAGATCTTTTGGGAATTTTGAAGGCCATGCTTCTTGATGAGAACAAATTGCCCGAGACGACATATGAAGCAAAGCAGGTTTTGTGTCCCCTGGGGTTAGAGGTCCATAGAATTCACGCTTGTCCAAACGACTGCATATTTACCTCAAACAATATGCGGACTTAGATACTTGTCCTGTCTGCAAGGCTTCTTGATACAAGCGAAAGAAAAGTGCCGACGAAGGAAAGAAGTCAAAGCGGGGTGGTCCGTCGAAGGTTGTGTGGTATCTACCGATCATTGACTGTTTCAATAGAATCTTTGCCAACCCCAAGGAAGCTGAGTTAGTACATTGACATGCCATAGAGAGAAGGAACGATGGTATGCTAAGATACCCTACAGATTCGATTCAATGGAGGAATATAGATCGAAGACACTCAAAATTCGCAACCAACCCTAGAAACATGAGAATCTATTTGTGTATGGATGGCATGAATCCTTTCAGAGACATGAGTAGCTCTCATAGCACTTGGCCAATTTTGATTGCAAACTATAACCTACCTCCATGTTTGTGCTTTAAAAGGAAATACATTATGTTGTGCTTGTTAATTCAAGGACCGAAATAACCCGGCAATGATATTGATGTGTTCTTGGAGCCTGTTATCGATAATCTTGAGATTCTCTGGAAATAAGGTGTGGAAACTTAGGATGTGTATGGTCAGGAGAACTTTAAACTATAAGTTCTATTGTTCTGCACCATTAATGACTATCCCGTACTTGGTAATCTTTTTGGATAAATTGTGAAAGGAAAGAAGGCTTGTTTTGACTGTATGGAACATACACGCAGCAGGTGGCTGAAGAAATCAAGAAAGATAGTGTATGTGGGTCAGAGGAGATGGCTCCCGCTACGTCACGCATTTAGAAGAAAGAAGAAAATTTTCAATGGTAAGAGAGAACTTCAGCCTGCTCCCAATGATTTGTCCAGAGATGAGGTCCACAACATGTTGAAGGACATAAGTAATGAGTTTGGGAAGAAAAGAAAACGTAGTAAGACAAATGATAAGGGTATGTAGAAGAAAAAATCCATATTTTAGCGACTACCTTACTAGAAAGATATTGAGGTCCGTCATTGCATTGATCTTGTGCACGTAGAAAAGAATGTGTGTAAGAGGTTGGTTGGCGTACTGCTGAATATTCCCAGGAAGATAAAGGATGGGTTGAACGCGCACCTTGATCTACAGGAGATGAAAACATTCACAATGGATTCCCGCCTATAACAGATGCAGAGACAGGAAGAGTGTACCTCCACACCTTGTCGAAGGATGAGAAAATCGCAATGTTATCATGCCTGAAAGATATTAAAGTTTCATCGTGCTATTCGGCGAGGATAAGCAAGTATGTTAAATTGGACGATCTAAAACTGGTTGGAATAAAGTCTCATGATTACCACGTGCTAATCACACAGATCTTACCAGTTGCTATCAGAGGAATTCTTCCACCCAAAGTCCGTCACACGATCCAATATCCATGTGCCTTCTTCAATGTAATCGGTTAGAAGGTTATAGATCCCGAAGATCTAGATGGGTTGTAGACCGAAATTGTCAATACCCTCTGTCACATGGAAATGATTTTTCCACTATCTTTCTTTGATATCATGATTCATCTCCCTGTTCATATTGTGAAGCAAACAAAACTATGTGGCCCATCTTTTCTAAGAGAAATGTACTCGTTCGAGAGGTACATGAGAGTTCTAAAGTTGTATGTTCGAAACAGAGCAAAACCGGAGGGGAGCATCATTGAAGGTTACATGACCGAGGAGGTTATTGAGTTCTGCGTCGATTACATGTCCGAGGCCGATCCTATTGGAGTTCCAGCGTCTCGTCATGAAGGAAGGTTGTTAGGTGTTGGCACAATAGGCAAGAAAAGAATTGTGCCCGATCAAGCCTCCTATGCGCAGGCTCATTTCGCTGTGCTCTAACATATGGCAGAAGTTGCCCCATACTTTGAGGAGTATTTAGCGAAAATCTGATAGGACAACTTGGGGTGATCGGATATGTGGATTAACAGAGAACATAACTCTCGTTTCAACGAATGGTTCAAGAATTGTATTACAATGTCGATGGATTTCCCAAATGAGATAGTACGGTTGATGGGATGGGATCATGTTGGGACATAGACACATGGCAAGGATACGATATTAATGGATACACATTTTACACCGTCAAGCAAGATGACAAAAGCACAGTGCCAAAAAGCAGAGTCCGTATAGATGCATTTCAGGATCAAGTTGGGTCGAACACATACTACGGCCGCATTGAGCAGATCTGGGAACTGAACTACGTGAAGTTCAAAGTCCCTTTTTTTCGTTGCTATTGGGTGAATATTTGCACGGGTGTCAAATTCGACAAGGAAGGTTTCACTTTAATAGATCTATCCAAGGTTGGATACGCCGATGAACCATTCGTACTTGCGAAACAGGTCGAGTAGATTTTCTACATAAAAGAGCCTACAAACAAGAAGATGCACATCGTTAGGGATGGCAAGCGTCGAATTGTTGGGGTTGACAACATCGTCGATAAAGAAGAATACAACCAATATCTTCATGTCAGACCTCACATTGACCTTGACGATGATCCACAAGAGGCTGTGGCATATGCTCGTTCAGATTATACGGAAGGCATAACCTTGTCACTGATGCCTTTGTACTTATTTCTTTTGCTATTTCTAGTATTGAAAGAAGAAAATTTTGTATTAAGAAGCCTTTTGTATGAATGAAGTACCTGTACTCCTACGAATTTCTGTTGTAGGATTAAACATAATTTTGCTGTAGAAGTAAGTACAGTAGGTACAGTACTTTCCATTCTATGAAAATACTAAATTATTTAGTGAGAAATAAATAAATTATTTAGTGAAATAAATAAATTAATCTGTGAATTATTTTTACTTTACAGAATTATTTAGTGAATTTTGTACTTTACTGAATTATTTTGACTACACGTCAACTATAGTCAACTAAGAAAGAACAAACAAATACAAAAATTAATTTGTTTATATGAAAAAATGGAAAAATATTATCGGTGACGGGCGTTAAGTAAAGCCCGATAGTAACTAGAGATGGTATCATCTCAATCGGGCTTAACCTAAGGGCCGTCACGGATGATCTCATCCGTGACGGCCCTTAGGTTAAGCCCGATTGAGATGATACCATCTCCATCTCTAGTTAAGCATGATTGAGATGGCATCATCTGAATCGGGCTTAGCCTAAAGCCCGTCACAGCTGATCTCATCTGTGATGGCCCTTAGGTTAAGCCCGATTGAGATGATATCATCCCTATCAGGCTTTACTTGATGCTCGTCACGGATGTGGTTCGAAATCATTTAGCCTAGGGTTCACCAATTCAGATCTACACATTAACGTGAAAATTTCTAAGTCTTCAAGCCCTAGCGTCGTCCCCAAGCCCGTCGTGCCACCGCCGCCATCCTCTGCTCCACCACCGTCACCGCCACCCTCCCAAGCCCGACGCCATCGTCCTCCCTCATCGCCACCGAGCGCCACCGTCCCCAAGCCCGGCCACCGAGCGTCGTCGCCCTCTGCTCCACCCTCGTCGCCCTCTGCTCCACCCCCGTCGCCGCCGCCCTCCCTCGCACCCTCCTGAGCTCGGCGCTGTCATCATCCCTCGCCGCCACCGACCGTTGCCGGCCACCGAGCGCTGCCACCCTCTACTCCCTGTGCTCCAGGTAAGTCGACCGCCACCTTGATATATGAATGGATGCATGGATGAATTTAGTGATATGTAGATGAATAGGTTATAGTAGATTTTAGTGACGGATGTATGATATGTGGATGGAAGTATGATATGTGGATTTAATTAGTGATTTTAGTGAAATGTGGATGAATAGGTTTTAGTAGATTTTAGTGACGGAAGATATGTCGATGGATGTATGATATGTGGATTTAATTGGTGATTATAGTGATATGTGGATGAATAGGTTTTAGTACATTTTAGTGATGGATGATATTTGGATGGATGTTTTTATTTATATTGGACTTGTGATTTATATTTAGGGTTATTTGGGATATTGGACTTGTGATCTAGGGTATTTTAAATAATTTTGTAATTTTGTGATTTTGTAAGTTATTTAGAGGATGTCTCAGCAAGATGAACCAATGTCGGCGATAACTATTGGGTCCACGAGGACATGGACCCCTAGGATAGGAAATAAAATCCCTAAGAAAAGGTACACCATAATAGAGGTGGACCACCTAGGAGTGCCGACCACTCCTAGGAATGTTTGGAAGAAGTTCAGGACTATCTGCGGGGTGATAGGGAGGCAAAACTTCACAATTTTGCAAGATGACATCAAGCAAGTGCCGGAAGCAGAGAAGAACACTGCTTGGAAAAAATTCAAGGAGAGCTTCGACTATCCTACAGCCGACGAGGACAGGCTCAAGCAGGTGGCTTTCAAGAAGATGGGAAATGCTTGGAAAAACTTTAAGTACAGGCTGGTTGGTGAGTACGTCTTCAACCCGAGCACTCCGGAGCCATTTGGGGACTTCCCGTTCATCACGCCAACCGTGTGGGAGCAGTTCTACGACAAGAAATGAACCCCTGAATCCTGGGCCAGAGCTAGGAACTTGCACCCACACCGACTTGGCACCGGAGGATATGCCGGGAAGCAAGTGAAATGGCAGGAGGAGGATGAAGCGGCAGAGGCATCGAACACGCTGCCGCCATTTGGTGATATCCCGCACCCACGGGCAAGGAACTGGGCAAGGGCAAGGGGTGCTAAGAACAGCGATGGGACAATTACGTTCCCAAATGCCCAAGATCATCAAGTGTACGAAAATATAATAAGTGTCTCATCTCAATATGTTTAATTTATTTCCATCGTACTTTCGATTTAACCCGAACTCAAATGTCATGCAGACAGAGTTGGTTGCTGAGAGACAATCCTCGCAAGAGGTCTGCTGGCAAAGACGCGAGGATGACATTCTCACTCAAGCGTTGGGCATCGACGAACACGATGGACGGACAAGAAGCGGACTCTCACGAAGGCGGAGAAAGATGGACTCCTTGCTAAGAGGATCCGAGAGCAGGTCAGAGCCGAGCTAAGCTCTGAATTCAACGATAAGCTGGTGCAGCTGGAGGCACGGATCAGGCAAGAGATCTGAGCTGAGCAACGCAGCGATGATGCCGCCACCGCTCCACACCGAGAATACGCAAGTCCCACGCAAAGGCATAGCAGTTGCGCATCAACTGAGGCGTTGGAAATTCCACCACCAGTCCTTGCCGCCGTTGACCATATAACGGTAAAACTCTCGGCCACAATGCATAACAGTCTGAACAAATTCATGTATTATATAATATTCTAAAAATATGGATGAATCTATCGCAGGAACCAACTAACTGCATCCTAACAGTTAGGGTGATGCCGACCTTCATGGTTCCGGCAGCTGAGGGACTTGAGTTTAAGCCGGACCCAGATACAAGAGTGCATGGGGCGCAACTGACAGCCGGCCAGGCGAAAGTGCAAATTGACACGATGAAGAACGAATGGGCCCATTTGCCACTTCAGCATCCACCGAACGACGAGATCCAAACCCTAGGAGCTGCACATGGTACCTTTATCTAATGGCCCAAGGACCTCATTGAGATAAAGTTGATTCCAAGGTCAACCACTGCACCTAGCGCTTGTCTGTCGCTAAGACCTGCTCCTGCTCCTTTAGCCCCTCCAGCTCCTGCTCGTGATGAACAAGTTGATGATTACGAGTTATAGTATGATACGGATTTTGGGGACGATCATATGAAGGTTGATAGCATGGAGATCCCTAAAACCCCACCCATGAAAAAGAGCAGGAAGGCGCATTCCTCCCCTTAGCAAATAACTAGCGAAAAACCTACTGCAAGGGGGAGAGGAAGAGGAAAAGGAAAGGTGCAGGCCTCGCTTCTGGCTCCAAAGAAGCTAGATATGGGCAAGGGGCCGGAAGTACCTATGAAGATCGTTGCTCCAGCATCCTTCCAACTAGGCATGCCATTGGTTGGAGACGATGCACTAGGCATGATGGGCAACACTTGCAAGGAGCTTCACCGATACTACATGGAGAAAACCAACACGAGGAGGATGAATAGGGAGAACGATATAATAGGTCATCACGATCGACAGCCATTTCTTGGGCTAGAAAATTATATTATGATCGACTTCAATGTTCTATTCGACCTCTACAGGCTGTGAGTGGTGGACACAAGTCTCCTTAAGTGCTACTCCTTGTAAGTATTGTTGCGTACGAAATTTAATAATAACAATCCATATAACATGTTTATAAGAGCGTTTGTCTTGCGTGTGGGTATAGTTGGAAGTGGTGTCGGAAGAATGCGCTGCAAGTTGCCTTGCTAGATCCACAAGTGGTCACCGTCACAAATCTCCAAGGCGACCGTCAGGGAATGATAAACTACATCCATGACACCTTGTGGGCCCGCCAAGACAAGGAGTACATTATGTGCGCCTATAATCAATAGTAAGTGTATACCTCAAATATATGCAATTGCCTGTCACGTATAGCTCTATTGTGTAACTTCCACTATATTAATGCCACAGTACCCATTGGATCCTTCTGGTCATAACGCCTAAGTGGAGTACATGCCACTACATGAACTCCAAAATCAGTAAGGACTATGATTGGACCCCGATTCAAGAAGCGATAGATGAAGCGTGGGGCACATATGTGGAGAAAGGAGGCCTTGCAAAAGAAAGGACAAAACCGCCTCATCCGCAAAAAAAACTTCCCGGTCCGACAACAAGTCGGTGACCAGTGCGGATTCCACGTGTGCCACAGCATGCAGATTATGTACAATGAAAAGGTGAAGACTGAGGCCGAATTTGAGATTTGTGATCTCAATTGTGATATATACTAACTACTTCGAAGTATATATATATAAATCGATCGACTAATTTCGAAGTATGTACATGTAGGAAAAAATATCCACGTCTTTGCCTAGGAGCTTCCAGGAGATTCAAGAGGAGATAGCCGACTTCATCGTCCACGACATACTTAACCCCAAAGGAATGTTTAGACTACGGGCTTCAAGTTAAATGATGAACATTGTTGAACATTAAAATTAATGTCAAAGACATGTGATTATATAACACTTATGTACAATCCGGTCAAACTGTTTATGTATATACTTGCAATGCTAAACATAAATTTATTCCAATTTACAATTCGATTTTGCAGGTTTTGATGCTTAGCACTTGATGTTATTATGAAATATGTGAATAATGGATGTGTATGTGAACGAATGTGTGAAATATGTGAATGACATATGTGATTTCTGAATGGGGTTTCCTATGAATGAATGTATATGCTTGGAAAGGGAATATATATATATATTTCTGTCATTTTGCAGCGGGCATGGCTAGCAAAGGCCTGAGACTAGCCAAAAAAATAGATTTTATTTTTTTGGGGGAACACTCATCGTTGATGGGCTTTAACTTAAGCCCGATGGAGATGACATCATCCGTGATGGGTTTAAGTTAAAGCCAGATTGAGTTGTTAGTCATCCGTGACGGGCTTTAATTGGGATCGATTGAGATTATTTATCATCCGTGACGGGTGTTAGTTGGGACCCGATTGAGATTATTTGTTATCCGTGACGGGCATTAGTTGGGGCCCGATTGAGATTAGGTCATCGGTGACGGGCCCTTGTTTGACTGGTCATCTGGGTCAAACCTATCGGTGATGGGATTTAGTTTAGACCCGATAAAAATAAATGCATCCGTGATGAGCGTTTGCCCGATAGAGATGACTTCTCACATCAGTGATCTTTGTACCGTGATGGGTGCCATATCCGATACAGATGAGGCTTGCCACCCGATGGAGACGGGGTGATCGTTGTAGTGCCTGAAACTATTACTATTTTCTTGGGGCACGTTCTAATTACTGTTTATTGGTAACGTTAGCGGACCGCAGTTCAGCCGTGCGGTTAGATGATTTGACTCCTGACAATCATTTAGGCCTTGTTAATTCAATGTCTATTAGTCTATATCCTGGTGAATGTTAGTTGATCTAACAAAGTGGCATCATACAGAACAGTCCAAATGTGTAGATATACGTATTTTTTAGAACTTCTTTGTAGATAATTAATACACGGAACACACTATCTGTAGACAATTAGCTAAAATTACTGCAGTGCACGATGACATGGATTACTAATTACCAATGTTGTCAAATACAAGGAGGTTTAATTTTAATGTGTACGGTTTATATATCTACTATGTTCATTTTATTTTTGAAACTGAATTATCATAGCTCCATATATCAAATATATTTTTACATATTTACATCCTTTTACATATTTTATGAGGCATATACTCGTGGATGTAATTAGTACTTATGTGTTAGAACTTAGATGCACATGTAATCAATGTAGGTGAAAGTCATTGCCTTGACGAGTAGATAGCCGGTTGTTGGATGGTTGATATATACTAGGATAGGGAGTATTATATTGGAGATGAATCTTAGCAAAAGTCATATTAATTAATTTACATTTCTGGCCTTAATTTACACCTGATGCGTATGGTATATATAAACAGGAGAATGAAATTAATTTGATGGGTCTCCACTGGGAGCTGGGAAGGGTGGACACTATACTTTATTTGAACGCAATACTAGCTCTCGGCGTTAAGCATTGTGACAATTACAGCAAGCAAAGTGAACCTACGTTAATTAAACTCCTTTGTTTAGTGGAAAGGGTAGATATGCCCTCAAGTAGCCATATATAGCAAAGAACTCATCCATTTAAATGAAGTACAACTTGTAAGATACCTATATATTCTGGTAGAATCTAGGGAGCTGCTCTCTCCTTTTCAATAAAATAAAGATGTATCAATCCAATTATAACAAGCTCACAATTAATTAGGGCTCTTTGGAACGTAAAAATTTTACATAAACTTCAAAGAATTACTTCGGGGTTCATTTAAAACACAAGATTCTGAAAACATATAGCAACAAGAAAAATGTAGGAGTCACTCTTGTAGAATGATATCTCTCGTAGGACCAAAACACATGGATAATAGAGTTGGTGTCTTGTTTTAGAGAAACTTGTTTGTGATAGAGAGAAACTAGAGAAAGAGAGAAATAGAGTGAGTATATTGGTTTTCTCAAAAGAAAATAAACTTATGAAGTTTGAGCTCATACTTATTTTCAATGAGGGATTAGGGTATAGGAAGCCAATCCATGAGAATTTTCAACATCATTCCTTTGTTTTAGAGGGTCTTATAGGAACATTTTTTTTCTCGGGGATTTAAATACTACAAATCCTATGAAATTCGGATCCTATAACTCCCCTGAAATTTCTCTATTCCAGAAAGCCTCACATCGTGTACTTTGCTGGCTTATTAGCCAATGAAATATATTAAATTTCAAAACTTAATTTTAGAACTTGTTTTGAGTTCTTTTGTCATTTTTAAACCACGAATAATACATTACAGATAAATTACTTATCATTACTTCATTCATATCTCTAGTGCTTAGCATCCATAGCTTTGAAATTAAACACCAGAGCCAGCTACGGAAGGGAAGTAGTCCATCCGTTTATGAGAAATTTAATTCAAATTCTATACCCAACATAAACTAGTATTCCTTCTCTTGTTTTTCTTTTTGAGGAACGGAGTGCTTTATTAGTTAGGAAACATTAGTACAGTATTGGCTAATAGCCAATTTTGCAAAATGAGGGAAAGAAAATGTTCAGACTGCACTAACCGCATACCAGCATTCATTCTCATGATTTCCATCATCTGAATAATTTAGAACCAATCAGATACTTAGAAAAGGAATCTAAGCAATTTAAAATTAAAAAATGAACAACTAAAGTCACTAGAGAGTAATCTTTTGATCTAATCCTAAATACTTGTGGAAGGGAAAGGAAGTACTAGTAGACGTCTCATGTTGATGCATTAAAGAACAAACATCTGCCCTCAATTCTTCGTAGGCACAGACGTACGCGCATTGCGCCGCCGAGCACCGCAATAAATTGCAAGGAGCCGTATCCATGTGAACATTTTTAATTCAGCCTCATCAATTCTGATTACTGAATTCTCTGGACTAATTTCAACCTGGCCGTGTCATGATTTCAAAAAGATGCAGCCCGTCACTTCAAAGTTGAGATTTTTTTTTAAGAAAATATTCGAGTCCTTCATTTCTGCAGAAATATTTCTTTGCTACCACCTAGCTGTACAACAGGGAAAGAAAAAGAAATTCCTTGAACACTGCCAGAATGCACTAGCCCCATCGGTTGCTTAAAAAAACAAAGTCAAAGCTAAAATTTAAATCTTGAAACTTAATTTTAAAGTTAATTTTAAGATATTTCGAACGTATTTTTTCTAGCATTGGATTTTAACTAGAACACATATATAAGAATTTTTAGTCACTAATAAGCCATTACGGCAACCCAGACTGAAACATGTTGTGGAATCATGGGACTGGACATTTTCTTATTTTTGATAAAAAAATTCTTCTTGTGTAAATAAAGAGAGATCACAAAGTGTGTATTTGAAAATAAACTATTTTTTGCATTCTTGGTTGTTCGCATCGTGTGGGAAAAAAACGTGAAAAACCTAGATATTCTTCACTTCCAAAGCTCCCTACACTCCCAGGAGTCATAATTAATTCTTGTAATAGCTTTACTTTAACCCTTATCTTTATACTACACGATGATATAATAACATGAGCATGTGAGTAGCTAGAGTTCTAACCATAGGGTTAAGATGCTTTGGATTCTTTGTAATTAAGCAGTAACTTTTACTAGTATATGTTTGAGAAATTTAAGCTGTAGCTTGGAAGAAGCGTCCAAATGTCTTTTGTGGCTCCATGGTAACTTTTTACATCAAATATACTTTAGTTTTAGCCTCCCAGTACTCCCAGTAATTGATACTTTCCCCTTCAATTTTATAGTGTATACCTAGGTGTTAGCTTCAAGATATTTAAAAATGTGACTCCTTTTGTCTCAAATTACTAAGATCGGTAGTACATATGATCTGTCTAGTACTGATGTTTATTATGACAATGTTTTCTTTTAATCTTAAAAACAAACAGATCTAGTATCTACTTTAAAGGAATCAAATAATTGTGATAGTAACAACAATTTTAGAGGACACAACATTTTTTTTAAAATTTGAAAAATTAAAATTTAGGATATTTTTTGCTTTCTGTTATTCAGCCTTGGCTTTGGACCACTAAAAATAGAAAATGGATATATAAAATAGTTCTTACACTGAAATCATTTAAGAAGAAACTACAGATGAAAAAAAATGCAATAACAAGTACTTAAGTGCTATAGTTTTGTGTTGTGCTAATTTGTTATTACAATGCACATATGATAATTGATGCATGCCTGGAAGTTATTTTTGTAGAATTAGATTATACGCCAAAGACGGCAAAAATAGATGATATACTTTCATTTTGATTCCCATACTACAGATAAGGATATAAATAAAAATGTACATCACAAGTGGATATACTTAAAAGATATAAAATTATTTTCCAGAATAAGATGAATTTAAAACTATTTTTTGGAAGCCAAAAGCTAGAAAAAAATGTATATTAAAAGTAAGTGCATGCGAGAGAAGAGAGGTGAAGAAGAGTAGTAAAGATGATGTATTTTCAAGTTAATTTCCATACGGTAGATAAGGGTATAAATACACATTTTCTACATCACAAGTGAATATAATTAAAAACATATGACACTATTTTCCACAATAAGATGAAATAAAACTATTTCCCAGAAACCAAAAGCTTGATAAAATAACTTGGTTCATTAAAAGTGAGTGCATGCCAGGGAAGAAGAGAGAAGGAGGTGATGTGAGTGAGATGCCAAAAAGCCGGGCTCGGGAGAATAAAATCCTTGTTTGACCAGGCTTGGGAATTGGGATGCTGCGACAAACAAAAAATAAATAAAAATAAAAATAAAAACTATTTTTTAAAAAGCCCCTCGAGAAACTAAATATTACTAAACAGCAACCATTCCCCCTTCTTTCCCGGGAGGCTAATTGCCTTCGCAAGCAAACAAACCCGGCGAGGTTTTTGTTAATGGAGAAATGGCGGACTAAACTAATGGTGGTTGAGGTTCAGTAGGCGCCCTGTGCTGTGCAGTAAGCTGCTTCCTCTTCCCGTTTCCTACTTAAATACTAAAGTGTAGGTTTCGTCTCTGCTCTTCTGCTTTTGTAGTAGTAGTAGTAATCTGCTTCTCTCTTCTTCTTCTTCTTCTCTTGTCTTCCCCTTTCTTCTTCTCTATCCTCGTTGGCTCAGTTCTTGGAGAAGGTTTTTTGTTGGAGTTGTGTAGGAGAATTCGTCCATTCTTGATGAGGTTGTGTGTTCTTGGGCGCTTCTTGTTCTAGCCAAGGTGAGAGATTAAGGTTAATTCTTCTTTGGATGGAGCTTTTTGAAATGTTTGGTTGTTTTGTTGGTGGTTTCTTTGGGTTTCTTGATGGTTTGGTGGCTTCTTGTGTTCTTAGAGAAATATGTAATTGGGTTCTTTTAGATTTTATTTGGGGTACGAATTGGAGTTCGTTTCTGTGCTAATTTGGTTCGTGGGTTTGTATCAATTGTCTTGATTTTGAGGGATTAATGTGTAGTTTGTGCTAGGAATTTTGCATTTGGTTCAAACTGTTGCTGTTGGGTGCTTTCCCTTGCAAAGATTCCTCGTGTTCTTCCCTTTAGGTGTTTTGAGTTGATTCGTGCCGCGAATTTGGGTTGAATTTGATTGCCACAATGACGCGGAAGTGAAATTTTGAATGATTTTGCAGACAAATTGCGATTGGAATACGCTCCATCGATATGTGAAGCCATCAAAGAACTCGGTGGAAATCAAGAATTCAGAGGCCATCTCGAATTCACCATCTGCTCGCAAGAATCGACGAGTGCGAAGTTGACGTAGACGACGAGAAGCCATGGCCGCCTCGCCGCCGTTCATGGCGGCCGCGGCGTTCTTGATGCTTGTGGTGGTGCTGTTTCGGGTGCCGGCTCCCGCCATTGCCGTCGGCGAGGAGGCGGCGGCGCTGCTCGCCTTCAGGCGCGCGTCCGTGGCGGACGACCCGGACGGCGCGCTGGCTAGCTGGGAGCTGGGTACCGACGGCGCCAACTCCACCGCGCCGTGCTCGTGGGACGGCGTGTCGTGCGCGCCGCCGCCCGACGGCCGTGTCGTCGCCGTCGACCTCAGCGGCATGAGCCTCGCCGGCGAGCTGAGGCTCGACGCGCTCCTTGCGCTCCCGGCGCTGCAGCGCCTCAACCTCCGCGGCAATGCCTTCTACGGCAACCTCTCTCACGCCTCCGCGCCGTCGTCGTCATCGCCGCCGTGCGCGCTCGTGGAGGTGGACATCTCGTCGAACGCTTTCAACGGGACACTGCCGCGGTCGTTCCTGGCGCCATGCGGCGCGCTACGGTCCGTGAACCTGTCGAGGAACAGCCTCGCCGGCGGCGGGTTCCCGTTCGCGCCGTCGCTAAGGTCGCTTGACCTGTCGCGCAACCGCCTCGCCGATGCCGGCCTGCTCAACTACTCCTTCGCCGGCTGCCACGGCGTCGGCTACCTCAACCTCTCCGCCAACCTCTTCGCCGGGCGGCTGCCGGAGCTCGCCGCGTGCAGCGCGGTGACCACGCTCGACGTGTCGTGGAACCACATGTCCGGCGCGCTCCCACCCGCGCTCGTGGCGACGGCGCCAGCCAATCTGACATACCTCAACATCGCCGGCAACAACTTCACCGGCGATGTCTCCGGGTACGACTTCGGCGGGTGCGCCAACCTCACGGTGCTCGACTGGTCCTACAATGGCCTAAGCAGCACCAGATTACCACCGGGGCTCATCAATTGTCGCCGCCTCGAGACGCTGGACATGTCCGGGAACAAGCTCCTCTCCGGCGCTCTACCGACATTCTTGGTCGGCTTCTCGTCGCTGCGGCGGCTGGCATTGGCCGGTAACGAGTTCACCGGAACGATTCCGGTGGAGCTGGGGCAATTGTGTGGTAGAATTGTTGAACTGGACCTGTCCAGCAACCATCTGGTTGGCGCCTTGCCGGCGAGCTTTGCAAAGTGCAAGTCTCTTGAGGTGCTCGACCTCGGTGGCAACCAGCTCGCCGGCGACTTTGTGGCCAGTGTCGTCAGCACCATCGCCTCGCTGCGTGAGCTGCGGCTGTCATTCAACAACATCACCGGTGTAAACCCGCTGCCGGTGCTCGCAGCGGGGTGTCCATTGCTGGAGGTGATTGATCTTGGGTCCAATGAGCTTGATGGGGAGATAATGCCAGATCTTTGCTCGTCGTTGCCTTCATTGCGGAAGTTGCTTCTTCCAAACAATTACCTCAATGGCACCGTGCCGCCTTCGCTGGGCGATTGCGCCAATCTGGAGTCCATTGATCTCAGCTTCAATCTGCTGGTTGGCAAGATCCCTCCAGAGATTATCAGGCTTCCCAAGATCGTTGATCTGGTAATGTGGGCGAATGGCCTATCCGGTGAGATACCGGATGTTCTCTGCTCCAATGGCACCACATTGGAGACATTGGTGATAAGCTACAACAACTTCACCGGAAGCATTCCAAGATCCATTACAAAGTGTGTGAATCTCATCTGGGTGTCACTCTCCGGTAACCGTCTCACCGGGAGCGTGCCTGCTGGATTTGGCAAGCTTCAGAAGCTTGCCATCCTGCAACTCAACAAGAATCTGCTCTCTGGACATGTTCCAGCAGAGCTTGGCAGCTGCAACAACCTCATCTGGCTTGATCTCAACAGCAACAGCTTCACCGGGACGATAACGCCACAGTTAGCAGGTCAGGCAGGGCTTGTTCCGGGAGGTATTGTGTCAGGAAAGCAGTTTGCATTTCTCCGCAATGAGGCAGGCAACATATGCCCTGGTGCTGGTGTTCTCTTTGAGTTCTTTGGCATCAGGCCGGAGCGGTTGGCGGAATTCCCTGCTGTGCACCTGTGCCCATCCACAAGGATTTACACGGGCACAACGGTTTATACATTCACCAACAATGGGAGTATGATCTTCCTTGACCTCTCATACAATGGCCTCACCGGCGCAATCCCAGGAAGCCTCGGGGACATGATGTATCTTCAAGTCCTTAACTTGGGGCACAATGAGCTCAATGGCACAATACCAGATGCATTTCAGAATCTCAAGTCGATCGGCGCACTCGATCTCTCAAACAATCAGCTCAGTGGTGGCATTCCTCCTGGCCTTGGTGGTTTGAATTTCCTTGCAGATTTTGATGTCTCCAACAACAACTTGACTGGTCCAATTCCTTCATCTGGGCAGCTTACAACGTTCCCGCCATCCCGGTATGGTAACAACTCTGGTCTCTGTGGCATCCCTTTGCCTCCTTGTGGCCACAATCCCCCATGGGGAGGTAGGCCACGGGATTCGCCAGATGGGAAGAGGAAGGTCATTGGGGCTAGCATTCTTGTTGGGGTGGCACTCGCCGTGCTCATACTGCTCCTGCTGCTGGTCACCCTCTGCAAGCTCAGGATGAATCAGAAGACTGAAGAGACGAGAACTGGGTATGTTGAGAGCCTTCCAACATCTGGCACGTCGAGTTGGAAGCTATCGGGTGTTCGTGAGCCTCTAAGCATCAATGTGGCGACATTCGAGAAGCCGCTGAGGAAGCTCACATTTGCACACCTCCTTGAGGCCACCAATGGCTTCAGTTCTGAGACTCTCATTGGATCAGGGGGATTTGGCGAGGTATACAAGGCCAAGCTCAAGGATGGCAGTGTTGTGGCAATCAAGAAGCTGATTCATTTCACTGGCCAGGGTGACCGGGAATTCACCGCAGAGATGGAGACCATTGGAAAGATCAAGCACCGCAACCTTGTTCCGTTGCTTGGATATTGCAAGATTGGTGATGAGAGGCTCCTTGTCTACGAGTACATGAAACACGGTAGCCTGGATGTCGTGCTCCATGACAAGGCCAAGGCTAATGTGAAGCTTGACTGGTCAGCAAGGAAGAAAATTGCAATTGGTTCAGCCAGGGGCCTCGCATTCCTCCACCACAGCTGCATCCCCCACATCATACACCGTGACATGAAGTCGAGCAATGTGCTTCTTGATAACAACCTCGATGCGCGCGTATCGGATTTTGGGATGGCAAGGCTGATGAACGCACTTGATACACATCTGAGTGTGAGCACACTCGCAGGTACACCTGGGTATGTGCCACCTGAGTACTACCAAAGCTTCAGGTGCACGACCAAAGGCGACGTCTACAGCTATGGTGTTGTGCTATTGGAGCTCCTTTCAGGTAAGAAGCCAATTGATCCGACTGAGTTTGGAGACAACAACCTTGTTGGTTGGGTGAAGCAGATGGTGAAAGAGAACAGGAGCAGTGAGATCTTTGATCCTACATTGACTGACAGAAAATCAGGGGAAGCAGAGCTCTATCAGTACCTGAAGATTGCTTGCGAGTGCTTGGATGATCGACCCAACCGAAGACCAACCATGATTCAGGTCATGGCAATGTTCAAAGAGCTACAGCTTGATTCGGACAGCGATTTCCTCGATGGTTTTTCGATCAATTCTTCAACTATAGATGAGTCAGGAGAGAAATCAATGTAATGCTGTCTAGTTCTTGCAGATTTTGATTATCCCAAGTGGTAAAACATCGGACTAGCTCAACCATTTTGGCTCGAAGGTAGAAAAAAAAGGTAGTATCTTCCAAATCAGTAGGAAAGTTGTAATTTTGGTCCAAATCACTGTACATAATACATCAAAGTATGAAGGAGAACACGATGGTAGGATTTAATTTCAGAAAAAAATGCTGTTCTCTTTAGCTGGAGAGACTAGTATGTAACAATCAAATTCCTTGCTTTTGAGCATCAATCTTGTTAAGAATGTAATGCATATTAGCTTTCCTTACACTTGCATGTGTTTTGACTTTGTGGAAATTAAGCTTCTTGTATCTGTCAGTTTCTGGTTGATATCTTGCAGAAAAGAACTGGACAAAATAGAATTTCAGATGTTTAATCTTCTGATAAGTCCCTTTCCTCTTTTTATTGTGCAGTTGACTAAAACTGCAATTGTATTTATTATTTTCCCAGCATGGCTATCTCTGTTTGACTAGGCTGTAAACGATGTTGCTGATGTTGTCAGTTACCACATCATATTGGCTTAGGGGGTGTTGACAATGTCTGAAGAAAATCCAGCCACTGGATTTTGTGGGCAGTCAGTACCAGAATCAAGTTGGTACTACAGAGGTTTTCCTTGTCTGCTTCTTGAATGATTGCTGCCATGACAAAACTGTACAGCATAAAGAAGTTTTCAGTTCTGCACTCTGTATATGATGCCATCTATTTCTTCTGCTGACACTGACTGAAATGGATCTTGTGGACATGGCAGTACACTTTTCCAACAGGTAGTTGTGGACAAACTGAGCAGCACAAGATAACGCATGGATTATGTACTACTATTTCTCTTTTTGTCTTTTAGAAAAAAAAATGAAAGATTAGATAAATTTTGCTCTCATTCTGTGTTTGTGATAATATTATCACCTTCAGGGTTCAGTTCTGTTTTTGAGAATTTAGTAGATGCTAGATATATATACTTGCAACTTGCTATTCTTTTAAAGTCAGGTAAGAAGATTTTTGTACTCTTTGCCTTTTTATACTGTGATTGTGATGGAAATGTAGTTTATACTGTCAACATGGTCATACCTGCTGAAGTTTGGAAGCATCTGTGTGCCCAAAATGAAAAGAAAAGGTGTTCTAGTATCTTTCGTTCTTTCGTACCTGAAGCACTCTCTCTTTTCCACCCAGGAACATTCGCTTTTCTGCTGTCAAAAGTGGTGCAATTTCGCTTGGATTTATACTCTTTTCGACTTTGAAAATACTCATGTTGCTCACTGACTACCTCTGATTGTAGATTAGGACCAAATTGTACTACAGTATTGACAAACTTATATTATCTTTGATGTGGTCGTATTGTTTTAAACGTATGATTCTATCCATCGGGGTTTAAACACTGTGTATGTCCAAATATAATTTGCCTAATAGCTTAAATTACTTCCACTATTAAAAGCTAGTTTTTCTCACTAATCATGATGTTTTTTTTTTGCCTGAATAAGTTTCCAAGAGATTAGATGAGCAAGCAAGGTACCAACGCTATCACATCATCACAAATATTTTCAAAGGATTTGGTATTAGGTAGCTGACCTGCACAGCAGGATAAGAAGATGTTTGCACGCGTGCGTACGCCCGCACGTGTGCATGCCGCTGCCGTCCTTTTTTTGGGGTTCTAAATTAGGGCTCCGTTTCTGCTGATTTGTACAGGATTAGGCAGCAGGATTACGACTTTAAGGACAACGACTACCCTTTAGTTTTCATCTTCTTTGGGGGGTCCCCTGTATATATATAGGTTAGGATCCTTTGTGGTTATGGTCTTGTGTTTTGTATTCGCATGTATTTCGATGAGGCAAAATTGTCTATCAGACATTTTGGATTTTTTAAGATAATGGATATCATCCTGGCCTCTCCACTCCAACCCGACATTGTGATATAGTGTGGTGTCACGATGAAAGCTATTATGATCCGATGTTATTTTGACACGGGATTGTTGTTTAACCATCATTTTTTTGAGATTCACAATGTCCAGTAGTCAATTTTGTCTACCAATGAGGTAATGCTATAATCGTTGTAGGTGTATGACTCTACATTATATCTATAATCGTTCACATTGTTACTATTCTAATAGAAATTTAATAAGGTTCTTAGATTTATCGCTGGCTTTAATCTCTTAGAATACACGAATACACGCACAGATGTGTCAGTGTGGTTTACGTGTGTGGTGGTGCAGGTGCAGGTACAAAATTTCCATGTAATTGAATTATTTTGCCTACGGTTGGGAAAAATATATATAGAGGCTATTTAAGTTTTGTCGGCAAAAATGAGCAGTAATGGTCGGCAAAACAAATACAGCAAGATGCTAATGCGGTGATTAAACAATTCTCTTAATAATGGTCCCTTGGATTGGCATCCGGTTTGCACTTTTGATGTCATCAACTCTTTGCATCTCACAAAGGGGATCTCTTTGCACACTACCCCTTAATTTTGGTGCCTGTGTGGAAAAGGTAGAGCTAATCGCCTAATTAGATGACCTGGTTGTTGTTGTTGCTAAAATGGTCAAACACAATTTGCGTGTTCCTTTGGGTTTTGGATATTTTTTTAGCTGAGAGATCAAAGATGGAGAAATTTTTATAGTTAGGTATAAGTATGGTGTATATTTTTTCAGAAACAAAGGCAACTTCAGATTGTAATATATGAATATTATCTTATTATCATGAAGTAAAACTGTTTAGTAAAAGTTGAGGTCATCTGTGTACAACAACAACAACAACAAAAAGAGATCAATAAAAATGAAATAACATGGTTTTACCACCCAAAAAGAAAACAAGGTTCATTACTACAATTGGTGCAAAATGATAAGATAGATTTGAACTATACCCTGATGGTGAACTAGCAATGTTTTTGTGATTGTTCATTCATTTCTTCATAGGATGCTTGAAACCATTATGATGAACAGTTAATTTAAAATTTTAATTCTTATGTATTAATTTGGTAGACAAAGAGGAGTGCCATGGAAGGGGAATGAATTATTGCTACACAAGGAGTGGCTCTACTGGTGCCAATGACTGCTGCTCTGCAGCCTGGCAACCCATCTGTGGACAGCTACAGGTGCCAGTATAATCATCTTGCAGGCCAGGAGTATATATATACTACTACAAGTATATATACAAATGTCACAGCCTTTTTTACCCTACATAGTGGCTACAGGTATACCAAATAAAGGACTCAACATTGTTTACTTATAAACAAAGGGAAGAGAGGAAGAAAACGTTTAGCCTTTAATGCTCCATCGTTTGCTTGTGGACTTATGAACCACAATTAAAATTCGAATTTTCAAATGTGAGTTTCAGGTTTTTTCGTCATTGTTTATTTTTCAGTATTAGACTTTAAATCGCCAAGAACACACATATATAAAAGTTTTACTTACAAATTATTTAAATTATTTTCAGTTCCTTCGTTTATTTTTTCACTGCTTATGAGCCGTAGAGCAAACAATGGGACACAATTTGCCTTAAATCCTTAATTGTATATTGTGAAGTCTTAACTGATCTCTACTCTAATCTTCTTTTCCTCTTGTGCTATCATATTCATACTTGCTGACAAGCTATGTGTATAGGTATTGATGTACTGAAGAACTGATAAGACCAAACAGGCTGGTAGGTCATCAACTGCAAAAATTGTCTGTTCCTCACAATGAAAGGAAGTGCAGGCAGTGGCTTTTCACTTCTTCTGCAGAAGAAAGCTAAGAGAGGCTTGGCACCAAAAAGCAGCTCTGTACAAGAGTCAAGAAGCATGGGCACACACATCTTTAGATCTCACTACCACCATGGCAAGCACTGTCACCCTATCACCCTGAGATTTGCCAAATACCAGCAAGGCTGCAGACTGACAAGCATAGTCAGCAATAAGTCATTGCCATTTGGCTAATTGTCATACCTTCTCATGATCTCATCTAAGCAGTGGTTGCAGTATGCATTTTTAGATAATGAAAATGCATTATATCCCCAACCTCTGCCATAAGGCACACGGCCAATGAGGTTGCAAATATGGATGAGCAAAGAAAGTTCACACATGAATACATGATATTTGCTAACGGAGTTTAACCGAAACCTACATCTTCGGGCTCTTATTATATGGGCACAGTTCAATTACTGACTTACTTGAGCCAAGAGCAAGAGATGGCTTGATTTTGGATCCAATGGTGCTTGATAATGCACGTATAACATATAAGCCTGTTGATTCTGAAAATAACAGTAAAGGCGCCAGATAGAAATGGACCAAGCCACCACAAAATTATGAAAAATATATGTGTTGATGAAGCATACAGGTCTGACTGGCTTCTTGACAAGGTTACGGTAATCACAAATGACATGATAACGAAACACTCTTCTTGTATAAACCAAAGTGTGAATTGACATGGGATTTACAGATGATGCAATTTTGACAATACTGTACAGAAACAGGCATTCGTTCAGAGGACATAAGTGGCTTGACAGTAAACCAACTCGACTTGATTTCTTGAATTGTGCAACGTTGTCAAGCATGATAGCTGCTAGCCCATTGCATATTTCTGGGTCCAGGCCCTCGCCATCTCCTCGTAGCGCGGCCTTTGGTTCTTGTAGATGTGGGCGATCTCTGGGACGAGGGGATCATCCGGGTTGGGGTCAGTGAGAAGAGAGCTGATGGATAGGAGAACCTTTGATATGGTCAGTGCTGGGCTCCATTGCTCCTTGAGAATGTCAAGACAAATGCTTCCATTGGAGTTGATGTTTGGGTGATACACCTGCATCACCAGTGAAACGATTCATCATTCATGGCATTAGTGGAGAAAAAATGACAAGTATCACTAACTTCAAAATAAATTATCAAATGATCTAGGCTTATACGCCAGCGTCATAACAATCTAGTAACTAGCTAGGTGAATTAATATAATGTGTCTTGTTTGAGTCCTTCCTGATATTTAGAACAGGATAGAGGTACGACTATTCTGATCTGATATATCGGAAAGATTACCACAATCTGTTAGCACCTATTGTCATTGATTCTTTGTTGAACTCATTCCTTGAAGAGATTATTTATGATAATGGGGTCACACTGTAGGGAACCAACATGATTTCAGTTACATCTGGGAATGGTAATGAATCATTGCTGAGCACAGACAGATCGGAACTGTCAAATACTGACTCCATATTGTCCATTCCAATTTGTGAAGAAGCTATATAGCCTTACCGGTTACAATTTTTGATGATTTTAATTTGGTACCCACCTGGAGAAACATCGGTGCATGGCATTTCCGAAGCATGTAAAAAAGCATTTAATTGAATGAGAATTTCAGTCTGCAACAGCCTTTGCCCAAGTAATTTGTCAGAAGTGCAATACTACCAGCTCAAGCTTAAGAGTCACATTATAGTTAGGCAGAGAATTTTTCTTATGTTTATGCCCCTGCCTTTCTCCTGTTTTCTGTTTGTTTCTGACCAAGGTTGGCAACACTTTTGTCAACCTTTTACTTATTTTCCTAACCCCATTATCTTAATGAAATTATGCAAGGGATCTCCTGCTATCTGGGACACAAAGTGATAATCACAGTAGCTATGTGACAGAAAGAACTGCAAATAATGATTATAAACAGTCAGTATGATTTTAACTATACAAAGAGTGATGTTACAGAGAAGCAGAAATTCTAGCCAATTTGTGGTGAAGTATACTTTATAATTTACACCAGTACATAACTTTTTACTGATATTGACTGATTTATAAATTGTCCTGTTCATCTTAAATTTCCAAAGAGCACACTCTACCTTATCTAGAGTATATCAATAATAAGGTTAAGAACAACAATTTAATACATAAATCAAGAAGTTAAAAAACAAGAAAGAGAGACAGGTAAAACAAAACAACTCACCTTTGTTTGGAAGTTCACTTTTGGAGGCTTAAAAGGGTAGTCAGGGGGAAAATGGATGTTAACAAAGAACACCCCACCAGCATAGGGGCTGTCGCTAGGGCCCATGATTGTGGCCTGCCAATGGAATAAATCCTCTCCTGCAGGCCCAGCACTGCATGATGTTGGTGGATCCTTCCGCAAATCCATGAGTTCCTTCTGAATCCTTTTGCTTGCCATATCTGGGTAAGTGGAAGACAGAATATAATGATTAAGACAATAATGCACACCAACATGAATATATAAAAACACCTTCTGGCAGCTTGAATTTGATAAGATGGATCTCCTCATATAAAATTTTCAGAAGTACTGAATTATAGTTTCAGAATCTGGATATGACTACTAAGTAATTACTTCTTTCGTTTTCACTTTGCACATGTGAATCATCTTCCAAGTACTCAAGAGAAATTCTGTGTTGTCTGCGTAGCATGGGTCTCACTGAAGTTTGTAGGAGTTAACTCAACTCTTGTCTGCAACTTTATTCCTTTTGTCACTTAATATTAATAAACAGATCATGATGCATATTTACATAAGACTGTAAGAGAACACATACAACGGACTACAACCAGATGGAACAGTCATGTGAAGCATAAGTTGATTACTTCAGAATCCAAGTAGATTGCATCCATAGTGCCATCATCATACCACTTAGGCGCTTAGCAAAATAATTTCATGATTAAGGTTATCAAAACACAGAGTATAACCTACTCAGATTACAACCAACACTGGTATGTTAAGTAAGCCACTTAGCAAAATTTCCAAAATTTTTGACATATTTGTGTTGGTTGAGATTCTTCAGAAAAATGCCCACCGGTTTCCCACAACCTGTCAGTTTCACCAAAAATCCCCAAGAAACAAATCCAATTTCACATCTCCCGTTCAAGAATCTACTCGATTGAGACAGATCACTGGTTAGGGCAAGGCCCTACCAGAATCTCAAAAATTCTTAAGCTCAAACACCAAAACCCATCTCAAATTTCAGCAGAAGGAATGCGCAACTACTTCTTTCTCCTTGTTCATCCCCAAGTCAACCCCAACCCCGAGATGACCAAACTTTTTCCATCTGGCGATGGCTATACCAAGTAATCTTAAGAAAACAAACTACTCCTATTCAATCATGGCGTGTGTCGCCAAGAACTCAACCATCCTTCGAAAAGGAAAAAGAAAACTAAACAGAACAAGAACTACTACATTTTGAATGGACCAGGAAAGATTTGGAACGAACTGGAGATTACCTGCAGACTAGAGAGCTCAGATTAGATGTACCCTCAATCGGGTGAAGAGATTTTGAAGGAATCGGCTGCGGCGACGATCGATGGAGCGTAGGGGATTCCGTGATGGGGGCTTAATCGAGTCTTCGCTTGTTCTTTAGGTACTTGTGTGCAGTTGGCCAACTGGTAATTCTTTTTTTCCTTTTTCTTTTTCTAGTGAAATTGCACTTTGCACCCCTTTTCTCACCTTAATTGCATATTGGAGCAGGATCTACTAAACTTTGCACTTGACAGCAGAAATTAGGTTAGATCAAATCAATCAAGAGAAATTTGTTGCCATTGCCCATTTTACATTTCCCCCTCCAAATCGTTATTACTGTAGTAACCGATACTCAATGTTGGTTCAAAACAAGCAGCAAGGACCTGTTATGAATCTTTAAGAGATTGTCCTCTCAGGATCGATGCTATCGTCGTAACATTGTATATTTTATTTTTTTTTGTAAAACATTGTCCTTGAAGTGATGGGTGTAAATTAAAACTCAAAGGTGTAGGAAGTGATCGTCACCTATTCTTGATGCGCATCGCATATATTTATATGGATACCAACAGCCGGTATCATGGCTTTACATAACCCTATGCTGAAATCTCTCCAACCATCTTAACAAACATTATCTATTGCTATAGGATTGATTCAGCCGAGCCTATAGGTTGTTACATGAGATAATATCTCTAACAATGGGTACTCATCGCTGGTCCAAAACCCATTATCAAAACCAGTTATAAACCATCAGCAATTGTTGGTTCAATACCGATAACACATCTTCGATAGATTGACCTCTTAGTCGAGAGCAAGGTGCGGTGCCAATGGAGAGTTCTAGCACTACGCCAGATCGGTCCATCTGTGACGGTCTATCAGTGGTGGGCCAAAGTGCCTCATCACGGATGACTTTATTTGTGACGGGTTCAACTGGAGTCCGTTCAAGATGAGGTTATGAGACGATGGCTCATCACAGGTAAATAGTTATCTGTGATGGGCCTATATATGAATCCGATAGACCACACCTTTGACGGACCCACATAGAAGCCAGTCAAAGGTGACCCCTTACCTATAATGGGTACAACAGAATAGCCTGTTAAAGATGAAAAGGGATCTCTAACGGGTATTTTTTTCACGCCGTCATTGCTAGAGGCCACCGACAACGAAATTGTTTTTAATCTCTCTAAACAACGAAATCATTTTCAATCTCACCCCTCTCACAGTCTTCCTCTCAGCCCTTTTTCTCTTCCTCCCAGTTCATTAGCCGGTGCACGTGGCCAGAGGCGGAGGCGGCACCGGTGTCAGCCGGTTTGAGGTGAAGGCGGAGGAGGTGGGTGATCGGGGGCGGAGGCCACGTCGTCGCCGGTAGGAGCTCGGTGGTGGAGGCCACTTCTTGAGGTCCCTACGTCGTCCGCCCCTTTGCCTCCAGATCCGGCCTACCCGAGGTTGGGGGTTACCGGATCTGACTACCACTAACCTCACGGCGGTCGGATCTGATCGCCTCCACCGCCGCCGCCCGCGAGTTAGCCGTAGTCTCCGCCCGCAAGGCGGACACCGCCTCCACCTCTGCCGGCTCTAGCGTGTCGGGCACCGTCTCCACCCATGGTCTAGTTGCCGCCTCTGCCCGCCCCAGCAAGGCGAAAGATGGCTTCTCCACCACGATTCGTTCTTTTGGAGGGCCAGTCTTCGCCGGATCGAGCCATTTTGGAGCTCACGGGTGCCTGCCTCTGGATCTGAATGCCCCGACTTCTCCAGGAAGCGAGTATGGTGATGGCTACAGCGACTACAAGGGCCGCGGTGACGACATCGATAGTAATTATGTGAAGTCCAACCACATGGGAGTTGACCCATTCTGTTTGTGAATATGATTTTTGTGATTCTATTTTGTGCCTAAATGATTGTGAGTGTGAATGTCATTTTGTTCCTTGGCCAGATGAATGTGATTGTAATGATTCTTGTGATTCTGTTTTGTGCCCAAATGGTTCAAAAATTTTGAATGTGAATGTTGATTATTTTTGTGATTTGCGAATGCCTATTGAAGGTCTACGACTAGCTAGGCTCACATCATTATATATATTTTTTTACCCCATTTTTCAGGTCTGTGACGGGTCTCAATTAGAACCCGTCACAGATTAATATCACCACTAACGAGTTAAAATATTTATCTGTCACAGATGAAGGTTACCTGTGATGGATTTTAGTTGCAGTCCGTCAAAGGTAACTCTTACCTCTTACAGGTCTTTACACCCGTCACAGGTGACTCAGAGTCATTAGTGACCACTAATCTCTGACCAGGGTCATATCCATCAAAGGTGAGGGTACGTGCTCATCACACATGACCTGATCCAGCATAGTGTAGGATTCGGATTGAAATGTCCGAAATCCAGTGAATTTCATCCATTTCAGTGAGGTCCGAGACAAAATTAACTCCCATTTCATAAATTTTGTCAAATTTCATTTGGAATTTCCAATTTTTGTCCATTTCGGCAGACCCAAATTTTTATGCAATCCCATCAGGAACCTTGCGAACGTACAGCGACGTATTGCGCGCGACGCAACCTGGCAGAGTAGGTGCAGTCACGAGGACGAATAGAAATTAACGCAGCAGCAGCTAAGCTGATTTTTAATGCCATGTTTTAGCCATTTTGTGATTGAAACATACAGTATTCGAAGGAGGAAGGAAGAAAAACTGATCAAGTATTAATATGCATATTCAATAGGGAAAAGCTTGAGACTTCGTCCACGAGCGTGCTAGCAGTGAAAAATGTGAGGAAACTCACAAGACGATTTTTATTATTGACGATAAGTACCACAATATAGAGGTGTGTGGCTACGTATAAATGGAGCTATTTTCTACTACTTAACAAGTAGGACCTGCAACCATTTAAATCAATTAAATGCACTACCTGCCTTTGCAATGAAAGAAAATCTCAACGCTCTAATATTTATGATGCGCTAAATTTCTTTACAGGACTTTATAGCAAGTATAATAGTAGAGCTAACTATTGATTATTAGCTCGTGTTAAAACTAACCTATATAATATATAATAGGTTAACTATAAGATTATCCTATTTTTTCTCTTCTCTCTTTATTTTACTGTAAATTTAACGTAAATATCTTAGAGCATGGAGTATATCTGGAGCTAATTTTTTTTCTCTTATAGTTGGTTTATAGTCAACTATTATATATACTCTTATAGCACCCTATACTAGTGGACTAGTGGATAGTAGGAGGTTAATCATTTTCCCCTAAAAAATGTAGTTGTGGTACAAAGCTTTTACTTCACAAGAATATATACGATTTACGATTGCTCACGGAACGGTAGATATGTATATAAAACTTGTCGTGCACTACTTTCTCCATGCAGTCTCAATGTTCTCTAGCCCTTCAATACTATTATTAATTCGTTTTCCTTTTTTTTAAAATTTAAGTTGGCAATATAATAAGAATGGGTGGCTCTAGGAAGAACTTGAGCTCCATCCAAGTCATCAGCTGCACCTAGTATGGAGCTCTATCTAGTAGTCGAATTTTTGGATGCACCACACCTTATTTACTATGTTTTATTTAGTGGCCACAGTGTGCTAGAAGCCAATATAAGGCTTAGATTTGTCTACTTAAGAATAAATATGTCTATGCATAATTTGTCTCCTACGATGTGTCCCACAGATAAGCACGATTTTTGTTGTCATAATATTCAGAGATATATACAGGCTAGTTCCAGTATTGTAGATGCAAGTTCCCTCAGTTCTCCACAAGTTCAGTTCTTCTAAGTGTTTTTCTTTTATTCTGATTTAGTACAAACTCTGCTCTTGTTTAAGATAAATGTTTCAGTGCAACTGTGCAAGTGTGTAAGAAACTCGATTCTGTCCTTCATCTCTTGTTCATCCAAAAGAGGCTTTTGATTATGGGCATGATATAGGTCCATGTGTAATACCATCGGGGCAGTCAACAAGCTGAGCTCGAGCGAGCTGGCCTACATAGGCTCAAGCTCGAAGCGAACTCGATCAGGGATTAGGCATGTCTAAACAAAGCACAAATTGCATATTAAAATTGATCCGATGAATAATGCTCACAATGATCACAACGTGATGCCTCAATGAAAAACTCAGTAAGAGATCGAGCAAGATGGATTTGTAAGCCAAGTAATGAACCATCATTAATTAACAGCAATTAGACAAAGAACTTCGATTTATTCTGCTAGTAATGGGCGCATGGTAGCTTAGCTCGTCGAACTGCTCTAACTCGGCTCATATAAGCTCGCGAGCTTTGAAGCAGTATTAAGCTCGGTTCGTTTGTTAGCCGAACCGAGCTCTTCTTACAGCCCTAAATGCTACATCCTAGTAGAGGTCCCATGTGATCTGGTGGGTACTAGTTTCACATTAGGAGTTTAACCCTTTTACAACAAGAATGGTAAAAGTTTAAGTGATATGTTATGCATTTGTAATCTGTTCCATGGAATAGAAGGCTAACGTGGATTTTGAAATTTGGATGTTACACCATGGTTTTTAGCAATAATATTGCAACATAATTAAACAAGTTAATTAATAATTATGACTGCCATTTTAGTGCCCACAGCAACCGGCATGCAGTGTTCTAACTTGTAATGGCACCCCAATGCATCCTGTCCATAGCAACGTCCATCCCTCTTAACTAATTATATATAGACAAAATAATAAAAGCATTATTTACAATGCATAGTGTCTCTTATTTACATATAGACATAATAACAAAAGCAATATTACAATATATGGTGCCTAGTAGTATGTCCAATAGTAAGATATTCTCTATGTCCTATCACTTCATCTCGCTTCTCATAATTACACTTTCTATGAAATCAAATTGTTTTGATTATTATTTTGTGATAAACAATCGGCATGTGAGATAATTGATTTTGTTGTTTTGTGGATTATTGGCGAAGTGTTTCTAATAGTATGGGACCGGTAAGACTGGGTGGTGAAGGCCGGTCAAACTGACGTGTGTTGTGCCATCAGATCGGCCAATCCGATGGTCTGACCGACTGGCTCTATGTCGGTGTTGGTTTTAGGTTGTTTATTTAAATTCTTGTGAGTATCTCGTGACTATGACTTCTAAATGATTTCTATACGTGTGTAATATTGTTGTGTGCTAATGTTGAGTCATGTTGGGAAAGAACATGTGCTTGGATATGGTTTCTTGTTTGATTCATGTGTAGGTGTCTTGATGCCTTGGGAGAGCATTGCCAATGATGGGTCGGGAGTCAACTTGGGTGAAGATGATGTCCAGACGATTGGGATGTCATGAGAGATGCTTAGGCTAAAGAACAATGCACGTGGTTGATGGAGATTCTATGCGGCATAAGATGGGAATTGTGTGCATATGGAAAGTGAAGTCAAATTTGGAAGGAGTCCAAATTTGGGAAGATTGAAATTCGCATTGTGATGAGATAAGTTTCTTTATTTTACAGGAAGGTTTCCTAGTGGATTAGTACTTTTTGTATAAGTTGGATTTGTGGATTTAGGCTGCCTACCTCGGGTATAAATAGAGAGGGTGGTTGAGACCTCCTTGTATCGATTTTGTGAGAGTTAAGTTGTCACACCCTGATTTTCGTTTCAGGGATTTATAAATTATTTAATAAATTATTCCTAGAATTTATATTAAATGTTCATTAATTTACAAGTGAAGTTAATGTGGAAAATAAAATTTTCTAAATAAAACATGGCTGGATTTAATTTTTATTAAATTCTTCATGGTTAATTCTACTCTCTAGAATTTTCTCGGTTTTTTCAGAGCTCAACTACTAATTTTAAACATACAAAGAACATTTCAGTAATTATTTAAATAATAAATTAATCATTAAATGGTCCAGTTAGAATTTTGATAAATATTTTGAGTGCCCAAGTATTCTCATGAATTTTCTTGAAACTATTTGAGGACCGGAAGTATTTTTTAAAATTCAAAGATCATTTCAGTGATTAATTTATTTGGAAAAGTAATTAAAAATCATCCTTTCCAGGTTTAAGCCGAATCTGGAAAAGTCTGCTTTCTCTCCCTTTGACCCTTCTCTGTTGCCAGCCTATTTCTTTCCCTCCCCTAAGTCTGCTTTACCTCCTTTCCTTCCTTTTCTTTTTTCTTTTGGGCTAGCCCTTTTACCCAAAAGTCTACTTTGCCTCCCTTGCGCTACAGTACCTTCCTCCACTTCCTCTGTCAAATCCGGTCTCCCCGTTGCTCCCTTTCTAAAATTAGTTGCGGGAACGGATTTCCCTTAATCTCCTCCACCTTATCCCCAAGAAATCCCCATCAAATTCGTGCTAAATCCCACGAATTTCGCCCTCGTTCTTATCCAGTGAACTCGGGATAAACCAAATTTTCCATAGCAAAATCCCTTCGAATCAAGTCTCCTCTCTCGTTTTTTTCCAAAATTAGTTGAGGAGATTTGTACCCCTTATCCTCCTCTATCTTCTCCCCGAAAAATCGGGCTTTATCCCTTTGAATCCGATGCGAATTTGAGCTCGATTTGAGTTTATCTCTCCAAACCGAAACCTAGTTTTTTCCGGAGCGATTCCTTGCGTTCCAAGCCCGATCTTTCTCTCCCGTGCCTATATAAAGGACCCCTAGCTCCCCTCTACCATTCCCCTCAAGTCCCGGCCACCACCTTCGCCTCTAGTGCAATCGCCGCCGTCGACCTGACGCCGCCGTCGTAAGCACCTCGTTGCCAGCCGTTTCCTGTCACCGGTTTTCATCGCCGTCACCACCGGTGAGTTCCTCTTATCGTCCTCATCGTAGTGGTGCCCTCGGTTTACGCCGTTTCGCCTTCGTTCGCCGGTAACCATGTGAGCTTGAGCTACACCGGCGATGATGTCACCGATGGTGTCATAATATCTCTTTTTCCTTTCTAAAATAAATAGTAATTGCTGTTTAATCTTAGAAAATTCATAACTAATTCACCGTAATTCAGAATGAGGCCATTCAAGTCTCTAAATTCATCTAATATCATGGTCTACATGTTTGTTTAGTTTTTATGTACTGTTTATTTGGAGTTTCTTAGTCTTTTTCCTTGTTTTGCGCGTTAGCTTGTCGTTTCCGTCGTTCCGGAGGTTCGTGAGTGCGTCGGAAGTGTTCCAGAAGACTAATTGAAGACTGATTATTGCAAGGAAAGTCACACAGATTCCAAACACAATCCTTTGAGCATGTTGATCCTATATTTAAATTCTCTATTTATTTCAAATGTGCATTTATTTTTGACTGTCACTGAGTGGTGTGAACCTATTCTTTTGTTATGG
Organism: Oryza punctata; assembly: GCA_000573905.2. Taxonomy (NCBI): domain Eukaryota; kingdom Viridiplantae; phylum Streptophyta; class Magnoliopsida; order Poales; family Poaceae; genus Oryza; species Oryza punctata. The sequence goes on along the minus strand of CM002496.2, from coordinate 11,986,644 downwards.
CCAGTTTGTATTGATTATCCTATTCCTTGATACCTTGGATTATAATTTGACTAGTTGGACTTTATATATTGGTTCAGGTAGATATTAGATGTAATTGCTTAATCATGCTTAGAAATTTTAGTATCATTTCATACGGGATAATTAATGTTTCACTTATATCTTAATGATGGCTATTTAATGGTAGCTCACGATGGTCAATCGTGATTGATAAATTAATTAACTTGCCAACTAAAACTTGACTAATGGTGGGTTGTGAGCACATGGTTGGAGATAATATTTGGATGGTTGTGCTCATGACAATTAAGGACCGGTTCGCGAGCTACTGTTGTGAAACATTAATCGTACCAACCACAAGCCAGCGTTGGCAACGACTTGACATTTAATGTAGCACGATTCAATGTGGAGTGCCAGATTGTGAAGTGCCGGAGATAAGCCCACGGGGGATCGCTAGGGAGTCCATACCTTGGCTAAAAGGGGGTGACTATGATCCGGGAGCGGTGCACTGCATTGAGTTAGGTTATGTTAGGTGTCTTGTCACAGTCCCGTTTCGAGGTACCGTGGTGGTACTGAGGGCATGGTAACATGTTATGGGGTTGTGTCTTGTGGGTACAGTGGTACATCTCTGGCTAGAGTAAAACTATTCGAATAGCCGTGCCCGCGGTTATGGGTGGGTCTAACAATGTTTTTCGTGATTAGTCCCACACTACTAATTAATAATAATAATGTGATAAGTGATGATACTTTAGTTTAATCCTGGTTTGGAATGGTTTATTACTGGTTTGGAGGTTTGATCTGTACGACCGGGGTTGGTTGTTCAGATTTGGTTGGGCCTGTGCAGCATTGGTGTGCTGTTCAGTGTTGGTTAATATTGATGATTATAATTACTCTATTATTTTACGATTCTCAAATGTTTGCTAAATGCTGCTTTTGCAAATAAGCCTATATATTATGCCATCCTTTGGTATCTTTGTGCACTTGCATATTTGCTGTGCGGCTTGCTGAGTATTCCATGTACTCACCCTTGCAATAATCAATCAACCTTAGTTGAAGAACGTTTCCGAAGAAGAAGACGTTTGGCTTATACCCCAGTTGAGCTGCCCGTGGGAGTGGAGCTGAAGCCATCGCTAGATTCTGTTTTCCGCTGCTGTTTTCTCTTATTTTGTAAGTATGTAATGTTGTTTTTATGATGGATTTGTATATTAAATTGTCGATTTGTGTACGTCGGCTGATTCCTGGATGAGGATTTTAATGCGCAAATTAGTTCGGAAATTACTAGTGAATTTCCAAGCGTGACATAAGTTTAGAGAAAAGTTAGGGTTTCGAGTTTAGCCAAATTTTGTGATAGGAGTACTGCTGTTGTACTTTGTAAACATGAATAGAAGCAATAAATTTTCAATCTACTTTCAAGAATCTTCGATATGTGTTTTTCAGGAATACCGGTGGTTAGGCCGATGGTAATAGCCCAGTTAGACCGACGGTGGTTCGGCGGTTAGATCGAAGGTAGCGATAAGCGATGATGGCTCGGTGTGCAGTTAGACCGTCGCAACTACACCGGTCAGACGGAGGATCCAGACCTGTCAAACCATAGAAACAACACTGGTCAGACCAATGTCCATCGACTTCAAGGGTAACTATTAATTATGCTAAAAGTTTTCAGTTTTTGGTGTTTCTACCATTCACCCTCCTTGGTAGGTTGGTAGGTTTAGTTCTTGTTGTTCGATCCTACACTTTCTTGTTTAAAATTATCTAAAAGATTATTCTTCTCTATGATGCATGTTTTAGGAATGTCTAACTTGTCGGTTTTATGCCACAACAATGTCTTATGCAAGACAATATTTATCCCTCTATCCTCATTAATTAAGCGTGTCACAACAGGAAATCCTGGGTGGCATATCAAATAATTGCAATGGACACTAGTTTACTTAGAGCAGGCAGTGCCCAAGTGGCAAAGAATGGAAGCATCGTTAGAAGAAAGAGCTATCGTTCCGGCCATAGTTGATTGGCCTGAACGATCAAAACATTGGTACGACGCTCATGGGGGAACACAAAATCCCGGTGATGGCTCCCTAATCTTTGGCGATGACATACGCCAAGTAGCACAACGTCTCGTCGATGCCCTAGAAGCCTCTGCTCAGGGAAAATTTCTAGTCCGACAGAGAGAAGGACAAGATAACACTCCACGTGGCGGATATCGTGTGAGCTGCACATTCCGTTCAGGAACATATCAATCAAGGTTTGTTCGTTGTTTTATGATATATGAATCGTTAGATTGCGAAAATTGGTGCATATGTTAATTACTAACCTTGATTCTCGTGAAGGTGGCGGAGGGCATGGCCAAACCAATGCAGCAAGACGCGACGTACCATTGTATGCCAATTCCACCTCGGTACTCAAAGGTCGAAGTTGAGCGGGTGGTCCCAGGCTTCGAGGATCTCAAGTTGGACATCACCGGAGGAGACGGGGAGATGAAACTAGGAGAGACAGCCCACGCCATTATACTATGGTGCAAGCACTACATCTTGTTTCCCGCACGAGTAGCGACGTTCGTTCCTACATCTCGTCTGCGGGCACTGACTACTTCGAGGTCTCCGTCGCCTGCACCATCTCCTCCGCGGGCACCGACTCCTCCGAGATCTTCACCGCCTGCACCGTCTCCTCCGTCTTCAACACCAGAACCAATTGCAAGTACCAGACAGTCTTGCCCACCTCGTCCCGCGCCGTCAAAGTCCACAAAATAAATGAAGAAGCTAAGACTTAACGAACCAAAACAAGCCGCTCTCAAGAAAAAAGTGTATCACAGGACTAACGAGGAGACTGACGAGATCATGAGAAAACAAGTGCAGGAGCACTTCAAGCTGCGGATTCCACAAAAGAAGACTCCAATAGACTCGGTAGCTAAGGCCTTCTTTTAGAAGATGAGCGAACTGGCCAAACAGAGCTTACCATCGGACTACGAGCGATCAATACACAAGTCTTTTGAGAAGTCTAAAGGAAAGTCCAAAGATGTCCCTTAGCTCAGAATCCAAGAAAAACAAACGGTTGAGCCTATGCTATCTAAAGAAGAACTCGATATACAACAATTTATGCTGAAAATGAGCCACAAATATAGCCATCTTTGATCTCAGCTTGCAATAGTCTTTGTTTTCCTAATGTTTGGGTAGGACTTGCCAATACCTTGTGTATTGACCCACCTCTCGTTGTTGCTTTTATTCTTGTTTGCAGGAATCGGTTGTTTGCGCTGCTTATGGAAGTTTCTAAGGATGGTTCTTTCTAGGGTGATACCTAGTCGGTTGCCTGTGTGGTTTGGTAGATGGGCATACCGAAGAACTTATGTATCTTTATCTTTTCCGCTGCGTTTAAACTCTTTTATTTGGCTGCTCGGCCTAACTACTTTGTAAGATCTTTGCACCGCTAAGTTATGAGAACCACTTTATCTATTTATATATCAAGTATGTTGTATGGCTATGATAGCAATGTTGTGGATGCGTGTGCTAGCCACTGATCATGGGACTAGTACAATGTACGGTCCAAGTATTCGGAAATTCCATCCCCAGGTGCCAACAACATCTATGACGATGTCAGGTTGTTTTGGACCCTGTATAAGGATAGTCAGCATAATGTAGTTTTGTTTCCTACATAACCATGTAGGAAGGTTGTACATAGTGAGCAAAACTAGCCAGGTGTTGTGTGAGCTGCTTAGGTCACTGAATGGGTTCATTCCATCCGTGCTCAACGCAAACCTTACATTTCTTGGATCCTTTGCAAATTCTGGATGCTTTGAATCAAAGGTATTCCATTGTCGAGCATCGATGGGGTGTCGTATTATACCATCTGTCTTACGGTTCTCTTGGTACCATCTCATCAACCTGACATCGTTAGGGTTTGAGAATAGATGTTTCATGCGATCTTTTACTGGGAGATACCACATCACCATTTCTGGAATCTTTCCTTTTGAATTCCTCGAGGAATCTTGGTCAACATCCTCACCATCAGAGGCCTTGTTACCAGTTTTGTACCGACTCATCCCACAGGTTGGGCACCTACCCAAGTCAGCGTATCCCTTGTGGTACAGTATAGAGTGATTCACACATACATGGATTTTTCAACACATAGAGATAATGGACATATCAGTTTCTTCGCTTGATACATGTTGGATGGTAACAAATTAGGCTTAGAATCATAACTCTCAAGAGACCCATCAAATCATTGAAGCTAGTATCCGACCAGTCGTGCTTAGCCTTCAATCTGAGCACTTCAAGCACCGAACTCAACATTGTAAAATCTTTATCACATCCCTTGGATCCGTCATAAAGAAGATTCTTCGTTGCCTTCTCTTATGCCTCCCAATTCTCTAACTCACGAGCTCTATCCACTAGCATCTCTAGCTCAGCGTGCCGCAACATATCCTCTAGATTAAAATCGGCCTCCAAATCATCACTAACTGTGCCACTGTCTTCGTCCATCCTTTCACGAGCTATGTCCTCGATTACGAAATTCTCTGGATCATCCGTATGAAAGTTGAACTCTTCACCGTGGGCATTACGGTTATCTACAGGAGCTGCAATTTCCCCATGATAGGTCCAAACCTTGCAATCGTTTATGAATCCACGCTCCACTATGTGGCCTAATATTTCTCTAGGATCTCTAAATAATTTCTGGTTCTTGCAGTCAGAGCATGGACAAAATATTTTCCTCATATTCTCCCTCAAAGCATGTGCCTTAGCCTAGTCAACAAACTTTGATACTTCCTTCATGAACGCCGGATGAGTTCTGTGAATCTCGTACGTCCATGCTCGATCCATCTAAAAAATGTAGTAACAATAATTATAGCACAACTATTGATCTCACACAAAAACATGAAAATACAAGAAAATACTTGAACTTAATGCAACATTACATTGAAGAATTATGTACTAGTGATTGCAACAACAGTTTGCTAATCAAAACATTCTATTTGAGGTGGTACTTGCAAAAAATAGCTGAAAATAAGACCTCTTGTAAGAAGGTCAACTTCTCCGCATTGCACTGACGAAATTTGAAACAAATGGAGGCAAATGAAAGAGATAAGCACATATGTACTCTTCTACAACAAAAACAATCTCCAAAAATGAAATATGTTGCTCTATACAAAATCGCAGGATGAAAGAAATTAGAACACATGTATATCCCGCAAAGGTTGAAAATACATGTATTTCCTCAAAATTAATGTCACATAACATTAAGGAGGTATGTAGTACCAATAACAAAAACATCTTGCTCAATAAAACAACATATTTAAGCTACATTTTGCAAAAAAATAGCTTAAAACATCCTCTTATAGAAATGCAAATTTCTCATGAATGCACCAACGAAATTTGAAATAAATGGAGGCAAATGAAGGAGGAGAGCAAGTGTGTTACCTTTTTTAGCAAAATCACTCAAAGATTTCAAGTTGAAAACCTTCCCCCCTATTTGTTACTATGTTTTGGAGAGAGAAACTTCGGGTTCAAATGGCACCAGCTCGGGTTGGTAACTATTATATGGCCGCATCATCGCATGCAGTCCACTTAAGCGGCCACATGCGAAAACACAGTATGCATGTGACCACTTAAGCAGACCGCGTGCGATAATGGCTACATTATCGCATGGCTTGAGGGGCCACATGCACAGTCGCAGGCGGCCGCATGTGATAATATGGCGATTATCGCATGCGGTCCACTTAAGCGGCCGCATGCAATAATGCTTTTTCGCATGCGGCCATCTAACCGGCCCCGGGGGACCGGTTTTTGCATGAATCTTTTGAACACCAAGACATAAAGGACATATGAGTTTCTTCGCTTGATACATGTTGGATGGTATCAAGTTAGGCTTAGGAAGCAAAAACCTCAACAAACTCATCAGATCATTAAAGCTTGTGTCAGACCATCCGTGTTTAGAAGTTCAAGCACTGAATGCAACATGGTGAAATCCTTATCACATCCCTTCGATTCATCGTAAAGAAGATCCTTCGATGCATTCTCCAATGCCTCCCAATTCTCTAACCCTCGTGATCTACCCGCTAGCACCTCTGGTTCAACGTGCCGTAGCATATCTCTAGATCAAAACCACCCTCAAATTCATCACTATAAGTGAAAACATCTACATCCATCCTATCACGAGACATGTCTTCGATTACAAAATTCTCTGCCTTATTCATCTCGAAATTTAACTCTTCATCGTCATCTTCGGGATCGGCGATTTCCCCGTGATAGGTCTAAACCTTGTAATTGGCGATGAATCCATGCTCCACTATGTGCCCCAATATTTCACCAGGATCTATCAATAATTTCTGATTCATGCAATCATAGCTTCTTCAAGTCACAACAAGGCTGGTGAGCTGAACCAAAATAGCGAAAGAACAATGTACTAGCTGTTAATTACAAAGAGGCTAGAAAAACAACACCGAGATATCGTCTTTAGTTTACATGTATTTTTTTTGGTTAATAATCAGGTTTTGAGAATTTGTGGTTTAAAAGATCATATGAATGTGTGCGTATATTCCAGTTGGATGCAAAGAAAATCAATGATGAAGATGGGATGGGAAATAGAATGGAGAATAGTTGGTGATAAGAGAACCAATGAAAGAAGTGATTAGAAGATTTCGAGCTGATCAGTTGCAAGGAGCATTACGTATTGTGAACAGAAAATCCACCGACCTAGGAATTAAGTATTTTATTCTATCCACATTAGATATTGTACAATACATGTGGTGCTACTTGCTAGTAGTGAGTGTATACATGGCAAAAATAATTTGTGGGGAACACAGCAAGACTTTAAAGTTCAGTTATGTCACTCACCTAGTGAAATTACTGTTAGAATTAATCTTGTCGTCTGTGTTATTTCTGTTGGATCGGATAACAAGAACTAAGCCAACCATAGGGGATGAATGGTTGGAGTACCCGAAAACCAAAACTTCTAGCGAAATTAAAAGTTACCCTTGAATCCAATGTAGATCAGTCTGACCAGAGTTGATCCACCGGTCTGACTGGTATAGATCACTTGGGCTAACCACCCTGTGATCACAGCTGTCGCTTGAACCAGTCATCGATCAGACTGCCGTGCTCTTGTCGGTCTGACCGGTGCGATGCCGCCGGTCTGACCGCAGGTGTTCCACCGGTTGGGCCAACACACCCGAGCAAACACAAATCGAAGATCTCTCAAAGTAGATTGAAACTTTATTACTTCCTTCTTTTTTTACAAAGTGTAACAACAACAATCTCAACTAAACTCGAAATCCTAACTTTTCTCTAAACTTAACTCTCTCAAAATTGATACCGGGAGACCAAACCTCCCTCTCTATTTATACCCGAGGTAGGCAGCCTAAGCCACGAACCAATCTTGTACAAGAAGTCCTAATCCCCTATTCGTACAACAAATAAACTTTACAAACTCCAATTATACCAAATTTGGACTCTCTCAAAATTCAACTCCACATCCCATACGCACACAATATCTCCATCATATGCTATATGGAATCTTCGCCAACCATATGCATTGATCTTTAGCCTAAGCATCCCGCATGATATCCAGATCGTCCAGATGTCATCTTCTCCCAAGTTGACTCCCGATCCACAACTGGCTACACTCTCCCGAGGCATGAAGAATCACCTACACATGCATCAACCAAGAAACTATATCAGAGCACAAGTTCTCACCATCTTGAGTTATTGTTTAAACAATAGTATTACATACGCATAGTGTCCAACTAGAAGCCATAAACATGAATTATCTACGGATATTCAAAGAATCAACCCTAAACCGAAACTAACACAGTGTTGTCCGGTCAGACCACGACCGGCCTAACCTAGCGGTCTGACCGACCTAACCCAGCCGGTCTGACCGCAATCGTCAGACAACTCAATCCTATCCATCACCTGTAATTCAATCATCTCCAAAACCACTTCGCCAATAATGTCCAAATATCAAAACCAATAATCTCATATGTCAATTATTCATCCCAAAATAACAACCAAACACACTTTGATTTTACAATTTCATCATATGAAGTCGTGTTTGTGTCCAAGTTAGTTTTTCCATGTGTGTACTGAGCAGGTCAATAACATGTGTGATTTAATTTGATCAGGGAGCCATGATATGCATGCAGGTGCACGTTGGTTTGGAATTTGTGGCGAGTCAAGTGAAACATGGAGTCTTGGCAAGAAGAGTGGATCAGATAACTCATGCATTTGTTAGTTAGTGATTTAGTTGTGCTCTGCATGCAGTGAGTTGTGCCTTGCATGTAGGACAAGGTGATTAGAGGATAATCCACAGGAGGTGCTTGCCGGTTTGTGCGGCAAGATGTGGCTTAACCTGTGCGGGTCATTTGTGGGGAAGGAAGCTATACTCCCAGTTGGCAACCTTTTGTTTTCCCGGTTGTGTAACCGGGACACCCAATTCGGGATTATGTCCATCTTTAGTCCCGGTTGAAATAAACGGGACTAAAGATTGATATCAAGTAAAAAAAATAGTTGGGATGTGGGATTCGAACTCAAGAACTCTCACCTTAGTCCTCACGTGTGTTACCATCCCACCTACTACACACATCTAACTTGGATGTAGATGTTTTCTTTTTGAACTAACCCTAGAAGCATCTTTAGTCCAGGTTGGTAACACCAACTGGGAGTGAAAATATCTTTAGTCCGGGTTGGTGTTACCACTCCGGAGTAAAGATTAATTTTAAGTCCGAGTTGGTGTTACCAACCAGAATTAAAGATCCTCCATCTTTAGTCCCGGTTGGTAACATCATCCGGGACTAAAAATCGTAAAGTGCCATTGAGTTTTTGAACCGGTGCTAAAGATATTCTTTAGCACTGGTTCCTACTCGAACTGGGATAAATATTGTTTTGCTAACTGATCAAAGATCAGTTCTCCACTAGTGTGTGGTCTATTTAACCTACGTAATCAACATTTGTTAGAGTGTGCCCATAAAGGTGAAAAGTGAAAAGGTCGCTAGTGTGCAGCGCCACAGAAGATTTCTTGTGTGGGTGTATAGTGCTTGTGCGTGAGTGTTCTTGTGTTCATCTGTTAGCTGGCCTCTTCCTTCTATGTGTAAACAACCACGCGAGTCTGTGATCTTCACTACTACAGAGCCTATTTTTCCATGCGGGCATATTAATTTTTCCGTGCGGTCGTTTAGCCCGCCTGCACCCAGGAGTCTGCGAAAATCAGTATTTTCACGTGTGGGTGGGCCGACCGCATGAGATAACCGATTATCCCTTGTGGTCAAACTATACGGACCGCACGGGATAATCGATTATCCCGTGCGGTCAAATTATACTGACCACACGGGATAATAGGTTATCCTAGTCGGCTAGGATGTGCTAGGGCGACCGCACGGGATAATGCACTCGTGGAGTCGCCCTAGCACATACTAGCCATTTCTTTCATTCATAAATTAGACGAAATTAGACGAGCTCAATTATAAACATCAAAATATCAAATTACATAGCATATGTACATATCTAGTGTATGTAATATTACAAGTTTCCCCCTGCGACAGATATCCCTTTTAGTCTATAGCATGTTCCCTCTCCCACTCCCTTAGGTCTTGAATTTGGGGTCCGTAGCAAGTTCGCTATGAGGATTGTAGAACTTATCAAAAAAATTCACACATCTAACATTAATAAAAAAATATCTGAACTTAACAAAGTCCATTTATTAATATCATATATATAGCCATCTTATCAAAAAATCGACATCGCTAACATTAATAACAAATTAGTGCCATAACTGAACAAAACTCATTTATTAATATCACATATATAGCCATCGATCTTATCAAAAAAATTCACACATCTAACATCAATGAAAAATTATCCTAACTTAACAAAGTCCATTTATTAACATCACATACATAGTCATCTTATCAAAAAATCGACGCATCTAACATCAATAATAAAATATCCTAACTTAACAAAATTGCATCTCACACATCTAACATCTAAGTCACTAAATCCACATCACCACATCATATATCACAAATCGCATCTCACACATCACAAATCGCATCTCACACATCACAAATCGCATCTCACATATCATAAATCACATCTCACACATCATAAATCGCACATCACAAATTGCATCTCACATTTTACAAATTGCATCTCTCACATACCACAAATTTGACATAATAAAAATTTAAAAGAAAAGAAGAATGCTTACCGGCGGCAACAAGGAGAGGATGTGGCTGGCGGCTTGATGGTGCTCTTGACGCCGAGGGGGAGGAGGTCGGGGAGGCCAGCGGCTTGATGGTGGTCTTGACGCCGAGGGTGAGGATAGGAGGCGGCGGCGTTGGTCTTGACGCTGGGGGGAGGACGGTGGTCTTGGCGGTGGTCTTCACGGCGTGAAGAAGAGGCCGGCGGCGACCGGCGTGACAGCGACGAGATGAGCCCAGCGGATAGGAGAGGAGGTGGCAGCGGTGGAGGAGGCCGAGGAGTGGAGGAGACGGTGGTGGATGCCGGGGAGGAGGCGGAGGAGAGGAGAGGAGAGGAGGGGGAGTAGTAGAGGAGGGTGGCAGCGGAGGGTGGCGGGGAGGGGTAGAGGAGAGGGTGGAGGCAGTGACTTGGGGAGAGGAGAAGAGGAGGAGAGGCGGCGACGGCCCGAATCTGGCCGGTGTCGAGGAGGCAGCGGCCGGGGATGAGGAGGAGAGGAGGAGGCGGCGGCGAGAGCGAGGACGAGGAGGAGAGGATGCGGCAGTGGCAAAGGCGCGGGGGAGAGGAGAGGAGGCGGTCTGGGCTGCGGATTTGGAAAAGATTTGGGCGGCGGCGAGGATTTGGGCGGCGGCGGCCTGGCGGCGTCGGTGGAAATTTTTGGGTGCCCGGGACTTGGAAAATTTCACCGAGCCCGCCGCCTCCTTTTATATACCAAACATCCTGTGCGGGCCACTTTAACCGCCCGCACGTGATAATCGATTATCCCGTTTGGGCGGCTTAAGTGGCCCGACGGGAAGATAAATATAGGCAATTTTTTTTGAAAAATATAATTTGCATGGGATTTATTAATTATTTTTTAATATAGCCCAATTAAATATACTAATTAATAAGTCCCATCTAAATTATAGTTAATTAATAATAAAATTAATTATATCACAATGAACCACAAATTAAATGTAGTCATAGTTAATTAAACCAGAAATTATTCAACCGCATGGTTAATACAAATAAATTATTCAATGATACAAATATATATTCACAAAGAATTAACTAGACATGAATTTAATTCGCATCTAATTATTCATTGATATGATTAATATAAATAAAGTATTCGACCATATAAATTGAAAACGACATATAGTACGGATAAACATGGAACCACATTCATTCGCAAAATAAGTTTCATCCATTAATCGTTTACAAAATAAGTTGTACACACCAACATATGTACTAATGTTTCACAATTTTGGAAACACCATCCTTTCGCACGGACGAAAACATCTCTTCGTCAAGGGTTGTCTCAACTCGCTTGATCTGGTTAGGAAGATCTGTGAACAATGGGACGTCGTCGTATTGGTTGTAATCTGACGTGTCTTCAATGTTATCAATGCCAAGGATATGTTGCTTTCCCGGTACAGTAATGTCCATCTTATCGTCGGATGGGTCCTTCACATAGAAAACCTGTGCAACACGCTCAGCAAGAACCCACAGATCATCCTTGTGTCCTAGCTTGTTGCGTTCTACAACCGTAAGGCCGTAGTTATCGATGGATACGTCTGTTGTGTCTCTGACCCATTAGCATCGTAGCACCGGGATCTGGATGTTAAGGCCATAGTCAAGCTCCCAAATGTCTTGTATGATCCCGTAGTAAGACTTCTTCACGCCGGATGCGTCAAACGGCTCCACCCGAACTCCGCTATTCTGAGCTGTGCTTTTCTTGTCCTTCCCTATCGTGTAAAACCTATATCCACCGATATCGTACCCTTGCCATGAGGTCACAAGGCTACTTGGGCCAATTGCTAGCCTGAGCAATGTTTTTTCCTCGAGCGATTCGCCGAACGGTAGCTCTTTCTCCTTCAACCATTCAGGAAATTTGTGTTTCTGTTCCTAAGAGATCCAAGTGGCCGTTCTTCTAGGGTTGTATGCTCTTATCTCATTCATGTGTTACTCAATGTACGGCTCGAGGATGGTGAGCTGTTGCAACACGCTGCTATGTGCTTCCACTATAGCTTTGTAGTCCTCATCATAGAACCTTTTCTTGCCTACGGTCCCGACCCAGCTAACCGACCCTCTTGTACAGGGAGGTTACACCAATGGGTTCGGCGTCCTTCATGTAATCTATGCAGCATTCAACCACCTTCTCAGTTGTGTACCCCTCTATCATTGATCCCTCCAGATGAGCTCGGTTACGGACATACCCTTTCAAAACCAACATGTACCTCTCATAGGCCCACATCTGATGTAGGTATAGGGGACCAATTTCGATAATCTGAGGGACAATGTGGACAATCAGATGCTCCATCATATTGAAGTAAGCTGGAGGAAAAAACATCTCAAGCTAGCACGCTGACTGGATTGCGAATGTTTGAAGGGGGCCTAAATCTTCAGGATCAAAAACCTTCTGTGATACTCGATTGAAAAATTAGCACAACTTTGTTATCACTAACTTAGTGTGAACTGGCTTGACCGCTCTAATAGCAATCGATAGGAAGACTGTTAATATCTTGTGACAGTCATGAGCATTGTACCCAAAGATGGTCAAATCTTTCATAGATACAAGTTTTCTGATGTTCGATGAGAAACCAGTTGAGACTTTCAAACTATGCAAGCATCTACAAAAAGCTTTTTTCTCTTCTGGTGTCAGTGAGTAGCACGTGGGAGGAATATCGATCTTCCCATTTGCCAGCTCTTTTGGGTGAAGATCATGCCTTATGTCCAAATTGACGAGGTCAATACGTGACTTCAACCCATTTTTCGTCTTACTCGGGATGTCTAGTAAAGTGCCAATGGTGCTGTCGAACACATTCTTCTCAAGATGCATTACGTCGATGGCATGATGAATCTCCAGGTCTTTCCAGTATTCCAGATACCTGAAAATATTGAGTGCTTCTTGAAACGCAACGTAGTTTCCGGATCCGTTGCATCTGTATTATCCTGATCCGTCACTTTCTTCCTCTTGGCCGCATTCTTCTTTCCCTTCCCGACATTGTATTACTCTTAAACGGACATTGTATCACTCTTCATGCTCTAGTGATTCCAATGACATTAGTATTAAAAATTACAAATTACCTACAATTACTAGATTTCAAGAATGAGTATATTCGTCACATTCCCATAAAAAATTGAAATAAACGGAGGGAACTAAGAAAATATTAATTTAAAGTTATACAGACAATTTTAATAGGCGTACAATATTTTAAATCATCAATAAAAAATATCCATTTCTAAAAATGAAAAAATTCTTCCCTTTATCCGATGACAAATAAATTTAATGGAGTCAAACCTAACAACAAATCGGAGTACTAAATACTTTTAAAAACATCTAATGAAAACATTATATATTAGGTCAAAAATCACAAAAAAAGTGCCTACACTACTCCATTTATAAAAATTTCTTCGCATTGAACCAATATAAATTGACAAAAATGGAAGCAAATGAACGAGAAGAACAAGCTTTACACCTTTTATATGGAACCCAATCAAACATTTGAGGTTGAAAACCTTCACCCCTAATTTGTGTGAGTTTAGAAAAGAGAAAACGCCGAAATCAATGGAGCAATATCGAGCTCGGGCTATATAGCCCCAGCATCATCGCGTGCGGTCGGCTTACGTGGCCCGCACGGGAAAACGCATTATCCCGTGCGGGCGTCTTAAGCCAACCGCACAAGATAATACGATTATCGCGTGCGGTTGGCTTAAGCCGCCCGCACGAGATAATGCGTTTTCCAATTATCCCGTGCGGGCGACTGCCCGGCGCCGGTTCCCCTATTTCCCCGTGCGGTTCCACTTACGGACCGCATGGAAATAAAAGGGCCCAGTGTCCAGGAAAATCTATTCTGTAGTAGTGCTTGTGGGTTGGGCCAACAATTACTGAGATATATTTGTTCTCAAAAGAGATATCCTCAAATCCTCATTAAGAGTTTGGATGCCGTGAAAGTTGTTAGCATATTAAGATGAAGCGAAAGTAGGTGTTTCAGATCCAAGAGGACAAAAAGAACGATACCAACATGATCTTCAGTACCATGCTATTTGCTTTTATTTGTATACATCAGTCTCTATGTCAGTTTTTGTACCGGCGGTGCATGTGCTTGTTTGAGCAGTACTACTGGTTTACTAATTGTTGTTGTAAAAGAGAGAGGTCTTTCAGTCATACTACCAAAAAATTGGTTTTCGTTGGTGGTCAAAATAAGTTTTCGCTGACAGACGGTGGTGCTGCTACTGACCTAAGGCTAGTGAAAATAATGCACTTTCACTAGCGGTCGGTCGGCCACCAGCGAATTGAAAATCGAGTTCCACAGGTAGCATTGTGAGACAACTGCTAGCACAAATAGCATGTCCGCTGACGGCAAGCTAAGGAGAACTCCCAGTGAAAACATGTTTTGGTGAAAAAAATGAAAATCAGATCCAGATCTACACTTCAAACCATGATGACCATGCCAGGCTCCAACCCCGGCCTTAGCCTGCTCATCAAGCTGTGCCGGCATCAGGTCAGCGAGGTCCCGGAGCGCGGCATGCACGGCCATCACCGTGTCCAACATTGTTAGCCTTGCCATCACTATGTTCATTCTCCTTGAGCGCGAATCGATCTACACCACACTATAAGAAAACATACAATTAGCTACCGTATATTTAGTTACCAAGAAGTTTGGTGCATAGATATTAATCAATAGTAACCAACATGCTAATTCCTTGGTTGCTGTAGCTGTCAACACGTTACTTGAGTTAAACAGTACTGATTGCCTCTACAGTTACCAAGTTACAGGCCAGTACTCGGTCACTAGTCACGTGATAACATATAGCAACCAAGGCCTGTGCCTGATATTTGAATATGAGGAGTACTGCAGTGCAAAACACACCCGATCCCCATCCACAAACAAATCGAGAGCAAGGTCTCCTGCGGCGGCGGTGAGGCGAGATCTGCAGCGGCGGCGTCGTCGATGGAGATTTGCGGCGACGACGACGCCGGCGCTTGGCGGAGGAGTCCAACACGACGCTCGTGCTGGTGCCCAGGAATCAGTGGTCTCTTCGATGGCAGCGCACGAGGGATCGCTGGTGGTTTACCTGCGACGGTGCCGGGGCAAGCAGTTGATTGATTGCAGGCAGCAAGAGGAGTCTCCACTTTGATTCAAGGTAATTGGTTAAGTTCTTCTGAAATTCTATGTTTGCATAGAAACAATTTGTTTAACTCGATGTGTCTCGAACCTGATGTGCCTTAAACCTGATCTATAACCCAAATGAATGTTTGTATGCACTATTTTTCAACGGTTTTTGTGTGAGATTTGATCAGCTATAACATGAGTGCGAGTTACAAATCTGGTTGACTGCATTAAATTTGATTAACACACAATATTTCGTGTTTTAGGGTTTTAGAAATGAATTAATTTTCGTGACATTGGGTTAGCATGTTGGTTTGTGAGTGATATGGCTTTAGATGTTTTATTGCCATTTGTCAGGAGATTAAATAGTTTTGGATTAAATAGTCTGTAATACTTGCATTACCACATTGGTAGTTAATTATAAGGAAACTTGCATTTATGCAGAGGACTAAAATATGGACAAGAGTTGGATGAGATTGCATGATAGATTCTCTAGGGAGTGTATTGCTGGGGTGAATGCATTTATTGAATTTGCTTGTAAACACAATGGAGAGAACATTGTTATATTTTGCCCTTGCCAAAGGTGTATGAATATCAGTTAGATGGGTGCCAATGATGTTCGAACACATTTGGTGTTGTATGGTATACAATTATCATATACAAAATGGGTATTCCATGGAGAAGTGGCCAATGATGATGATCAGGACGATGAACTTTTAGAGGATGATGATAATGGGGATGAGTTTGATGGATTTGATACTATTCATGATCTATTAGGTGATATCCATAGGGCCACAATTGGGGTTGCAGAGCAGGAAAACCAAAGTGGTAATAATGGAGATAACGTCATCGAATCTAATCAAGAGGCAGTTCGTTTTGATAACTTGCTAAGAAGTGCACAAAGAGAGTTGTACCCAGGATGCAGAGGCCATTCACTGTTATCCTTCTTGTTGAAGTTAGTCCACTTAAAAGATTTAAACCATTGTACTAACAAATCATTTGAGATGCTACTCAAATTATTGAAAGAAGCTTTGCCAACAGGTGACACACTTCCAGCCACATATTATGAAGCAAAAAAGATGTTAAGAGATCTAGGGCTAGGCTATGAAAGCATACATGCATGCATCAATGATTGTGTATTATTCTGGAAGGAACTTGAAGACTATGATAAGTGCCCTGTTTGTAATGAATCAAGGTGGAAAATTCACAAGGGAAAGAAACGTGTACCTCACAAAGTTTTGCGGTATTTCCCTTTGATCCCTAGGCTACAGAGACAATTTATGAACAAGGAAATAGCCTCAGACTTAAGATATCATTGTGATAAGCGTGTAATTGAGGAAAATGTCTTGAGACATCCAGCTGATGGTGAAGCTTGGAAGGATTTGGATGGAAAATATCAATGGCTTGCACATGATCCTCGCCATTTGCGCTTTGGACTTGCTACAGATGGGTTCAACCCATTTGGAACTTTGAGTAGCTCTTATAGTGTGTGGCCTATTATATTAGTTGTATACAACCTGCCACCATGGAAGTGCATGAAGGAACCCTTCCTATTAATGCCCTTGCTGATTCCAGGGAAGAAAGCACCTGGAAGGGATATTGATGTGTACATGAGGCCCTTGATTGAAGAATTGAAGCTACTCTTTATCACTGGAGTCAGTACATATGATGGCTTTGTAGGAGATACTTTCAATCTACGGGCAGTAGTGCTAGGCACTACTAGTGACCTTCGTGCATTAGATTCACTATTTGGGTATGTGGCAATGGGCTACAAGGCCTGCCCGATATGTTTAGATTGGACTGATTCGTGTTCGCTAAGAAGCAAGATTGGTTTTTTGGTCATAGAAGATACTTACCTATTCAGCATAGATGGCGAATAACTAAGGACTTTAATGGCAAGAATGAAGCAGCAGTGAGGCCAAGACAACTCTCAGGAGATGAAATTTTTGCAATGCTGCAAAAATTAAATCATCTACAAGGCTTCAAGTATGGAAAGCATGATGGAACTAAGAAAAGAAAGACCTCAGAAAGGGACATGCCAGGAAAGAATTTTACTAAGATCAGCATTTTGTTTGAGCTACCGAACTGGAAGGAACTCAAGTTGCCACACAACCTAGATGTCATGCATATTGAGAAAAATATTTGTGATAGCTTGCTCGGAACTCTTTTAAACATAAATGGTAAGACTAAAGACACACTTAAGGCTCGCATGGACTTGCAAGACATGAACATCCGGAAAGAGCTACACTTGCAACAAAGGGGCAGCAATGTCATAAAGCCTCCTGCTTGTTATACACTGTCCTAAGAGGAGAAACACGATTTTTTCTCAATTTATAGAATCTGTCCGCTTTCCTGATGGTTTTGGTGCAAATATATCAAAAGCGTGGGGAAAATAACTGGGTTGAAGACACATGACTTCCATCTGCTTTTGCAGCGAATACTTCCAATTGGAATTTGAGGGTATTTGCAGAAACACATTTGCGATGCATTATTACAATTAGGTAGCTTTTTTCGTCAACTGTGCTCTAAGTCATTGAAGCTTGATGTGTTGGAAAAGATAGAACAACAAATAATAGTTGTGTTGTGCAAATTGGAAATGATTTTTCCACCTGCATTTTTTGATATTGTGGTACACTTAACAGTCCATTTACCACAGCAAGCAAGACTTGGTGGGCCTGTACAGTACATGCCCTTGCAGTTGGACCACACAAAAAAGTACATAAATACTCTGGATGTATTATTCGTGGAGTTAGATTTTTAACCAAGGAGCGGGAGGAAGGTAGAAAAACTCAAAACAGTGGAGGATGATGTGGACAAGGGCTCCCAATCTTCCGAAAGGTTCTGATAATCAACAATTTGGTGGAGTCACGACACAAATCGATCCGGCTTCTTGAACGAGCACGTTCCCGAACCACGCAATCGCAGCACCACGTCTCCTCTGGTTATCAACCGTGCCGAAACCCGGTTGACCTCGCCAAGAAGGCTAATCCCTGCTTGCGAATGGAAGAACACAAACAAGAACAAAGAAGATTGCAACCAAAATTGCAGATGAATGATTAAGCTCACAAGTTGGGGTGTTACAAACTGATCTAGCGGCGAAACTGTTCTTGACAGATTAATCTAAGCAAAACCCAAAAATTAAAGATGGCGACGGCTACTGATATATGGAGTTTAGGGTCGTGCAAGCACCCTTTGACGCAACCCTAATGGGCTCCAACACGATACATAGCCCAAAGGCCCAAATATGGCGTCGCAGCACCGGAACAGATTCTGAACGTCAATTTGTTCGGTCAATTCCCGATGACTTGTAACGAATTTGGACATGGAACCAGAACCATTGGATAGGCTATCTTCTTAGCTTTCCATCCATATAAAGAACGCCCCAATCCGAGGACGTCTGCAACCTGGGCGCCTGTTTTAGTGCAGACTGGTCCTGGACTCCGAAACGGACTCGAAGTTGACTTGGTTTGGCCTCCACCTTGACTTGAACGTCCTCGCTGATCCTCCACGACTCTAAGTTCTTCTCTAAGTGTTTCCTTATCCTCTCCATTGTTCCTAATCATAATATAATCATTAGGTAGCAATCTATCTTCAAAATCATATAAAGAAGAACTGAGGAATGAGCTCACCTCTAAATTCAATTATCGTGCGCGAGCTCTTGTGATTGGATCTTGAATGACCAATGGAGGATTGTTGTGTATATCCGAAGGAATGATGTCCGCATCATCCTCCCCTTCTTGAATTAAAGTCGTCCTCGACTTAAGCTCATCTTCTTCTCCCAAGTATGGCTTCAAATCTGAAATGTTAAACGTGGGACTAACCCCAAAATCAGGAGGCAACTCAAGTTTATATGCATTATTATTAATCTTCTCAACAATTTTGAAAGGACCATCAGCTCTAGGCATCAACTTAGACTTTCGCAATTCTGGAATTTCTCAAGTGCAACCAAACTAAATCACCCGGTTCAAGCTTCACTTCTTGCCTACCTTTGCTCCCAACAATTCTATACTTTTTATTCATCTTTGCAATGTTGTGCTTAGTTGTCTCATCCATTTTCAAAATAAAATCAACACGTGCGTTAGCATCATTGTGAACCCTCTGACTAGTACGTAAAGACAAAATATCAATAGGAGCACGGGGTTTGAAACTGTACACTACCTGGAAAGGACTTACCTTGGTAGTAGAATGCGTTGCCCAATTGTATGCAAATTCCACATGTGGCAAACATTCCTCCCACATTGTTGATGCAAAAAACACATACTGGCCTGAGAGATTTGCTTTACTCTAGTGCAGGTCCAAAATTAATTCTTTAGGTTCGAGAGCGTGCTAGTTGATTTGATCCTGCAATCAACAAGAAGAAATATACAAGAACATTAGTAAACGATAGTCCATCGGCTAGCTAGCCAATTTCATATCGTATAGTTACCTAGCCAATGCAATGAAGCATGAATCGACTGTAAGGTGTAGTCAATGATAGAACTAACCCTAAAACTAGTATATCGGCTAAAAAGATCAATATTACATAATCAATATATTGATATTACTTTAGAAATAAGTAATTGAGATAGATCGGACTGAACCGAGATAGTATAAATTGCCCAAGTCTAATGTTACATAAAATAATGATTATATAAACTCATGTTGTAGCCGATATGTAGATTTAAGCATTAATTGGCTATAGCTCCGATACAACCCTATACTAGGATATTCTCTAGCAATAAATATATTCAACTATAACCAATTATATTGGTAACAAGCTCAATATATTTATATTAGATTAGATCCTGATATAAGGGGCAGATATAGAACATTAAACAAAGCATAAAACTATGTAAAACATCTATATCAGGTAATATCGGCTGAAACTTCGATACTATCCTTGTTAACAGCCATAAAACAGGCTAGATATCATGATTCTAAATACGACTTAATAGGTTGGACTTAACCAATGCAGCATTAAGTATAAAGAGAAGCATAACATCTAGAAAATCAAGCCGATGGTTGTCTTTTTGGGATGGTAGATACATTATATAATCTAAACCAGCAAAGTAATCTAGACGATATCGATGAAACCCTAAAGAGAATCCAGCCGATGTAAGTAGATTGCATTATCGATCTAAATTATACAATGTATATGATAACTCGGAGATTCACAAAACAAAACTAGAGTGTCATAAAGATATAAGCACTAGTTCCGATGATGCAAACCGCCATAACAAGACCTACCTTGCCGTCAAAGACCAAACTGATGCAGCACGACTTGAAAGCACGAACTTGTTGAAAAGTAGAAAACAAAGGTTGGCGATGCGCCGAGATTGATTTGAACGTGTGTTGTTTATCTACGAAACCTCGGGTCTATATTTACACCCGAAAATACAAACATTGTCCATCACGGACACGACTCATATTAACCTAATACAAATCCAACTAACGAACAAGTCCCTAAGGCGGACTTTTACCGTGATTATCTATAAGGAAATTACATAAAATATCCTAATTAATAGATACAATTGCCTTTCCATATGAAGCACCTTAACTTAACCCGATGACGTATAGCGAGTCATATTACCGAAATTGGCTCAATCGGCTAACCCTGTCCGATTCGAACTCTGCCGATTCTATCCGCTGCCGATTCGGATTTCAGCCGATTCTTGCTCTGTTTCCAATACGATCTAATCTTTTGGATCTTCTTTGATTCTATCTTCATCTCCGATACTTGAAGTACCAAATTTGGTCATCAACACATGCCCCCCAAGTTCATAATATTTGGTAATGTTTTGGATTTGCCATATCTTATCTCCGAGAGAACTTCGCGCTTTCCGTTTTCCGACCGTTACCGCACCGCTTTAAATATTAACGTCACCTCCAAGAAATTTCACACTGTTACTCCGTTCCCACCGCTTTAGCGATCATCATCTTCCCTCTCTCTGGTGATCCCCTCGGTGCAGCAAGGTGATTTCAAGGCGACTTCTCCTCCGACCAACTTCCGCTCGCAGCAATATCGTCTTCTACTGCTCCATCCACCGCTTCATCGACCGAGTACGCAGAGGCAAGCCCTTATCGGCTAGATCCCTTTTTATGCAATAGATCAGCTTTTCTAGGTCTTAATTCATCTTCTTTTCCCTTTTGCTCTTCTTGTGTAGCATCTTGCAAATTTGATTGCCATCCCTAGCTTGAACCATGAGCATCACTATTTCCTTGGTTCGATCGACAACTCTAACCCCACTGAATTTATCATTGCCGAAACCAATAGAATCCCATTCAGATTAGCAAACCCCAATCTAGAGCATTGGAAAAATACTTTCAAATCTTGGTCGTCTCTAGAGAAAAGCTAGCCTGCATGGTATAAGCGCATATCGGCTAGCAAACAGAGCCACTGGGATGAACTTGGAATCGGCCAGGCTTTAGCTCTCAACATAGCGAATTCGGCTAAAGATAAACCATTGATAGCTTCTGCTGCTTATTTCTGGTCCAATACCCTAAATACTTTTCTGTTCAACCAAGGGCCGATGACTCCAACTCTGCTTGATATCACCATGCTCACTGGCCTAGACATCACCTCATCGGCTAACCCCATGAATCTGAACTTCAAGAACAGATTTGATTTTAAAACCAAAAGTATAGGAGGATGGTCAGGATTTATTTCAGCAAACATGGGCCAAGGATTTGTCACTCCTCAAGAACACACAACCTTTCTGTTGATGTGGCTTGAAAAATACCTTTTCTGCGGATCCAGCTGTGGCCCAACTTCTAACTGGCAGCATATAGCCGAAGCCCTTGAAGATAAAAGACGATTTCCCCTAGGCAAAATTCTTCTTGGCTACTTGTATCAGATGCTGAACAATGCATCGGCTAAGATAGCCATCGGCTCAGTAGCCAGCTCTGGTGGTCCTTGGTGGTTATTACAATCCTGGCTAAACTTGGTGGCCATGAAAGCTGTAAATCGGCCAGCTCTAACAGAAGCTGAATTCCCAAGACTAGAGCCGATTACAGATGAAGATGGAGAAGAACTCACCCACCGTACCTCTTATGGGGAGTATGCATCCACACCAGCCGATACCGGAGCAAAGCTATTGGCTGAACTACTAAAAGATTGGTTCTTTAGTTTCTATGATGACTTCCAGAAAGACGTCAGAATCTGGTTCTTCTATGAAGACTCAATTAATTTCGAGCTGCCATCAGACTTCAGATTTGAAGAAATCTACCATGAGAAATTCCAGAAGTCTAGAGAAGTTTTCGCTGCTACCATCAGTCCTTGCATCCTTCCTGTCGGCATCTATCAAGGCAGAAATATCAAAGTCTCTTATGAGTTCTATCACCCAATGAGCTCAGCCAGGCAATTTGGTATGGGTCAGTTGCCAATCGGTTTGTATTTTGCCGACAAGATTCAGTGTAGAGAAATTTCTTCAACTTTGATGATGTATCGGCTCCTCAACATCCCAGGACCTCCCCTCGGCAGCATTGACAATATAGAACTAGCCATGTTCGGAGCAGGGCTTTTAATGGATGGTGGGCCGAATGGAAAAAACATCTTTTCCATGTATGTATGATAGATCTTTTCCCTGATATGATTCATCAAGTAAGTCTTTTTACTTCCTCTGTCAATTCTTGTATAATATCTACCAGCCGATCTGTATTAACTTCATATTCTATCTTTGTTTTGCAGACAACAGACTCATCTCCTCACAAAAGCAACAGCGGCAAAGATATAGATTATGCTGCAGGTCTCGTGCCAAATGGATGTGGCCTAGCTCCCCATGTATCGGCTATCATGCCCCCAAGACCTCAAACCTACTTCAAGGACAAATAAGGGAACTAGCCGATACTGGTAAAAAGAGAAAAACCAGAGCATCGGCTGTTGATCCATCGGCTGCCACGAAGAAGTCCAAGAAACAACCAGCCAAACCAGACGTAGGAGAAACCTTAGATGAAGCAGAGATTGAAAAGCCATTGATGAAGCTGCAGTTGAACTTAGTGATGTAGGAGAAAAAACACCGTCGGCTTCTCTAGCCCCCAAGAAAACCCCTCCAACTCTTGCTGCTCCAACTATATTTTCTCGGCAACCAAGGGTAAAACAACCTTTAAATTGTAATAAAAATTATTTATTGCCAATTTCTTTCTTTAAACTTTGTTTTTTTGCAGAAAAAGAGGCCAGCCGAGAAGAAGAAACCAGCTCCGGCACCAACCAAACCAACTCTTCGGACTTCACCGGTAATTCTTCAACTCTTTAAACTTTAGCCTTACTTTAGCTGATATTAGTTAACACTCATTAAATTCTGAAAATTTTGTCAGCCTCCTCCTCCATCACCTCAACCACAACCAATATCAAGTGCACACACCCCATCGGCTGTGGGTAGCCATCACATAGAAGAAGAGGAATAAGCTACTGCTCCTGCTATTCCTGTAAGTCTTATATCCCTAAAAACCTCAAATCGGCTGTATATTCTGATACTTAATTCTTTTCAATTCTTCTTTTTGCAGGTCTTAGCCGATCTGTTTTCCTTTGATATCAAGGACTACTTTGATGAGGAGGCAGAAGGAGAAACAACAAGCAAAGCTCTAGCCCCCCTAGCCGAAGACGTGAAAAAAAATCTTGAAGACATATCCCATCGGCTAGAAGCATCCCTAGACAGCTTGGTAGTCGATTACAGCTCCATCCGGGTAGGATTCCAAGAAATCCAAGCCTTGATCCCGGATGATTTGTCGAATACTATCACTCCAGCTGTATATCTCCAACTGATCGGCTGGAGAAGAAAAGTATCGAAGCCACAATCCAAGCCAACCGACAGCTTGTGCATACCGAGAAAGCCAAGCTTGATTAACTTGCCGAAGAGCCGATTAAATCTGTCATAGATCAATTAGAAGCTGAAAGGATTGATCTCTTGGCTAAGCTTGAAGAATGCAACGCCAAGATTGCAATGGAAAAGCAGAAACTAGCCGATCTCCCGAAGGTTGTTGAAGAACAGAAGGTAAAATTGAAATCGGCTATCAAAAATGTGGCCAACATGACTAAGTCCCTCAAGATCATCCCTGGAACCGACGCTCAATACGCCCAAGCAATTGTTGAAGTTGAAGAAATCAGGCAAAAGGCAATATCGGCTATCCAACGTTATCTATCTCAATGATAGCATGTAATAGGGACTTAGAAAATTTGTTGTAATCGGCTGAAAAACCTTAATGCTTGTGTAATACATACTCTGATTCTTTGTGCCGATTAATATATCTTGCATTGAAATCCCGTAATTTGCGTTGAAATCCCATAATTTCCATAATTTCTGGATATGTATGCTCCCTTAATTTTTTTATGTTGACAAACATGAACAAAATTAAAATGTAACTAAGGGCGATATAACATATATCGGCCATCATACATCGGCACAACATAGCCGATTATGACAAAATAAAAGTCTAAGGGCGAGATGAACTATATCGGCCATTTATGCGAATCGGCATCACCCAGCCGATTATGATCCAATCCATACACTTGTAGTATTTCTTCAAATATTTTCCATAAAGTGCTCGACCAAAAATTTCTCCATCAAGTCCTTTTAACATATAAGCTCCTTTAGAAACACATTTATGAATCCGAAAAGGCCATTCTCAATTCGGTGACCACTTGCCAAATTTATTATCTATTGCTCCTATCGGCAGTACCAATTTCCAAACAAGTTCATCCTCCTCAAAAGACTTTGGCACAACATTTTTGTTGTAATGCCTGGCAACTCTTTTTTTGTCTCTTCTAATTTTTTCAAGAGCTCGCAATCTAGATTGAACCAAATCTTCTGACTCATCAACCATCAAATTATGATAATCATCGGTTGTCGACTCATCTTGTAAAGAAAACCTTCTGGAGCCGATGTTGGTTTCCCATGGTAACACAACCTCATGCCCATAAACCAGTTGATATGGAGGTACTTGAATTGCACCATGACAAGCCATCCGATAGAACCACAATGCCTCAGCCAATATAGTATGCCACTTTTTAGAATACTCTACAATCTTCCTTTTAACCAACTTAATCAAGCTCTTGTTAGATGCCTCAGCCTGTCCGTTTGCTTGTGCATAGTAAGGTGAATTCAACAATTTAATCCCCATGTTGTAGGCAAATTGAACAAACTCATCGGACACAAAAATTGAACCCTGATCAGTTGTAACCGTCTGTGGTAAACCAAACCGGTATATAATATGCTCCTTAATAAATTCAATGGCATCTTTACTATCAACTTTTTTCAAAGGAATTGCCTCAACCCACTAGGTAAAATAATCAGTAGCAACCAATATGAATTTATGTCCTTTTGCTTGATGGTGGATTAATCTGACCGATCATATCA
Organism: Oryza punctata; assembly: GCA_000573905.2. Classification (NCBI taxonomy): domain Eukaryota; kingdom Viridiplantae; phylum Streptophyta; class Magnoliopsida; order Poales; family Poaceae; genus Oryza; species Oryza punctata. The sequence continues at coordinate 11,961,045 of CM002496.2, read as the reverse complement.
CTACCACATCCTCTGAACGGCCACGGCTTAATAATAGGATTCATAGCCGATGCTGGTGCTCTTTGAATAGCTCCAAATTTCTGACAATCTTGACATCCCTTGTAATATCGAAAACAATCTTCCAACATTATCGGCCAAAAATATCCAACTCTTCTAATCAGCCATTTCATCTTGTGAGCCGATTGATGAGTTCCACATATGCCCTCATGTACTTCACACATGACTACCTTTGCTTCCTCCAGACTTAAACATTTCAAAAGAATTCCATCAATCGTCCGATAATATAATGTATCATCCAACAGAATATATTTGAGAGCTTTGTATCTTAATTTCCTGGAAACCGATTTAGAAGGATTCTTCAAATACTCAAATATATCAAACCTCCAATCATCAGCTGGTAGACATGCAACCTCTACTTCAAATCCTTGCAACATCGGCTTGTAGCCTGATGCACCTTGGGCTAAATCATTGGCTTCAACATTTTGCTCTCTAGGGATATGCTTCAAAGTAACTATCTTGAAAGTCTTCATAGCTCTTGATATTTCTCATTGTAGACCATCAAAACATCATTCTTGCACTCATATTTCCCAGATAACTGACTTATCACCAATAATGAATCACCCATAATTTCAACATTAGCTTCAACCTCTCTCAATAATTGCAATCCTTTTAAAACAACTTCATATTCAGCTTCATTATTTGTAGAATAAGGCTTGATAGTAAAAGAAAACTGAAAACTTGCCCCCTAGGCGATATGATCACCAAGCCGATACCACAATCATGAGTGCACACAGATCCATCAAAAAACAAAGTCCATGGTATGATATCAACATTATCAATACTGGCATCCCGGTGTTCAACTATGAAATCGGCTATCGCTTGCCTTTTAACTGCCTTAGCCGATTCATACCTTAGATTAAATTCTGACAAAGCAAAAATCCACTTCCCAATTCGTCCCTTCAGAACTGGAGCCGATAACATGTATCGTACTACATCGGCTTTACATACTATTGTGCACTCATTGGAAAATAAATAATGCTTCAATTTTGTACAATAAAAATATAAACACAGGCATAATTTCTCTACAGGTGAATACCTTGTTTCTGCATCCAAAAGTCTTCTACTGAGATAAAATATAACTCTTTCTTTATCTTCAACCTCTTGGATTAAAAATGAGCCGATGGAGTTCTGATCGGCTGACAAATATAATTTGAAAGGAATCCCCTTTTGTGGTGGTATGAGAACTGGTGGAGTACTCAAATGTTCCTTGATTTCATCCAAAGCCTTTTGCTGCCTCTCTCCCCAGACAAATTCTTGATTGGCTTTCAGTCTTAACAAAGGAGTAAATGGTTCTATTCGGCCAGACAAGTTTGATATGAAACGCCGAACAAAATTTATTTTGCCGATCAAAGGTTGCAACTTAGTCTTATCTGCTGGAGGTTTTATATCTTTGATTGCTTCAATACTCCTCTGGGGTATCTCAATCCCTCGCTCATGCACCAAAAATCCAAGGAATTGCCCAGCCGATACACCAAAAGCACACTTTATTGGATTCATCATCAACCCATATTTCCTTGCTCTTTTTAATACTTGTCTTCAATCGGCTATATGTTGATCAACTTCCTTAGATTTTGACCACCACATCATCAATATAGATTTCTACCAATAAGCCGATAAGATCATGAAAGATATAATTCATAGCTCTTTGATATGTAGCATCAGTACTTCGCAAACCAAAAGTCATGACAACCCACTCATATAAGCCGATTGCACCAGGACATCTAAAAGCAGTCTTATGAATATCTTCTTCAACCATAAAAATTTGATTATAACCTGCATTGCCATCCATGAAGCTGATAATTTTATGTCCAGATGCTGCATCAACCAGTTGATCGGCTACTGGCATTGAGCATTCATCTTTCGGTGTAGCTTTGTTTAAATCTCTAAAATCAATGCAAATCTTGAGTTTACCGTTCTTTTTGATAACTGATACTATGTTTGAAATCCACTCAGCATATCGGCATGGCCTAATAAAATTGGCATCATAAAGTCTTGTAATTTCGGCCTTAATAGCATCATACATTGCAGCTTTACAACGTGTTGTAGATTGTTTGTATGGCCGATAGCCTGGTCCAATTTCGATTTCTTCCAACTCATCGGCCAACATAAACCCTTCTCCTAGCTTGCCGTCGAGATCATCAACAGTGTCCTTCATGTAGAAATTGAAACCCTCCACGGCGCCCTCAAAATAATAATTGGGGCTCTCCGTCTCCTGTTGGCTGTATATCATAATCAGAAACTTTTAAGTAATCTCCTTGCCAAACTTTTCCATATAAGCAATCAATTCCTTCCATCTTCCAAACAGATAAATCGGCACTAGCTACATAGACTGACCTGTCGGCTGGCACGATTTCAATTTGGTCTCCTTGCCATTGAATCAAGCTTTGATGCATTGTTGAGGGAATACAACAGTTAGCATGTATCCAATCTCTTCCCAGCAACAGACTGTAGGAACCTTTCCCATCAATAACAAAGAACGTGGTAGGAATTGTTTTACTGCCGATGGTTAACTCCACATTTAAAATTCCCTTAGTCTCAGATGGATTCCCGCCAAAATCTTTCAGAATCATATTGGTCTTAATCAAATCCTCTGAACTTTTCCCAAGCTTTCTGAAGGTTGAATATGGCATTAAATTGACAGCTGCTCCTCCATCGACTAACATCTTTGACATTGGCTTCCTATTGACAAATCCCTTGACATACAGTGGCTTGAGATGCCGATGGTCAATTCCTTCGGGTTTCTCAAAAATAGCTTGTTGTGAAGATAACATCAACTTAGCCGATGGCAACTCATCTGCTTGCTCAACAACTTGTTCAACTGCATATTCAGCTGGTAGCATAAAAACCATGTTTATTGCGGACGACATCACCTCTTTGCCCTTGTTCTGGAGATTTCTTTTCTGATCGGCTTAGACTTCATCGGCTGGCACTACCTTGATCTTCACGTGCCAAACTTTCTTTGTTCGTTGCCTTAGCTGATGCTCGATTTCTCCTTCAACCTCCTGGAATTGTTCCCTGTTCCTCATCCTCTGGACTCTTCTCTTTTGGTTGTTAGTAAAGATCCCAGAAGGGCACCATTGTGGTTGTATGTTTTTGGGCTCTCTCTGTGAGTCATCTTCATCATTGTCTTGCTTGATCGGCCCAAGTCTTTCATGAACTGATGGTCTTTTCTGAATCGGCCGATGCACACCTGCACTCTGTCGGCTAGGTCTTTGAACGAATTGAGCATCAAAATCACTACACTCAGGGCAATCCTCAATGGACGGCAACCTCATGACATCGTTCCAGCAGAATCTGAAAAATTCACAGCTCCAATGGGGATCAAAATATCTTTTATCATCATGGTGATATGACTTCTCTTCGATCTGGCGCCTTTTTTGATACTTGTTGATCATGCCAGCCGATTTAATATTTCTAGTGTAATTTTTACCTCCATCGGCTTGATTCCGGTTAAATCTAGAGTGAACCATGTTTACTGGAAAAGGATGCCCATCTATCTTCATTGGCCTCTTGGATTCATCAATCTTGATCTTTCCGTGCTCGATAGCCGATTGGATCTGTTGCGTGAAAATCTTGCAATCATTAGTGCTGTGAGATCCTTTATTGTGCCACTTGAAATATTTCTTTCTCTTCAACTCTTCAGCCGATGGGATCACATGCCCTGCCGGCAACTGAATTTGTTTCTCTTGAAGAAAAAGATCAAATATCTTGTCAGCTTTGGTGATGTCAAAATCAAATCTTTCCTCCTTTCCCGAATTTTTGACCCATTGACAAACCACTGTCTTCTTATTCCTAGCCCACTCGGCTGCATTGGCTTCTGGATATTGTTAACATTGTTAGCCTTCTTGATATTGTTAACATTGTTAGCCTTGATGTATTTTCTAGCCTCCTGGAACCTTGTCTCATGAGCTGATACCTTCTGAGCCAGATAAACTAAGCTTTCAAAATCTTGAGCCGAAAATCTTTCCCTTATCGGTGCCAACAACCCCTGGAAAGCCAGATCGGCTAACTGTGAATCCGTCAAGGCTAAACTGTAACATCTGTTCCTCACATCTCTGAATTTTTGGATATAATCTGGTACTGATTCATCTGATTTCTGTCTGATAGCTGTGAGGTCTGACAATTTCATCTCTTGAATGCCACTGAAAAAGTATTTGTGAAATTGTTTCTCCAGATCGGCCCAACTTCTGATAGAATTGTAAGGCAGGGATGAAACCATGTGAATGCCGATCCAGATAGGAAGAGTGGAAACAATCTAACTCTGAGAGCTTCTGTAGCCGATGCCTCACCACATTGAGCTAAAAATCGGCTAATATGCTCATAAGTTGATATATTATGTTGCCCTGAAAATTTGGAGAAGTCTGGCACCTTGTATCGGTGACACATAAGGAAGTTGCTCTGTGCTGTATTGCTGGCTTATCGGCTGAGTAATTCCAATCGGCTGTTGTGGAACCGAAGGAATTTGATACGAAGTCTCGACAACTGGCGGTTTTGGATTAAGTATGCTCATCAACTGTTCTGGTGTCAGCTGACTTAAAGCTTGCCCCCCAGTGATCGGCTATGGTCTTGTCATTATTGCTGGAATATTTGTACTAGAAAAAGGAGTCGATGGAGCCTGGGTTTGAAGTGTTTGTTGTTTCCCGCCAATTTCTGTCTTCACGGTACTGTAGCCCGGGAACGTATCGCCTGGTAAGTATATGGGTACTTTAGCTTTTTCTTCGGCTATAATTCCATCAAGTACCGTCTTGATCATGTTTGTTAGTGTATTGACGAGTACACCAGACTGATTGATGAGCGCGTGATATACTGCCGAATCAATGCGATCTTGTAATGTATGGAGTTCTTCATGACTTGATTCGGTTTTAACGTCCTTGGCTTTTTCTTCAGCTGTTTCGGATGTACTTGGATCTGGTTTCACGATCTTTGGTACCTTGACTTTAGTCCTCTGAACGACTGTGCCCTGTCGGGTTACCGTGAACGAATGCAGATATTGATTCTGGAGTTGATCTAACATCTGTTTCATCTCTTCTCTCTGCTCGTTGTTCAACTGCTCGATCGTGATAGGTAGGATGTTCTCCCCTAAGACTTCAGTGAAGTTTGGTGACATGATGACACAATGTCCCACCGGGCGTGCCAAAAGCGTCTTGATGCAAAAAACACACACTGGCCTGAGAGATTTGCTTTACTCTAGTGCAGGTCCAAAATTAATTCTTTAGGTTCGAGGGCGTACCTTGTCGTCGAAGATCAAACTGATGCAACACGACTTGAAAGCATGAACTTGTTGAAATGTAGAAAACAAAGGTTGGCGATGCGCCGAGATTGATTTGAACGTGTGTTGTTTATTTACAAAACCTCAGGTCTATATTTATACCCGAAAATACAAACATTGTCCATCACGGACACGACTCATATTAACCTAATACAAATCCAACTAACGAACAAGTCCCTAAGGCGGACTCTTACCGTGATTATCTATAAGGAAATTACATAAAATATCCTAATTAATAGATACAATTGCCTTTCGAGGACTATCCGTGCGTGACAATCCATATGAAGCACCTTAACTTAACACGATGACGTATACCGAGTCATATTACCGAAATCGGCTCAATCGGCTAACTCTGCCAATTCTGTCCGCAGCCGATTCGGATTTCAGCTGATTCTTGCCCTGTTTCCGATACGGTCTAATCTCTTGGATCTTCTTTGATTCTATCTTCATCTCTGATGCTTGAATTACCAAATTTGGTCGTCAACACACATCTTCAAATTTTTCTTCAAAATAGCCCTCAACATTGTGCCCAAAGTGCGGTTGACTACCTCCGTTTGTCCATCTGTTTGTGGGTGACCTCTAGTAGAAAACAATAGCTTTGTACCCAACTTGTTCCATAGCGTGCGCCAAAAATGACTAAGGAATTTTTCATCACGATCTGAAACAATAGTAGAGGACATACCATGCAAACGAACAATTTCATGGAAAAAGAGGTCAGCAATATGAATAGGATCATCACTTTTATGACATGGTATGAAGCGTGCCATCTTAGAAAATCGATCGACCATAACAAAAATACTATCCCTCCCCCTATTAGTCCTAGGAAATCCCAAAACAAAGTTCATATAAATATCTACCCAAGGAATAGAAGGAACAGGAAGAGGCATATACAAACCATGTGGATTCAAACGGGACTTAGCTTTTTGACAAGTGGTGCAGCGTGCCACAAACCTCTCAACGTCTCTCCTAATCTTTAGCCAAAAGAAATGTGAAGCCAAAACATCCTCCGTCTTCTTAGCTCCAAAATTTCCCATCAATCCTCCTCCATGCGCTTCCTGTATCAACAAAAGACGAACGGACCCAACTGGAATGCATAGACGGTTAGCTCGAAACACAAATCCATCATTGATCACAAATTTATTCCAAGTATGTCCCTTTTTACAATTCAACATCACTTCTTTAAATTCAGGATCAAGCGCATATTGTTCTTTAATTGATTCAAGTCCAAAAATCCGACAATCAAGTTGGGACAACAAAGTATAACGTCTAGACAAAGCATCAGCAATCACATTATCCTTCTCTTTCTTGTGTTTGATGACATAAGGAAAAGATTCAATAAATTCAACCTATTTAGCATGTCTACGATTCAAATTATTTTGAGAGCGAAGATACTTAAGCGATTCATGATCAGAATGAATAATAAATTCTTTAGGCCACAAATAATGACGCCACGTCTCTAAAGAACGTACAAGAGCATACAATTCCTTATCATACGTGCAATAATTCAAAACAGGGCCATGCAACTTCTCGCTAAAGTATGCAATAGGTTTACCATCTTGCATCAAAACAACTCCTAGGCGAACTCCACTAGCATCACATTCTAACTGAAAAGTCTTACCAAAGTTTGGAAGTTGGAGTAAAGGTGCGTGTGTAAGCTTGTCCTTCAAAGTGACAAAAGACTCGTCCTGTGTTTTTCCCCAATGGAAGACCACCCCTTTCTTCGTCAACTCATTCAAGGGTGCCATGTCTTCTGGATGTCCACCGGCGTTGTTGCCATTCACTTATTGGATGGTTGTCGAGTCTCCAACGCAACAACCTGATCAGTTAGCGTAGACACCCGCTTGTCCAACCTCTCCATATGTTTGCCGAGATCGAGTTTAATGATGGCTTCTTGGACAGCCCTTGTGACTGCCTCCGTCATCTCTTTTTGGACAACCCTTGTGACTGTATCTCCTACAACAGTTCGTAGTTGCTTTTGACTGAGACAGTCAACAAAATCCTTGGGAGTTGTCTCCTCATCGTGTCCTGCCATTGAAACACCAAAACAACAACCATCGGTGAAGGTTATCCCTAATAATCTACTACGCAGGTGTAGTGGTGCCTCTCAGCAACTCAGCAATATGGAGCACCTCACCAAGCCCTTATAAGGTTCTTACCAGCAAAGCAAAGGATACCTGGAAGGCGTAGTCAGCGATTGCAAGGATCAAGAACCTGTGCTATCCAGAAGTAATATGTAGAGCTAGGAAGGCCAAATATATGTGTGGTACACAATCCAATGACAGATAGTAATGCTGAATAAAAAATCCCAAGTCACTTGCCCTCAGTTGCTGGTCTACTCGTGTCCTAGACAGTAGTGGCACCAATTATGGTGCAAAGGAATATGACACTAGTAAACAGCTAGGAAAGACGGACAGGCAAGCTTCGGCGAGATTCAGCAAAAACAGGAAAACCGCAAGTCTGATAAGCTCTTTTTCTTTTATTTTTTTCTTTTCCAGGAGCACGGAAATAGGCACACCACAAAGTTACAGCCCAGTCAGAGTTGATATGTGGCCTATGGAATTTTCTGAAACCACTATTAAGAGAGTGCAGAAACGAGAGCTCGAACAGACAATTCCGCAAGCCAAATTTCGGAATTCTGATTTCGCCAAACCCACCAAAGGCGGGGGGAAACATATGTAAATTTTTTTCTCTTATCCAAAAAGTTAAATTTTGCCTGATTCTGAGTCCGTATGCAAAAGTTATGGCTGTTTGAAGTTGGGGCTTCCGACTAGGTTTTCTAGAGGTGATATAACCTAATCGGTTTTGGCGGTGGATATGGATATGGTGGCAGCAGAGTTTGGGAAGGTGTTCTGGTGTTGTGTGGTGATCTTGGTAAGTGTTTATGATGGTGGAAACGGTTTCTCAAAGGATGAACCCTAACAAACAGGGTAAAGATGGTGGTGGCTAGGGTTACAAAGGAAAACACGACTTGACTAAAACACGAACTAAACCAGGAACAAGAACTTAAACTAGGACTCAAACTCAACACTACGAACTCTGAAAAGGATCATGCAAAGACTAAACACGGTCTAGGTTAAGGAGGGACTATCGGCTATAATTTTTTTTTGGCTATTCTGTAGACTCTAGGATAACGGTGAAATCAAAAACTAAACTAGGGTAAAGAAACTGAGCGAACCTGACGGTGAACCTAGAGCTCTGATACCACTTGATGTGGACAAGGGTTCCCGATCTTCCGAAAGGTTCTGATAATCAACAATTTGGTGGAGTCGCGACACAAATCGATCCGGCTTCTTGAACGAGCACGTTCCCGAACCCCGCAATCGCAGCACCACATCTTCTCTGGTTATCAATCGTGCCGAAACCCGGTTGACCTCACCAAGAAGGCTAATCCCTGCTTGCGAATCGAAGAACACAAACAAGAACAAAGAAGATTGCAACCAAAATTGCAGATTATTGATTAAGCTCACAAGTTGGGGTCTTACAAACCGATCTAGCGGCGAAACTGTTCTTGATAGATTAATCTAAGAAAAACCCAAAAACTAAAGATGGCAACGGCTACTGATATATGGAGTTTAGGATCGTGCAAGCACCCCTTGACGCAACCCTAATGGGCTCCAACACGATACACAGCCCAAAGGCCCAAATACGGCGTCGCAGCACCGGAACAGATTCTGAATATCAATTTGTTCGGTCAATTCCCAATGACTCGTAATGAATTTGGACATGGTACTAGAACCATTGGAAAGGTTATCTTCTTAGCTTTCCATCCATATAAAGAATGCCCCAATCCGAGCACGTATGCAAACTGGGTGCCCGTTTTAGTGCAGACTGGTCCTGGACTCTGAAACGGACTCGAAGTTGACTTGGTTTGGCCTCCACCTTGACTTGAATGTCCTCGCTGATCCTCCACGACTCTAAGTTATTCTCTAAGTGTTTCCTTGTCCTCTCCGTTGTTCCTAATCATAATATAATCATTAGGTAGCAATATATTCTCAAAATCATATAAAGAAGAACTGAGGAATGAGCTCACCTCTAAATTCAATTGTTGTGCGCGAGCTCTTGTGATTGGACCTTGAATGACCAATGGAGGATTGTTGTGTATATCCGAAGGAATGATGTCCACATTACAGTATGTGTTGAGGGTCCACACAAGGGGAAAATCATAACATACTATGGTATTCTCACAGATATATATGTCTTGGATTCTCCTAATGATCGACAAGTTGCATTGTTTATGTGTGATTGGTACGATCTAGAGAGAAATAAACCAGTGATCATTGACAATGACTTTGTTAGTGTTAATATAAGCCAAAGGTGGTACACAGATGACAATTATGTATTGGCTAGTCAAGTTAAGCAGGTCTTTTATGTACCTGATACTGAATTGAAGGGGAATTGGCAAGTAGTGCAAAAGGTTAACCATCGGCACCTATTTGATCCAGAGGTTTGGAGTGCTTGGAGTAAAAGTGCTTTAGACATTGGTGCTAATGAAGATATTGCATTTCAAGAAGAAGAGGCTAGTGATATTGTTCTGGATGATACTTTTGAAGCTAATACATTGAGCCGCGATGATGTGATTCCAGAAATTGTTAGTGATCCAAAAGAGATAGCATCTTTAAAGGAGGGTGCTGTTTCTCGAAGTGAATGTGAAGAAGAAACTGAGAATTAGATTTCTTTTGATTCTATTAGTCATCAGTAAGTATGGAAGTAAATTAATGAATGTTTTCCTTCATATAACTTATATTACATATTTTGATTATTACTCTAGGTATATATGAACTAGTACTGCTGTTAAGACTTATTACTCTTATTACAAGGAAATTCCATTACTTGATTATGCTCACTTATTTATTTATTATTAATTGCAGATGGCACCTGGACAGAAAGTTCGGCCTCCAAGAAAATCACAACCATCTAATTGCCCACAAACTCAGCATGTTTCAACTTCCAACTATAAGAAAGTGCGAGGAAAGAACAAATCAAAAGGTTTGCAGCGCTTGATAAAAAAAGCTGGTCACCCACTGAACTTGAATATTTCAGTAGAGAGGAGGCCAATTGGAGAAAATCATGAACTACTTTCAAGGGAGATCGGTCTTGTTACTAGGTACCATGCACCTATCAAACGCATTGGTTGGAACAATTTTAGTGAGGATGACAAAGAACCTTTGTATGAGCTTCTGAAGGTATAAAATATTATCCTTTTTATCCCTCTATATAATATCTTTGACTTCTCTGCAGTGATCTTGCAAATACTGACATCTGAATTCTATCTTTTGTGGATGAAATTCAACTTAGATATGTCTGAATCTCATGTTAAAGGCTATCTAGAACTACTATTTTCGTCAAGCTATAAAACATTTCGCCACAGATGCTATACTCATTATCTAAAGTCTGGTGGTAGGAATAGTGCTCGTAACAGTCCATATGAACCACTTCGTGACAGACCTGGTGATTGGACTTGGCTTTGTGATCATTTCGAGACAGAAGAATTTCAGGTATATGAATCTTTGCATGCTTTATCTTATATCTGAATGCATGCCTCTTAACAACTAGCTAAATTTATTTTTTCTTCATATTAACTAAAGCAGTTTGAATGTGTGCCTTTGGCTATTCTTGTCATATGCAGAAAAAAATCAGTTATAGGGAAAGCTAATCGGATGAAGCTGGCATATGTTCATAAGAAGGGAACCAAACCATTTGTGGCACTTCAGCATGAATTAGTATGCTAAATTTCATCTGTTTTCCTTATGATTTATTTTTCGTAAGCATTTGTTTAAGTAAATATTATGTCTTGGCAGAGCTGTGATCAAATCTCATTGTACAAGGAATGCTATTGTAGTGACAAAAGATGGGCATCAAGAGATGCTAGACAGAATTATGTAAGTATTATTCTAATGAGTCGTTTTCACTATAGTTAAGTGTCTTCTTGTGCTAACAAAGGCTTTTGCTTTTTTTTTGTATAAAGGAAAAAATGTTACAGATGCAGCATGAAAATGAGCAAGAAGGTGCAATCCAGTTGACAAAGCAACAAATTTGTGAGAAGGTGCTTGGGAAGGCATATGGGTATATTAGAGGGAGAGGTCATGGTTCGAAACCTAATAGAAGAGCTTCATCAAAACTTCAGCAAACACCTATCAACAAATGGAGGAAGAATTGGCTTCTACAAAACAAACTGTGGCAGTACAACAAAACCAGCTTGCAGTACAACAAAATCGGCTTGAATCTCAACAAAAGCAACTTGATTGGTTGCGCAGTGTCGTGTCTAAACTTGCTGGTATTCCACCTCCTGCTATGGATGATAATGATGCGTCAGGACCATCCTACACAATCGCAACTTCAATTGATGGATCCGGTATGCAACATTTTATTTTCTTCTAAAAGAAAAGCAGAACATAGTGTTATAATACATAGAAATGCCAATTAACTTTTGTTAAATTTTTTGATAGGTTCACTGGTTTCGGATGGAATGTCAAGGAGATCATTAATTTGAAGATCTTTGATTAGGAGGTATTACTATTACAAATTAATTTATAGCTAGCTCTGTTACTGAATATATATAACTTGAAATGTTTTTCGAGATAACCAAAGTCTTTCTAATATATATGATTGCCCAAAGCATAATGAAACCACAGTCTTTTTAATTGAAACTCTAATGTATACGCTGAAATTCTATAAATTTTCCAATCGACTTTTTTATGTCCTTTTTCTACTAAAACTCCATTGTAGTCATAGTATTGTTCTGAATTTTTTTCAACTTATTTTAGCAATGTTTCCCATATTCCGTGCAGCTTAGAGTTGCAACTAAATTGAAACTTCATTCCTATGAAATAAGTTCATCATCAATAATTTTGAGGAAACAGGATTAGAGGTTGAGCAGATCAGCAGAGTAGTACTTACCCATAGAAATAAAAAAGAACGAAAATTCATAGAAATAAGTGTGATTTGTTGTAGATGATGAATATTGAAGACTGACATGGAAAATTGCTTGCAACTTTATGTATTTATTTAAAGAAAATACAAACATTTTATATATGTGACCAGTCCATGGCATTTTCTAATTTCCCTGAGATTGACATTTTTTCAGGAACACCGCAACATAATCTCCCAGGCTACTACATCATCTTGACAATACCTATCATGATGTTTCAAAACAAGCATCAGGTTGCAATGCTTCCAAGAAACTTGTATAAACTCAACCATAGTACCACAGAAATTTTGTTTACTTTGGGGTACAGTGATTCATAGTTTTGTTCAGATAGAAGTGATTCATAGTTCTGTTAAGATAGACATTTGGAAGCTCCTTTAGAAGTTGATATTTGGGTATAATGATTTCCTTGTAAGACTACACATCAGTTTTAATGTGTTACCGTGTCAAGCATCTACTCACAGGTGAAGCTTGAGATCAGTTTATTGTAGCACTATTCTGCAGTTGATGCTATGGTAACCTAGTTGGTTCATATATGAATTGCAAATCAAATTGCCATTGTATTGTAGTTTCTATTAATTGCTCTCTCTGAATTATGCGGTGGGTGAACAAACCTTTAGTCACGAAGGTAATTAACGTTCTAAGTGGCAGGATGTATGTACTTGGGGTTGGATACTACATACTTTTAGTTGCCAATTACTTGGTGGAAAATTATAACTAGTCACCAAGATACCACCAATGTTCGTTGGTAGCAAAAACTCAATAGCAACCAGTTTGTAGCTTATTGTCACCAACCACCTTGGTAACTAATGATCTGTTTCCTTGTAGTGCTAGAGGGAGGGAGGGTAGAGGTCAGCTCCCCATCCACCGGAGTTCACGACCCCGGAGACGCCGCTGCTGGATCCACCGCTGCCCGTGGATGCTGCCGCCGCCGAACGGAGTCACCCAAGCTCCACTGCCGCCCATGGGGAAGGAGGAGGAGACGGGTGCGCCCATGGGGAACGGAGTCACCCAAGATGAGCGGTGCCGGTGGGAACGAGGCAAAAGGAGGGAGAGGGAGGAAGAAGAGGTAAGGGAGAAGAGGGGACTTAGCTTGTGAGGTTGTGCTCGGACTCCTTTAATATGGTGTTTTTTTTTTCATGGCGGTCCTATTTACCAATCACTAGCAAAAAATTGATTGTTCGCAGCGATCACTTAATAGGCTCGCTTGCAAAAATAACTCTATTTTTGCAAGCGGACCTCTTAGGTGGCTGTCAGTGAAAGTCGATTTTCACTAGCGGTTCATGACACTACAACGGTAACCCTTATCTGTGTCGGGCTGCAACCCACATCTGTGTCGCCTATGGAGCCCGACACAGCGTAAAGGTCAGTGATGTGAGGAATCATCTCAAACGGACATAAGTCCGTTACGGATGAAGTTATCTCAATCGGGCATCAACTAATGCCCGTCACCGATAGCTTTGACCCAGACGACCAGTTAAACAGAGCCCGTCACGGATGACCTATCTCAATCGGGCTACAACTAGCGCCCGTCACGGATGTCTGTCCTCTCAAACGGGCCTAAATAGAAGCCCGTCACAGATGACTATTATTCGTAATCGGGCACTAACTACAGCCCGTCACAGATTACTGTATTCTCAATTGGGCCTTAAGTTAGGGCCCGTCACGGATGATTATAAATCAATCGGGCTTTAACTTATAGCCCGTCACCGATGAGTATGACCACAAAAAAAATAAATATTGTTTTTTGGCTAGCCTCAGGCCTGTGCTAGCCATGCCCGCTGCAAAATAACAGAAACAGATATGCCATTCACATATATACATCCCAACATCCCCATTCACATATATACATCCCAGCGTCCCCATTCACATATGCCATTCACATATATTTTAGACAAATAACATCCATATTCACACATGCATATTGGTCAAGTGGTAAGCATCATAACCTGCAATATTTATCTAGGAAGAATTTACATAGAGATAACAAATATAATAAACAATAATATTACATAATAACATGTGTTTGACAATTCAAATAGAATGTTAAAAAAATGTTCTTCACTTATCTTAACCCTAAACATTCCTTTAGGGTGAATAATTTCGTGCAGGATGAACTCGGCAATCTCCTCACGAATATCCTCAAAGCTGCTACCCGTATCCTTTGAAAATTTGTCCTACATGTACAAAATTCGAAATTAGTCGAACGATCTTTAGATATATGTATGTACTTTAATTAAGTTAGAATATGTCACGAATGAGACCACAAACCTCCAATTCACCCAAAGTCGTCACCTTATTGCATAGGAGGCGCATGTTGTGGCAGACATGGAATCCGCACTGGTCGCCTATTTGTTGTTTGACTGGGAAGTCCTTCTTGTGGATAAGTGTATCCTGCCCTGTCTTTCGAAGGCCTCCTTTTTGCACATATTGGGCTCACGTTTCATCTATCGCGAGTTGAATTAGGGTCCAATCGTATGCTTTCTTGTCAATTCTGGAGTTTAAGTAGTGGCACGTACTCCACTTAGGCGTTATTACTAGTAGGATCCAATGTCCACTGTGGCATTAAAATAGTTAAAGTTAATACTAAAGCTAGACGTGTAATGCAATGTATTTAGGGTATTGATTATAGGCGCACAAGATGTACTACTTATCTTGTCGGGCCTAGAAGGTGTCAAACAAGTAGTTTACCATTCCTTGACGGTCCCCTTGAAGATTTGTGACATTGACTACCTGAGGATCAAGGAAGGAAACTTCCGGTGCATTCTTGAGACACCACTTCCAACTATACCTACACGCAAGACAAACGAACTTATAAGCATGTTACACGGATTGAGATGAATAATTTTCGTGAGCAAGAGTACTTACAAGGAATAGCACTTGAGGAGGGTTGTGTCCACGGAGCGGAGCCTGTAGAGGTCGAATAGATCCTTGAAGTCTACCACGATAAAATTTGGTGGCCCAAAGAATGGCGCTCTTGCGTGTTCGCCTATTATATCATTTTCTCTATTCTTCCTCCTCACGTTAGATTTCTCCATGTAGTACATGTGTAGCTCCTTGCAAGCGGTGCCCATGGTTGCTAGCACGTCGTCTCCAACCAATGGCATACCTAGCTGGAAGGAGGATGGAGGTACGGGCTTCCTAGGTACTACCAGCGCCTTGCTCATATCTAGCTTTGTTGGAGCAAGTCGTGAGCCCTGCACCTTTCCCTTTCCTCGCCCCCTTGCAGCAGGTTTTTCGATAGCAATTCTCTGGGGGGAAGAATGCGCCTTCCTGCTCTTCTTCATGGGTGGGGGTTTAATGATCGCCGCGCTGTCGACCTCCATAGGCTCGTCCCCAAAGTCCGTGTCGTACTGTAACTCGACATCATCTATATGTTCGTGACGAGTGGGAGCTGGAGGTGCTGAAGGAGCAGGGGCAGGTTGTATCGAGAGATGACCGCTTGGTACAGTGGTTGGCCTCGGGATCACCCTTATCTCAATGAGGTCCTTGGGCCATTGGATGAAGGTTCCACGTGCATTTCCAAGGGTTAGGACCTCGTCGTTCGGTGGATGCCTAAGTGGGAAATGATCAAATTCTGGCTTCACCGAGTCGACTTGGACCTTCGGACAGTCAGCCCGTAGTTGCGCCCCATGCACTCTAGTCTCCGGGGTCGGCTTGAAAGCTAGGCCTTCAGCTGCAGGAACCAAGAAGGTCGATATCACCCTTACTGTCAGGGTGCAGCTAGTTGGTTCCTACGATAGATTAAAAAGAATTTTTAGAGTAGTACTTACCATATGGTTCCGTTAAGAATTCTGTGTGTTGCGGACGAGAGATGTACCGTAATTTGGTCGACGGCGGCGGGACCGATGGGGGATTTTCCCCCGCCTCAGTTGATGCACAACTGCTGCGCCTCTGCGTGGGACTAGCTAGATCCTGTTGCATAGCAGCAGCGGCAGCCTCCGGGATATTTTGTTTTTCTCGAATCTCCTGCCTGATACAGGCCCTCATCGATTCAAGCTTCTCGTCGAATTCAGAGCTCAATTCGGCTCTGACCTGCTCCCGGATCTTGGCGGCAAGGCGGGCATCTTTTTGCGCCTTCGTGATTGTCCGCTTCTTGTACTGCCACGCGTTGTCCGGGAATCCAACTTTCCACGGCACGTTGGCACCAAGTCCCCTAGTCCGTCCACGGTGTTCCTTGTTGCCCAACGCTTTACTGAGGATGTCGTCCTCGCGTCTTTGAGAGCTGCTCTCTTGCGAGGCTTCTTGGGAGGCAATCAACTCCTTCTGCAGTACAATTGAGTTCGGATTAAATGAAAAGTTCGGTGGAGACAATGCGAACAAATATTGAGATTAGGCACTTACTATATTATCGTACACTTGTTGATCTTGGGGATTTGGAAGCGAAACTGACCCATCTTGATTCTTCTGGTACCTCGCCCGGGCCCAGTTCCTTGCCCGTGGGTGTGGGATATCGGCAAACACCGGCGGTGTGTTCGCTGTCGCTGCCGCTTCATCTTCCTCCTGTCATTCCTCCATCTTCCCGACGTATCCTACGGTGCCTAGGCGGTGCGGGTGCACGTTCCTGGCCTGCAGTGCTCTACATGCTTCGCTTCTGGCCCGGGATTTGGGGGTCGATTTATTCTCGTAGAATTTCCCCCAAACGTCATCCGTTATGAAGGGCCATTGGTCTTTTGGATCTTGGGTCATCAGATTTAGGACAAACTCCGTGACCAGCCTACTCTTGAAATTCTTCCAAGCATTGCCCATTACCTTGAACGCAGACTGCTTGATCCTGTCCTTGTCGGCTATAGGATACTCGAAACTCTCCTTGAATTTGAGCCAAGCAGTGTTCTTTTCCGCTTCGGGCACAAGCTTGATGTCATCCGCGAGGATTGTGAAGTTTTCCCTCGCTACGACACCGCAGGTGGACCTAAACTTGGCTAGGACATTCCGAGGACGCGTCGGCAGTCCAACCTAGTTCACCTCTGAGATGGTGTACTGTTTGTTGGGGATTCTGTTCCCTGTCCTACGACCCCGTGCCCTTGAGGACCCACTAGTTGTCGTCGACATTGGTTCACCTTGCTGAGACATCGTCTAAATAACTTACAAATTAAATAACAAAGTTAATTAATTTTGTAAACAAATTATGTATGTACGTAAGTAGTAACTTTGATATTGTAGACCGTTGGCACTGGATGCACATAACTCGGTTAATTCACTAAGACCCAAAATCACTAGGTAGTACCATAGCTAAAATCACTCGCTCGAAGTGAACTATTCTACTTTACAAGCAAAATGGCTCCTCCTTGCTTCTTTTTACACGTTTCTTAATTATCAAAAAATAACAGATTACGAAGTGTTCTGGATGCCAAGGTGTCTTTGGAAGGTTTCGTACATGTACTGACCCAACCAAACCAACTTGGCACCCGGAACACCTCGTATTCTATGATGATTTGATAATCTAGAAACAAGTCCTTACATAAATGAGTAATTACAAAAATTTGACAGAAACCGAGGTGCATTGGGGTCTGACGGTGTCTTAATCGGTTTTGTGAATTACATGTAACTCGATCAAACCAACGTCAGACCCTAGGCACCTCGGATTCTACGATATTTGGTAACGTATATTTCTAACATTTTAACTATTCACATAAATACTTACAAGCATAAAAAAATAGAGGCTAAAAGTAAAGTATATTCACTAAAATACTTTAAAATCAATAAAATGCCATAAATTCAATTAAGTACCCTAAAATCACTAAAATAACCTTAGTAACACCAAAATCACTAAAATCACTAAGTGCCATCCTATCTACTTACAAATTTCACTAAAATCACTAAAATAACCTAAATTTCACTAAAATAACCTAAATTTCACTAAAATAACCTAACTAACACTAAAATCAATAAAATCACTAAACCTAAATTTGACTAAATTCACTAAACATAAATCACTAAAATCACTAAACCTAAATTTCACTAAACCTAAAAATCACTAAACCTAAAGTTCACTAATCCTAAATCATTCAGTTCCACTAAAAATCACTAAACCTAAACTACTAAAATCACTAAACCTAAATCACTAAGCATAACTATTGCACATTCTTATATTTGAACTCATCGGTTGGAGAGGAGGCGACCGGCGGCGGCTTGGCGATGGCGGCGGCTTGCAGAGGAGCCGGGCAGTGCTAGGGTTGGAGACGAGGCGACCGGCGGCTGCTTGGCGACGAGGTGGCCGACGTCGGCTTGGGGAGGATGCGGCCGGCAGCGGCTTGGGGAGGAGGCGGCCGGTGGCGGCTTGGCGACAAGGTGGCCGGCGTCGGCTTGGGGAGGAGGCGGCCGGCAGCGGCTTGGAGAGGAGGCGGCCGGCGGCGGCTTGGTGATGAGGTGGCCAGCGTCGGCGTCTTGGTCGTCGGCGTCGGCTAGGGTTCTGTAACTTAGAAAATTTTCGAATCCAGATCCAGATCCAGCGCAGTTAATTTATGTTAGTACGGGTAGTGCACATCTCAATCGAGTGTAAACAAAAGCCCGTCACGGACGATAACATCCGTGACGGGCTCTATATTAAAGCCCGATAGAGATGACATCATCTCTATCGGGCTGTAAACCAGCGCCCGTCACGGATGACAACATCCGTGACGGGCCCTATTCTAAAGCCCGATAGAGATGACATCATCTCTATCGGGCTGTAAACCAGCGCCCGTCACGGATGACATTATCCATGACGGGCTCTATATTAAAGCCCGATAGAGATGACATCATCTCTATCGGGCTATTAACCAAAGCCCTTCACGGATAACAACATCCGTGATGGGCTCTATTCTAACGCCCGATAGAGATGATGTCATCTGTATCGGGCCTACACTAGGGCCCGTCACAGATGACATTTGACTCCTATTCATCATTGACCTGAATTGATAATAAATAATTGCAATACAATACTTCACAATGAACATGTGCTCATTTTACTAAAATCAAAATAATTAACTTACTATACCAAATAATTTAGTGAAGCACAATAATTCACTAAATTTACTATATTCACAATAAAATTTATTACAAGTTGCACCAATTTATTACTAATAAAAAATACTTCCTTTCTATCTTATTTCACTAGTATCCAACACCAACATAACAAATAAGCACAACTAAAATCACAAGGTTATGCCTTCCGTATGATCTGATCGAGTATACGCCACAGGCTCCTGTGGATCATCGTCAAGGTCGATTTGAGGTCGTACATGAAGATTCTGGTTGTACTCTTCTTCGTCGACGACGTTGTCAACACCAACAATTCGGTGCTTGCCATCCCTCACGATGTGCATCTTCTTGTTTGCAGGGTCTTTAATGTCGAAAATCTACTCGACCTATTTCGCAAGTACGAATGGTTCGTCGGCGTATCCAACCTTGGATAGATCTACTAAAGTGAAACCTTCCTTATCGACTTTAACACCAGTGCGTATATTCACCCAACGGCATCGAAACAAAGGAACCTTGAACTTCACGTAGTTCAGCTCCCAGATCTGCTCAATGCGGCCGTAGTATGTGTTCGACCCAACTTGATCTTGGAAGGCATCTATACGGACTCCGCTGTTTTGCACTGTGCTTTTGTCATCTTGCTGGACAGTGTAAAATGTGTATCCATTAATATCGTATCCTTGCCACGTGTCTATGGCCCAACACGGTCCCATCCCCAACAACTGTACTGTCTCATTTGGGATATCCGTCGACATTGTGACACGATTCTTGAACCATGCGTTGAACCGAGAGTTATGTTCTCTGTTAATCCACGTCTCAGATCGACCCAAGTTCTCTTGCCGGATTATGGCTAAGTGCTCCTCAAAATATGGGCCAACTTCTGCCATGTGTTGGAGCACAGCAAAATGAGCCTGCGCGTAGGAAGCTTGATCGGGCCTAATTATTTTCCTCCCTATTGTGCCTGCACCTGACAACCTTCCTTTGTGACGAGACGCTGGAACTCCTATAGGTTCGGCCTCGGACATGTAATCCACGCAGAACTCAATGACCTCCTCGGTCGTGTATCCTTCAATGATGCTCCCTTCCGGTTTTGGTCTGTTCCGAACGTATACCTTCAGAACTCCCATGTACCTCTCGAACGGGTACATTTCTCTTAGAAAAGCTGGGCCACATAGTTTTGTTTGCTTCACAAGATGAACAGGGAGATGAACCATGATATCAAAGAAAGACAGTGGAAAAAACATCTCCATGTGGCAGAGGGTATTGACAATATCAGTCTGCAACCCATCTAGATCTTCGGGATCTATAACTTTCTGACCGATTGCATTGAAAAAGGCGCACAGACGTTGGATCGTATGACAGACTTTGGGGGGGAAGAATGCCTCTGATAGCAACTAGCAAGATTTGTGTGATTAGCACGTGGCAATCGTGAGACTTCATTCCAACCAGTTTTAGGTCTTCCGACTTGATGTACTTACTAATCCTCACTGAATAGCCCGATGGAACTTTGATATCTTTCAGGCAAGACAACATTGCGATCTTCTCATTCTTCGACAGTGTGTGGCAAGCTGGAGGGAGGTACACTCTACCTGTCTCTGCATCTGTTAAGGGCTGGAGTTCACTACGAATGTTCATTTCCTGTAGATCAAGGCGCGCGTTCAACCCGTCCTTTGTTTTGCCGGGAATATTCAGCAGCAGGCCAACCAAACTCTCACACACATTCTTTTCTACATGCATGAGATCAATGCAATGACGAACCTCAAGATCTTTCCAATAAGGTAATCGCCAAAATATGGACTTTTTCTTCCACATACCCTTGTCCTTTGCCTTACTACGTTTTCTTTTCTTCCCAAACTCGTTGGTTATGTCTTTGACCAAGTTGTGCACCTCATCTCCGGACAAATCCTTAGGAGCCTGCTGAAGTTCTCTCTTACCGTTAAAAATATTCTTCTTCCTTCAAAATGCGTGACGTAGCGGGAGCCACCTCCTATGACTCATATAAACCATCTTTCGTGATTTCTTCAACCATCGGCTACGTGTACGTTCCATACAATCGGAGCAAGCCTTCTTTCCTTTCACGGTTTGCCCAGATAGATTACTGAGGGCGGGATAGTCATTAATGGTGCAGAACAGTAGAACTCGTAGCTTGAAATTCTCCTGACCATATGCATCCCAAGTTTTCACACCTTCTTTCCAGAGCATCTCAAGATCATCCATAACAGGCTCCAAGAACACGTCGATATCATTGCCCGGTTGTTTCGGTCCTTGGATTAGCAAGTACAACATAATATATTTCCTTTTAAATCACAACCATGGCGGTAGGTTAAAGTTTGAAATAAGAACTGGCCAGGTGCTGTGAGTACTACTCGTGTCTCCGAAAGGATTCATACCATCTGTACACAGACATAGCCTCATGTTTCTGGGGTCGGCAGCAAAGTCTTTGTGTTTTTGATCGATGTTTCTCCATTGAATTGAATCCGCTGGGTGTCTTAGCATACCGTCGTTCCTTCTCTCAGTGGCATGCCAACGGACTAACTTCGCCTCCTTGGGGTTTGCAAATATTCTTTTGAAATGATCAATGATAGGTAGATACCACACAACCTTCGCTGGACCACCCCGCTTTGATTTTTTCCCTTCGTTAGGACTTTTCTTTCGCTTGTATCGAGAGGCCTTGCAGACAGGACAAGCATCTAACTCCGCATATTGCTTGTGGTACAATATGCAGTCGTTTGGACAAGCGTGAATTCTACGGACCTCTAACCCCAGGGGACACAAAACCTGCTTTGCTTCGTGTGTCGTCTCGGGCAATGTGTTCCCATCAGGCAGCAAGGACTTCAAAATTCCCAAAAGCTGCGTGAAACTCTTGTCTGTCCATCCACTACTTGCCTTCAGCTTCATTAGGTCCAAGGTAGCTGATAATTTGGTGTGCTTTGCTTTGCATCCGGCGTACAAAGGTGTCTGCGAGTCACTGACCAACCTGCTGAACTTTATGGAATCTCTCTCGTTGTTGGCTGGATCCTCAACGTCACGTAACATGTCTTGCAGCAGATCATGATCAACATCAACCATTTCACTGCATAGTGGAGAAGGTACAAACATGTCATGCTCATCTTCATCTTCCGGATTTTGCACACCAGTACTGTCTACAGCTGCACCACTTCCTGATTCTTGCTCTCCATGCTTGACCCAACATGTGTAGCCCACCATGAATCCTCGTTGTATCAGATGAGCGTGTACGTCCACTCGGCTATCAAACATATTCTCATTCTTGCAATCTGCACATGGATAACACATGTAATCGCTGTATCTTCTTTTCCTATCCTCCTCCGCGGTGTTTACAAAATTTAATACCCCATTTCTATACTCCTGACTATGACGTTTCACAGATTTCGCATACATCCAACTTCGATCCATCGCTGCAGAAATGAAAAAATAATCAGAGAAACATCTTATAAGATAAATACTCTAAATTAATGAGAATTGATGAATTGTCTAAAGTACTGATTACTATTTGTCTAAAGTACCTTTATGAATTTACTGTTTTCTTTTGGAAAAAAATTAAAATTTCGCCCCCTCCAACCTCCCACCAAAATTGTGAATAGTGGGATACTGTTAGACCGGCAGTTGCGACTATTTATAGTGTGCTATAACTATCTGTAACGGTCCAAAAAATATCTTCTCTGTCGGGCATATTAGTTATCTTTATCGGGCCTAAAAAATACCCGTCACAGAGGAGTGCAATCTGTGACGGGCTTTGTTGTTATCTCAAACGGGCCTCAAGCTAGAGCCCGTCACAGATGGTTGTTATCTGTGACGGGCTCCATCTAGGGCCCAATTGAGATAACCTTCAAATCTCAAACGGACCACAACTTGTGGCCCGTCACAGATAACAATAATGTGACGGGCCCCAACTTAGGTCCGTTTGAGATATTTAAGGTTATCTCAATCGGGTCATAGTTTATGCCCGTCATAGATATGTGTCATCCGTGACGGACTTCAGTTCGACGCACATTTAACATGTCTCTCCGACCCTATCTCAATCGGTCTCTTTTTAGACCCGTTTGAGATGTATTCTTTGTGATGGCCCGCAAAAACCAGTTATGTTGCAGCCCGTCACAGATGAGAGGATCTGCACTAGTGTGATCAAAATCTCCCAAATGTATTTCTACAAGCGCGTGTTTTCTTAACCCACCAGTAAAAATAAAAGGGCGGTGTTATAAAAAATGGTTTGTTAGTAGTGTCTATTAAGAGGAAAGCAGAACAGTAATATAATGCTTGGACAATAAGCCATATTATATAGATATATCCCATGGTAGCTTCGCCTCGATCTTCCCACACACACTAGTGAGATTCACCAGAACTATCGAGTTCTCACATGAAAATTTAGTTTACGTAGGAACTGTGGTAGGAATGGGAGGATGAAGGAAGAAATTCTGCACAGCAAGAATCCGGTGCCTAATTCTGCGAAACCAAGTTGTTCGTACTCATCAGAATCCTCGTTTAGCAAGGCCTGCAAGCCACACCGATGTACCTTTTGTCACAACGCGATTCTGGCCCCTGCTGATGAGTGAGGACAGGGTACAGCTGGTCCCAGTTCAAGCATTATTTGATGTTCAAATTAGCCGAAACAGATCCTGGTATGTCCCGACAGAGATGTTCATGAAAATATCACTTTTGATCCTTGCCAACAAAATAAATATTGTGTCACCTTTGTGCATTGCTCCTCCCACAATGGCAAGCTCCCTTGTAGTCGTTTGAAACACCGATCGAGACTAATTGTTTCAAGTTCTTTTACTGTGCACCTCTTACCAACCTAGAGGTAATTAAGAAGGAAAACAATTCAAAAACGTTATCTCAATGAACATGTTTACGTTTCCAATGCACTACCTAACCACGAAATCCAGCAGATTATGGTTTTCATGAAATTCGACATATTTTTTACAAACTTAATTTGGAAACCGAAGTTTGTGTATGAACACTTGAAATTTTGTGAGCAGCGATTGAATTTTGGTCGAGTTATTCTATATTTGGGCCGAAATGCATCAAGTTTTATTACAGAGCATGTAATCCTTTGTGAGTGTGTGCGATGTCACAATCGGTTATAACTTATAGGCAATGGAAGATGAGTAATACACATTTCTTTCTTCTGCATTTAGTGCACTGAGCCAAAAATGTAACGAAATATATGGGAGGACTGATGAATCACTAGATGGAAATATATTGAGTA
Organism: Oryza punctata; assembly: GCA_000573905.2. Classification (NCBI taxonomy): domain Eukaryota; kingdom Viridiplantae; phylum Streptophyta; class Magnoliopsida; order Poales; family Poaceae; genus Oryza; species Oryza punctata. The sequence continues at coordinate 11,936,604 of CM002496.2, read as the reverse complement.
AATTGCATTGGTGGTACACGAACTTGTGAGGTGGGTGTAATCTACTGCATGAACTTGTAAAACACTCATTTTGGTACACAAACTTATTAAGTGCGTGCGAACTACGGCCAAAATGAAACCATGATGATTTAGGTGCTGATTAGGATACTACGTAAATATATATATGAGACGGTTGCCATTTAGATATACATTTGTTAAATAAAAAGATAGAATGAGGCATAATGATTGTCAATGAAGATATGAAAATAGAGCTATGGTACAAGGGATAGAAAGAAATGAAATTCATTATTTCAGTGATGAAGGAAAGTGGAGACCAAGTTTATAAATATCGCATGTGTTATGCATACTCGCTGCATGTGTGTGCACGTGACATCCTAATCAATATTAACTTGGTAAAATTAACCGTACTAAGTCATTTTGTTTCTAGTTCGCACAAATTAGATAGGTCCGTGCACTAAAACAAGTGTTTTACAAGTTTATGTACTAAATCACACCCACCTAACCAATTTATGTACCAATAATATAGTTTACTCAAATATATATTTAATTTGTTGTATTTTAGTGAAGAGTAAAATATAATTTCTTTTTTTTGATGGAATCATTGTGTTAAGAATTTAATGTAGATTGCACAGATACCATGTGTATGTCTTCGATGCCTTGGCACTAACAACTTTTTAACTCATCCTACAAGGAGGAATGATGATAGCTAGTGGGATAACTGTTGGGAGAGGAAATATGCCGAGAAACATTATTTAGTTAATCATCCTATGAAAACAGTAATTTTATTTTCTTGTTCTATGTTTCCTGAGTTCCCGACCATGCATGCCACTTCTTCCACCATTGAGACTCAGACACCAACAGGGGCGGAGCTAGGTCTAAGACAGCCAGAGCTTGAGTCCTACGCTTAGCTCCTTAATTAATGCCAATTTAAATTCTATAAAATCATCATGTAATTTCTGAAAGTTGTGAAGGCTCTATTAGCTCAGCCTTGATGTGTAATTTTTCTGGCTCCGTCACTGGACACCACCCCAAATTTATTTTTGATGCAACCAACCCTACAACCATAGACTACGTACTATTTACATTTTTCTACTAATTGCGATAAGAATGGGAGGATTCGTGAAGGTAAACAGAGCATTTTTCTCGTGGAGCACACTGCTATCGTGAGACACCGTGTAATAAGATGAGCCATCATATGTTTCTAGGTGTCAGCATGCGAATTTTCTGTTTGGATCCAGCGGAACTTAATGTCGTTCAAGCACGAAATAAGATGCAATGTTGCCTCTTCCATTTTTCTGGTGGAATGACATTTTCCGTATGTTGCCTTTATATACCCGGCTTGTAAGATGTAAGTCGTAGCCACTAGCCTTTCCGACGTGGTGTGCACACCACCAGCAACCTAGGCAGGGCTGGTCTACGCATTAACGCATGCACCGATGCACCGACACGATCAGGCAACGCCTGATCAGAATTAGGGTGGTCAGAAGGGCAATACTTTATATGTTTGCAGTCTTAAAGTGAAAATACAGACTCGGTCCAAGATGCAACTAAGTAACTATAGATAGCTTAAACTACAATTTAAATTTTTTTCGTATATGACGCAATTGATTTTTTCCTTAAACCTAATCGACAATGTTTATTTCAATTGTTTAGTTCAGTAAAATGAACATAGTACCACTGGATCTGTCATCAAAAGTACTTTAAGCATAGGCAAGCATATGCCTAGTGTTGTAGCAGGGGACAAACACCACCCTCCTCGTTCAGTCAAAACACTAAGAGAATAAAAATTCCGGGTTCTAGATGCCCAATCAGGAAAGTACCACTCGGATGGGAAAATACCTCTCGAGTGGGAAAATACTTCTCGAATGGGAAAATACCTCTCGAGTAGGGAAATACTATTCGAATAGGAAAATACCTCCCGGACAGGGAAATACCATCTAAGCAGGAAAGTACTGCTCGAGTAGTAAAGTGCCTCCCGAGCAGGTGAATACGATGAAGAGTTGCATGTATTGACTAAAGCTAACGTTTCCCAGTTTATTCAGGTTACCCATGGGCATAGCGGATGAGGTCCGAAGAACCAGCAGGTAGAGAAGAGTGTTGGAATGTCAGAAGTGGAAAAGACAATCTGACCAATGAGCTCGAGGAAAAGATGCTACCCGGGCAAAAGAAGATTCCACAAGCATATTCCACCGGGACCACTCTTAGCCAGCTGGCTGCTAAAAAGACCACAAGGATCTTATGAATGTACCCAAAATACCCTTGAAAATAATGTCTCAACAGGGGCATTGTAGTAACTCCATGAAGACTCGCAAGGGTAAAGATGTAATCTTCATGTAAGATGTAAGCTATATAAAGCCGAATAAAGTCCTGTAGCAAGGGGAGAGACCAATAGAAAAATATTATTCAACAGTGTTGTGCATTTGACATTTGAGCTCATTCTTAGGATAAGTGGGGAATTACATCTTTCCCACTTATCCCCCATACTTGTTCGTAACCCAAGGTCACAACAGTGGCGCCGATCGTGGGGACCGTAAAGTCTCCTTGGAGTGGGCTCAAATAGTCAATGCGACGTTCTCAACGACAGAAGACCGCGCCAGTTCGATATACCGATACCTTCGTGAGCGCGGCGGCAGCACTTGAGAAAGAGGGAATGGAAGTGACTGAACAATCCAGAAGTTGAGGTGAACAGAGTAGGACATGAGGAAAGAGCTGCTGGAACTACAGGAGAAGAAATAAGGAGGACAATTCCGAGTGAAGTAGAACTTGCTGAAATGGTGCAAGCATAAGGGGCTGTTATGATAAGTCAACAACATTATAATGAGTTATAAAGATTACAGGCTTTGCACAACCAGGCTACAGGGGCAGGTGGATCTAATGGTCATAAGGAAACACAAGGGGCTAATAGGGATCAATCACATCAGACTAGGGAGAACGCCCAAGAAGAAGATGCTCAAGAGGATGATGTTCAAACGGGAAATACCTGAACTGGTACATTGACACAGGAAATTCCTCAAACCCAAATTCCTCAGATTCAAATTCCCCGGACTCAAGCCCCTCAAACTCAAAATCCTCAAGTTCAAATTCCTCAAATTCAAATCCCACAAACTCCAGTTCCTCAGACTCAAATTCCTCAAATCCGAGTTCCTTAACCACAACTTCCTCAAAACCAAACCTTCCTAACACAAATCCCGCCAACCCAGCTCCTACCAAACCAAATTCCCCAGTTCCAGGTATCACAAGGGCAGAATACAAATCAACCACCTCAAGTCACTCCTCCACACCAAGCGTTGTACACAACACCTTTCCAGACAATTCAAAACCAACAACCAAATATAGCATTTGACCAGTCCCACCACCAGCAACAAGTGTTTTACCCATATTATTCACAACCAACAGGACAATACCAAAACCCAACAAGCCAATTCCCACAAGCACAACAATCCTATTTCCAACCAACTTGTGCAGTTGACACAAAAAACCCACTTAGTCAAAGCTTGCAAATGGCACCTTGGCCAATAAACTTCAAATTATCAAATATCACAAAATACAAGGGTGACACGGACCCAAATGAGTATCTAAGAGTATATGAAACAGCAGTGGAAGCTGCAAGAGGAAATGATATAATAAAAGCCAAAATACTTCCAACCATGCTAGAAGGAGTGGTGTTGTCATGGTACACGACCATTCCCCCAATGTCGATTTACTCCTGGGAGCACATGAGAGATACTTTCCGAGCTGGATTTATTGGAGCATATGAAGAGCCAAAAGAAGCAGATGACTTATACGCCATGAAACAGTTGCAAGGGGAAACCATAAGAAGTTTCATAGTAAAGTTTTCAAGGATAAAGTGTCAAATCAGGCAGGTAGATGATGAAATGCTTATAGAAGCCGCAAAAAGGGCTTTGTTACCAGGACCCCTTCGTTTCGATCTCACAAGAAACAGACCAAAAACAGCAAAACCTGTTTGAAAGAATGGAAAGTTTCGCAAGAGGAGAAGAAGATGAGTTAAGGGTGCAAGCTGAAGAAGCAGCTTTGCTAGGTAAGAAACAACTCAAGAACAAGCAAGTTTCCCAAGGAGTAGAACAAAAAGTGGAAAATACTGTCAAACCATGGAAAAAGTTCAAGCAAGATCACAAACATGAGCAGAAAAAATAGGTTAACTTCATTGAAGATAATTTGAATGATGGAGAAAGATTTTTCCAGCAAAATGAGAAAGGAAAGAACCAATGGGAAAATTCCAGAAGAGGAAAATACCATTGGGGACAACCCAGACGAGGTTGGGGCCAATGGTGGAATTCCGACAGGGGAAGAGGAAGATGGTGGAACAATGGAAGAAATAAAGGAAGAGAAAATCAGGGCAAATACAGTAAATTCTGTCAGACGCATGGTCCAGGTGGTCATTCCACAGAAGAGTGTTATAGCAAGTTTTGTAAAATACACGGCCCAGGTGGACATTCCACTGAAGAGTGTAGGCACATGAATTATATAATGGAAAAACATGTATCCCAATATGAAAACAAGTATGAAAGAACTCAGGACAAACGAGGACAAAATGCAATAGAATCTCCACAAGTTATGAAAATAGAAGCAATAGAGGAAATGCCGAAAAGAATAATCAATGCGATAACAGGGGGTTCGTCGCTGGGCATTGAATCAAAGAGACAGCGAAAGGCATATGTGAGACAGATAAATCATGTAGGCACAAGCAACCAGTCAAATCCACCAGCTTACTCAAAAACAGTAATCTCTTTCGGACCGGAAGATGCAGAAGGAGTGTACTTTCCCCATCAAGATCCTTTGGTTATTTTGGTAGAAATAGCACAATGCGAAGTGCAAAGAGTGCTAGTCAACGGAGGAAGTTCAGTAGATGTACTCTTCTATGATGCTTTTAAAAAGATGCAAATACCAGAGGATAGGTTAACAAGTGCAGGAGTACCTCTACAAGGTTTTGGAGGACAGCAAGTACATGCTATTGGGAAAATACCGTTGCAAGTAGTGTTTGGAAAAGGTGATATCAAGAGAAAAGAAGAGATAGTGTTTGATGTAGTTGACATGCCTTACCAGTATAATGCTATTCTTGGAAGATCAGCGATCAATGTTTTTGAAGCAGTAATACATCACAACTACATATGTATGAAACTCCCAGGACCGAGAGGGGTGATAACAATCCGGGGTGGTCAATTGACAGCCAGGAAGTTCGAGCTTCAGGGAACTCCAAATGTAAAAGGGGTACATGTTGTTGACCAGAAAAGTGGAGAGTGTTTAAAAATGCAAAAGCTAGTCCCTGAAGGAAAAACAAAGAAAATACAATTAGATGAACATAATCCTGGAAAGTACATCTTATTAGGTGAAAATTTGGAAAAACATGTTGAGGAGGAAATTCTGAAAATAGTAAAAGATAACATGGATATATTTGCTTCGTCACCAGAGGAATTACAAGGGGTAGACAAGAGGTTAATAGAGCATAATTTAGCAGTCAAACCAGAATATAAACCAAAAAAACAAAAGTTGAGGAGAATGTCCACAGACAGACAACAAGTCGCAAAGGTCGAGCTTGAAAAGTTGCTAAAGGCAAAAGTCATAAGAGAGGTTATGCACCCAGAGTGGTTGGCAAACCCGGTGTTAGTGAAAAAGGCAAATGGAAAATGGAGAATGTGTGTTGATTTTACAGATCTCAACAAGGCATGCCCAAAAGATGATTTTCCATTGCCAAGAATAGATCAGCTGGTAGACGCGACGGCTGGATGTGAGTTGATGAGTTTCTTGGACGCATATTTTGGATATCATCAAGTTTTCATGGTGAAAGAAGATGAGGAGAAGACATCGTTTATAACACCATTTGGAACTTACTGCTTTATCAGAATGCCTTTTGGTTTGAAGAATGCAGGAGCAACTTTTGCCAGGTTGATAAGTAAAGTGTTAGCCAAACAGTTGGGCCATAACGTGGAAGCCTATGTAGATGACATAGTAGTGAAGAGCAAACAATCATTTACCCATGGGAAAGATTTGCAAGAAACATTTGAAAATCTAAGGAAATACTCGGTCAAGCTCAACCCAGAAAAATGTGTTTTTGGAGTAAAAGCTGGAAAATTGCTGGGGTTTTTGGTGTCAAAAAGAGGAATGGAGGCAAATCCGGATAAGATTGCAGCAATCCACCAAATGGAACCAACTAAGAACACAAGGGAAATGCAAAGATTAACAGGCCGAATGGCGTCTTTGAGCAGATTTCTGTCAAAGTCGGCAGAAAAGGGTTTGCCCTTTTTCAAAACTTTAAGGGGGGCAAATACATTTGAGTGGACAGCAGAATGCCATCAAGCTTTTGACGATCTGAAGAAGTACCTCCAAAAACATGCCAACATTGGCAAGTCCACGAATAGGCCAACCATTATTAATGTACGTGGCAACAACACGAGTGACAGTAAGTGCAGTGTTGGTGCAAGAGGAGGAGAGTAAACAAGTACCAGTATACTTCGTGTCCGAAGTATTGCAAGGGCCAAAAACAAGATACTTAGAGGTAGAAAAGTTGATTTATGCAATTGTCATGGCTTCAAGGAAGTTGAGACATTACTTCTTGTCACATTATATAACAATCCCATCAGCATACCCAATAGGAGAAGTGTTGACAAACAAGGAAGTAGCAGGGAGAATTGCCAAGTGGGCAATGGAATTGTTACCATTTGATCTCAAATACATCTCAAGGACAGCCATAAAATCACAAGTACTTGCAGATTTTGTTGTAGAATGGACCCATAATGATATAGAGGAAAAAGAAGAGGTCGAGAAACCATGGATAGTATTTTCCGATGGAGCATGTAACGCTATGGGCTCAGGTGCCGTAGCAGTTGTCAAAACACCAATGAAGCAAACGCTAAAGTACTCAACTCAATTAGATTTTCCATCAACAAACAACATTGCAGAATATGAAGGAGTTTTGTTAGCCATGAGAAAGGCAAGGGCACTAGGGGCTCAGCGTCTGATAGTCAAGACCGACTCAAAACTGGTAGCCGGTCACTTCTCCAAGACATTCGGAGCAAAAGAGGAGACAATGGAAAAATACCTAGAAGAAACAAGATTGAGTGAAAAGCATTTTCACGGGATAACGGTGAAGGCCATAACAAGAGAAGAAAATGGAGAAGCGGATGAATTGGTAAAAGCAGCAGCTGTAGGCCAACCACTGGAAAATTCATTTTTCGAGGTGATAACTCAACCAAGATATGAGAAAAGAGAAGTGATGTGTATGCAAAAAGAGGGGGATTGGAGAGAACCAATTCTAAAATACCTAGTTAGTGAATAACTTCCGGAAAAAGAAGAGGATGCAAGAATAATACAGCTAATGTCAAGAAAGTACAAGGTGATAGAAGGACAGCTATATAAAAGTGGAGTCACTGCACCTCTGTTAAAGTGTGTAACAAAAGAAGATGGTATGAGGATAGTGGTAGAGATACATGAGGGAATGTGTGGTGCTCACCAAGCACCAAGATCAGTAGCATCAAAAGTAATAAGGCAAGGGATATATTGGCCAACAATCATTAAGGACACAGAAAAGTACATCAAGACATGTAAGGCATGTCAAAAGTTTGGCCCAAGCTCAAAAGCACCGCCGAAGGAGTTACAGCCAATCCCGCCAGTTTGGCCATTCTACAGATGGGGAATAGACATAGTAGGTCCTTTACCAAGAGCAAAAGGGGATTTGCATTTTTTCATAGTAGCAATTGAGTACTTCTCAAGGTGGATTGAAGCAGAAGCTGTAGCAAGGATCACCTCAGCGGCGGTACAAAAGTTCGTTTGGAAAAACATCATATGCAGATTTGGAATTCCCAAAGAGATAGTATGTGACAACGAAAAACAGTTTGAATCAGGGAAGTTCAAAGATATGTGTGAAGGACTCAATTTACAAATTAATTTTGCTTCGGTAGGCCATCCACAAACAAATGGTGCTGTAGAAAGAGAAAATGGAAAAATCATGGAATCAATAAAAAAGAGGCTGGAAGGATCAGCAAAGGGAAAATGGCCAGAGGATCTGCTATCTGTGCTTTGGGCATTAAGAACGACGGTAGTTCGAGCAACTAGAATGACTCCTTTTAGGATGGTTTATGGAGATGAAGCAATGACACCAAGTGAAGTTGGAGCAGCTTCACCCCGGGTCATATTCGACCAAAAAGATGAAGAAGGAAGGGAAATTACCTTGGAAATACTAGATAAGAGTAGAGGCATTGGACAAGATGGCAATGTATGCGGAAGGAACCAGAAATTACTACAACAAAAAGGCGAAAACAAGGCAAATAGAAGAAGGTGACCTGGTACTGAAGAAGGCTCTTAATGAAGTTTCAGTTGGAAAACTTGAATCAAAATGGGAAGGCCCATTTCTAGTAAAGAAAAAGATGGAAACAGGTGCATACAAGTTGGCATATCTTGATGGGGAGGAGATGAAGCACACATGGAATGGCATTTCCTTGAAGAAGTTTTATGTGTAAAAAAAAATCTCTTGTACTCAGATTGTAAAATACCTACCAGCCTGTAAAGTACCTTTTTCACAATTATCAATTTATATATAAACAGGATGTAGGGTTTTTATCTGTCAAGGAGACCCGAACCTGTATAAAAAACTTGTCTTGGTGTGTTTGCGAATTTACAACTCCATACAGTTCGGAAAGAATACAACTCGATCTCAAAGCATCGAGAATTTACAACTCCGCACAGTTCGGAAAGAATACAACTCGATCTTAAAGCATCGAGAATTTACAACTCCGCACAGTTCGGAAAGAATACAACTCGATCTCAAAGCATCGAGAATTTACAACTCCGCACAATTCGGAGAGAATACAGCTCGATCTCAAAGCATCGAGAATTTACAACTCCGCACAGTTCGGAGAGAATACAACTCGATAGCAAAGCATCGAGGATTTACAACTCCACACGGTTCGGAGAGAATACAACTCGATAGCAAAGCATCGAGGATTTACAACTCCACACGGTTCATAGAAAGAATAGCCTCAAAGCAAAAGGGAGAATGAGCTCGAAATCTACTTTTACCATTTCTAGCTCGAAAACTAGAAAATGAGTGACGAGGTAAATTACATCTCGACCTCGTCACTCCTTTGAAAGGTGAGGAGGATGGCGGTTTTTCGAGTTAATTTTACCTTGGATCGTAAAAATGGGAGAAAAGAGCTCGAAAACTACTTTTACCATTTCTAGCTCGAAAAATACTTTTACCATTTCTAGCTTGAAAACTAGAAAATGAGCGACGAGGTAAATTACATCTCGACCTCGTCACTCCTTTCAAAGGTGAGGAGGACAGGAGTTAATTTTACCTTGGATCGTAAAAATGGGAGAAAAGAGCTCGAAAACTACTTTTACCATTTCTAGCTCGAAAACTAGAAAATGAGCGACGAGGTAAGTTACATCTCGACTTCGTCACTCGTTCGAAAAGTGAGGAGGACGGCGGTTTTTTAAGTTAATTTTACCTCAGCTTGTAACGACGTAAGAGCATGAATTCGAAAATCCTTTTTCCTACCTGATCTCGAATCAATTATAATAATTTCGATTTGCAAGGTTGTATTACCAAAATAGGAAAAAGGGGATACACAAGACAAACATAATTTTTATTGACATTCTCAAGATACAAAGGAATATGCTGAATTTGATCAAGAAGGAGGTACGGCGTTAATAGGAGAAGGAAAATGTACATATGGACCTATCGAGTAACGTCTTCTCCATATTCTAAGTTGTCGTGCTGATGGCCTAAAAGATTGCCAAAAATTGAAACTGTTCAGCGCGTTATCCGAACATCGATTTCTAAACTCAAGGGCGAAATCACGTAAACTGCCATGTTAGTGTGATTTTCGCCATTGTAAAAATTTAAAAGAAAAAATATAAGTATCATCATAATATGCTTCGAGCGCATCATCATCCGAAGTGCTTGCTTCAGAGTAAGGCAACTTCCCGTGAGCTCGAAATGCTATATGCTTCACATTTCGAGTGGGATAGAAATCATCGCGTCGGATCACGCGTTTTCGATTCAACCTAACCTGCATCCCCAACAAACAAACAACACCATAGCCAATGAAAACATGGACATTTAAGGAAAAAATATCGAACATGGCATCCAGAGGTAAACTTAGAATTTACAATAAAGAGTTTGTCCACGAGGGGTTCGAATCAACAAAAGCCAGTATGTACAACGCTCGAGTGAAATGTGTGTGGTCCCCTAGCTTCACACCTGAGGTCTTGGGTCTGCAATTTCAGTGTCACCCCCACGATGGCTGGAAGCAGCTCGAACAGGATGAGAGCTCGAAGCAAGCGAGGCTCGAAGAGAAGCAAGAGTGTCCTCATAACCTCTCTTTTTCCAGTATAGAACTTGAAAAGCCTTGACAGCAGAGCATACGGCTTCACGGTGCTGGGCGGGTTGAGTCTCGTCGCTTATCAGAGCGGGAATTGAAGTTTTCAAACTCGAAAAGTGGTTGCACCCGCTCGAAAGCAAACATGCAGACAAAGTCTCGGAGGCAATTTTCGAGCAACGAGATGCAAAGGGGACAATCCCGCTCGCTAAACCACCCGAAGACTCTTCCGCCCAAGCAGCAAGTTCAGCTAAACTGCTTTCTTCAGCTGGCAAACTGACGTTAGCACCAAGATTGTGCAACGTATCCTGGATTGTTTTGCAGCTCTCGAAAAGTTGGTGACGGCTGTTTTCGAGTTCCTCTGACAGTAAAATACATTTCTCGTCTTGTTGTTTGCGAGTTCGCTCGAGCTGTTCAATCGACCCCTCCAGAAGAACGACCTGATTTTTCAACTTATCCTCTGACTCTACCCTTTGGCGAGAAACTTCTTGGTGGTCAAGAACGGATCGCTCGAGAGTTTTCTACCGGGCAAGCAATTTCCTGTTCTCTTCGAGCAAACTCCTTTTCTCACCACTTAATTTCCGAACAAGATCGGCAGCGGCTTTCTTCTCATTCGAAACACGATCGAGTTCATGGCGAAGGAATTCCCTGTCATCTTCGAGTTTGGAGATACGAGCAAGGGATTTTTTCCTCCGGTTGCAGATAGCTTGAAGGGCTTTGGTGGCAACACCGCGCTGAAGCCGAGCAACACTCGCAGTCTGTAATATAAAACTAGATTAGAACAGAATAATACAAGTGTTCGAAAAAGCATTAGCTCGAGATAGCAAAAATTCGAAAACAATCGATAGCTCGAAGAAAAGTTAACTAAAAAAAGGTAGAAATACCTTCGCAGCGGATGCATCCAAAGCAGCCCAAGAGGAAATCAAGTCGTTTTCTTCAACAAACTCTTTCTCCAATTCAGGGGGAATTAGAACTTTCCCGAGTTCGTCGCCAAGCTGTGCAAGGGGGTTGCGATATTTTAAGTCATCTAAGCATAAGCTTGCATCACGATGGCTACTTTCCCCTGAATCGTGGAAAGTAGGTAAACCCATCAGCCAGCACCCATTCTTAGCACAGCGCTCGCTAAAACCCCCAAGAATATCTTGAATAAGTTGCGGAGAGGGGGTCGAGATAAAAGGAGGGGAATGGATCTCGCTGTTTTTTCCACCGTCTCCAGCTCGAGTTGCTTTAGCAAGGACGTTTTCCTTGGCTTCAACGGGTTGGGGCACTTCAACTGGTGATCGAGTGGTTGCAGCCTCCAAGTCTTGCGCAACTTGATTTGGGCTATTCGAGCCAATCGGCTTCGAAGCATCAATCTCAACAATTTTTTCCGCAGCAGTGGCTGCAGAGGCAAGAACATCTAGGGCAGCAACGATCTGGATTTCGCTCTCGTCCAGGTCATCATCGCTGTCAATGGCAATTTGAACGCGCTTCGAACTGGGTGCTGGAGGAGAACTGGTAGAGATGTCTTTTCTTTTGATACCAGCAGTAGAAATTGGAAGGGGACAGTCTGGGCAGGTTGAGAAGGAGACGACTCGTCAGAACTATCACTCGAGCTACCACTTGAGTCACTGTCAGAGCTCGAGTCATCTTCTTCGTTCACGCCCTCGATGTTGACGTCATCTTCATCGGATGAGGCCTCCTTGGTTTTCCCTTTCTTTTTCCTCCCCAGTTCAGGAACTTGCTCGGGATGAACTCGAGCAGGAATGTCAATACCCAGGGCAGTAAACACTCGGTTTTGTCTTTTCCCTTTTTGCAGCGTTACATACTTCAAATATTCATCCCTCGTGAAAGGCCCAGGGAATTTCCGACAAGGCCTGACAATGTCATCTAGAATGACCACTGCAAGAAAAGGAAACAAATCATGTTAGACGCACAAAAGACGGAAATACCATTAAAAAGAGAGAATACAGATAAGGGAAAACACAAAACTTACAATCGGAGTTAACAGCAAAGGGAGGAAGCTTGGAAGTAGAATTCCCTGGTAGAACACCGAAACTGAGAGCCCAGCCAGCGGAAAGGGGGCGAACGCCAAGGCAAATGAACTCCTCAACAAGGTCTCGAACACTGAAGTTCGAAATAAGTTCTTCGATTCGAGTTTGGATAGAGGAAAAGTCAGATGAAAGGGATACTGATGGTTCAGAGGCGATCTTGGGAGTCTTGCAGGAGAAGACAAAGGGGCGGTCTTTCTCGCAGGCGAGATCAGAAGGGATTTGGAGGTAAAACCACTTCGATTGCCAACGGTTGCCCCATTTGGTGCAAATAGCAGAGACAATTGGCCAAGGGCAACCGCGGTTCGAATGGGGGGAGAAGTTAATGCAACCAAACCTAGAATTTTGCTTGGTATAGTACCTAGTGGTATGAAAGTACGCAAAATCTTGAGCGCGGGGAACTCCTCCACAGCTTCGAATCATCCACTTGAAAACTCCCAAGCGAACAATAGCGTTGGGGGTAAGTTGAGGGAACTCGAGCCCGTACAACTTGAGAACATCAACAAAGAATGGGTTACATGGAAACTGGAAGCCGGCATCAAAAAAATCTTCGAAAACAAGGGTGTAGCCAGGCCTTGGGGAGGGATTCGATTCACCAACCGGGCGAATCACGACATTTCGGTCGGGAACAAAACCATCGAAGACAAGGCGATTGAGATCCCTTTCCTTAATAGTTGAAGGGCCTAAACCAGAAGAGGTTTTTTCCGTTTTCTTAGAAATTTTCAACTTCATCTTGCCAGCGGACTTTTTCAAGTCTTTCCCGATGATCAAGAAAACACGAATAAGGGGAGTGTGGAGATGGAAAAGAGTAAAACAGGGGAAATTCGAGTAGGAAATCGACAAGGATGGAAAAGACGGCTCGAGCAAGAGTTAGAAATTTTTCGAGTTGATCAGGCAAGAAACGAGAGCAGGAGCGTGGCCCTCTGAAAGCGACCGCTCACCGCTTATATAGCATGAGTGGCGGGGGTAGCCAGGGGGGCATGGGCGCAGTTGCCGAAGAGTCGCGCCTGCTACGACAACTAATGCCGGGTAGACACGTGGCATCAAAAAAAATGATAATAATAAAAAAATAAATAAAAAATAAATAAAAATAAAAAAAATAATAAATAATAAAAATAAAAAATAGAATAATTTTGGTTAAATTAAGTCAAAATTAACGACGTGTTTTGATCGAACAGGAGGACGGCGGTTTTTTCCCCTACTTTTCGAGTCGAACATGGTTTCGGCCGAAAACACATGTTGCCCTTACCCGTGAGGGGCTTGTTGTAGCAGGGGACAAACACCACCCTCCTCGTTCAGTCAAAACACTAAGAGAATGGAAATTGCGGGTTCTAGATGCCCAATCAGGAAAGTACCACTTGAATGGGAAAATACCTCTCGAGTGGGAAAATACTTCTCGAATGGGAAAATACCTCTCGAGTAGGGAAATACTACTCGAATAGGAAGATACCTCCCGGACAGGAAAATACCATCTGAGCAGGAAAGTACTGCTCGAGTAGTAAAGTGCCTCCCGAGCAGGTGAATACGATGAAGAGTTGCATGTATTGACTAAAGCTAACGTTTCCCAGTTTATTCAGGTTACCCATGGGCATAGCGGATGAGGTTCAAAGAACCAGCAGGCAGAGAAGAGTGTTGGAATGTCAGAAGTGGAAAAGACAATCTGACCAATGAGCTCGAGGAAAAGATACTACTCGGGCAAAAGAAGATTCCACAAGTATATTCCACCGGGACCACTCTTAGCCAGCTGGCTGCCAAAAAGACCACAAGGACCTTATGAATGTACCCAAAATACCCCTGAAGATACTGTCTCAACAGGGGCATTGTAGTAACTCCATGAAGACTCGCAAGGGTAAAGATGTAATCTCTCATGTAAGATGTAAGCTATACAAAGCCGAATAAAGTCCTGTAGCAAGGGGAGAGACCAATAGAAAAATATTATTCAACAGTGTTGTGCATTTGACATTTGAGCTAATTCTTAGGATAAGTGGGGAATTAAATCTTTCCAACTTATCCCCTAAACTTGTTCGTGACCTAAGGTCACAACACCTAGTATGTTTCTCTGTTTGTACAAATATTTCTACCCGAGATGAATAGTTAAACGACTTTAAAAAACAGGTGATTGGACATAACCGTCCGTAGAAACAACTCATCACTATAACGGACTGGCATGTAGTGTTGTTACCCCAAATGGTCAGAGGTTATCCTCAATATCACCAGCTTAGTCTTACTTTGGACATGGATCTTCTGACTTGAGTTGCAAAGTTAAGACCGTGCAGTTCACTTCATATCACCCGGCCATTGCATCCAACGCCAGTCCTGCATCTTTCGTCCTTAATTAGCTTCTGAACCGTGCAAGCGGCCCAACGTAGCATCATGCGTCCGGCACAGGAAAGAATAGATCGATATGTGCAGCGGTGGCCAGCTTGAGGAGGGAAAAAAGCAGCAGGTGCTTAGTCTTGGCGCCAGAGTTGATCAAACACTCTAGTCCTGGTCCTTCCCTTATAAGTTCTAAAAGAAAGCAAAGCTGATGCATGGAGCGCCCACTAGTCACTAGATGCATGCGCGCAACAAGGAAAGCACGAAACGACCAAATGAAGATCTAATTCCTATGAAGCATCAATTTTTTTATAGAGTGTATATGTGTTTTGGCTTGTGCATCTTAGTTATATTGAGGTCGGGATTGTCCTTAGTACAGCTATATCAATAATGCTTCCATTATCTTGAAAAACACGCATTATTTTATTGTCTGATTGGTTCAACGGTCATCTGGCGAATATGAAACGAACTGCATGGTGTAACTTTGTAGCCGAAGTTAGGAAATATGTATAGTGCATCTTGCTTCAACATCGAACCCTTAGATGCCCTTTGCCACATCAACATGTTGGCTCAATGATAGATCTAAATAATTTTTATAGCTTAGGCAAACTCTGCTACAACCAACTACCAGACCAGACCAGTACGGCTTAAATACTATTGAAGTACATGCTTACATTTTGTCATGTGCCAGTGAGCCCAGGCGAGTGACAAGACCACTGGCTCTGCCACTGTGTTGGGTCCTTGTTGGCAGAGGTCTTAGCCACGATGGATACAAAAGGATTATCTTGGAATTTGTTTTGCTCTTTGGTGGCCCTTTGTGTATACAAAAGGATTATCTTGGAATTTGTTTTGCTCTTTGTTCCACTTAAAAAAAATATATTATGTACTGTTACCTTTTTCGCTCCTTAGTTTAGTTACTTCAAATGCCTACACTGACATGTCAACATTGTATCAACGACCTATCATAGGTCAGAATAATGTAAGCGTGACTAGTTCACCATATCATATAAGCAATTTGCAATGCATTTTCGTTTGTCTTCGATGCTCTCTCCAGTTAAATTTTATATTTGAAGGCACTCTTGCATTGATTCTATTAGTAGAAGTTTGGATAAGTAGAAAAATGATGGTATAGAAATGGAAAGGGTAAAATACAGTTAAACTGAGACGGTAGGCCCAACATATCTTCGATCCAAACTATGTATTTTTCACTAGATTTTAGACAGACACATTGGGATCGGGAGGAGTTAGGAAAACATTTTTTCCAAGTCCGAGGTCATCTACCTGCAGTCTTCCACTCTATAGCTGTTACAAGTCGAAACAAAGCTGATCGACCATGAGAGTGAGTGCAATAATATGATATATAGCTGCTGGCGACCAATAGACGACAACAACAACAACACTGCGATATTGTACCTTTGGGTTTCCTCTACTGTTTGGTTAATAATGCACATTTGAGAATTTGCGGTTTATAGATATTTAACAAATTCAAATGTCTGCATTGATTGTTTTTGGATGCAAGGGAAGAGAAATAGTATGAAGAACATTAGGTGATAATAAGCAACATCATGAAAGAAGTGATTACTTGACTTTGAGAGTTTAGAGGAACTATACTTATCTTTTGAAAGAGCAGCCACCTCACTGTATTTTTAGGAATTCAATTTTTTTTCCTACCGACAACAGATAACACGACAAATAATTGGATAAACATCGATAATATTTTTCAAGCTAAGTAATGTCACTCCCCTAGTAAAATTTTAACATACCAGCCAAGAGCCCGTGTGCTGCAACGTAGAACAATTGAGTTTCTAGCTTATTAAGTTAATTAAGCGCATATTTAGTTAAGTTGTAGTTTTATGATTTTCCTTATCGAATAAGTAGATGGTTTTGAAATTGGGGAGGGTCATGAAACAGGAGGGGACTCATTGAAGGGTGATGTAATAGTAGATATTGTGGGTCCCAAATATCAGTGTTAGGGGTGGTTTGGCTGACTCGGACATCACCACTATTTTAAGATATAGATATTAGTTTCTATATAGATATCCTCAGTCCCTCGTAGTCACTGTCTGTCTCCACCAGGGTTGTTTACCAGAAATTGAGGTTGAAAAGGAAAAGATGCATGTTAAATGAGGGATGACAGGGTGATTGAATGTGTGATTATGTGAAAATTAAATCAGAAGTGGTTAGTGGAAACAACATTATATAGTTCCTTATATATGTGAACAAATTTCAAATTCTATAATCTATTATTTTGTAAGATGGATGCACTCAATGGCATTTGTTAGAGTATTTAGATGGAGTATATTTATTAGCACTAGTAGAGTAGAATTAACCTGTAAAACCAGTGGTTTCTTGGTCACGACCAGCTAAAATCCATTAAAGAGCATTTCCAAGTGGTAGGGATTATAAAATTTTCATGAGGCTGATCTTGAGCTATCATCCATGCACAAATACCTATTATAAGATCGAGGAGGACAAAAAAAATGACATTACCAACGTGGTTTTTAGTAATGCATGATTATTTCCCTAATTTATACGTAGAGTCTCCCTTTGACAGTTTTTGTAAGTGTACTGCCCTATTTGAGTAACAAGACTCCTGGTTTATTAATTGTTGAAATTTTTTTCCAATTTATATTAATATAAGCCAGGGATTCTGCCGTCTCATAAAAATATAGCCCGGGCTAGGGCTCTACTTCCCAATTGAAATTCATTAAGCACCCGGTGGCCGGCCTCTCGATCAACAAGTTGGATCCAGCTTGAAAATTCAGTTTATATACAAGTATTGTGATAGGAATGGGAGGATTTAGGAAGAAAATAAGCACAGGAAAAGTGTGGATTGCCGTCTCCCACGAGTCCTCGACAGTACATGTTCTTGTCATCAATCCTTCTTCCTTGCCAGTGGGCGGGGCTAGCACTGCATGTGATCTATCGGCTCATGTGAGCCGGGTAACTGGCCAATTTGCAATGAAGTAATGAACGGCAAACAGTCGTGAAGAACAGGACAAACTGGAGGAGGTATGACGTCGAGCATGCACAAGGCCAGAACAGCGCATGAATTAAAATTAAGAGAGGGAGAACCACAAGTTATGCAGTATGAGAATGCTTTGCATGTGGCTACCTGTAAGCTTTACGAAAATATAGAAACATCTAAAATATCAAATTAGTTTCATTGATATATTTTGGTAATTTGTTTGTTTTATGATGAAAACAATACTATATTTTTCTATAAACTAGTATTATAATATGAGGAGGCAGTAGCTAGGGAGTCATATATAAACCTAACATATATAGCGTATATTCTGAATAAGCAACATATATGCCATTTTGACATCAAGGTGGTCTATGCATACAAATTAGAATTAATATTGGAGATGCTAGTTTCTTCATTTGTTGCATCTTGAAAATTCCGATTAGCCATATACAGAGCTAAAATCGTGATACCATTATAATTGAATACTATTTCATCCTTTGTAGACTTACTACCTATATAAGAGCACTAGCAGTAGGAGTGTCAACAATGTTGCCTGAAACTCGATCGAACACCTTCTGGATTAGGGCAATATTTCACAATTTAATTTAATGAATCCTCCACTTATTTGATGGGATGGTTAGCAAATCCGATACCAAATCGGAAGAACAACGATAGCAGGATGAACTCAAAACCAATGGGACTACCTAGTAAACGTTCGACACTTTTCTTTACCAAAACATTCGGTTTTTTTAGCCACATGATCCAACATCAACGGTGACTATTAAGTGACTAACGGACCCACAACAAAATACAATACAACAAAGGATGACGTGTCCGCAAAATCTAGGAGAAAAATAATTAGTTACAGTGAATTACAGTCTCGTTACACTGGAGTTACAGAGTTGCAACTATCATGTAACTGCATGTAATTAGTGTAAATTTACTTTGAATCTTCAAATTAGTTGTAGCTCAATGGCAAGGAAGTCATGCAGGTGACGTGGAAGTTGAGGGATCCATTCCCTATGTTCGCATGCTTTTGCTGCTATTTCGTCTCTCATCCCTAAGCACGAATCTTGATGTTAATTCAATGACCCAGAAATCGACAGTTTTTTTCAAAGGAATCTGTCACAAGTTATTTACTAATTCCGAAACCAATTTGGGCTAACCTTGTGTATTTCTAAGAATAGAAGGCAACTCCTGTTTATACATGCATTCTAAGAATAGAATCCTATGCACACTAAGTCCATGATCCGGGTCGTCCGGACTCCCGCACGTTCCCCTTCGACGCAATCCGGCCTAGCGGACTGCCATCCATCGTGCCAATTATTCTGCAACAACCTGCCAACCCTTCGACCAGGCCTTCATGCACATCTTCCTAGAACCTCGTGAGACTGTTGCTTCAATTGTTTACCACCTACCAATTCACGGAGCGCAAGGGGTCACGCCGGGGGCTAATGCCAACAAGCTCCCCCTTAGACCCCGCGTGGCACAAGATCTGGAAAACTTAGAAGATGCCTCCGCATTGTCAGCTTTGCTGCCAGCAACCCTATTGTCAATGCGTCCGCCCGCTGCTCTTTAGTCTGGACGAACTTGATCACAATCTGGCTCCCCTCGACACATCACGAAAGAAGTGATAGAGAGTGTCGATATGCTTGCTTCTCTTGTGGAACACATGATTCTTCATAAGTGCAATTGCTGATTTGTTGTTGACAAACAGCATTACTGCCTTTGCCTCTTCTCCGATCACATCGCCCAACAGGACCCTGAGCTGAGCCAGAGCAAGCAATATGCCACCGTGGTGGCTGCCATGACCTCGGCCTCGCACGATGATAGCATCACTGTCTTCTACTTTTGTGAACTCCACACGACTAACCCGTTGTTGACGTAGAATGCCATGCCACCGGTGCTCCGACAGTCATCTACATCACCGGCAAGGTTGTTGTCTGTGTACCGAGTGATCTTAACCGTGCCACAGCCCGGGGCATATACGAGTCTACAATTGATCGTCCCCTTCAAATACCTAAGAATTTGCTTCACCGCCTTGAAGTGTATCATGGTAGGCCGCTCCATGAACCTGCTCACAACGTCAACGGCGTAGGACAAGTCTGGCCTTGCGTGCAACACGTACTAAGACAACCAATGACGCACCAGTACTTCGTTGAATCGATTAGGTGTCCTTTTGCATCCTTGTGGATCTGCGTCTTAGGACCACTGGAGATGAGTTTCAATTGCACTCCATCATCCCGAAATGGGACAACATCTTCTCGGCGGAGCCTGTCTGCTTGATTGTGCAACTATTTTCGCCTTGCGCCACCTCAATCCCCAGGTAGTAGGTATCTCAAACTCCCCCATCATCTACTGCTTGAATGCTGCCAGCTCCTTCGGGTTCTCACCGGTCACAATCAAGTCATTATCGTAGACACTGATGATGATGTTGTCACACTGTTCTCCTATTGTGTACACAGCTTGTTCCTTCACGCACCCTGCAAAGCTAAATTGCTTCAAGCCTTTGTCCAAACACATATTCTAGGCTCGCGGAGCCCATAGAGCCCCTTGCTCTGCCCTTTCCCTTCTTGAAGAAGTGTTGACAAAAATCCGTGCTCGGCTGATGGTACCAAATCTGTGTTGCTGCGAACAAAGTCGATAAACACAATGGCCTGGGAGTTTCGCTTAGCTCAAGTACAGGTACAAAATATTGATGAGATGCGGGCATGCCAATCAGTTTGATCCTGCAACTGTTAAGATAGATAAATATGTGAAACACCAAAGAGCCGATCGGCTGACCAACCGATAGAGTGATTCCAGCCGATATTGATAGGGTTCTGAACTATCGGCTATATATATCCAATATAGATCTTGATACTTGAGTAAGCAAAGAAAATTGGCTGATGATAATATAATAAAAACAATAATATAATTAAATAGAAACCAATCAGCTAATAATGATACGATAGAATGAGTGTTGATCTGACGGTTAAAGCATACATCGACTGGAGGTCCGATGTCATAATATCCAAACGATTAGATAATCGACTTGGATTAACTAAGATATATGATAAATAGGTAGGGAAGAATA
The DNA here is from genome assembly GCA_000573905.2 of Oryza punctata. Taxonomy (NCBI): domain Eukaryota; kingdom Viridiplantae; phylum Streptophyta; class Magnoliopsida; order Poales; family Poaceae; genus Oryza; species Oryza punctata. Next base: position 11,915,877 of record CM002496.2, on the reverse strand, counting down.
TCAACCGAACCAGAGCAATCCAAGAGGTCGAAACGATGCAGCCTTGAACAACACTAATATAGCCGATACAACTGCCAGGGCCGGCGGAACATAGGACTTACCCCTTCGTCGGAGATCGAAAGCTGATGCAGCCCCACATCAGATGCCAAGTTCCGCCGGTGATAAATAAAAACCTCGGAAAAGAGGGTAGCGATGCACCGAAAGTAGTTGTATTGATCGAGAGATAGATTGCAATGAACCCGGGGTGTACATATTCATACTCATGGGTAGATAGTAATCCATATCGGACACGACACATATTTCCTAAAGATAAAAGGAAAGATACAAGTCCTGATCGGACACTAGATTAACATTTCCTAAAGATAAAAGGAAAACTACTAAACCCTGCCTAATTAATACATAGATTTAAACTACCATGCCGTGATCTTCATGATTCCTTATTGAACTTGATCTTTTCTAGATAAATTTCTATTGGTTGATCGATCTCTTTCCTTGACCGAATCCACTAAGAATCTTACCAAATTTTGGCACTAACAAGAAGCCCTCCGGCTGCACCTTGTACACCTTCACCTCGAGGTCGATGTTGAGGAAGACCGGCTTGATGTCGAGGTGATGTACCTGCGACTGTATCTGCCGCGAGAGCAAGCACGACGCGCACGGTGTCAAGCCTGGCCACCGGCATCAACACTTTGTTGAAGTCCACTCTTTTGCGCTCTACTGCTTGCTTGATCACCTCGTCGGCTGTGTTCTTCTCCAGCTTGAACACCCACTTGATCCCGACTGCTCTATGGCCAGCTGGCAACGTGGTGAGCGACCACGTTACGTTCTGCTCGAGGGTTCTGCGACAACATCGAACTGTTAGATGCTTCAACATCTTAGAACTTGTTTCGCTCTTGGTTCCATTGTGTAAATTATGTACTGTTATCAACTAAAGGAAAGTACTGTTACCTTCATATTACTCATAGATTTAGTTAGTTCAGATGCCAATACTAACATGAAGATTGTATCAGCGGCCCATCATAGACCATGACAAAGTAAGAGACATTGCAAGACCAGCTCATCAATTTAACTCGGTCACCATTTATATAAGAAATTTGTGATGCATATTCATTTGTGTTAGATGCGCTTTCCATTTAAGTTTTATATTTGAAGGCACTCTTGGTTTGGATAAGTAGAAAATATGATGATAGAAAAAATAAATGGTAAAACATTATTAAACAGAGACACCAACCAGAGCATATCTTGCTAAAAACTATGTATTCTTCTCTTACAAAATTTAGATAGAAACACAATGGGAATGAGAGGATTTAGGAAAATAATGTATCCAAGACAGATGTGATCCACTTGGAATCTTGGACTACAATGCTGTTACAACTTAGGATAATGCTGGTGGTTCCACCCGGAGAGCAAACACAATATATGATTCCTGCTAGGGAATAATAGACAACGACAGTGACAATGAGATATTGTCTTTGGGTTTTCACTATTTTTTGAGTGAATAATGCACATTTCAGAATTTGTGGTTTGCAGATAACAATTTGAATGTGTGCAAAGATTCTAGTTGGATGTGAGGGAAGAGAAATAGTATAAAGAATATTAGGTTATAAATAACATCATGAAAGAAGTGATTAGTAGAGCATGATAGTTGCAAGGAACAGTTCTTGTCCTGCAAGAGAAGCCACCTCATTATCAGTTTACAAGCGGAGAAAGTTACAAGCGGAGGAGTCCAAGCGATGAACTGGTTCAGCACGATGCTAGGGCAGACACAGAGAGGGGGAAAGGAGAGTAGCGGTGGCGGAAGTGGTGTCGCCGACCTGGAAGTGGAGCTGTCACCGAAGAGAGGGATGGCAAGAAGGAACGAAGAGTTCGATGGACATGCTAATCACAGTAGAGGTTACAGGGGTGCAGCGAGAGGACAGGAGGAAGTTCAACGCTTTAGAGACGTGGCAAAATAAAATGCGAAGATCTGAGACAATTCCTAAGAGGATGGGCTAAGACCACTAGTGGTTCGTACAAGAAAGAAAAAGCCTGGTTGATTGCAAAAACTGTTGAGCTAGACAAAAAGGCAGAAGTTGAATTTCTTTCAGAACAGGAGTTAGACTTCAGGATCATTTCTGAAGGATAGATTAGCAAGTCTGCTAAGAGAAGAGGAAATCAAATGGTATCAGAGAGCAAAAACAAAAAACATTTTGGAAGGCGATTCTAATACCAAGTATTATCACTTGATCGCCAATGGGAAGCATAGGAAAAAAATTTCCAGCTTGAGCAAGATGAGGGGTTAGTATGGGGTGAAATGCATCTTAGGAATTATATCTCCAATTACAATACGAAACTGTTTGGCTCTCCCAAAGCGAATAGTTTTTCTTTGCATGAGAACCAAAATGCTGATATAGTCCAGGTCATGGGGTCAGAAAATGAGTTGTTATCAAGAAACTTTACAGAAGAAGAAGTAAACCAAGCCATTTTTCATATGGAACATAATAAAGCTCCGGAGCCAGATGGCTTCCTGACGGAGCTCGATATGGTTTTCTGTGAGGTGATCAAAAGGGACCTAATGGCCCTCTTTGGGGACTTCCGTAATGGAAGGTTACCCTTGCACAGTTTGAATTTTGGTATTATTACCTTACTTTCAAAGCTCAAGGATGCAAACCGAATACAACAATATAGACCTATTTGCCTTTTAAATGTCAGCTTCAAGATTTTTACAAAGGTAATGAATAATCGAGTAGCTCCTGTAGCTCATAAGGTCGTTAAACCCCCTCGCAAACTGCTTTCATTCAAGGAAGAAACATAATGCAAGGTTTAGTAGTTCTTCACGAGACAATTCATGAGATGCATGGGAAAAAGAAGATTGGGGTAATTCTGAAGTTAGACTATGAAAAGGCCTACGACAAGGTCGATTGGAATTTTCTTCAACAAACACTGAGAATGAAAGGCTTCTCACCTTTGTGGTGTAAGTGGATAGACATGATTGTGAGAGGGGGTAGTGTGGCAGTCAAGGTGAATGTAAACGTTGGGAATTTCTTCCAAACAAAAAAGGGTTTCAGGCAAGCTGATCCCCTTTCACCTATTCTCTTCAATCTAGTGGCATATATGCTAGCGGTGCTTATTCAAAGAGCTAAAGAGCAAGGTGAAATTCAGGGAGTGGTACCACACCTAATAGATGATGGTCTTTCTATCTTGCAATATGCAGATGATACGATCCTTTTCATAAAGGATAATATTGAAGAAGCCAAGTATCTCAAAATGGTGTTGGGTGCTTTCGAGAAGCTTTCAAGCCTAAAGATTAACTTTCATAAGAGTGAACTGTTTTGTTATGGAAGTGCAAAGGAAAAAGAAAAAGTTTATGTGGGAGCTTATCCTTTTAAGTACTTAGGGATCCCTATGCATCATAGAAAGTTGTCAAATAAAGGTTGGAGGGCGATAGAGGACAGATTTCAAAAACGTTTGAGCAGTTAGAAAGGAAATTTTCTCTCGGTAGGGAGGAGACTGGTTCTAATTAACTCGGTTTTTAGTAGCTTGGCAATGTTCATGTTTTGTCGTTTTTCAAGGTACCTAAGGTTATCCTAAAAAAGCTAGACTGTTACCGATCTAGATTTTTCTAGCAATGTGATAAGCATAAGAGAAAATATAGGCTTACCAAATGGAGCATTCTGTGTAAACCTAAGGAATGTGGAGGTTTGGGGATTCAGAACTTAAGAGATACAAAAGAAATGTTTGTCAAGAAAATGGCTATATAAATTGTTTAACGAGGATGGTACGTGGCAGAATCTTCTCGGGAAAAAGTACATAGAAATAGGTATGATTACTCCAGTAGAAAAGCGGCCGGAGGACACTCATTTCTGGGCTGGGCTCATGGCTGTTAAAGAGGATTTCTTGCAGTTAGGATCACTGGCGGTTAGAAATGGAGAACAACTGAGGTTTTGGGAGGATTGTTGGGTAGGAGATATTTCCTTTGATAAGTTGTACCTATCACTTTTCTTGTTAAGAAGAAGCAAAAATGTGAGTGTGAGTGAAGTGCTTGGCAATATTCCCCTAAAAGTATCGTTTCTGAGGGTTTGGTTGAAGATAATCTACATGCATGGCACAATCTGGTGGTCAAGGTGGCTTTGGTAAATCTATCCAATGGCCCAGATTTTTTTCAAGTGGAAGGCCAGTGGGAATGGAGTCTTCTCGGTAGGCTCTATGTACAAAGCTCTAATGTATAGGAATGTGATACCAAGTAAATCACTAATCTGGAAGCTCAAAATTCTGCTTAAGATTATGATTTTCCTATGGTATATAAAAAAGGAGTTATTTTAACAAAGGACAATTTGGCCAAAACGAGATGGAAAGGAAGCACTAAGTGTTCCTTTTGCAATGGTGAAGAATCAATCCAACATCTCTTTTTTGATTGTCAGGTTACTTGTTTTATGTGGAATACTTATGATACTCGGTATCCAAGTGCCATCCTCTGTTGCTAATATTTTGGGTGGTTGGTCGAGGGGCTTAGTACAAGTTTAGGGACCAACTTTTTGTTGGAGTGTCGACAATGTGTTAGGCAGTATGGCTTGTTAGGAATGATGTAGTCTTTAATGGCTCGAGACCTAACTCCTTTATGCAGGTTATCTTCAGGGGGACGCATTGGGCTCGCCAGTAGTCTTTGCTTCTTATGGAGGATGATTGTGAGGCAGTGAGGATTGGTTGCAATAAACTGGAAAGAATTTTAATGGAGCTCTTCTCCAAATTTGGGTCGAATGGGAGAGGAAGGCTACAAGTTTAGTTCCGTGGCTCAGAATGAGGTTATTTGGTTTTCTCGTCACCCTCTGGTGGCTTTTGCTTTTCTGGACTTTCTTTTGTAAGCCTAAGTGGTTGTCGTTGTTTGCCTGTGGCAGTGTACATCCCTTGGGATGTAAAGGCCGGTTTTATTTAAATCCATTATCTAAAAAAACAGATAGTGTTGAGGAAACAATTTACCCCGGAGAACAGGGGGTGCAGAGCCCGCCCCTCGGGTTTGAAGATCCGATCATGGGGTTGGCTGTGAATGGTGAAGATGCTATGTGCAGGGGATCGAACTAGTAAATTGAAAAAAAGACACAAATAATTATACATGTTCAAGCCACCCGAAGGTGTAATACACTACTCATGTTCTTGGTTGCTTTTTATCTGGATCCAACAGAATACAAGCTCTCTTTCTCGAGTAAGACAAACTTCAAAGATTCAACCTCTTCTAAGTTGTAGTCCCCTTCCTTTTATATTTCAAGGAGGGGCTCACAAAACCATATAACAACTACTTGGAAACTTGTTGCTTGTATTGTCTTCTCGTTGCCAGTTGGTTCCCTTGAACGCGTCCCATGAAATCTACCAAAATCCTTCTGTTAGATTTCCCCCGGGCTCCCCGAGCATAGTCCTGTGCTGGTCGCCACCACGTGCCATGTTGTTGACGTAAAAACACGACGGCCTCGAAGATCTGCTTAGATTTAGTGCAGGTCCAAAATAATGATAAGATACGAGCGTGCCAGTCAGTTTGATCATGCAACTGACAAGATATGTAAACTGCAGATAAAAGAGCCGATCGGCTGACAAGACGATGTAGTCATTCTAGCCGATGCCTATACGAGCTGATATCTAGTATAGATTTTTATACTTGAGAAAATTATGACAGAAAGATAATCGGCTGATGATAATGTAATAAAACAATAATATAATCGAGTAGAAACCAATCGGCTAGTAATGATAGATTAAATAAGCACTGATCCAAAGTTTAAAGCATTCATCGGCTGGAGGTCCGATGTCGTTAAATCTACACGATTAGATAAATAGTGAATCCTTTGCTGATGTAAGTAACCAGTTTAAGCCGATACAACATCCATATAACTCATCGACTGAAACCCCGATGAAACCCTTATTGGCAATCAATAAGCAGGCTAGAGATTATGGTTCTGAGCATGATTTAGTAGATTAAACTTAACTGATGCAACACTAAGTATGATAGGAAATATAATATCTAGACAATCAAGCTTTTGACTGATTTTCAGGGTGGTGGATATATTATATAATCTAAGCCAACAAAGTAATCTAGCCGATATCGACAAAACCCTAGATGGAGATCGGCCGATGCAACTAGAAAACATTGTCAATCTAGATTGTATAGCATATATGATAACTCAACGGCTAGCACTCCGATAAAACATTAGCATGAACCTATCGGCTTAACAAGATGTATATTTTCAACAACAATCTAGTATGTCAACCCTAAGCAATGCAGCACGAGATTGTATATGATAATCTAATACTTGATGAATAGATAGATCTGTCAAATGTGATGGATATAACAAATCTATTTAAAACAACATTGTGATTGTAGAGATATATCGGCTAAGGCAGAAGATCAGACCTAACCGAGACAGTCCCAACTAAACCAATGCGTCTCTGAACACAATGCAATTAAAATAGAATTAAAGTATCAGGTAGGTAGATATATCAACCGAGCCAGAGCGGTCCAAGAGATCGAAACGATGCAGTCTTGAACAACACCAATGTAGCCGATATATTCACAAGGGCCAATGGAACATAGGACTTACCCCTTCGTCGGAGATCGAAAACCGATGCAGCCCCGCGTCAGGTGCCAAGTGTCGTCAGTTGATAAGTAAAACCTCGGAAAAGCGTCGAGAGTAGTTTTATTGATCGAGAGATAATTTACAGGGACCCTGCGTGTACATATTTATACCCATGGGTAGATAGTAGTCTGTATCGGGCACTTTAACCGACGAACAAGTCCCTAGGCGGACTCTTGCCAAAAATATCTCTAAGGAAATTACATAATATCCTAATTAATATATAACTTGCCACGCCACATCCTTCTTGAACTCGAACTCTTCTAGATAAGTTTCCTTTAATTGTTCTATCTGCTTAACCGAATCCATCAAGAACAGAACTGCTGGCGACTGATAATGCCCATCGGTCGATTTCAGGACTCTAAAGCCGATACTGACTCTAGGCCGATGATGTCTTCAAGGCTTACCAAATTTTATCATTAACACATGTGATGGGCCTAAGGGGCCCCGACCTCGGCAAGAGAGCGCCACAATTCCCCCTCCACCCAGTTGGTGCAACCGGGTGTCACTGAGCATGCGCGAGCATGGAGGAAGGAAGCTTGACTTTTGCAAGTCTTCGTCCGCGTTACCGTTCCCCTTAACAGGAAATTAGGATGTTTCAAACGAGCTTCTCCAAGATGTCATTGACAAAGGGGATATATGATTTTATACGTCTCCACATTCCTCTCAAGGACGCGAGACTTGTAAAGGCAATCAGGGGTCGGGTCCCAGACAGGTTGGACCCAGACACCCTCATTGCTTTTTATCTCAAGATATGTCTTATACATCTTCACACTCCTCTCAAGAGTGTGGGACTTATAAAGGTAGTAAGGGGCCGAGTCCCGGACAGGATGGTCCTAGGCTACCCTTATTGCTTACTTATCTTAAGATGTAGATTTTGTAGGTCTCCACGTTCTCCTTAGTGAAGAACAAGAGCCCAATAAATTTGGGCCCCGGATTCCAGTCCAAACATGGATTTAGGCCCCTCTAAGTTTGTAATCCCAGAGGTAGATCTTGTATGTTTCAACACTCTTCTAAGGAAAAGTGTGAAATCTAAAAGGATAATGGGGGCCGGCCCCAGGTAGGCTAGGTCCCGGGCTCCTTATTATCTACAAACTTTGAGATATGAATCTTATAGGTCTCGACACTCCTCTTTCGTTAAGGATCCGAGCCCTATGAAAGTATTGGTGGGGGGCCAAGGTCTCAGATAAGACCGGGACCCTGGTCGACGATGTTACCCAAGACAGGCCAGGGGCCAGGCTTCTTCGTAGAAGTGGGCTACATACTTCTGCTTACCGATTCATGTTTTGGCTTAATGATGTCTTAATTAGGGTTTGATTTTTTGATTAAATCATTAACATCCCAGGGAAAGGGGTACCCTGGTTTCCATCTCACCGACAAATAGCATGGCAAATAATTGCAGAGGAACATCGACGACATTTTTCAAGTTATGTCGTATCACCCACCTAGTGAAGTCACTAAGTTATTTTACTATCAGTTTGAGAACTGATATCCCCTTGTACGGGGGATCACTAATTAGCGATCGATCGCCTCAAGCGATCGGTTTTTCTCCACTACTTTTTCCCTTTTTTACTATATAATTTTTTTAAGTTTATATACATAGAGTTTATATGTCTAGAGTTTACACATCTAAAATTTATATGTCAAGTTTATATATCCGATTCAAATTCCAATTTGAATTTGAATCGGGTATATAAACTTTTGATCTATAAACTTTGGGTACAAAAAGTTAAGTGAATAATCTTTAGATGTGTAAATCTAAGGTGTACAAATCTTAGGTATATAAATTTACTAAAACGGAAAAGTAATACGGTGCTAAAAAAGGAAGCAACATCGGGGAGGGGTTGATCACTACGAGCGATTGATCGCCCATTAGCTTTTTCGTGCGACCGCCTAATAGACGATCACACGCCAGAGATCGTGGCACGTGATCACGACATCTACACGTTATCCCCTAACCTTGGCTCGTGGCTCACCGAATACTCATGAATTTAAAACCAATTTAAAAATAAATTCAAAAAATAAGAAAAAAATAAAAATATATTGCACTAAAAAACTATTCATGTACATGGACTTTATATATAAAAATTATATACATCGCTAACTTCGTACATATAAACGTTTATATATAGAATAATATATTTAAATTATAATTCAAATTTAAATCAGGCGTATAAACTTTCAGTGTATAAACTTTATGGATATAAACTTTAATAGTATAGATTTTAGGTGTATAAAGTTTAATAGTACAAACTTTAGGTTTGTAAACTTACTTTAAAAGAAAAAGTACATGATGAAAAAAAAGAAAAAGCGGTAAAAAAATGGAAAGGAAACTGATCGCTCAGCCTCCGCGTACGTGAGCACCCGCGAACTAGTATTTTCGCCTTGTATGCCTCTCTCCATCTACAAATATATAAGCGGTTTTATGTTGTTTATCGGAAATTAATGTGGAAAATAAAAGATGCATGTACTCCTCATTAAATGAAACGAGCTTGGGGGGTAAATATTATATGAGAATTAAAAGAGAAGTGGTTGGTGAGGAAAGCAGTACTCTATGTTACCATTTGTGGACAAAATTCAAATATCAGAATCACTTATACTTTTTGTCATCAGTAGCTACAATCCCTTGTTATATTTTCGGATGGTGGGACTAGATAGAACTAAACACTAGTGGAGAAATGGGATATAGTCCCGGTTTGGAAACCCCTTCAATCCCGGTTTCCAAACCGGGACCCGCTATCCGGGACTAAAGGGTTCGTCTTCTTTTTCAGTTTCGCAGTCTCTATGTGCATCGCGTATTGCCTGACCAAGATGATCAACAGGCTCATCTTCTGGCGCTGCCTCCTCGTCCGTTTCCATATAACCGAAGGCACCGTATTCACGAAAGACACCAATGTCGTCATCATCGCCTTCTTCATCTTCTTCCATTATAACCCCGCTCTCTCCGTGCTTGGTCCAACATATATAACCGGCTATGAAACCCGACCTAAACAGGTGTTCGTGAATTGTCTTTGAGGAAGAATAATCCCTCATGTTCTTACAATTAATACATGGATAACATATGAAACCATTCCGCTTATTTGCCTCGGCCACATGTAAGAAAGCATGTACGCCCTCAATAAACTCCCCGGATCGGCGGTCGCTGTACATCCATTGCCGGTTCATCTGCATTACATTAACACATGAAAAATAATTATTGCATGACTAATTAATTTTAAGGTGTATCAATAAAAAAACATTATTAATAAAAAAGATTTCAACTAAAAGTTTAGTGCTCTCAGATAGTGGATTGCCAGTTTTATTGGCCCTCTCGCCAATAGGTCAATTCATTTTATGATGTGTGTAGCAAACCATACAACTAATTCTCGTCACCATGTGCAAAAGTGGACAAGCTGAAGGCAACTCATCGACGTCGTAGCCGGTCTCGAGTTGCCCCGGCTTGTCCACTCCGGCGCAAGGCGACGTATATATTCTCTCTTAGTCCTCACAATATTAAAAATGCCACACACAATCAAATATTGACCATATCATCATCGAGCTATACCATGAACTAACTAAATAAACATTGCATGAAAAATAATTATTGCATGACTAATTAATTTTAAGGTGTATCAATAAAAAAACATTATTAATAAAAAAGATTTCAACTAAAAGTTTAGTGCTCACAGATAGCGGATTGCTAGTTTTATTGGCCCTCTCGCCAATAGGTCAAATTCATTTTATGATGTGTGTAGCAAACCATACAACTAAGTCTCGTCACCATGTGCAAAAGTGGACAAGCTGAATGCGACTTATTGACGCTGTAGCCGTCTCGAGTCGCCCCTGCTTGTCCACTCCGGCGCAAGGCGACGTATATATTCTCTCTTAGTACTCACAATATTAACATTGCCACACACAATCAAATATTGACCATATCATCATCGAGCTGTACCATAAACTAACTAAATAAAAACAAACCACAAATTTCTCGAACTTAAACCGTAAAACGAGCAACACTATCAATATATCATATGAGAAGGAGGTTGCTAACATTTCAACAAGAAAGAATGGTCGGACGAATCGAAGAAATGGGAGAACGAAAATCTTCACAGGTCAAGCTCGGGCTAGAGGAGCTCGGGCTGGGGGTTGAAGGCTAGCTGAGCTCGGGCTGGAGGTTGAAGTAGGTGGTTTTATAGTGGAACATTTTGTCCCAGTTGAGGGGAAAAACACGGTCTAAATCCACCCTTTTAGACCCAGTTTGGGGCAGACTAAAGGTCCCCTTGCCGATAACTCAACTAGCCGTTGGGGCGGGCACATTTAGTCTCGGTTGGAGCTCCCAACCGGGACTAAAATATGCAATAGTTCCGGTTTCTATTTAACCCGGGACTAAAACTGAATTCCAAAACCCTGTTCTCTACTAGTAAAAGCACGTATTTTAGAAGATCAGGAGGACAAAAAAGAATAACACAAACGTGATCTGTAGACCTGTAGTAATGTGGTATTATTTCATTAATTTATATGATCAGTCTCCCTTTGAAAAGATGGTACTGCTCTCGGTTAACAGCACTCCTCGTTTATTAATTGTTGTTTTTAAAGCTCTTGTTTTTTCTCCTCTTTAATGTAAGTTTTGGCCATAGCCTCCCAGGAAGTGTTGGACGTGTTAGTGATATGCCCTAGAGGCAATCATAGAGATGATTGTATCACATACTATGTTTACATATTTATCTGATATTGTTCCTTGAAATAGATAACTCATTATTGGTTAATGAATATGTGATTCATTTATGAGACTCTTTATATTATATGTTGCTATTTCTAAAGGATCCCTGATCAAATATCATATGTGGAACAAATATGGTTAAATGATCAGCACATGTATTGAATGATGATCATGTCTCATGGATCATGGTATGGAGATACCAAATTGATAATGTGGACACATGTTGGGGAACATGTTGTTGGATAGACCCGACATGAGACACTGCAAGAACTATTTGTGTAGTGCCATCAGTGGTCTCGATTAGTGTTGGTATAGAATTCTTAGACCTGAGATTATCATGGTTTCCAACATGTGTAGTGACTTACTTAGGGACTGCTAAACGCTATTCCGTAACTGGATAGTTATAAAAGTAGTCTTCGGGTGTGTTATGAAACATGTAGTGGGATATGAATAATCAAGATGGGATTTGTCCCTCCTATGGAGAGATATCTCTGGGCCCCTCGACGTTATAGATTATGGAAGTGCATGGCCATGCCAAAAGTGATTGAGGAGTCAATCGCAGGTTATATAATCTATCACAGGATCGAGTGAATGATTGAGATATTAGAGGATGGCACATATCTAGCCTTGAGCTTAATCGATATCGTGAGGCAAAGGGATTCATACAAGTAAACACTAAAGGTTCAGCCGATATGATCTTTATGTATGCTCGGTGGGTCAATACGTTCTGCTAGGGGCCGCTGTTGACACGTGGATCGAAAAGGAGTTTTCGGGTTGCACCCGAGTGTGCATGAACCTACAGGGTCGCACGCTTAAGGGGCCGGAATGAAAGGATTGGATGGAGATCCATTATGTGCTCAATTTCGGATAGGGATCCGAGTAGGACTCCTATGGGCCTTGGAGGCCCGGACTTGGTCCCTATATATACATGAGGGGGTGTGGCCGGCGGAAAAAACAGATCACGCCACGTGAAACCCTAGCCGCGACTTCCCTCCACGAGCAAACCCTAGCCGCGCGCGGGTGCTAGCACATCTGCGCGTGGTGTTCCTTCCCTGGACGTGTGGATACCGGTGGAGGCGCCGCTGTCCTGCGGTGCTGATCGGCGTGGGAGCACGGCGAGGAGAACGCACGAGGAGGAGAAGGTCAAGCAACTGCGATCGACTACTTCCTCTACATCGGCGCGCGCTACATCGCGAGGATTCCTTCGGCTTCTTAGCGCATACTTCCGCTGCACAGCGCGTCGAGTGGTAACGATCTATGATCTCATACTTGCATGGTTCCTGGTTTACGCAGTAGAAAAATTTTGTTTTATGCTATCGTAGCCTACGCGTATCCCAACAGTGGTATCAGAGCCATCTTGTATAGTTTGTGATCTAGATCCATGCATATAGTTGATATGCGGGTGTAGTAGATGAGATCTATTACATAGTAGATGAGTTCTTACTTAATTGGAACATGAGATGGACCGATAGGCACATGGGTTGATGAGATCAATCGGTATAGATGGGCGAAATTGCGTTCATCGGATGGTCCGATGTCAGCTAGAACCGCGCGCCATTGAGAAAACGAGCCAATGAGATTGACTCAGTTTCGGCATAATTTGATTACGCCGTTAAAGTTTTCACATGGCGAAACCCCTTATACTTCGTTTGGGGCTTTATATTAATGAATAGAATTTAATTCTATGTCAAACATGCACCAACTGAGTTACATGAGGATAGAGATCATGTCACTCTTTGGATTACAGTGCAACACAGTTTAATGTACTAGCATATGATGTTTATCTATCTTACATTATTGCCGTTGTATATTTGATATGATGACATAGTATGATAGATTCCCTCAGAAAAATTAAGTATAATATGCTCTTCCAATAATTGTACCTATCACGATTGTGATCATAAGTGATGGGTCTGCCAAAGTAGAGTGTCATTTTTCATCATAATAAGATAGGATAGATGTCAGACATCTATATGCGGAGATTGTTGGTTTACTTGACAAGGTTATCAAAACGGTTTTGGACCTTGGAGTATAGGTTGGGTTGGTACATGGAGATGTCACCTGACAGTACGAGAGTCACATAGGATGTGATTAGCAAGGTGTTGCTTACCTATTTTATTAGTTGTCTAGCCGTGATGCCAAAGCTCACTAGATACTATTAAAATGAGGATCTCGACTCACTATGTTATTAGAGGGAATTTTGTTGCACACTACATAGTGGGAGCATCTTTTGTTAAATTGTTTAATGAAAGATTAAATGTAAACATAGTGCTGATTTTGCATATATATTTCTGTTGTAGATCATGGCAGTTCCTGCACCACCCAGTTTTAATTTGCGGTCTATTCTTGAGAAAGAGAAGTTGAATGGAAACAACTTTATGGATTGATATCGCAACCTGAGAATTGTTCTCAGACAGGAGCACAAAGAGTTTGTGCTTGAAGAGCCTTTTCCAGCTGATTTACCTGCCAATGCTACTGCTGCTCAACGCAGGGATCATGAAAAGCGGCGGAATGACTATCTGGATGTAATATGAGGCATTGGATGCCCATAGCATAATCACGGGACTGCGTAACATGTTTGAGGACCAAGCAAGGGCCGAGAGGTTTAATACCTCAAAGTCTTTGTTTGCGTGCAGGCTTGCAGAAGGTAATCCAGTTAGTCCACATGTGATCAAAATGATTGGTTACATCGAGAGTCTGGAAAAGCTTGGTTTTCCCCTTAGCCAAGAGTTGGCTACTGATCTGATTCTCCAGTCGCTCCCTCCCAGCTTTGAGCCGTTCATATTGAACTTCAACATGAACAACATGACAAGGACCTTGGCCGAACTGCATGGGATGCTAAAGGGTGCCGAGGAAAGCATTAAGAAAAACTCCAACCATGTGATGGTAATGCATAAGCGTAAGCCCAATAACAAGAAAGGTGGTCAAAAGAGAAAGCTAAACTCCGATGAGATCGGGAGTACTAGCAACTCTAAGGCGAAGGTTCAAAAGACTGGGCCCGCTAAGGAAGCAGAGTGTTTCTTTTGCAAGGAGACAGGTCATTGGAAGAGGAACTGTAAGAAATACCTAGAGCAACTCAAGCAAAAGCAGCAGGATGGAAAGAGTTCCACCTCAGGTATTAATGTTATAGAAATTAATCTTGCAACTTCCTCTACTGATTCTTGGGTATTTGATACCGGGTCAGTTGCTCACATATGCAAATCGTTGCAGGGGCTGAAAAGAAGTATGAATTTGGCAAGAGGCGAAGTGGACATTCGCGTGGGCAATGGAGCAAGAGTTGCTGCTGTTGCGGTCGGCACTATGCCATTATCTTTACCATCAGGATTAGTTATGGAATTAAATAATTGTTATTGCATTCCAGCTTTGTGTAAAAACGTTATCTCTGCTTCCTGTTTGCAAGCAGAGGGTTATGGTTTTAGATCTGTGGACAATGGTTGTTCAGTCTATTATAATGACATTTTCTATTTCCATGCACCCATGATGAATGGTTTGTACACTGTGAATCTTGATGGATGTTCAGTCTATAACATTAATGCGAAAAGGCAACGTCCTAATGATTTGAATCCCACTTTTATTTGGCATTGTCGCTTGGGCCATATAAATGAGAAACGCATGGAGAAGCTCCATAGAGATAGACTTCTACACTCGTTTGATTTTGAATCATTTGAGACATGTGAATCTTGTTTACTTGGCAAAATGACAAAGGCACCATTCACAGGACAAAGTGAGAGGGCAAGTGAACCATTGGCACTGGTACATACTGATGTATGTGGACCAATGAGCTCAACAGCCAGAGGTGGTTTTGGGTACTTCATTACTTTCACCGATGACTTTAGTAGATATGGTTATATCTACTTAATGAGGCATAAGTCTGAATCCTTTGAAAAGTTCAAAGAATTTCAGAATGAGGTACAGAATCATTTGGGCAAGACAATCAAGTATCTACGATCGGATCGTGGAGGAGAATACTTGAGCCTTGAATTTGGCAATCATCTAAAGAAGTGTGGAATTGTTCCACAGCTCACTCCGCCAGGAACACCTCAATGGAATGGGGTGTCCGAACGGAGGAATCGTACATTGTTGGACATGGTGCGATCAATGATGAGCCAAACTGATCTCCCGTTAAGCTTTTGGAGTTACGCTCTAGAGACAGCAGCGTTCACACTAAACAGGGTTCCATCAAAATCAGTGGATAAGACACCATATGAGATATGGACAGGGAAACGTCCCAGTTTGTCTTTCCTAAAGATTTGGGGTTGCGAGGCTTATGTAAAACGTTTACAATCAGACAAACTCGCGCCTAAATCAGATAAATGCTTCTTTGTGGGGTATCCTAAGGAAACGAAAGGATATTATTTCTATAATCGGGAAGAAGGCAAAGTGTTTGTCGCCCGACACGGTGTTTTCTTGGAGAAAGAGTTCCTCTCAAGAAAGGATAGTGGGAGCATGGTGCAACTTGAAGAAATTCAGGAACCACCAGAAAATGCTTCAACATCCACACAACAAGTTGAGCAAGATGTTGTTCAACAGGTTGAACAAGTTGTTGTTGAACCAGTTATAGAACCACAGGTTTGAAGGTCCGAAAGGATACGGCGTACACCTGCAAGGTATGCGTTAGTAACCACAGGACAACGTGAAATATTGTTGTTAGACAATGATGAACCTGCAACCTATGAGGAAGCAATGGTGGGACCAGACTCTGAGAAATGGCTTGGAGCCATGAAATCCGAAATAGATTCCATGCATGACAATCAAGTTTGGAATTTGGTTGATCCACCCGATGGTGTAAAAGCTATTGAGTGCAAATGGGTCTTTAAGAAAAAGACAGATGTAGATGGAAATGTTCACATCTACAAGGCACGATTGGTGATGAAAGGTTTTAGACAGATTCAAGGTGTTGATTATGATGAAACCTTGTCACCAGTCGCCATGCTGAAATCTATTCGGATAGTTTTAGCGATTGCTGCCTATTTCGATTATGAGATATGGCAAATGGATGTCAAAACAGCTTTCCTCAATGGAAATCTGGATGAGGATGTGTACATGACACAACCTAAGGGATTTGTCGATCCACAATCAGCTAAAAAGATATGCAAGTTACAGAAATCCATTTATGGGTTGAAACAAGCATCTCGGAGTTGGAATATTCATTTTGATGAAGTGGTCAAGGCGTTGGGCTTTGTCAAAAACGAAGAAGAGCCTTGTGTATACAAGAAGAATAGTGGGACCACGCTGGTGTTTCTGATCCTATATGTAGATGACATATTGTTGATTGGGAATGATATTCCTATGCTTGAATCCGTTAAGACATCGCTGAAAAATAGTTTTTCAATGAAGGACTTAGGGGAAGCAGCATACATTCTGGGCATAAGGATCTATAGAGATAGATCAAAGAGGCTAATTGGATTAAGCCAGAGTACATACATTGACAAAGTGTTGAAAAGGTTCAACATGCAAGACTCCAAGAAAGGTTTCCTGCCAATGTCACATGGCATTAATCTTGGCAAGAATCAGTGTCCTCAAACAACTGATGAGCGGAACAAGATGAGTGTGATTCCATATGCTTCGGCAATTGGATCTATAATGTATGCTATGCTATGTACACGTCCAGATGTTTCGTATGCACTTAGTGCAACAAGCCGATACCAATCAGATCCAGGTAAGAGTCACTGGATTGCTGTAAAGAATATCCTAAAGTACTTGAGAAGAACTAAGGATATGTTCCTAGTCTATGGAGGAGAGGAAGAGCTTGTCGTAAATGGTTACACCGATGCTAGCTTCCAAACCGACAAAGATGATTTTAGATCGCAGTCTGGATTTGTGTTCTGCCTGAATGGCGGCGCTGTGAGTTGGAAGAGTTCCAAGCAAGATACAGTTGCTGACTCTACAACAGAAGCCGAGTACATTGCCGCTTCTGAAGCAGCAAAGGAGGCTGTTTGGATAAAGAAATTTGTTTCTCAATTGGGTGTGGTGTCTAGTGCTCTCAGTCCTATGGATCTCTATTGCGATAATAGTGGGGCCATTGCGCAAGCCAAGGAGCCTAGATCGCATCAAAAGTCCAAGCACATTTTACGGCGGTATCACCTCATTCGCGAGATAGTGGATAGAGGAGATGTGAAGATATGCAAAATACACACGGATTTGAACGTTGCAGATCCGTTGACGAAGCCACTCCCTCGGCCTAAGCATGAGACACACATTAGTGCAATGGGTATTAGATACGTGCATGATTGACTCTAGTGCAAGTGGGAGACTGTTAGTGATATGCCCTAGAGGCAATCATAGAGATGATTGTATCACATACTATGTTTACATATTTATCTGATATTGTTCCTTGAAATAGATAACTCATTATTGGTTAATGAATATGTGATTCATTTATGAGACTCTTTATATTATATGTTGCTATTTCTAAAGGATCCCTGATCAAATATCATATGTGGAACAAATATGGTTAAATGATCAGCACATGTATTGAATGATGATCATGTCTCATGGATCATGGTATGGAGATACCAAATTGATAATGTGGACACATGTTGGGGAACATGTTGTTGGATAGACCCGACATGAGACACTGCAAGAACTATTTGTGTAGTGCCATCAGTGGTCTCGATTAGTGTTGGTATAGAATTCTTAGACCTGAGATTATCATGGTTTCCAACATGTGTAGTGACTTACTTAGGGACTGCTAAACGCTATTCCGTAACTGGATAGTTATAAAAGTAGTCTTCGGGTGTGTTATGAAACATGTAGTGGGATATGAATAATCAAGATGGGATTTGTCCCTCCTATGGAGAGATATCTCTGGGCCCCTCGACGTTATAGATTATGGAAGTGCATGGCCATGCCAAAAGTGATTGAGGAGTCAATCGCAGGTTATATAATCTATCACAGGATCGAGTGAATGATTGAGATATTAGAGGATGGCACATATCTAGCCTTGAGCTTAATCGATATCGTGAGGCAAAGGGATTCATACAAGTAAACACTAAAGGTTCAGCCGATATGATCTTTATGTATGCTCGGTGGGTCAATACGTTCTGCTAGGGGCCGCTGTTGACACGTGGATCGAAAAGGAGTTTTCGGGTTGCACCCGAGTGTGCATGAACCTACAGGGTCGCACGCTTAAGGGGCCGGAATGAAGGGATTGGATGGAGATCCATTATGCGCTCAATTTCGGATAGGGATCCGAGTAGGACTCCTATGGGCCTTGGAGGCCCGGACTTGGTCCCTATATATACATGAGGGGGTGTGGCCGGCGGAAAAAACAGATCACGCCACGTGAAACCCTAGCCGCGACTTCCCTCCACGAGCAAACCCTAGCCGCGCGCGGGTGCTAGCACATCTGCGCGTGGTGTTCCTTCCCTGGACGTGTGGATACCGGTGGAGGCGCCGCTGTCCTGCGGTGCTGATCGGCGTGGGAGCACGGCGAGGAGAACGCACGAGGAGGAGAAGGTCAAGCAACTGCGATCGACTACTTCCTCTACATCGGCGCGCGCTACATCGCGAGGATTCCTTCGGCTTCTTAGCGCATACTTCCGCTGCACAGCGCGTCAAGTGGTAACGATCTATGATCTCATACTTGCATGGTTCCTGGTTTACGCAGTAGAAAAATTTTGTTTTATGCTATCGTAGCCTACGCGTATCCCAACAGGACGTTCTCGCCTTGCTCAGGCTTCTTACTCCTTGTTTAGACAGCGGCAGGGGCACTAGCGCCATGGTCGGTCGGCAAAAAAGAGGATGGCCGCATGCGAGTCTGGGCTCTTTAGCAAGAACGGCGAGCGGACACATGGAAAGATTTGTGGATGATTTCGAGCATGAACTTTTGATTTACATGGACTTTGTATATCTAGGAAAGGCATATTGTTTTAGAAAAGACATAGGATACGAGTCCTTTAGAAGCATATTGTTTAGGATATCTATCTATCTATACAATGTGCACCCTTTTTTCTGCTCGGCACAACAACGTACAGAGCATATGTGGACCACGACGACACGTGGGAGGATTGAACTGCCAATGGAGATTCGGTACGAACTTTTTTTCCTAATGTATTCTCATCTTAACCTACAGTGACCCGCATTTATCTATGTGATAATTTGACCGTAAAAATTTGACGTATTGTGACGTTAATTAATCCACAAATCTAATACATCCACTTGAAGCCATCCCTTTGTTGTTGCACCTCCACAACCCACCGGTATTCCCTCAAACTTAGATGTTTCTCAATTTTCAATTTTGTTTAGAGTCCCCGTGCCTTGCAACGGGACAAGGACAATATATATATATAATATCAAATCACACAAAGTAAAATTATGTTAAATAATCAGTGTGTAGATTTGTGGTAATGAAAACCTTAATATAGTTCACAATAACTATATCACATCTTTATACTTTGGAGCAATTGCATAATAACAAAATTATTGAATAAAACCTCAAAGCATTAAAAATAATAATTATGCTCTAATTCTAATACCAGACTTAGCTAAAAAAATCTTAACTCGCACATGTTTTGAGACACTATATAAATGGAAGAATAAAAATAATTCCACAAGTGTGCTAATCAGATTTGCTAATTAGCTACCACAATTTCTTCTCTCCCTGGCACATCACTGCAACAGCAGCCATATATGCCCATAACATTAATTACTCGTATATTTTAACCCATATCAATGTGTGTATACAAATATAACACATTCGTAACAGCAGCCATAGCCATATATGCCCATGATATTAATTACTCGCGTATTTTATCCCACATCACTTAGAACACATTCGTATCATGCTTTATTATTTGTTCAGGAGTACAGCATCAGACTCATGTTTACCAAAATCACTACTCAGTGAAGGATATATTACCAATATTAGAAACATAGCGTTGAAATATTATTCAGTATATAATGCAGGTAGATGCAAACACCAGCATCAATCAGTGAAATAGGTTTGGTGTTTATATGCCCAGCAAAGTTCAATTCGTCTGAAAGTTCTATAAAAGATAAAACCTGTTCAATAAAAGTGCGTGAGACTCAAGCAGATAGGTACCACCCAACCATACATGCAAAAGCATACATCACAGGATGACATGTCCCCTAGAAACAAGTATTTCAATACCTGAACATTGCTAGGGCACCATACACGAAGGACTGATAAGAGAACATACACAAGCGTCTTATCAAGTAGGAACGATTTCTCCATGTTTTCAACATACAGATATGCTAAATCACTAATATGTTCTCCATAATCACACACGACATGGACTTAAAAAATTAAAGATTGATGAATTCAAGTTCAGAACTCCTCAAGTGTGATAGCTTCCCTGCGACCTCGTAACATTCTGCGTTCCTGTTACCTCAGTTTCACAACAATATGTAAGAGTCATGCACCAAAACAACTCTGTTGCATAGATGCACATGAAAGTCTCCTAAAACTACAAATCAACCATGTTAACAAATTAGCAAACCAATTCACCTGATATAGGCTCCGTGGTCTCCACCCACATCAGCCACCAACTTTGAATCACCCCGTGCTGCACATCATTGTTGCCAGCACCTCCCACCAAAGCGCCGCTTACTGCAGTACTGTTGCAACCTGCAGTCCACGGAGCGCTCAACACTCGGTCGCTGCCGCTGCCCCGCGTGCGCCTCGGTCACCAACTCCTGTTACAAAAGTAGAACAATCAATGTGGACTATTTTTGTGGTGCACTCTATATGGATTCTTAGGTTAAAGCAAAGTTTTATAGATCATGTTAAGATGTCAATTTGGATTGTGATCTCTACGGAAATATTATATTTTCTCGTGAATTTCTACTTTCTGATTAACAAATGTAAGAAATAGAAAGTAGCCAAGAACAATTCATACACTGTGATGTTGCTACTTTCCATAAGCAAACAATTATGATCTAGCCAACGCATGGACATGAAAAAATGGAAATATACTTAATATGGATAATTTTGTATACACATTTCCAGCATGCATAAATTGTTTGAGAATAATCGACAATATAAAAGCTACCTTGTTTGCTGCCACCAAATTCAGGTGTTTTTGACTTGATTGGTTGGTTGGTGGGTGAGATTGAGGTGTACATTTTGCATGCTATCTTCATTACCTACCAAAAAAAGATTATGTCAACTGATGTAAACAGGAAAGGGAAGAATGTAGAAAAGGGTCATCTCACACTTTGACTGATCATCTGTTCTAGAAAACCATGTGGAGCTATATGCAGAGCTATGAAACAAAAATATGTTTTACTTTGCAAGGTATGAAATAAAATGCTAAATAGGCCAACGTGTCATTGAATTATACTTATAAAATGACCTCCGCAATGCTATTTAGTATCCAAAACAAAGTTTAGCTACATCCATTTAAGTTTTTATCTCCGCAAGATTCAGTCACCAATGTCTAGTAATCATGCATGTGCCTTGAATCTTGCAATATGCATTATTTACAGAGGTAAATCAAATTAACAGCTGCATCGATAAATTTTTAGAATTTATGTCAATTCGGAGTGAAAGTGGAACAATACCACCTTAGAGAGGTACTATCCCCGTGAGCTTCATTTCCAAATCATTCTCACAAGCAGTTTCTCTGCGGGCAGATAATTCTAGTAAGAAGTTAACCAGAGTTAACTTGATTGAGCATAATTTCGCTGAAAATAGGAAAACAAAAAGGAATCTATCTATTCTTGCTAATTTGTTTTCCTCTCTCCCACTATAGCACCTGCTATTCAAGTATTATATACCTGTGTGGAAAAATATTACTTTCAAGTGCATGAGTATATGGCCAACCTTTAAAAATAAAGATTCACAAAAATAGACCACGGATTCCTCGTAACATACTGATATTAGTTTGTAGACCATAGAATTGCATTTGCTATTTTTACAGAACGCCTAATTGATCGACCAATTTTTAAAGAATCGGTGTACAAGTTAAAATCTTCAAGAATCAAAAGGTTTAGAGTCTGTGACTTCATTTTTTGATAATGGAATAACATCCCGACGTTTGCTCAACGAGCTATAACCAATTATTACAAAGTGCACAAATAGACAAACTCAGCACACACTGTCATAACATAAAACAAACACAAACTTATAAACACCAACACACGATAAAAGAACCCCCCAATTACTGAATTCCATTTGAGAATCTCTATCCGAAGTTGGTGAAAAGGTGCATAATCGTCGACTCAAGTTTTCGACATGCATCGTTTATTAGCTTGATATCGTCGTCCGTTACTTCGCATTAATAAGCATGCAGCTTCCACATCCTTCTATCCACGCTATTTTAAATCAAACATGCTTTAAGGAAAATTTATAAACTGCAATGCTATCCACATATATGTTCTGGATCAGTGAGATGCATCAGTGAGTTCTTTTGCAATATTCTCCACATCCTTCAGCAGATCACTATCACAAATAGTTAAGATGTATAGTAAAACACCAATATTGAGTCTCAACTATCATTTGATGGAGATGTTGGTCAGTTCAACATCATTCTCTCTCTCAATATATGTATATAAAAAAAAACTCATTTCTAGGTGGACAAATAAATATATTACTTGCTCATTATCACAGTCTGGCCTTAGTGGAGCCTCAATTAACGATTGGGTTCAGATTGTCTTCATGAAATAAAATGTTTTTATATAAGATTACCTTCATAGCCACCGGATATTAAATATTGGAACTTCAGTCAGTAACAGAGGTGTGTCCAGGTCAACAAAACTGCATTCACAAGAGGGGGAAAACATCAATGACTATTTTGACAGATATAAGGTCGAGAAATCCATAAAAATTCAACATTTTGTTCTATTCATACTAATGGCATTGTCTGACCGAAAAACAAAATTCGTTTCCATAATTATCACAACAAACCTAAAACAACCAAGCCCAGCAGGCAGCAGTAAACTCTGACAACTTCCATCAGCTGCAAGAGACTATATTTCTCGATGGCAACATTGCTAACGCACGGAGACCTTCCCAGTCATCTCGATGAACTGGTTGCTCAAACAGTACAGGAGGCACTCCCATTTCTGAAACCAAAAATTAGCTGACAGTGATCACCTCAAGCACGAGTTGATGTATTTATTTCCTTTCGAAGAAGCTCAGAATGTTGCAGGAACACAGTATAATGTAAAAATCACCACGTGCTCGAATATAATATATCAGTTATCAGTTTTGCAATTTGTACACAAAATTTTATCTGTTACAATTAAGGCCTTGTAATAACAAACGGGAGAATTTTGTAAAATAAATCATCTGCCCTTCAATCTGACTATAGGATGGTACTGCACACTATTATAAAATTAACTCCCCTTCAAAAGATATATACACGCTTTTCCCTTGAATTTGACTATATATCGAATTTACTCCATGGAGTAATTTCCAGAACAGGAATATACAAGATATATAACACCATGAAGGATAAGAAAATACTTGAATACTTGGTACAAGATACAAACCAGCAATCAAGTATTAGGTATTATATCTAGCTATGATCTTTGTAAGCACCATTCAAAAATCAAATAGAGCATCGCACCTTTTCTGCAAGATGTGAATGGAAGAAAAAATGTATCCAAAACAATAATGTTTGCAATCAAAGATTTGGTTGTGAATTGGTATTATTTCCGACCACTAATCACTACTATAAAAGTACCCATTAGTGCCGGTTCGTGAGGTCTAATAGATGCCGGTTTTGGACCCGATACCCTTTGGTCGACACAAATAATTAAAGCCATTGGTGTTGGTTTCGAAACCGGCACCTTTTCTATGTTATAGGTGCCGGTTCGTGTAAACAACCGGTGCCTATAAGGTTTTAAGGGCCGCATGCAGTTGCCACATAGGTGCCGTTTTTTGTAGTATAGCCCAAAAAAAAAATATATGAAACATACAGAATATTTCCTAAAATACAGAAATCACAAAAATGTTACAATATTACATTCACATCCTCCACACATATAACAGAATATTACATTCACATAATCCACATCCACGTCCTCCACATTCCCAAGAAGACTCATTTTAAAATCCCACAACATTTCATATCACCCACATCCCAAAATTACATTCACATCATCCACATCCATATCCTCCACATTCCCAAGAAGACTCATTTTAAAATCCCACAACAATTCATATCACCCACATCCCAAAATCTCCAAACATATAGACACAATATTATTCAAACATATACACGAATACGATTTCATCACTAAATTGCATGGGAGATATTGCTGGGACTTAGCGAGCTAGTCAACTTCAGCCTAAGACATGCCCGTCTAACCACACGAAGGTGGTGACCAGATATGTTACACATCTCAGGAGACTTGACAAAAATCGCTTGAGCTCTACCATATCTCAAATGCTCTAATATGAAAATTTTAGTTACATATGCTCACCTGTTGCTTACAGAGGCAACAACGATGATGTCAGCCTCATCCACCAAGTGAGATCACCTATTACTTTGAGGGATAAAAATATAAGTAGAGAAAGTTAATACATGATTAGATAAGTGCTCAAGAAAACAAATATATAAACATTAACAAATAGATAAACTTAATTCATGTTCGAGACATTAAGAAAACAACATCAATCCAAATAACTACGGTACAAGAAACTTAGAAAATGCTTAAATAGTACGTTTTGCCCACTAATTCTAAGTTTGCATATCCTTTGTCATTGAACGACTATTTGAAGTGTCACTAAAGCCTCCAGCCTCAATGAAACCCACTAGCCCAGAAGGAGCTCTTGAAACGTGATACACGCCATTCGACGAAAAGATATGGTTGACGATGAATCCACAAAGTTGTTCAATGAGGGACAAACAAACATGTGACAGCAATTTACTTGCCGGCAACTTTAATTTTTGCAAATTGAAGTATTGAAGATGTGAAAACGTATTATGTGTTTAGAAATGTGGATTTACGTCTTAACAAAATTAACGAACCTTTGCATCTATAAGGTTCCAGTTGGAGTCTTTCATGAAAATCCACATAAATTTCATCACGTAGAACCCACATGTGCTCGTGCCCTCATCCTGGCGTGAGCACAAAGGGTGGCAGACAACCCGGAATCTATGTCGAATGCACTTCTTCATATACTTCGCATGTGCCTTATTTAGGATGTCAATGACGGATTCAAAAGCTTCTCGCGGTTTCCTCAATCCATCCATGACGATAATCTTGGAATCGTTTAAATGGATGGCAAGAAGGATCCAGTGAGGTGGCCTACATACAAATCGAAAGAGCAATTAACATCTTAAAGTACAAATGAGTTGTACAACATTCTATGCCACACTTACTTAAAGTGGTAGGGCAAAAGGATCGTATTCATGTTCTGAAGCTTGACGAAGGAGTTGTACAGGTAGTCCAGAACAACTTTTTCCATCTTTGGGCCTCCATGAATATTAATGGAATTGACAATTTGTGGATCGAGGAATCCTAGTTTGTTATGGGTCGCTGTACATTTAAGAGCCCCCATTCTACGAAAGAAAAAAAATTAGACATGCAACGAGTATATGTATGTAGAAAAACTAGCGAGGGTCGAGTATACTTACAATGCCCATAATTGAAGTAGTGATAAATCTAGCTCCCTCGGATTGTATAGCTGAAATAGTTCTTTACATGGGACCTAAATTATGCCATCAGAGCGATGAAAGTCCTCATCCCTGTAAAAGACGGGGAATGTCTCCTTACTATCCTTGGTCATCTGTAAGTACCACTCTTCTACCCTTCTCATCTGAGTACAATTGCGAACGATGTTGCGATATTCGTCGGTAGTCATGAATTCACCAAACTTGAACCGAGCTGCCAACGGGGCCTTCAAAATATTGTCCATATTAGACAAACTCTTCAGCTCTGCATCTGCTACAAATTCTTGTGTTTTCTTCATGGCCTCATCTTTCTCGAATTCTTTCTTGGAATATGCTTGTAATGTCTTTTTGCGGACTGTGCGTCGGAAGTCCGAAATAGGTTGCTTCGGGGGAGGTAGCCTTGCCATGCGAATGAAGTGGTCCTGTACTGCAACTGGCACTTTCACATTTGTCAGCTCCTTTGTTTTATCCCCTTTACATCTAAGAAGCGATGTTATGCTCCCGCTCATCTCCTTTTTTTCAATTCAAAGATGGCTCCGACATGTTGGGAAATGACGCCTTCTTAGTCTTCTTCAGAGATGTTGGTTTGGACATCTGGAAAGTTTAACGCAGGCGCCTCCTCTTTTTAGGCTGGTCCGAAGAAGCTAGGCTCTGATGTCCTGCCTCTGGAGGAAATCGTTGTACTAATGGAGGAGACCCATGCTCTTACGTGGTAACGGTGGTGGAGTTGGCATCCTTGGGGGGGAGACAACAAGTCCTTCAGAGCTAGACCCGCCATCGCTTGGCTCATCATCACCATCTCCTGAAGGGAAGACAATGGAACGCTTGCGCCACAGGATAATGTTGTGGATGGCTTCTCCAAGAGTGTTCACCCCCTCCTCAGGAGCAAAATCAAGTTGGATTGCCCTATATCTGCTCGACACGTCCTCCACTTCAACCCTTGAGTAGCCAGTTGGTATCGGATTACCGTGTATCCTTCCTCCCTCCACTATGGAATGTGCCATACCGCGTGCCACCTCTACAGTGATGTTCTGAACTGGCACTTGTAGCCTGCATGCAGTACGTACAGTGACGTCATCCACAGGGTGATGAATCGTGTCCGGTTCTTGAGGAACCTCAGTTGAAGCGCAACTGCTTTTGCTACCAGTTAGACTGGTTACACGGCCATCATTGCCTCCATCATGTCTTTCCAGCCTCCCCATTATCAGTGCCTCCATCCTCGCCATTTGTTCCTTCCGTTGCCTTATCTCTTCTGATTGGTCTTCGGAATTTGTGTATCTTTGAGACCGGTGCCTATGTCTGTCTTCAGGAAAACCTTCCCTCCATGGAACTAGGCCTACTCCTCTTGTGCGTCCCGGATGCTCAGCGTTCTGCAATGCAAGTGTGAGCTCATCTTTCTCCCTGTTCGGAACACCTGTAAGGAGGTCTCCAATCAGCTGTAGGAGATCTGTGAAGCTCTTGTCACTCCATCCGTTGGTTGATTTCATTTGGAGTAACGAGAGGACGACATGTAACTTGGTGTGCTCCTCGTTGCATCCTGGATAAATCGGGGTTTTTGAGTCCTCCACCATGGACTTGAACTTCTCATATTGCCTTTCATCTTTGTAGGCTGTCTCCCCATATCCACCTTTGTCGGCGGGGAACTCCGCATTCTCTCGTTCCATTACATCACCATGATTGTCCACATTGTCATTCTCATCTTCACCATGATTATCCTGACATGCGTAATTATGCACAAAACCTCTTGTTAGGAGATGCTCGTGGACTTGATTTGTAGAAAAATGTCTCTCGTTCATGCAATCAGCGGATGGAGAAAGCAAGTCTTCCGTCATACTCAACGATCTAGAACTCGTTGCCTTGATTATGAAGTTTGTTACTCTCCTGGCATACTCCAACGTACCACGCTTCGCAACGTTCATCTCCCCTTCATCCATCGGTCCTACAAAAATTCTTAAATTAACCACTAACATACGTCTATCAATTAAATCCGTAGATCTATCAAAAATTACTAGTACTAATCTTTTATATCTCAAATGCTCGATGATTTAATACTCTATCCATTACTCAAATTGAAAATTAACATTCTCTATATCTATTGAAATTCAAATAATAATAATATATGTAAGTTACTCATAGATAAGTCATCATGCTTTTCTCAAATCACCACCTCAAAACAAATTAAGATTCAAAATATCAATCCAATTCAACAAGAAAAGTTGCAAAAATAGCTAGCACTACCATCTACATTGTAAATCTCTTAATGTTTTTTTAGGAAAAAAAATACATCGATAATCACACATACAGAAAAACTAACCGTTAAACATGCAAACACATAGATCTCTTGATGTTTTTGAATTTTTTGGGCAAAACCTCCCCCCTTTGGATGAGCAAGAAGAAGACCTCTCAAATCGTGAGCTAGTGTGGTGGGGGTATATATAGGCTGCAGGGGCAATATGTGCCGGTTTTAACCCGAACCGGTACCTTTAGTCTCTGCTGACGTTGGCAGAGGACAATAGGTGCCGGTTCGGGTTAAAAACAGGCACCCATTCCCCTCCCCGGTCTATATAACCAAAATTATAGGTGTCGGCTATGTAGTAAAAACCGGTACCTACCGACACCTATATCACTTTCGGACCATTAGCGGGAGTGCCGGTTTTTAATTCAAATCGGCACCAATGTGCCTTCCACTAAAAACTGGCACCTAAGGACCATTATAGGTGCCGGTTATATGGATCGTGGGTGGGAAATATCCTATAGGTGTCAGTTTTCGATGAACCGGTACCTATATAGCTGACACCTATGTAGGTTTTTGTAGTAGTGAATCTACCTTGGAATAGCATACCATTTAGCTAACTTATTAAAAGAAGCGTGCAATTTGGCTCTAAGTCAGATCAGAAGCAGCAAGGTCTAACTCTGAGTTCCCATGCTGAAGGTCAGAAACATGATCAGAAACAAGAATGTCCTTGTCTTGCACCCACTTGCGAAAAATATTGGTCATATTACCAAACAGAAAAACAGAAGACAGATAAGTCACCTTGATGCGCCTTAGGAGGTCTTTCAAATGAACGACCCAATCTGGACGACACCTTTAGATGAGTTTTGGAGCTATTTGATTTAAGTGAGACACCTTAATAGAACAATTTGTTAAGCTATTTCTTCAATTCAAATTAGGAAACATAGTGGAATATCTAAAGTGTTACACTGTATAATTCATCATTTAGATGAAAACTTGCGAAGTGACTGCATCCGATGTACTCAAGAGGACCCAAGACTAACATAGGAAGCAAACACCTGATGAAATCTTCTCACTCTTCTTATGTAGAATGCAGCAAAGAGGTCGCCCTCTGCAGATTGGTGGCCCTGGAGGTGAGGACGAGGTCCAGCGCGTATGGAGATGATGAAGCAGGCGCTGGGCTGGGTGTTTTGTATTCAGCTCGATGGTCTTGCGGAGGAGGGGAGATCGGCGAGGAAAAAAAGGAAAATATATTCTATATTAAGGGTGACAAAAATGAGAAAATACTAATAAATAAGTCATCAAGGAAAAAAGAAAATTGAAACCACCGCCGATGAGGGCAAGACTTCTTACCAGACAGGGTAGCCGAAGGTGCAAAAATAAGGAGATAATATTCCATAGCAAAAATAAGACAACAACGCGGGATTTAATATATCAATAATGACAATAGAATCACACTCAGTTTTCAGCAATACATTATGCACAAAATGGCATGTATTTCCAAGGTTGGTCACACTAATCAGAACTGACTATGGATCTCCACAGATTCTGCAATGGGCAACCTTCAGGGCAGAGCTAGCATACAGTTTTAAATATTTTCATTTCATAATTTCAGAAGCAAAAATGATAAGCCCCACTATTACAGTACTTAATATTATCCATGATATAAGCAAAAAATGCTGAACCACCAAAGTAGTAATCTAACAATTTGTAAATGCTGAACCACCAAAATAGTAAATCCCATTCACCTCCTTCAGCAAATGCAGGAGTTAATTTCCCCTCCATTCCGCAGGTGAGACATCTCATTTATTTCTCCTTCACCTGCTGCATTGCGGGGAGGACTTTAGTGTTCCTTCTCATGTACCCACCACTGCCACCGAAGAACTCTGGCCACCATCCCCGTTTCGTCCGAGCACCGCCGGGCCAAGTTATCGCCATAGTGTTCCCGACAAGTTATATTGTCTCAAGCTCCTGTGCCGTGCGGTGGATGCGGGCGTGTGATTAGAAAGCTGCTTAGATATTTAATTTGATATTGTCAGTACTCAAAAGCCAAAAACTATTGGAAATTAAATCACATATGTGCAGAACATACGTCCTGAACATAATATGATAGTTTCGTCGTCGTTTCTTGCAGAGGGGTCAGCGTGTTAATTAATTAAGAAAGTAAACAGCAGAACCTAGCCAGCGCTGGTTCTTCTTAAATTGATCTCACACTGCACCCCAAGAGAAGCATATGACGATCTGGGGGAGGGGGAACCTTGCAATTAACGAAGGAACGGGAAGGGGAGTGAGAGATGTTCACCTGGCTAGCGGCGTGGGAGCGAAGAGGTGTGACGGGGACCGGATGGCGAGTAATCGACGATGACTTGATGGCAACGTGATGGAGAATGGCGGGCACCAATGGATCCGGTCGTGACGCTGGCGAGATGCGGGGCGGCGCGATGGTCGGCGGTGGAAGCCGGCCAGCGGTGGCGGGGACAAGATTAGGATTAGGGGAGGGAGCAAGGGTGAGAGGGGTCACAGGTTTGGGGATGAGGGGGTGATCGATGGAGGATGACGAGATTGGAAAGGGGGGAGGGAGGGGAGGAATCGACGGCGTAGGGGAGAAGACCGGCGGCGGGTCTGTGGCGTAGCGGCGACGATCGCGCGTGGGAGGATCGCGTGCGTGGGTGGATTGTCATATTAATCTCAGCTATTGAATGTCGCGGATCCAAGTGTCAAAAACAACAGTTATAGGAACAATGATCACCATTACAGTTTTTTAAGAAGTAGAGATTAGGACCATTATGGTTTTTTGAGTAGTAGAGATTAGGCCGATCTACGGCTTGTCGAATGAGTTGTTTTATTAACATCCTGTCTATATATGTCGATCTATATAATTTGCGTGAACATATGTCCTGTCTATATATCTCCGTGTGTGAATGTAGTGTTCCGTTGAATTACTTAAAAATCCATTTTCTGAGCTACCTTTTACTACATTCCCTTTACGGCCCTATGTACAAATTCCTTTTCGGTGGTAAATATCTTTCTTTTGTTTCGTAAAAAATAGCTCTCTTCGGATTCTACAAAATAACTCAAATGGAATGAGAAATACTATTTGTCGGTCACTCTTCACGCACCCATTTGTTTTATTTCCGCTAAATAGATTTTCAAGCCGGCCAATAAAATATTAGGAAAAGATATATCTACAATTTATTTCTTGCAAACATTTTCAAAGGCACTTATGGGGCACACTGTGATTTAATATTATGTTTCTTTAATCTCCAACTAATTGAATCAAATAGTTGACTTTTTGTAAGAGGTTTTTTAAATTCTGATAGTAGTTCTCTGATATTTAAGCAACATATAAAATCATTAATTGGGCCTATACTAATTGAGAGGAGCTCCCACATTAATAAATAAATCTGGTCATGAGTTAGTTGGATCCAATTATCACGACCATATATATGTCATTTAAAAGTTAAATAAAATGACCCTAATTAATAATAGGCTATTGAAAGTACCGACGGTTCTTCAGTTTAGAGTTTAGACTTCAGTATTATACTACCATCGGACAGTTTAGCTTCAAGTATCCAATAATTTTAATTACAGTGTTTAAACTCGGAATTAATTATTAAATATTAAGTTGTATAGCCTCTTTATTTAGTTATGGAATTCAAAATTAATAATTAGCGGGTTGTAATTGACATAGAACTCTTCTATTAATTTAAACCACTATAATTAAAAAATAACAAATGCATTTTATATAGTGAGAATTTACATATTGTAATACTAATAGTAGTAGTAATAATAATAATAAGAATAATAATAACCCGTGTAACGTACGGGTTGGCGACTAGTATATTCCAAAGAAGCAATATATATATATTAAATTTGTTTATATATATATATATGCAATTTAGACATCCGGTCGATGCATACAAATTCGAGTGTTGCACAGTTTCTTCATTTTTTCTGCACTTTGCAAAATGCCTGTTAATTAGTCTTATAAGGAAGATCGTAATGTTATATTGCTTGAAAGATATCAAAGTTTCATCGGGCTATTTAGCAAGGATTAGTAAGTATGTTTTATTGGACGATCTAAAACTGGATGAAATGAAATCTCACGATTGCCACGTGCTAATCACATAACTCTTAGTGAATTTAGGTATTTTATTGATGTTAAGGTAATTTAGTGAATGTATTTGACTTGTAGGGATATTTTTTTATGCATGTAAGTATTTATGTATGTATTTAGTGAATTATATTCGAGATGGACTTGTGATGTTCATGTTTATGTGTGATTGAACTTAGTAATATGTGGATATATGTCAATTTAGGGTATTTTAGTTAATTGAGATGAATTCTAGTTAATTTTAGGTATGTATTTAGTATAGAGTGAATTATATTTAGATAACTGAATTATTAATGTTTGTTTCTATTTTTTGTCGTACACAAGTTATTTAGAAAATGTATCAGCAACGCGAATGACCATAATAGAGGTCGATGCCCACGTCGGTGACAACAAGTGGGATCACATCGACCCGGGACCATAATAGAGGTCGATGTCCTAGGATTCCCGGTGGCTCCTAGGAAAGCTATTAAGAAGTTCGCATCAGTATGCGGGGTGCTAGGGAGGTGGCACTTCACCATTTTAGACGATGATATCAGGCTTGTCCCAGCTGCAGAAAAGGAGGAAGCTTAGGCGCAGTTCAAGCTAAGCTTTGACTATCCTGAAGAGGAGGAGGAAAGGCTCAAGTTTCGTGCTTTTGCAAAAGATGGGAACCTCTTGGAAAAATTTGAAATCAAAGCTCGTCGGCGAGTATGCCCTCAACCCCCTGTTGACGATGTAATTTGGCAAGAGTATGAATCGAAGTCAAGATACAATCCGAAGCGAATTTGAAGATATGCGATAATCCCGGAAACAGAGTTCGTATCGGCTGGGACGATATCGGATAAGGGAGCCGGTATAATTGGTTTCGATTGCAAGATGCGGACTTCAGAGACATTGTCGGGCAAGGATAGAGTCCGCCTAAGGGACAATTGTATCTATTAATTAGGATATTATGTAATTTCGTTAGAGATATTTTGGTAAGAGTCCGCCTAAGGGACTTGTTTGTCGGTTAGAGTTAAGTTAGGAAAGTTTGAGTCGTGTCCGATATGGACAAGTTGTATTTTCAGAGTATAAATACATGCTCGAGACCATGTAAATAAACAACACCAGTTCAATATACTCTCGGTGCTTCGCCACCTTTTGTTACTTTATTTTTCAACGAGTTCTTGCTTTCGAGTCGGGCTACATCGATTTTGATCTTCGACAAGAGGTAAAGCTTGTTATGGCAGTTTGCATTATCGGGATTAGTGCTTACATCATTATGACACTCTAATATTGGTTTTGTGAATCACCGAGTTATCATATATGTCACATAATCTAGATTGACAATGTCTTCTACTTGCATCGGCTGATCTCTGATTTGGGTTTTGTCGATAACGGCTAGATTATCTTATTAACTTAGATTATTTAACATATCTACCATCCTGAAGAGACAATGATTGGTTTGATTGTCTAGATATTGTGTTTATTTTTATACTCAGTGCTGCATCAATTTAGTTTTATCTACTAATTCGTGCTTAGAACCATAATATCTAGCCTGCTTTTGATTGTCAATAAGGATAGTATCGCAGTTTCAGCCGATCTTACACGATATAATTGTTTTTTTTGTCTTGCTTAACAAGTTGTATCTGCCCCTTATATTCGAACCTCAACTGTTTAAATATATTAAGCTTGTTATCAATCTGTTTAAATATATTAAGCTTGTTATCAATCTAGTTGATACTAGTTTAATATATTTATTATAAGATTATATCCCCATATAAGGTTGTATTGGGACTATAGCTGATACATGCTTAAATTCGAACATCGGCTATGATACGAACACATATAAACTTTATTTCTTGTTATTTTGGATCAAAGCAATTTATACTGTCTCGGTTAAGTCCGATCTATCCCAATTGCTGATTTCTAAAGTAATATCGATGTATAGATTATATAACGTTGATATATACAGCCGATGAGACGAGTTTACGGTTTACTTGTGCTCATAAATTTATATCATGGCCGATTCATCTCTCCTGCATCGGCTGAGTTGTAAGGCGATACGACATCGACTTTCTAGTCGATCGGCTATTGTTTACTTAACATTCTAGGTTTATTCGTGTTGATTGCAGGATCAAATCAACTGGCACGTCCTAGAACCCGAAGGCAAGCTTTTGGACCTGCACTAGAGTTAAGCAAATCTCTCAGGCTAGTGTGTGTTTTTTTCATCAACACGCTTTTGGCACGCCTGGTGGGACTTCCTCATCATGACGCTT
The DNA here is from genome assembly GCA_000573905.2 of Oryza punctata. Classification (NCBI taxonomy): domain Eukaryota; kingdom Viridiplantae; phylum Streptophyta; class Magnoliopsida; order Poales; family Poaceae; genus Oryza; species Oryza punctata. The sequence goes on along the minus strand of CM002496.2, from coordinate 11,881,413 downwards.
GCCATCACTGACATTACGGAAGAGAATGTGATCCCTGTGATGGTTGAGCATTTAACTGAAGAGGAAAAAGATGAGATGAAAAAGCTGTTAGATCAACTTAAGGTGTAGTATTTGCATTCCTTCACCACGACTCAGCATGGCACTGTGATGCAGAAGACCAAATTGGAGTTACCTCCCGTCAGGAGCACGAGACAAAGCACATCTAGAGGAGACAAAGACAAGGACAAAGATGTGAAAGCTGAGTCAGAAAGTGAGGAACTTCATACATTGCAGGATCGCATCGACTCAGCCATCCATCACGCATTAATCAATTAGTCCGGTGTGCTTGTCAACACTTTAACTAACATGATCAAGACGGTGGTAGATGGTACTATAGCCGAGGAAAAAGCAATATGACCAATTTATCTTCCGGGAGACACTTTCCCAAGCTCTAGGACTGTAAAAACTGAGTTGGGTGATAAACAGCAAACGGCTTCAGGATTGGCGCGTCTACCTTATGGACATACTCCAATGATGTTGATAAGGCAGCAGCCGATACATGGGGGAAGAGCTCAGCTCAGCTTGCTCAGGAGCAGTTAATCAACATGTTAAAGATGAAACCGCCGGTCATTGAGCCAATTTCTCAAATGCCCATGGTACATCGGCCTATGGCACCATAAGCACCGTTACAATAGCCGATAGGAGTATCTCAACCCATCGGCCACCAGTATATACCATAATGTCATCTTAACAATCAACATTAGCTACCCCTGCAGAATCTAGGGGGTAATTATAATTGTCAATACCAACCTCATTCACCACAGCCCCAATACCGGCCAAAAGGATCACCACGGTCTCGATACGCACCTCAACCTCAGTTTAATCAGTACGAGCAGATGCCACAGCAATATGGAGGACGAGTGCAACAACAACCTTGGTTCGATATAATTGCTAATGCAATGAGAGAGCAATTTGGACTCAATTCTAAGGATAATGGCAACATGTATCGGCATCCATATCCTGGATATTTTGACCGAGTACCATTGCCAAACAGATACAAGGTGTTAGAGTTTTCAAAATTCTTAGGGCAAGATAATGTATCAACCTATGAGCATATTAGCCGATTCTTAGCACAATGTGGGGACGCATTGGCTATAGAAGCCTTGACGGTTAGGTTGTTTCCATTATCATTGTCTGGATCGACCTTCACGTGGTTTTCTTCTCTACCTTAAAATTCTATCAGAAGTTGGGCTGATCTGGAGAAGCAGATCCATCAATATTTTTTTAGTTGAATTCAAGAGATGAAACTATCAGATCTAACATCTATCAAGCAAAAATCGGATGAACCGGTGATAGATTATATTTAGAGATTTAGAGATATGAGGAATAGATGCTACAATTTGGCCTTTGACCGATTCATAGCTAGCCAATTTAGCTTTCTAGGGATTATTGGCGCCGATAAGGGAGAGATTTTCTGCCCAAGACTTTGAGAGCTTGGCACACTTAGCTCAAAAGGCATTAACTCATGAACTGTGGTTCCAGGAAACCAGAAAGTTTGCTAAGAAACCAACAACATTAATAATGTTTATGATTATACTTCAGAATCTGACAATGAAGACCCGGAAGTCAATGCGGCCGAATGCACCAAATACTCATCCGCTGACAAAACCTGCTCCAGCTCTTCCTTCAGCCCCTCCTGCCATTGAAAATGAAGATGAAGATGTTCAATTGCAATATGATACGGATTTTGGGGATGACCGTATGAAGGCCAACAGCAGGGCTAACATCCCCCCTCGTATCAAAAAGAACAGGAAGGTGCATAAGTCTCCACCATTGGAAAAACCTAGCAAAAAAGCTACTGCAAGGTGGAGAGGAAGAGGAAAGCTGCAGACCTTGCTTCTGGCTCCAAAGAAGCTAGATCTAGGCAAGGCGCCATCAGTTCCTCCTGCGAAGCTTGCTCCGACTATCTTCCAATTAGGCGCCATTGGTTGGAGACAGTGACTTAGCGAAGATGGACCCTGCTTGCAAGGAGTTACACGGGTACTACATGGAGAAGTACACTGCAAGGAGAAAAAACGGAGAGAACTTTATTCTAGGCTATCACGGTCCACAACCGTTTCTTGGGCCAGAAGTCTATATTGCGATAGAGCTCTACAGGCTGCGAGCGGTGAACACCAATATTCTTAAGTGCTACTCGTTGTAAGTATTCTTGCGTACAAAATATGGTTATAAAAATCCATATGATATGCTTATACGGTTTTTTGTCTTGCTTGTATGTTAACTTGGAAGCATATTCAAAGGCATGAACCTGATGTTGCCTTACTAGATCCATCTATGATCAACGTGATAAATCTGGAACACGATCTAGAAAGGATGACGGAATATATGAGGGACTGCTTGTGGGTCCGCCAGGACAAAGAGTTCATTATGTGTGCATACCATCAACAATAAGTGTACACTAATTAGATGCAAATCCACGACGCATATAGTTTTAGTATTGAACTTGGAATATATTAATACCGCAGGAACCATTAGATTCTTCTGGTCTTAGTGCCGAAGTGGAGTATGGTATACTACCTTAACTCCAAAATTGATCCCGAAAAATACGATTGGTCGAGGATTAAAGGTGCATTAAATGACGTGTGGGGCCCATATGTGCAAAATGGTGGAAGCCATAAGGAAGGAAGACACAACCTCAGTCACGAAATAGACTTCCCGTACCATCAACAAGTTGGTAACCAGTGTGGGTTCCAGGTGTGCCATAATACGAGGAGCTTGTTGGAAAAGGTGACACTGCTCAACCTTGAGGTCTGTGCTTATATTGTGTATGCACCTATATATTCTAAGTATTTCGAAGTATATACATATACACTAACTTGGCGCCTCGCATGCAGGAAAAAAATTTCCAACATTCCGCCTCACAAATTCGAAGTCTTTAGAGAGGAGATAGCACGTTTCATACTATACGAAATCTTATCAACCAAAGGAAGCTTTAGATTACAGTCGTAGCTAGCTGATCTCTAAATGGTTGAACATTTTGCAATGCTTGTCAAAGACATGTGATTATGTAACATTTATGTATATATTATATGTAATACAATCTGGTCTGATGTTTCTGTATATACTTACAAGACTAATTAAAATTTGTTCCAATTTATAACTCGGTTTTGCAGATTTTGATGCTTAACTTTTGAAGATGCATATCGATGGTTTGGTGATGACTGAATGGATGCGAATGGCATATATGAATGGATGTGTGAATGTGGATGTGATCACTGAATGTTTGATTTGTGAATTGCTGTGAATGACATATGTGAATGGATGTGAGAATGTGGATGTGATCACTGAAATGTTTGATTTCTGAATTGCTGTGAATGGGGTTACTGGGAAAGGGAATATATATATCTGCTTATGTATTTTGCAGCAGTCATGGCTAGCAAAGGTCTGAGGCTAGCCAAAAAATAAAATTTATTTTTTGGGTAAATTACTCATCCGTGACAGGCTTAAGTTTAAGCCCGATTGAGATGAGCTCATTTGTGACGGGCTTAAACTTTAACCCGATTGAGATTATCTCATTCGTGACGGGTTTAAACTGAGGCCCGATTAAGATGAGTTATCCGTGATGGGCGCCATACCATATTGACGACGGTGACCTAGTCATCTTTGTCGGGTTCAAGCACCAGCCCGTCACGGATGAGCTCATCCGTGATGGGCCCTAGTTTGACCCTTGTCTGACTCATCTGTTGGGTCAAATCTATCGGTGACGGGTTTTAGTTTTGACCCGATAAAGATAATTATCATTCGTGATGGTAAAATACCCGATATAGATGACTTCTCACATCAGTGACCTTTAGTTCGTGAGGAGACCCTTCCCCGACACAGATAAGGCTTGCCGCCCGATTAAGATGAGCTATCCCGTGCTAGTGACTGCATGACTAGCTCATGAATCTAACTAACTATGTCACATTAAGCATTTTGTTATGTGCATTCATGTGTCTCCAATGCTCACCGGGGGTCAAGCATTTTGATATGTGTATTCATGTGCCACCAACCTAACTAGCTAGGTAACATAGCTTGGTCACATTAAGTTTTATATTTGAAGACCGCACTCATGGATCCTATAAGAGGCCGGTTTGGATACATGGGAATAATGTTGGTAGAGAACGAAAATACGAGTAAAACATTGAAAAAGATATGAAAGCAGAGCATATCTTCCTCAAAACAATTTTTCACTTGCAAATTTTAGATAGAAATATGCTTTGGGAATGGGAGGAATTTGGAAGAGGTTTAGAACTTGAACCACAAATTCTCCTACTCGGACTCAACTGAATAGCCACTAGAAGACACGAAAAGCCTGGCCATCGTGGCCAGAACACCTAGTGAAGAGAGCACTAGATGCGAGTTGAAACTATAAAAACCAACACTGACATATTGTGTACTTGCTTTACCTGTAACTTTCGGTTGGTAATCCAGTTTTGAGAATATGTGGTTTACAAATTTATATTTCGAATCTGTGCGCATATTCAAGTTGCATGCAAAAAGAACACAATCAAGAAGGGAAGACGAATTGAATGGACAACGTTGGTGACAAGTGACATACTGAAAGAAGTGATTAGCAGATTCCATGGTGTGTTCAGTTGTAAGGAACAATATATATCATTAACAGATAAACCCCAGCATTGCCATCTAATAACATAGGAGTTAAGTGTACTCTATCCACGTTAGAGATTGTTCATCATGGCAAAAATAATTGGTGCGGGAACAAGAACATCAATAACTTAGCTAGTGAAATCACTGATGTGCACTAGTTTGCAAAATAGATATCCTCACGCCCTCGTTAGTCATTAGATGGCGTATGCTTGATAGAACTTTAATTTAGAAGGAGCTAAAGCAGGAATTTCACACAAGATCAAAGAGGACAAATAAGAATGACACACATCAACGTGATATTTATTAATACTGTGATATTTGATTTGTACTTCCAGTATTCTGTTTTGCAATGGGCCTAAGGGGTGCTGCATATGTACAGCTCGTTGAGCAGTACTCCTTGTTTATTCTTGTTGTTTCACAACACTTGATTTCTTTAGTGTAACACCAAGACTCGAATAGGTCCGGGGGTAAAAATTTTCTCTTTAAGGACAATAAAAATTTCTCATCAGAAACTCAAATAGGTTAATAAAATAATTATACAATTCTACTGGATAAAAACGGTAGGGAGGCATGCTTGTTTACACATGAAGGCTACATATTGAATCTCTGAATCACTCCTCATCACTAGCAGTCAGCAATGGTCAGGGTATACATAGAGCAGTTGTACGTTGAGGCTACTGAAATTATTGTTCATCGTAATGATGATTAACTCAAAATGGTTGTCAGTTTGTTTCCTCTTCGAACAATTTTCCCACTATATGTCATCACTCCTAGCAGTGGTCTATCATATCTATAAATTTTCTTGAGCCTGGGCAAAGCTAGCTAATAACGGATAACAAATAGTACAGAAGAATCTATACATTGAACTTTATAGGCCATCTGCCATTGATGCAACTAAAATTCAAGCATTATTCATGCAAGTAAAATAGACAATGTCAGATTGTAATTGGAGAGAGAAAAACCACTGCAAGTTATTTGATCAACAGAACAATAGTTGTGTACTTGATAGAGGTTAAACTAATACATGAGTTGAATTGGCCTATAGAAGGAAGACGGGCATGCCTTGCTCGTTGAATTGGCTGATTTGCTTGATTAGGACTACCGAGCAATGTACTCACGTCTGGATAATTAATACGTCATGCTTCTGTGCTGCATGCGGCAGAACGTACTCTACCAATAATTTGGTAGTACCCAAACTTGTTCGAAAATTTCGGTATTGCTCCGTAGTGAGGAACAGGGTGAGTGTGGCCGCGTTCTTCGACCCAGGAGCGTCATCTCTATCCCGAAAATACGGGGTCATTTTCATCCCCACCTTATAAAAAACCTATCGAAAGTAGCATACAACATTCATCAACCCCTTTCCCCGTTCCCATCAAACCCGGGAACCCCTTTCTTCGTTCCATCGACCCCGGAAGCTTTATGACTATGCTTCAAACCAAATAGCCCATTAATAATATATACTGGTGCACGGTTTACTACTACATATTCGATTTTTGCATATAGCCCAAATCGTGAACGGACGGCCCACGTGCACTCAAAGATCATAGAAAATGGAGTTTTTTGCATGCAGCAAGTGCAACCACATGCAAAAATCTGATTTTCGCATGCGGGTGCTTAAGCAGACCGCATACGAAAAAGGAAAAATCACGAAAAAAGATAAAAATTCTAAAAAACAAAAAATACGCTGCGTCAATGTTGTCCTCCCGTCGCCGCCGTTATCCTCGTCCTCATCCTCTAGCCGCCGTCATCGATGTCATACTCGCCCACACCCGCTGCCGCCAACGGAGTCAAGCCACGCGGATCCACGTGGGCGGCGCGACTCCTAGCCACCTCCTCGTCGGCTACACCGCTCGCTGCCCTGCACCGCTTCCCGCTCCCGATCGGTGAGAGAGGAGAGGAGAGGAGAGGAAGAGAGAGAGAGGTATAGGAGAGAAAGAGAGAGAGAGGGGAGGAAGTGTAAAATTTTGAAGTGTTGGGAGGGAAAAGAAAAAGGAGGGGAGAAAATATCCATGGAGTAGATGAGGGTATTTTCGAATATGGACCACTCAAGATGTCCGCATGTGAAAATGGAGGTCGATTTTTTAAGAAGCTATTATTTACGGTCTGTGTGCAACTTAACGGTGTTCTCGCATAGAAAAATCTTTTTTTAAGTAGTGGTTGCACACGTTGTAATTTATGATCGCGGCTGCATCACTTAATTCCTTTACTGGTTAACAAAACAATTCTCACTACTACAGTTTGGGTGCGTGTAAGCTTATAGAAATGGCAAGAGTGATATTTTTATCTCCAGTTGCTCTCGTGAAAATCTACCGGACTAGTGTCAATCAGTTCCCAAAATCACCATAATTTTTATGTCCAGTTGCTCTCATGAAAAGTTTTTTTTCTGTTTTCTATTGTTTTGAAAGATAGGAAGGTACAGTTTGTATGTATTAATAGAGAAAGACAAGAGTAAAAATTTACAAGAGAAAATGGGCAGAGCCTGAAGGCCAGTTGAAAAGAAAATTATGTTACTCTAGCCCAGTCCCTAAATTACTAGATCTCTCGGTTCTCGCAGTGTACACAAATACATCTCACCCAATGCCCCCTTTATCCTCCCCTACTAAGAATACCCAATTCTGAAACCTCTAGTCCATTACAAAGTTCGTTTTTAGTAGATATAGATAGAAAAGAAAATGGATTGTGAATGGGAGGACACGGGAAGAAGTCTGTCACTTTGTATTCTTCAGCCCTAGTTCCTTCGCCATTAGCACCAACACCTAAGCATTCTCCAGGTACAATCACCCAGTCAGCAGGTACACAACATACAACGAGCCTCCATTCACAATTTTCTTATACACAACGTCCTCTTATATCTCGGAAAGTATATATGCGTGTATAAAAAGAAGCACTCAGATTTTCTATGCCGCGTGGTTCCGTCAGGTTTTTCCGTACTTATTGGATTGCACTCAGATTTTTTTTTTTTTTTTTTTTTTTTTTTTTTGCATTTTCGGGTGTTTGTCATCAATGCAGTTACCATGAGGTTCCTCTTAAACTACACGGTTACCATGAGCCACCGGTTATTTTAGTGAGCCATCAAGCTTCTTGGTGTCACCAACTGAATTTCTTGTTCTGACTCAGTGGACAATGAAGCTTTTGCAGCTGCAGTAATAGCTAACTGGCAGGGAAGATGTGTGAATTCAAAGATGCAATGCTGACTTCAAGTGTATACGAGCAAGCCTCTCTTCCTTTTTTATTTGGCGGAATCGTCTAATTCTTTCATGATGTGTCAATTAGCCATTTTAATTAGTTCACATAAAATTGTATATATTCTCTATATAATGTTTGTCTTAAAACAACAGCTGTCTAGCTGCTGCAGGATTTACGAACTACTTTGGGAGTAAGTTAATCGTAGATAAGCCCATGTTCTGACGTGCTTTATAATTTAGCCAATGTTTGTCTACAGTTTGTTATCACCCAAACGGATGACCGGTGGGCAGCCGCTACCTCTCGCCTATGCTAAGTTGTCATGCAGTTATATATAACAGGTAGAGTATAGGATAAAGTCGGACTCTTAATCTATTCCTAACACCTAACACTGGTGAAGAAATGGGATATAGTCCCGATTTGGAAACCCCTTCAATCCTGATTTCCAAACTAGGACCCGCTATCTGGGACTAAAGGGTTCGCCTTTAGTCCCGGCCGGAAAAACCGGGACTAAAAGGTACCTTTAGTCCCGGTTCGTAGTTAGAACGGGGACTAAAGGTCCCCCGGGGCCGCCGGATATGACCTTTTAGTCCTGGTTTTAGAGGGTATTTTAGTCCCAGTTGTAGGTAAAAACCGGGACTACAATTATTTTTTCTTTTCGGTTATTTTATTATGTTTCAATTTCTTTTTGTTTCTTTACGCTAATATCTAACGTATTATACGTTCCGTTTTGTATACTTATATGTACATATATATTACATACTAGTAATAGATATCTTGCATTCATATAAGTACAGTGTAATGCTATTGTTAAGCAATATTATATAAATGTTAGCGCAAAATAATATATGTACAATCACATTTACATATTGTTCATGACCATCACACCACACCTAGATACATGGAGTTATTCGAAATTTGGATCATCCAAATTTGGACCCTCCTGAGTAAAAGTCTTGGGTTGCAAACGACCGTCAAAGTGGTACGCTCCCTCGGGATTTATGACTTGATCGTTAATAAACCCTGCTAATGACTCTTGAATAGCTTTTATCTGGTCATCTCGTATGACTTTGTCCTTCTTCCATTGAAGCTATGAATAAGAGAGGGAAATATAAGTATATTATTAATGTATGTATGTATATATTTATTAACAAGAGAGGGAAAAATAAGTTGCATGTTTGTACGTACGTCTATAGATTTCTCTGTTTTTAATGAATAATGCAAGAGGTGCTCGCAAACGACGTATCCACATAAATTGGTATTCTTTGGCTGCTACAGACACCACTATAAGAGAAAACCATATATCAATCAATTAATCTTATTAGTAACGAATTTAATGGGAGAAAGAGGTGGGCCTAGCTAGTTTACTTTGTGTGGGTTTATTCGAAGAGGCACAGTCCATTGATCAGGATGTTTCGAAGTGAACCTTACCCAGGCACTGCTTAAGAGAAATAAATCAGTTCAGTTATTCATATCATATCAAGATAATGGCGTAAAAATGTGAAGTGCGAGATAAATAATTACCTTTGTAGCATGTCTAGCATATTTTGGTAATTGGACATTGGCTTTCTCAAGGAATCCAAGATCATAACATAGCCTTTGTCAATATAGATGACCAAGAGTATCCAGTGAAACCTACAGTTGTACATCGTTAATTGCACATTTAGAACGAAGTAGTCAAAATGAAATGTGCACAAGACAAACACTCACGCGAAGTTGTAAGGGAAGAGTATGGTCGTCTTGTGATGTTGTTTGTCAAAGAAGCGGAACATATTGTTCTCCGTTTCTTCCGGCTTTTCCTTCACAGTCCTCTCGTGTATGATATATGGATCGAAAAATCCAACATCGAACACCATGTTTTTCTTCTGATTCATCATATCCATACTGCATGGGTAAGAAAAATACAAAGTGAGAGATATATACTTTACACATACACAACACTCTTTAATTTTTAAAAAAGAATCACTTACAGACACCAATAGCTCAATAGAGATTTGTCGAGAGCATCCCTGTGAAATAGCGGGTGTAATTCAGTGAATTCAACGTGTATCAAGTCCTCGCCCCGGAAGAAATGCTCATCTTGAATTTTAGCAGAAATGAGTTCTGTTCCGTTCTGACAGGCTTGCATGTACCAGTTGTGTAACTTTTACATTTGGGTAGGAAGTGATTTTACCGCCTTAGGGTTAACAAGACTCCGGCCATACACATAGCTGGTCCTCCATTTATAGACGTCTACGGTGGCCTTTGGTGGCGATTTCAGCCCCATGAGTGTTTCCCTAGTCAGTCCAGTGTCTTTCATCATTTGGATGAGCGCGTCATGATCATACTCTGCTTGTGATTGTTGAACAACGAGCGGCTCGATTGTTTGCTTCGATTGCATACCGAGTTGTGCAACATCTTTTCCCTGTTTCTTTGTTCTCTTCGACTCCTTGTAAGACTTGTCGAGAGAGCGCTCGTAGTCCGATCGAGGCGGTGACTTATTTCTTTCCCTCCTTGCCTTCTCGTGTTCTACGACTAATTTCCTTAGTTTATGGCTTGGCAACATTTTTGCATCCTCCGCATTTTTCTTCATTTGTTCCCTCACATTAGAGAAAAACGCCTTCACGTCCCCCTTTACCACTTCAGCGGTTTCCTCTGCAGTCATATCGTATGGCTGCTTCCGCTTTGCACCATGTTTGGCTGGAACCGTGGACATACGCTTAATCGCCTGGGCCGGAGGAGCCACGTGAGGTGGAGACCGTGGACGCGGAGACACGGGAGGTGGAGACCGTGGAAGCGGAGACACGGGAGGTGAAGACCGGGGACGCGGAGACACGGGAGGCGGAGACCGTATCGGTGACTGAGGAGTCGAAATTTGCCGTTGTGCACTTTCACGATCTGGAGATCAAATTGGAGATATGATCGGCATAGGAGGCGAAGACGGTCTAGGAGGTGCTCCAGGTATAACGATGTAGCACTTACGCCAAATGATGAATCCGTGCTCTACTTCACCTAGGGTCGTCTCCCCCTCACCGCCAGGAATGTCCAGTGTCAATTGTCGAAATTCTTTTAGAACTCTATCCACCGCGACTTTAGCATATCCAGCTTGAATCGGACGGCAATGTATTTGCTACGAGCTGGTAGACTCCGGAAGAATGACAACACCGGTGGCCACCATAATTGTGATGTTCCTCGCGGGAGTGTGCAGCTCACAAGGCGTCATATTTGTTGTGACGTCATCCACGGGGTAACGCCGTAAGACATCATCTTCCTCTTCGATTTCCGTGGAAGCCATGCTACTTCTACGCGGAGCTGGGCTTATGTTGACAGTCGGCTCTGATGTGTTCACTGTGTTCACTCGTTGGCTAGCCAATTGTCCCTCAACTTCTTGCAATCTGGACTCAACGTGTTTTTCTCGCTCATGCGATTGAAGGATCGCCTCTTCCAAAATTCGTAACCGCTCTGCATCCTCAGCCTTTCTCCTCTGATGGCTTCTGTAGCTCTGCAGATCGTGAGGGAAGCCTTCCTTCCATGGGATCACTCCTTTGCCTCTTGTTCGCCCAGGGTGTTCAGGATTCTCGAGGGCGTAGGTTAGCTCATCTTTCTCTCTGTTCGGCTCAAACTCACCCTTGGCCGCAGCGTCTATGGCAGTAAACAGTCGTCGACAAACTGCTTGCATTTTCTCACCCACAATGCATGCACCGGTATCGGGGTCTAGTGTTCCACCATGCCCGAATAACCAAGACCTTGAACGTTCAGGCCAATCAATGGTTGCCGGCCGAATCCCTTTTGCAAGCAAGTCCGACTCCATTTTATCCCACTTAGGCATTGCACTCTTGTAGCCACCTGCTCCAAGTTTATGATGATACTTCTTCTTTGATGCATTCTATTGGGCTTTTTCCTGCCGCACCTTGCTTGTATCAGATGTCTGGTTGATTACAAATTCATCCCAGAAATCTTTTATCTTCTGCAGGGGACCATCGAAGGATGGAGTCTTGTTCTTCTTTACGTATGTTCTGTTCAACATCATCTTGTACCTAGCAAATAGCGTTGCCATCTTCTTTAGAGTCCATTTCTTAACTGCTGGTTCTTTCCCTTCTGGTAAATCGAAGTGAGCCTTGACATCATTCCATAAGAGATCCTTGTCTCTGTCAGTGACGTATTTTGCATCGGGCTCTTGAGTGTTTTTCTTCCAATAGATATGATTGATGCTGATCTTATCCCTAACCCTTACTCCGCACTCATATACAAATTTCTTTGCATTTTCTGGTGGCGCGAGCGGTTGTCCATCACTGCTAACTTCGGAGATAATGAACCGCCCCTCCAACGGCTTTGTCGGGCCCCTTACTTTTCTAGACGACGACGTCGTCATCGATCCAGAGGGCTACACAAACATTGTAGGTTTTTTCATTAATACATTCGTTACAAATTGTGTTTAAATATAAATCTACGATGTATACCTCGCCGGTGTTTACTTGCTCTTCCGCGCATTCCAGATTTAAGAACTGGCTGCCGTCATCGATTTCATCGTCGCCGACGTACTGTGAGCCTTGATCGATAATGGAAAAGATGGCCTCTTCATTTGGGTCGGCCATCTATTCGTTAAGTTGGTAATGCCAAAAAAATGAGGACAAAATTAAAATCGACAACTCAATCAAAAGTAAATCTACCGTATTATTGAATTTAGAGTATTACATTCCAATCAAATCTACAACTCAATCAAAAGTCCCACAATATAGCAAATTCCACGAAATTACTGTATAAGATTAAAGGTGGCCCAACTTCATGTGGGGAACGTGCAGCCCATTGGCCAATCGAGCCTAACACAAAATACCGTCGGTCCCAAAAAACCCTAACCCTAGTTCATTCTCACACCGGAAAAAATGTTTTCCTATTTACGTAAATACATATAATCTGTTTAAGCCATTATTTGATCTCATAAAATTTATTATAAATTTCCTCATACAACTAAAATCATATCTAGCTAAATGGAACCAACGAAGATTAAATAGAAAAACCCTAACCCTAGTTCATTCTCGCACCGGAAAAGTACATTTGTAAATAGAAGAACCCTAACCCTAGTTCATTCTCGCAAATATATTTCCTACATTTGTAAAAACATTTGTAAATATACCGTGGTCTTCTTTTCCTATGTCTTCCTTATCTCCCTTATTACCGTGGTTGTTCTCAGATAGTTGCAAAATGTTAATATTCAATGCAAGAGCTAGAGCACGCAACTCCTCAAAAACAAGTTTATTACATTCTAAGTAGTTACATCTAATTAAGGGTCAAATTTTTCTCTCATGAGTATTTTCATGTGCTTCCAAGTTTGAGGCAACTGAACATATCAAGAGAAGGCTAAATTCTGCCACCATATTAATGCACGATAAGTTAAATACATTTGTAAAGGGGGTGTTTAGATCCAGGGGCAAAAAAATTTGGCGAGTCACATCGGATATACGGACACACATTTGAAGTATTAAACATAGACTAATACCAAAACAAATTACAGAATCCGCCTGTAAACTGCGAGACGGATTTATTAAGCCTAATTAATCCGTCATTAGCAAATGTTTACTGTAGCACCACATTGTCAGATCATGACGAAATTAGGCTCAAAAGATTCGTCTCATGATTTACACGCAAACTATGCAATTGGTTTTTTTTCATCCACATTTAATGCTCCATGCATGTGTTCAAACGTTCGATGTGACGGGGCAAAAAAATTTTGCCTTGGATTTAAACAGGCCCAAAATATACAATACAAAATAAAATTTACAATTAAAACTGAAAAAAAACAAAAAGATCACCGGCGGTGGGCAACCGGCGCTTGGCGGTGGGCGGGCGGCGGTGCGCGGTGGGGCGTCGGGCGGCGGAGGCCGGAGAAGACGGCGGCGGTTGGCGGTGGGCGGCCGGTGGTGCGCGGTGGCGCGTCGGGCGGCGGTGGCCGGAGAAGACCTAGGCCGGAGAAGACGCCGGTCCGAGCGGTGGCGGCGGCGGTGGAGGTCACCGAGGCCGGAGAAGACGGTGGTGGTGGCGGCGGCACTGGCCGGAGAACACGGAGGCTGGAGGACAGGACCGAGCGGCGTCGGGCGGCGGTGTTGTTGAAGATGAAAAGATGAAGATGAAGAGGCCGGCGTCGGGCGCATGGGGTAGATGAAGGGGACTTTTAGTCCCGGTTCTACTAAAACCGGGACTAAAGACCTTTAGTCCCGGTTGTAGCCCACAACCGGGACTAAAGAGGGACTTTTAGTCCCGGTTCCAACCTAGAACCGTGACTAAAAGTATGCTTCGCGCACGGTAGGAAGGGGACATTTAGTCCCGGTTATTGGCACAAACCGGGACTAAAGACTTTTAGTCCCGGTTGTAATTTAAAACCGGGACAAAATGTTCACTTTTAGTCCCGGTTCCAACTTAGAACTGGGACTAAAGGTTCCCTTCACGCGCGCAGCCAAATTTTTTCGCAAAAAATTTGGCTTCCCGCGCACACTGTTACACAATTACTTAAAATTAAATAACTATACCATGAGATATGTAAATTGAATAAAAAATAAAATTAACATCTAATTAAATCTAATTACATTTATACTACCAATTAAATCTACTTACATTTATAAAATATGAGTACAAAATTATATTTGTTCCACAAATATAATTGCAAAAATAAATCTAGTGGTATTATTTAATTTATGGGTATAAAATATGAGTACAAAATTATATTTGTTCCAAAAATATAATTGCAAAAATAAATCTAGGGATATTATTTAATTTATGGGTATAAAATATGAGTACAAAATTAACATCTAATTAAATCTAATTACATTTATACTACCAATTAAATCTACTTACATTTATAAAATATGAGTACAAAATTATATTTGTTCCACAAATAAAATTGCAAAAATTAAATTTAGATTGCATGGAGAATATAATTTGACGATTAAAACGAGTCTTACATATATATGTCCATTACATATCACAACGTTACAAATCGTACATAAGTCGGTAACATATTATTACATAAACTATTTAGTGTGATCGCGCCGTAGCCATGGTTCATCCTCAATATTTATTATGATGCTTGGGTCAGTGTTAACCGTGAAGGGTGGAATTTCATCGTTCTTTTCATACTCTTCAGACATGTCGGACTTGTCTTCGATTCCCACGATGTTTCTTTTCCCTGAAAGAATTATGGGACGCTTTGGCTCACCGGAGAGCTTGTCGTTTCTTCCCCTCTTTGGTTTGGTAGACATGTCCTTGACATAGAAGACCTGAGTCACATCCTTGGCTAGAACGAACGGTTCGTCCCTGTATCCAAGATTTTTGAGGTCGGCTGTAGTCATACCATATATCTTGTCCACTGATACACCACCCCCGGTTAGCTTCACCCACTGGCATCGAAACAAAGGGACCTTGAAATTTGGTCCGTAGTCCAACTCCCATATTTCCTCTATACGGCCATAATATGTTTCCTTATTGCCATTCGGGTCTGTGGTATCTATGCGTACTCCACTCTTCTGGTTCATACTCTTTTTGTCTTGGGCTGTCGTGTAAAATGTATTCCCATTTATCTCATATCCTTGGAATGTCATGATATGTCACGATGGTTCCCTAGACAATAAGTACAGTTGCTCATTAATTGTATCATCCCCCCTAAGATGTTTTCGCAGCCAACCTCCAAATGTTTCCATGTGATGACGCCTAATCCATATCTCAGGCTTCCCGGGTTATCCGATCGTATAATGTCCATGTGGTCTAGGATATACGGACGAACCAAAGAGGAGTTTCGCAACACCGTGTAGTGTGCTTTACGGAAAGAATCTTCGTCTGTACTAAATATTGATTTTTTTCCTATTGTTCCTCTTCCACCTAATCTACCCTCATACCACGACTGAGGGACACCTATGGGGTTAAGATCAGGAATAAAGTCAACACAGAACTCAATGACCTCTTCCGTTCTGTAACCCTTGGCGATGCTGCCTTCTAGGCGTGCCCGGTTGCGTACATATTTCTTCAGGACTCCCATGAACCTTTCAAAGGGGAACATGTTATGTAGGAATACAGGACCGAGAATAGTAATCTCTTTAACAATGTGTACTAGTAGATGTGTCATGATATTGAAGAACGATGGCGGGAAAACCAGCTCAAAGCTGACGAGACATTGGACCACGTCCTTCTGCAGCTGGGCTAGATTCAATGGATCGATTGCCTTATGAGATATTGCGTTCAAGAATGCACATAGTTTCACAGTAGCTAATCGGACATTCTCAGGTAAAATGCCTCGTAATGCAACAGGTAAGTAATTGGGTCATAAGCACATGGCAGTCATGAGACTTTAGGTTTTGGAATTTCTTCTCTGCCACGTTTATTATCCCCTTTACATTTGACGAGTAGCCCGACGGTACCTTGATACTTTGTAGGCATTCGAACATACTTTCCTTCTCTTCTTTACTTAAAGTGTAGCTTGCTGGACCGAAATAATCAGGTCTATCCTCTGGATGCAGTTTATCTCTCCCGTGCATACATTGTAGGTATTGTCGCGCTTCAAGTGTATCTTTCGACTTTCCGTACACACCCATGAAGCCCAGCAGGTTGACACAAACATTCTTCGTCAGATGCATCACGTCGATCGCGCGGCGGACGTCTAGGACTGACCAATAGGGAAGCTCCCAAAATATAGACTTCTTTTTCCACATTGGAGCGTGTCCGTCAGCATCATTTACAACAGGTTGGTTACCAGGTCCTTTCCCAAAGACAACATGCACATCTTTGACCATGTCGAATACTTCATCACCACTGTGGTTCTCAGGCTTCGTCCGGTGATCCGGTTTACATTTGAAATGCTTGCCCTTTTTTCTTAGTGGGTGGTTGATAGGAAGAAAGCGACGATGACCAACGTAGACAACTTTTCGACTTTTTCTCAAATATACACTTTCAGTATCTTCTAAACAGTGCGTGCAGGCCTTATATCCCTTGTTTGTCTGTCCTGAAAGTTACTAAGAGTAGGCCAATCATTGATTGTTACGAACAACATTGCTCGTAGGTCGAAATTTTCTTGTTTGTACTCATCCCACACACGTACACCTTTATTTTGCCACAGAAGTAGCAGTTCATCAACTAATGGCCTTAGGTAGACATCAATATTGTTGCCAGGTTGCTTTGGTCCTTGGATGAGCACGGGCATCATAATAAACTTTCGCTTCATGCACAGCCACGGAGGAAGGTTGTAAATACATAAAGTCACTGGCCAAGTGCTATGACTACTGCTCTGCTCACTGAAAGGATTCATGCCATCCGTACTTAAACCATACCTTAGGTTTCGTGCATCCTCGGCAAACCGTGGGAATTCTCTGTCGATGGTTCTCCACTGAGAACCATTAGCAGGGTGTCTCAACATAGCGTCAACCTTACGGTCCTCCTTGTGCCAGCGCAGTAACTTTGCATGATCTCTGTTTTGAAACAAACGTTTCAAACGTGGTATTATAGGTGCGTACCACATGACCTTCGCAGGGATCCTCTTCCTAGGACGTTCACCCTCGATATCTCCCGGGTCATCTTGCCTTATCTTATACCGCGACGCACCGCATACCGGGCAAGCATCCAAATTCTCGTAATCCTCACCGCGGTACAAAATGCAGTCATTTGGACAAGCATGTATCTTCTGCACCTCTAATCCCAGTGGGCACACAACCTGTTTTGCTTCGTATGTAGAGGCGGGCAATTCGTCACCCTTCGGAAGCATCTTCTTTATGATTTTTAGTAACTCCTCAAATCCTTTGTCAGATGCACCATTCTTTGCCTTCCATTGCAGCAATTCCAGTGTTGTACCCAATTTTTTCTGCCCCTCTTCGCAATTTGGATATAAAAGTTTCTTATGGTCCTCTAACATGCGCTCGAACTTCATCCTTTCTTTTTCAGTTTCGCAGTCTCTATGTGCATCGCGTATTGCCTGACCAAGATCATCAACAGGCTCATCTTCTGGCGCTGCCTCCTCGTCCGTTTCCATATAACCGAAGGCACCGTATTCACGAAACACACCAATGTCGTCATCATCCCCTTCTTCATCTTCTTCCATTATAACCCCGCTCTCTCCGTGCTTGATCCAACATATATAACCGGCCATGAAACCCGACCTAAATAGGTGTTCGTGAATTGTCTTTGAGGAAGAATAATCCCTCATGTTCTTACAATTAATACATGGACAATATATGAAACCATTCCGCTTATTTGCCTCGGCCAAACGTAAGAAAGCATCTACGCCCTCAATAAACTCCCCGGATCGGCGGTCGCCGTACATCCATTGCCGGTTCATCTGCATTACATTAACACATGAAAAATAATTATTGCATGACTAATTAATTTTAAGGTGTATCAATAAAAAAACATTATTAATAAAAAAGATTTCAACTAAAAGTTTAGTGCTCTCAGATAGCGGATTGCCAGTTTTATTGGCCCTCTCGCCAATAGGTCATTTTATGATGTGTGTAGCAAACCATACAACTAATTCTCGTCACCATGTGCAAAAGTGGACAAGCTGAAGGCAACTCATCGACGTCGTAGCCGTCTCGAGTTGCCCCGGCTTGTCCACTCCGGCGCAAGGCGACGTATATATTCTCTCTTAGTCCTCACAATATTAAAAATGCCACACACAATCAAATATTGACCATATCATCATCGAGCTATACCATGAACTAACTAAATAAACATTGCATGAAAAATAATTATTGCATGACTAATTAATTTTAAGGTGTATCAATAAAAAAACATTATTAATAAAAAAGATTTCAACTAAAAGTTTAATGCTCTCAGATAGCGGATTGCCAGTTTTATTGGCCCTCTCGCCAATAGGTCAAATTCATTTTATGATGTGTGTAGCAAACCATACAACTAAGTCTCGTCACCATGTGCAAAAGTGGACAAGCTGAAGGCGACTCATTGACGCTGTAGCCGTCTCGAGTCGCCCCTGCTTGTCCACTCCGGCGCAAGGCGACGTATATATTCTCTCTTAGTACTCACAATATTAACATTGCCACACACAATCAAATATTGACCATATCATCATCGAGCTATACCATGAACTAACTAAATAAAAACAAACCACAAATTTCTCGAATTTAAACCGTAAAACGAGCAACACTATCAATATATCATATGAGAAGGAGGTTGCTAACCTTTCAACAAGAAAGAATGGTCGGACGAATCGAAGAAATGGGAGAACGAAAATCTTCACCGGTCAAGCTCGGGCTAGAGGAGCTTGGGCTGGAGGTTGAAGGCTAGCTGAGCTCGGGCTGGAGGTTGAAGGAGGTGGTTTTATAACGGAACATTTAGTCCCGGTTGGGGAGAAAAACACGGTCTAAATCCACCCTTTTAGACCCAGTTTGGGGCAATAACCGGGACCAAAACCTTTAGTCCTGGTTTGTACAACCAACCGGGACTAAAAGTGGGAATTTAGTCCCGGTTTTTGACTCCAACCGGGACGGGCACATTTAGTCCCCGCCCCGCCGACAACTCAACTAGCCGTTGGGGCGGGCACATTTAGTCCCGGTTGGAGCTCCCAACCGGGACTAAAATATGCAATAGTTCCGGTTTCTATTTAATCCGGGACTAAAACTTAATTCCAAAACCCTGTTTTCTACTAGTGTAATACAACTTCAAGTCCTGAACCATACCCCACTATGTATATATATTCGATACAAAACTCTAACAGAAACAACTCATACAGATGGAGTGATCGTATGTGCTTACCTTCCATGAGGTGCCATAGTTGTTTCCATATGTATATGGAAGTTTTAAAAAATACAAAGAACATCCAGATGAACTGGACGGATCAAGCATAGTTAAATGAATATTTGTAATCAAACATGGGAGTTCAAAGGAAAAGAAAGTGGTAAACTCTGGAGTAATCATTAATTTCAGTTGAACAAATCGAGAGATTTGCGTTTCTTCATTGAATAAATATGTTTTTGGAGAACGAAAATAACTACCATGTTGTTGTCTTCAATGCATTTGGCACTGTCATTTTCAGTACTCATCCTGCAGGCTTCAATTGAGTAGCTAGCTAGGAGCTTAGCAGTGTTGATATATAGCTACCTGTTGGAAAATTGTTTGGAGTGCAGATAAAAAGGCAGACATTTTAACTTCTGATGGAAACACTATCAAATTTCCTCGAGAGAGAGAATTTCCCATCCCAATCTGATTTGCTTCAACACACAACTGTTCTATATGTGAACCCTGACTAGGGTACTTCTTCCCCACTCAGACAATCGATCACAGTGTCAAATTCTTAATGCGCAATCACGCTACAACCGTAAATGAATTCAGTACAACATTTCTGAAGTTTGTGTACAAATTGTGATAGGAGTGGGAGGATACAGGAAGGAAAACTGCACTGGATTTCAGTACTACTACTCTCCAAAACTAAATCTATCTTACGATGGGTCACCAGGTAATTAAATTAAATGAGCCATCAAGCTTCTAGGTGTGACCATGTGAACGTTTTTGGGCCTGTTCGGAGGAGGTTGCTGTGGCTGCACAGCGCAGCGGCTGCAACACGCTCAGTCAATTTTCGCTGCTTGTACTGTTGGTAACTTGGTACAGCCAGCTACAATATGCGGCGCAAGCAAACACGCCCGTTGTTCTGGTTCATTTTGCCTCATTAGAAGTTAAAACCGTTTTAGCTGTAGTCGTAGCTAACCAGTAGACACGATTTGCGGTTCAAAGATACATTACCGACCTCAAGTGTACTTAATCAAGAAGCTGCTTGCCAGATGTGCCATATAGTCATTTTGATTAATTTACCTCACTTTATTTTTCCTTTTAATGTTTTTGAAAAAAAAAAAAGCTGTCCAGTTGTTACAGGTTTTAACTTATTGTTGACGTAGAATTGCGCCACCACACACCTTGAGCACGTTATATGCAACCCATGGCGGAGCCCGAAAACACGCCGCCGTAGGGATTGGGTAGATGCCGCCAAACGAACACCCAGGAAGGTTCCCGTCAAGGTGAATGTGCACCGGTTTATCTTATGCTCAGCAGACTAGTTAGGATGTCCTCTAACACCGTAAAGTCGAGAGACGACGACCAAGTAGGGATTTAAGGAGAAAAGACTTGGAATAGGTAGCAAGAAGGAGGGAGATGTAGAATACAGAGGGTTTGGATAGTAAATTGAATTTGATGATTGATTGGTTGTTGTTTCAATCGGTCTTGGCCCCCTTATATTTATAGGAGAGGTGAACTTACTTCCTAGGGTTTTTTCCATGTATAATTAGACTTAAAAATCAATTAGGACTCGAGAAATCCCGGTCTAAAACAAGGAAACGCGAGAAATATCTAAATTGGACTCGGTCTCTGTGCTGAAGGTATGACCGGTCGGACACCTATGGTCTGACCGTAGTTCATCGTCCGATCTGACCAGCCATACTACGGCGGTTAAATCCGCCTTCACAAGAAAGACTCGGTAGTTTCTAAATTTAGCTAGAACTTACTATAAATCTAAACTAGTGCTAAATTTAGTTATCAAGAGTTCTTCAGGATTGAATTCTGCGTAGATAAGGCCCTATCATGACAGGTTTTATAATTTAATACTACGTGTGCCCATGCTTGTCTTTACTTTGTTATCTCCCATCAAGAGGATGACTCGTGGGGTGGTAAGCAAAGAGTCGGGCACTATGTCCATCGACAGAAATAACCTCATCCATGAAACTAGAACGAGGCATCACCACAAGAAGTGATATTAACGATTGATTTATGAGTTCTAGCTACTATCAGTTACATAATTATGCTATTACCATTAAAAAACATTGTTCTACTACCGATGTTGAGGTGGCACTATAAATAGATATGATCTGTTGGACAAGAACAGATAAAAGTCTAGATCTATATATCTATTATATAAAAAAATCTATTAAACTTTCTTAAAACACTCTCAAGCTGCCACGTGATGCTCTAATAAATTAGAAAAAATAATAGAAATTCAAAGAAAAAAGCAAAACATCTATCCTTGATTTTTATTTAAATTAGTTGGTCCAATATTATAAACCATTAGATTAGATTAATCTACATGCGGAACAAAACAACTACGGTCCCACATTGCACGTAAGTACGTACAAGTGTATGTAGTTACCACTGCTACATAACCCATTATTAGTCCTGGTTGATAATGGTCCTGGTTCGTAACCCCTTTAGTCCCGAGTTAAAATAATCGGGACTAAAAATACATATTTGGTACTGGATGGTAACCTCACATAACGCCGGCTATCATCTTTAGTACCGGTTGGTGTTACCAATCGGTACTAAAGATTTTTTTTCCCAAATGCTTTTCATTGCTTGCTGATTTTTATATAAATGCGCACATATATATATATGCATGTATATATAATATATACATGTTTATATTTGTAAATATATATTTATAAGTACATAGATCTATGCAAATTGCGTGAGATGATTTACATGTGATGATATGTATAGGAGAAGAAAATTGTTACAAAAGGCGGTAAAACTCACCATTTGTTGTAACGCAATAGTATAAAGGTCTTATAATATTGCTGCACTAGGAATTTAAGATATTGTTCTGTGTTTCTTTTTCAAATTCCTCCATATTGATAAGAGAGATGTCGAGGACGGCTAGGTGTATACATCGAAGACATCCTCGTAACAGACCCACATAATTTCATCTACATTGAAGTAATCGGCGTGTTTAATCCTCACACCGAACATCTCTCCACTTTTGCCTGCTTTTTCCATGTATCATTGATGGAATCGGTACATCTATATAGAGAGGCTATTCAACTGCTGAGGCTTGATGAGTGGTTGACCCAAGGTAAATTTGTACTTGAGATCCTCCACTGTTACTGTCTTGATAGGCTCTAGGCCCAGCAGGTGCACCTTGGTCAGTTTTGTATCTCTGATAAACCCTTCAATACTAATTTCATGCTCATATGGTATCAGCTCAATGTTTTGCTTTCTTTGCTTTCCGAGCTGAGGGACTTCTTTTTCTTTCCTGTGCACTTCTGAAAAAGACTTGATTATTGATCGTTCGTTGTTCTATGGTAAGGTCTTTTTGGTCAGTTCACTCATCTTTACTCCCGGTTGATGCCACAAAACGGGACTTAAGATAGTTTCCTACTATTTCCAAATTTATTTATAATCTCGGCTTTGGATAACAATTGGGACTAAAATATCTAACCCATGTCTGACTAAATGCATTAAAGATGAGATAAAATTACTAAAATAATGAGAACACATTTAAAATAGTTTAAACTTGTTATCTAATTTTATAAATCATATATAATTAACCCATGCCCGATTAAATGTATTAAAGATGAGATAAAACCACAAAATAATGACAACACATTTAAAATAGTTTAAAATTGTTATTTAATTTTAAAAATAATACATAACTAACCCATGCCCGATTAAATGCATTAAAGATAAAATAAAATAACTAAAAGAATGAGAACACATTTAAAATAGTTGAAAATTATTATTTAATTTGAAAAATCAAATATAAGTAACCCTTGCGTGATTAAATTCATTAAAGATGAAATAAAATCACTAAAAGATTAAGAACACATTTAAAATAGTTTAAAATTTTTATTTAATTTTGAAAATCATATATAATTAACCCTTGCTTGATTAAATTCATCAAAGATGAAATAAAATAACTAAAAGAATGAGAACACATTTAAAATTGTTTAAAATTGTTATTTAATTCTAAAAATCATATATAATTAACCCATACCCAATTAAATGCCATAAAGAGGAAATAAAATCACTAAAATAATGAGAATAAATTAAAAATCATCTAAACAAATGGACCTTCAACACATTAAAAATAATTTACATCGTCCATACAACAACCTAGCTCAAATATAAATCAATTGAAACAAATGGACCTCCAATACACTAAAATTCAATTAATTTACAGCGTGATGGTTGACCTCATGAACTTTCTCCTAACGAATATTCCTTGTCAAAACCGGAAATTCACTAGTAATTTCCAAACTATTTTGTGCATATACAATCCTCGTCTAGGAATCAGCTGAGGTACACAAATCCACAATTTGATATACAAATCCATCATCATAATAACGTTAAATACTTACAGAAAAGGCACTCAGTCCTCACCATAAAGAAAACTGTAGCGGGAAACAAATCTAGCGATGGCTTCAGCTCCACTCCCACGGGCAACTCAACTGGGGTATAAGCCAAACGTCTTCTCCTTCGCAATTTTGTTCAACTGAGGTTGAATGATTATTGCAAGGATGAGTACATGGAATACTCAGTAAACCGCACAGCAAATATGCAAGTGCACAAGGATACTAAAGGATGGAAATAATAGAGGACTCTTTTGCAAAAACAACATTTAGCAAAGAGTTGACAGTTTGTAAAACAATAGAGTAATTAATTAAACAATATTAATTAACACTGAACAACACCCTGTGTTGTACAGGCCCAAACCATCACTGAACAACCATGCCCGGTTGCACAGACCCAATCTCCAAACCAGGAATTAATCATTCCAAACCAGGAGCTAAACCAATTATTACCATTTATCACCTTATATTATTAATGAGTAGTGTAGGACTAATCACGAAAAACATTGTTAGACCCACCCATAACCTTGGGCACGGCTATTCGAATAGTTTTACTCTGGCCAGAGGTGTACCACTGTACCCACAAGACACAGCCCCATAACATGTTGCCATACCCTCAGTACCACCACGGTACCTCGAAACGAGACTGTGACAGTACCCCCAACATAACACAACGTAAAGTAGTGCACCGTTCCTGGATCATAATCACCCCCTTAAAACCAAAGGCATGGACTCCCCAGCGACCCCCATGGACTTGTCACCATTTCTCAGTCTAGTGCGCCGCTAAGAACCATGTTATACCAAGGGTAAAGCTATTGCCCACGCTGGCTTATGATTAGTATGGTTAATGTTTGACAAAGATAGCTCATGACCATCAAAACCATGTCCTCACAACCCACCCTTAGCAAGTTTTATTTTGTAATTATTTAATTAACCAAGCAGGATTAACCATCGTGAACTACCTATTAATTAGTGATAGTGAAGCATAGTTCTTCCCATTAATGAGCTAATGTTTCTAAGCATGGCTAAGCAATTATACCAATATATCTAGTTGAACCAATATATAAAGTCCAACTAGTCAAATTTATAACCCAAGGTATCAAGGAATAGGGTAATCAATGCAAATTGGACATAACAAAGGAATAGGTTCACACCACCTGGTGACAGTCGAAAATAAATGCACATTTGAAATAAATAGAGAATTTAAATATAGGATCAACATGCTCAAAGGATTGTGTTTGGGATGTATGTGACTTGCCTTGCAATAATCGGTCTTCAATTAGCCTTCTGGAACACTTCCGACGCACTCACAACCCTTTGAAACGACGGAAACGATAAGCTAACACGCAAAACAATGAAAAAGACTAAGAAAATCCAAATAAACAGTACATAAAAGTAAACAAACATGTAGATCATGATTTTAGATGAATTATGAGACTTAAACGACCTCATTCCGACTTCATATGGGTTAGTTATGAATTTTACAAGTTTTAATCCAATTAAGCCTATTAAAGAAAAGACTATTCCAATTTAATTAAATAATTTACAAATAATTTATAACTGAGAGAAGAGAAAAAACATCCTCCGTATAAAAGATTGGATCAAATTTGGTAGATGACATATAGCAAAAAGGAAAAATATGTCATTGAAAAGAGAGGGAAAATGATCTATATTGATTTTGGATGACGGAGATCGGTTGACCGGATTTTGACCTATAGCGGACGGCATAAATTGAACCTTGATAGATGCCATATGGGATGTCATGCAAACAACCACATGAGCGAGGAGGGTGAGGTGGCATTGAGGATGCGGTGACATGGCGGCCACATAGGATCGACACCGGCGAGCACGGCAGAACGACGGCGACGGTGAACGGCAACACGATGATGGACACGGGGACATTGGGAGAGAGAGCACGATGAGAGGAGCTCTCGAGGGCGGCACGATGATGGACGATGATGGAAGATGACCGGGGGCAAGGTAGAGGCAGCGACGGTGAAGTTCCGACCATCTTCGGTGAAAGAGGAGGGACGGACGGGCTTCTCCTCGTAGCTGTGAATCCAATGGAGGTGGCGACGAATCCTGGCGATGATGGGAGGAGCAGCAGGGCTTCGCCGGAGATCAAAAAATGATGGTGAATTTGGCCTTCACAGTGATGGCGGCTTCCAGTGGGTTTTCAGTGGAGGAGAAGGGGTGATCGGAAAAGCTCTCGCCGTTGCGAAGCCGATGGAGGTGGTGGCGCTGGACGGCATCGGTGGAGGCGGTGGCTAGTGGCAGCTAGAGCAGCGCCCGACGGTGGAGAGAGAAGGCGTGCACGGGGAAGGTCTCGGGCAGCGGCAAGCTAGGGCAGGGGGTGGAAACGAGAGAGGAGACTGTGGGCATCGTTTATATAGGCGGAGGAGGGAGAGATCGGCTCGGATTCGAAGAGATTTGGCTTTGGAAAATAGGGTTCATCTGAGTTCACCGGAATAGGAATAACTTCGATTCACGGAGACTTCCATTGGGATTTTAGGGGATTTCTTAGGGGAAAGATAGAGGAGATCAAGGAGAACCTGTTCCCGCAACTAATTTTGGAAGGGAAGCAACGGGAAGGCCGGATTTGGAGGATAAATCGGTGCCGGTCGGGCATGGGCGCTGGCTGGAGGTTGAAGACATAAAGTGCGTGGGGACGTAAAGTAGACTTTGCGCACATGCCGTGCCGAGAGAAAAAAGAAGAGAGAAAGAAAAAGAGGGAGGTGAAATAGACTTGGCCGAGAGAAAGAAGGAAGGGAGGGGCGACAGGCTGAGAGGAGGATGGGCCGAGAGAGAGAGGACATTTCCTACTTCGGCCCAAAAGGAAAAGGGGATTTTTAACTACTTTTCTAATTAAATTAATCAATGAAATGATCTTTGAATTTTCAAAAATACTTTCGATGCTCAAATAATTTCAAGAAAATTCCTGAGAACACTTGAGCACTAAAAGTATTTATCAAAATTAGAACCAGATCATTTAATGGTTAATTTATTATTTAAATAAATACTGAAATATTCTTTGTATGATTAAAATTAGTAATTAAGGTCTGAAAATCCGAGAAAATTCGAGAGAGTAGAATTAACCATGGAGAATTTAATAAAAATTAAATCCAACCATGTTTTATATAGGAAATTTCATTTCCCACATTTAAATTCACTTGTAAATTAATGAACATTTAATATAAATTCTAGAAATAATTTATTAAATAATTTATAAATCCCTGAAACGAAAATCAGGGTGTGACATTCTTTTCATTATTTTAACATCACACCTTACAGTCGATTCTATTTAACGACATCAGCTATGTTAAAGATGATACGTCATCAGCTTTCCAGCCGATCTGCTATCATTTACTGGTTTAACCGTGTTATTCTATTCTTGTTGTTTGCAGGATCAAACCAACTAGCATGCCCTTACCCCGAAAGCAAAATTTGGACCTGCACTAGTCAGGTCAGTGTGTGTTTTTCCATCAACACGCTTTTGGCACGCCCAGTGGCACACAAGCCAGTCATCATGTCTCCATCAATCACAGACATCTCTGACGATAACGTCGCCCTAGTTACTGTTGAAAATCTATCTGATGAGCAAAAGGCAGAGATGAAACAACTCGTTCAGCAAATGCAGAAGATTTACCTTGATTCTTTCAGCATGACTTGGCAAGGGAAAGTAATTCAGAAGACCAAGATTGAACTATCGAAGCCTGAAGGAGAAGGAAGCAGTAAGAAAGCTAAAGAGGAGCCTAATGAGATTAAAGAGGAATTCAAGCGAACTCTACAAGATCAGATTGATTCTGCATTACACCTTGCATTGATCAACCAATCTGGTGTGTTGGTCAATACATTGACAGGCATGATCAAGTCAGTAGTGAATGATCAAGGAAAAGGTTAAGGGACCAACATATTATCCAAATCATGTTTTCCCACCTTACAGGACTTTGAAAGCTGAATTGGGAAGTGGACAACATCAGATGGCCTATACATCGGCTCCGGTTACATCGGTTCCCATCCCCACATTGTTAACAAAGCAGCAGCCGATGCCAGGGGGCAAAATTCTAAAACATTGACTCAAGAGCAGTTGACTCCATTATTGAAGATGAATCAGCCAGTCACTGAGACACATATTCAAGTAAACCAACCAATATCAAGTCAATAGCCTGTGGTCTCTCAGCAGACAATTTTTGAGCCGATTGGAGCATCACAGCCGATCGGGTTGCAGTATGCAGCTGCAGAACCTCAAAATTTCCAATATCAGTTTCCGCAGCAAAATTTGGGATTTAATAAGTTTCAACCAACATCAGCATTGTAATATCGGCTGAAAGGATCTCCACTTGGTCAAATTCCACCTCAGCCAATGTATCATCAATATGAACACCAATTTGGAGGTGGAATGCAACAGTAGCCTTGGGCCGATATGATTACTGATGTGGTGAGGGAACAGTTTAGACTCAAACCCACGGACAGTGGAATTATGTATCGGCATCCATATCCAGAATATTTTGACAGAGTTCCTTTGTCAAACCAATATAAAGTTCCAAATTTTTCTAAATTCTTTGTGCAGGATAATATCTTAACTTATGAACACGTTAGCCAATTCTTAGCTCAGTGTGGTAAGGCATCGGCTATAGAAGCTTTGAGAGTTAGGTTTTTCCCATTATCTCTGTTTGGATCAGCTTCTCTACCATATAATACTATCAGAAGTTGGGCTGATCTAGAAAATAGTTCCATAAATATTTCTTTAGTGGGATTCAGGAGATGAAATTATCAGATTGGACATCCATGAGGCAAAGTCTGATGAGCTAGTGCCTAATTATATCCAGAGGTTCAGAGATATGAGGAATAGATGCTATAGCTTGAATTTGACTGATTTACAACTAACGGATTTAGCTTTTCAAGGATTGTTGGCGCTGATAAGGGTGAGACTTTCTTCACAAGATTTTGTGAGTTTCGCTTACCTAGCACAAAAAGTATCGGCTCAAGAGCAAAGATTCCAATAGGCTAAGAGATTTGCTAAGAAGAACAATAATATTAACAACATTTATAGCCATACATATGATTCAGAAGATGAAGACCCAGAGATCAGCTTGGCATAGTTGTCAAGGAATAAAAGGATTGTTGCTAGCCAATGGGTGAACAATACTGGAAAGGAAGAAATATATGACTTTGACATCAATAAAGTTGATACGATATTTGATTTATTGCTCCAAGAGAAACAAATCCAACTTCCAGCAGGGCATGTTATTCCATTGGCTGAAGAGTTGAAGAAAAGAATATATTGCAAGTGGCACCATACCAGGTCTCACAATACCAATGAGTGCAAGGTGTTTAGGTAGCAGATTCAATCTGGTATAGAACAAGGAAGAATCAAGTTTTGATGATGGCAAAAAGCCGATGAAGATTGATGAACATCCTTTCCCAGTAAATATGATAATCAACAAGCCGATAGGAGAGAATATCAAATGAACAAATTTAATTCTACTAGGATGATCAATAAGTATCAAATGAGGTAGGAAAGACAAGATCGGAGGCAGAATCAGGATGATGGGTATTGTTTTGATCCTCATTGGATTGTGAATTTTTCAGATTTTGCTGGAATGAGGGCATTAGATTATCATCAATTGAAGTTTACCCACGTTGTAGTGATCCTGATGTGAGATATTTTGGGAGGTTAGTAGACAGAGTGATGTAAGGGATGAAAATCAGGTGATTCAGAAGAAATTTCCTGTTCATTAGAGGTTGGGGCCGATTCATCAAGAATATTTTGAAGAAGAAATTGAAGATGAGCTTAGAACTAGGAATCCGCAGTGGTGTCCATTTGGTATTTTTAAAAGAACTAGAAAAGGCGAGTTCAAAGGATGAGGAATAGAGAACAGATGCAAGAGGTTGAATAAGAAATTGATTATTGGCTGAAGCATACTAGGAAATAGTGGCGTGTTAAGAGCAAACTAGTGTCGGCCGATGAAGTCAGAGCTGACAAGGCAAAAAATCAAGCATCTGTTAAGGGCAAAGCGGTAGCATCGTCTTCGGTGAACATGTTTTTTGTATTGCCAGCATAGTATAGTGTAGAACAAACTAGTGAAGATGTTTTTGAAGAATCCCTGGCCAAGTTGTTGTTTTCACCACAACAAGCTTTTTTTGAGAAACTTGAGGGGACCGAACATCGGCACCTTCAACCATATATGTTAAAGGATTTGTGAATGGGAAGCCAATGTCTAAAATGATGGTTGATGAGGGAGCAGCTGTTAATTTAATGTCATATACAACTTTCAGGAAATTGGGCAAGACTCCAGAAGACCTGATCAAAACTAACATGGTATTGAAAGATTTTGGTGGAAATTCTTCAGAAATAAAAGGAGTTTTAAATGTGGAGTTGACCATCGGTAGCAAGACGATTCCAACCACCTTTTTTGTCATTGATGGGAATGGTTCATATAGCCTGTTGTTGCGGGGAGATTGCATCCATGTCAATTGTTGCATTCCTTCAACCATGCACAAGAGTTTGATTCAATGGCATGGAGACCAAATAGAGATTGTGCCAGCCGACAGGTCGGTAAATGCTGCTAATGCCGATTTAACTATTTTGGAAATGGAAGGAGTTGATTGCTTGTGAGGGAAAATTTGGGAAGGAGATTATGTAAAGGTGTCTGATTGTGATACACAGCTAGTTGGAGATGGAGAACCCCAGCTTTTGCTTTGAGTGCATTGTGGAGGGATCAAATTTCTACACGAAGGATACAGTAAATGATCTTGATAGCAAATTAGGTCAAGGGTTTATGTCGACCGATGAGTTAGAAGAAGTTGATATTAGACCAGGTGATAGGCCTAAGCCGACATTTATTAGTGCAAATTATCATATATATTTAAAAATAAGTTAGTGGAATTATTAAAAGAGTACAGAAATTGTTTTGCAAATATTATGGGATGCTAGGACATAGCCGATTCTTTTGTTGAACATCGGCTCCCTGTAAAACCTGGATATTTGTCATTTAAACAACCTATAAGACGATTCAAGCCTAAGATGTATGATGCTATTAAGGCTGAGATAACAAGACTCTATGATGCAAAATTCATTAGGCCATGTCGATATGCTGAGTGGGTTTCAAATATAGTACCAGTGATCAAGAGTAATGGAAAACTTAAGGTATGTGTAGATTTTAGAGATTTAAACAAAGCTATCCCTAAGGATGAGTACTCTATGTCAATTGCAGATCTATGTCAATTGCAGATTTACTGGTTGACGCAGCTTCTGGACGTATGATTATAAACTTCATGGATGGTAATGCAGGGTATAATCAAATTTTTATGGCTGAAGAAAATATCCATAAGACTGCTTTCAGATGTCCTAGTGCCATCGGCTTATATGAGTGTGTTGTGATGACTTGGATGTTGAGACAAGGTATACCCCGGTGGAGAAATTGTGCTTATGTTTATATTTTTCATGTACAAAGTTGAGGCATTACTTACATTCAAATGAGTGCACAGTAGTTTGGAAAGCTAATGTTGTGAGGTATATGCTATCAACTCCTGTGTTAAAAGAAGGATTGGGAAGTGGATTTTTGCTTTTACAGAATTTGATTTAAGATATGAATTGGCTAAGGCAGTAAAAGGACAACCGATAGCCGATTTTATTGTAGAACATAGGAATGATTCAGTTGGGTATGTTGAGATAGTGCCTTGGATTTTATTTTTTGATAGATCAGTTTGTACTCATGGATGTGGTATCCGCTTAGTGATCATATTGTCTCGAGGGGCAAGTTTTGAGTTTGATTTCAAAATTAAACCCTATTATACCAGTAATCAAGCAGAATATGAAACAGTGTTGAAGGGGTTACAACTGTTAAAAGAAGTTGAAGCCGATGCTATTAAAATTGTGGGTGGTTCATTATTGGTGATCAATCAATTATTTGGAGAATATGAGTGCAAAAATGATATTTTGAGCGTTTTAAAATGAGAAGTGTCAAGAATTGATGAAGGCTTTCAAGGTGGTTTCTATGAAACATATCCCAGAGAGCAAAATGTTGAAGCCAATGATTTAGCTCAAGATGCATCTGGATACATGTCGATGTTGAAGGATATACAAATAGAAATGGCTTCTATACAAACCAATGATTGGAGGTATGAAATTTTTGAGTATTTGACAAATCCTTGTCAATCGGCATCAAGAAAGTTGAAATATAAAGCCCTTAAATATGTTGTGCTGGATGATGATCTTTACTATTAGACGATTGATGGAGAATATATTGTGCTGGATGATGATCTTTACTATCGGGCGATTGATTTAGTTTTGCTTAAATGTTTGAGTAAAGATGAAGCCAAATTTGTTAGGTCTAAGGTCCATGATGGAATTTGTGGATCTCATCAATTAGCTCACAAAATGAAGTGGTTGATAAGAAGAGTTGGATATTTTTGGCCGACAATGTTGGAGGATTGTTTCAGATATTATAAAGGGTGCCAAGATTATCAAAAGTTTGGCGTGATCCAAAGGGTGCATCCAACGGCTATGAATCCAATAATTAAGCCATGGCCATTCAGAGGATGGAGAATTGATATGATCCGCCAGATAAATCCACCATCAATTAAGGGTCATAAATTTATTTTGGTGGCTACGGATTATTTCACTATGTGGGTTGAAGTAATTCCTTTGAAGAAAGTTGATTCTAGAGATACCATTGAGTTTGTTAAGGAACATATCATATATAGGTTTGGAATACCACAAACAATAACCATAGATCAAGGATCTATCTTTATGTCAGATCAGCTTGTTCAGTTTGCTGAAAGTATGGGGATAAAATTGTTGAATTCTTCTCCTTGTTATGCATAAGTCAATGGACAAGCAGGAGCATCTAACACAAGTTTGATTAAATTGATAAAGAGAAAAATTGTTGAACAACCTAAAAAGTGGCATACTACATTGACTGAGTCTTTATGTTCCTATCGGATGACATGCCATGGAGCTATACAAGTGCCACCTTATCAACTAGTTTATAGGCATGAAGCGGTTTTACCTTGGTAAACTAAGATCGGCTCAAGAAGAACCCTCTTACAAGATAAGTTGACTGCTGATGATTAATACAGTCTGATGGTTGATGAGTCCGAAGAATTGGTACAAGCTAGATTGCGTGCATCGAAAAAAGTTAAACGAAATAAAGAGAGAGTTGCAAGGCATTATAATAAAAAGGTTGTACCAAAATCCTTTGAAGAAGGAGAACTTGTATGGAAGTTGATATTGCCAATAAGTTTGGGAAATGGTCACCAAATTGGGAAGGACCTTTTCGGATTCACAAATGTGTGCCAAAAGGGGCTTATATGCTTAAAAAACTTGATGGAGAAATTTTTGGAAATGCACTCAATGGAAAATATTTAAAGAAATATTACCCAAGTGTATGGGATAACTCATAATCGACTGGTTATGCCGATGTATGACGGATAGCCGATGTAGTTACAATCACCTTGAGATGGCCGATGGATACAATTGCCCTTAGAATAAATTTGAGAAATAGCTGTAAAGTAAAGTAGATGGAGAACATCGGACAAATGGCCGATGGTTTATATTACATAAATGTTTCAAGCAAAAATTATTCAGGAGCTGGAACTATTACATTATCCCAAGAACTTCTGAATAGCTGAGATTGCACATTTTCAGATTTGGTCCATTTCTTCTATCATGCGGAGATCATCAGCATCTGAGCCTGAGATTGGCTTAAGGGCTTTGGTTTGAGCCACTAAGTGTTTAGTCGTTGTCTTCAACTTCTTTCTTTGCTCCTCAATAGCTTGAGGCAGATCAGCTAACTTTTGCTAGTTCTCATCGATTTCCTTGCGCACTTGGACCAATCTTGCAAAGAGATCGTCTTCTTGTTGCTCTAACTTAGTGATATGCTTCTAGGTCTACAATTAGTTCACCAAGTTAAGATTTGTGGTCATTGACCTGCTGTCATCTGGATTGGATTGTGGCTTCTAGAGCTTTGAACTCAATATGATCAAACATCCTTTGCTTAGCTCTTTGATATTTAAACTGGTGAGATTCAAGAAAACCTACAGGGGTGATGGCATCAATGACTTCATCTGGAAGCTGGCCTTGGATGCTTTGGATTCTGCTCCTTTATCGGCCCACTATCACTGACCAAGGCATCAATAGATGAATTAAGCCGATCTGCAATATCAAGTAGCTATGTCTTGATGTCCTCACTTGGAGGTGATTTGGCTTTGCTTGTTGTGTCTTCATCGTCTTCATCCAAGAATTGGCTGATATCAAAAGAGAACATATCGGCTATTTTCTGCAAGACTGAGCTTATATTAGTAAAAGAGAAAATTGAGCTGATGAAGAAGAGCGATTGAGGATGGAACTTACAGGAGCTGTAGGGCTATTAGTGGTGGTTGTTGTCTCTTCTCCGTGATGACTTCCAGCTGCCGATTGTGAGTGCTCACTTGGGATTGGCTGTTGGGGAGGTGATGGTGGAGCTCTAGGCTGAAAAAATCAAGACATAAGTACAAGAATATGACCGAGATCAGCTAGACAAAAGGGAATCGGCTAGATAAAAGGGAATTAATCAGGTTTGCCAAAGCTGTTGTTTTCTTCTGCTGGAATCATTAGTGATGTTAGACTTGGTTGTTGAGGGTTTCTTATGAGTTGAAAGTAGAAAGTATACCTTGACCTTGATGGAAATTTTGCGAGGGCGTGGTGGAGCTGAAATAGACTAGGTAGTTGTTGTGTTGGTTTGAGGAGTATCGACAGTAGCTTGTTTAATGTCACTAAGATGTGCAGCAACTTCATCAACATCTTCCTCCATGTCTGCTATTCTTCAACATAAGGGTCGATGGGTGGGAGATCATTGGCAGTGGTTTTTAACTTCTTGGTGGCTTGAGGTTTCTTGGCAGCTTTCTTGATGTTTTTTCGCTTGCCAGTCGCCTTGAGTATTGGTTCCCTCACTTGGCCATGGAGCAATGATCTCACAGAAGGGGTACTAAAGCCGATGATGGATGGAACCAAGTCAGTACCAAATGGAAGCTGAGCTAGTGCATATACGATCAGTTGGCCACTTATGCTCTCAGAAGGAGGAGGGAGTCAGGATCCTACATAATGAAATTTTGAGATTATAAAATTTGTCAAGAGTTTAAGAGTTGAAACATGAAAGTTGGTGAAAGACTTACTTGAGGATTGAAGAGGGGCAAGATGGTTGCAGGTAGATGGGAGCCGATAGGTTGATGGAGTGTTTCTTGTACTCTGCCCACCATCGGTCGAAAAGAATGCTCCTAACCAAGATCCGATTGAATTGATCAATAGAGCCCAGTATCGGACCTTCAAGATTCAAGATTGTGTCCAATAGAAGAGTTGATGGCACTAGGCCCCTGGTCTGAAATTTTTCTTGAGAAGTATAGGCCCATTAGGAGCTGACCCATGCCAAGTTGCCTTGCTACTATCATCGGGTGATAGAATTCATAACAAACTAGTAAATATCGGCCTTGAGACAATCCAGTGGGAAGTATACAAGGGGATATGGTTGCTATAAGTATTTCTATATATTTTTGGAGTTCTTCATTATTCAGCTCATCAAGCCTAAAGTCTGTTGGTAGTTCATAAACAACAAAAGACTCATATGCAACCAAAATTATGCTATCTCTTGGGAATCCATCATAAATATTGCACAACCAATGTTTGAAGTGTTCAGTCGATAGTCCTGAACCTGGGTAGACTGAGGCTGCTTCCCCAAATGACATACATCGACATGTATTTGGTTCATCATCATCGCAATTGGCAAGAGATGGAAAGTTTGATTCATTCAGAGGAGGCCTTTTATGCAAATTGATCCACAGTTGAATGAACCACCAAGGGCCACCATAGCTGACACAGTTGTCCATCAAAAGATTGGCTGATGATTGGCTCAGAGTTTGATAGACTACTCCAAGGAGATATTTGCCCAAGAGAAAGGATTTCTTGGCTACCATTGCCTCAGCTAAGTGTTGCCAGTTAGCAATTGGACCACAAGTCGAACCACAGAAGACAAACTTCTCGAGAAAACATATTCCCTAGGAGTGACAGAACCTGTACCCATGTGTTCCGTGATATACCCTGACCAACCTCCAATATTTTTAGTTTTCAACTTGTGCTCACATTTTGTCTTGAGACTGATGGGGTTGGCCGATCAGGTGATGTCTAGCCTAGTGATCATTTTTATGTCAAGCAGTGTGGGGGTCATCGAGCTATGATTGAACATTATAGCATTCAAGGTATTAGACCAAAAGTAAGTTGCAGCTGAGAGCAGGGGATTATCTTTCTTCATATCGGCTAAAGAGAGATACAAACATTGGGATGGCCAATCTTTCTTCCTAGTGCGTTTGTTTGATTGCAGCTACCCTCTTGTACCAATCTTTTCATCCGTCTGCGCGAGACGGCCAAGATCTAAATACAGTTGGCCAGTAAGGTAGGTTAGGGTTGGTTTGCCTAAATGGAATACTATTAGTCTCGACATTGATGAAGTGGGTTGGATCTACATCGCTTATCGGACCTAGGAAATAATGATTTGGTTCCTTGGAGATAGGGATTGCTATCTGGTCTTTCAAATGCTACAAATGATAAAAGAAGAAAAGGGGAATCAAGAAAATGTGGTGAAATCATGAGATTTCAATTCAGAATTAGCCAATAGCAGAGAGGTGATGAGAGAGGGATTGATTTACCTTAGGGAACTCAGAAGGAGTTGACATCTTGCTTAAGGAGAGCAGAGTTGATGAGATCGCCGCAACAAGTTTGCGCTGCAGAGGAGATCGCCAAAGCTTCGAGAGGAAGGAACTATGTGGCTTAGGCGCTTGCCAAAGGTGACGGCGTGAAGATTGAGAAAGGAACCGTCAATATTTATAAGTGCGTGGATAATGGTCAGAATATGTAAACCCTACAGATTTCCGCGAGATTGATAAGTAATTCCACAGCATAACAATTTATACTCCGAAAAAGGGCGGCATGTGTTAACAACAAAATTTGGTAGATATAATTCGGGATTGAAGATAAGGCCAGGGCGGGTTTGGAAGAGAGGTGGTATTCTCGGAAATAGAGTATGCATCGGCTAAGAGCTATATCGGTCGATACCAAGTTGAATACAGTTCGCCGATGTGGACAAAGATGGATTTGGATTAAAGCTAAGAGTCTATTATAGGCAACTGTATAAATTAATTAGTACTATTAATGTCGGTTTCTTAGAGATTTGGCAAGAGTCCGCCGTAAGGACTTGTTCGTATGGTTTTGTAATTTAGGAAAGATTGGGTCGTGTCCATCGTGGACAAGTTTGTACTATAGATATAAATATATGCCTAGAGCCATGTAAAAAAACAACACATGTTCAATATACTCTTGGCACATCGCCATCTTTTTTTAAAGTTCTTTTTGACGAGCTCTTGCTTAGAGTTAGGGCATCGGTTTCGATCTCCCCCAAGATGTAATACTTGGCACAGTGGTTTGCATTATCGAGGTTACGACATCGTTTAAAATATGTTAATCTTATTAATTTTATCACTGGTTATCATATATTTTGGTTAAGCTATATTAATGACTCAATTTATCTATATCAGCCAGATCTTTTATAGGGTTTTGCCGCATCAGCTAAATTTTGTCGATATAGATTAGTTAAAGTATCCACCACCCTTAAAATTAATCAAAGGCTTGATTGTTTAGACTTTATATTTCTTTGCATAATTTCTGATGCATCATCCTTAGCCGTGCTTAGAATTATAAAAACTAACATGCCATGCCTTTCATTATAAATAGGGTAGAATCAGGGTTTCAACCAATCTTACCTGTTATAGATGTTTTAATGTGTTTAGTTAATCTAATCATGTTTTATATGCTATATCTTCCTGTTATATAGATATATCACTCTATATAAATATATTTGGTTTATATCAAATATATTTATCTAGATAAATATTTGTATGGGTTAATTAGATCCGTACCATTATAAATTTTACGGTTTTGAAATATACCATTATAATTTAATTTCATAACTGTTCGATATATGCCACTACTTACCTCTTCAATAGATTTTCTAAAATATTTAGATCAAACTACCCCTATCCTCCTTCATCCCCTCTCCCCCTCTTTCTTCATCTCCTACCTGAAGCCGCCCACCAGCGGCATCGCCCCTACTGCCCAACGGATCTCCTCGAAGAACTCCCGGAGCAATCCCATGGCACACACAGCCACGGCAGCATGGCAGCGCCCTTCCGAACCGTCGGCATCCAACAGCGAAGTCGGCCTCAAGGGTAGCATCGACCGCATATCTCCGGTGGCACCAGCGCCAACGCTACGTGTTGGTGTGGGGCTAGCAGCTGGGCTTGCCGGGGAGGAGGCACGAGGGTGGAGGCACGGGGGTTGAGAACATTTGGAAAATTCGGAACAAGAACTGAACCATTAAATACACATGACATCTGAAGAAATTGCAGGAGTCACTTCAGCAGAAATTGATGAAATTACACATCAAGAAAGTTCAGAGATTGATGCTCACATCTAATACTCTACAAATTGAAAGCTAGGAATCTGTCGGCCTCACCATCAAGGAGCACTTCTGCAGCAGGAGCCATGTACAGAGCAAGAGCACTTACGTGTGCAGCCATCGACCTCCACAGTCCTCACGAACGCTTTTTCTCCTCCTGACCACCGCCGTTCTGCTGCTTGGAACACTTCCCATGGTGATGGCCAATGCCATGGTGGTCGGACAATGCCTGCCTCAGCCACTTCTCCGCATCCTTCCACTTCACCGAGACCTGCTACTACTGCTGCTCAGCGCTTCTCCTCTGAGCTGAGGCTGGCCGGACTTGAGATTGGGCAGGAGATGAATGTGAGA
The DNA here is from genome assembly GCA_000573905.2 of Oryza punctata. Taxonomy (NCBI): domain Eukaryota; kingdom Viridiplantae; phylum Streptophyta; class Magnoliopsida; order Poales; family Poaceae; genus Oryza; species Oryza punctata. The sequence goes on along the minus strand of CM002496.2, from coordinate 11,842,688 downwards.
GAGAGAGAGGAGGGAAAACAGGATGATGATGGAGGAAGACATGAGCAATTTGGTCCAAGTATTTTAGAAAATACATTGAAAGGGTAAGTAGTGGCATACATTGAATAACCATGAGAATGTAATAGTATCGTTCCAAATAGTCAAATAGTAATGATATAATCTAAAACCGTGAAATTTATAATGGAATGAATCTAATTAACAATATTTATATATAAGGTTATACTAGAGTAATAGCCGGTACATCATCTTTTCCCTATCTAAGTATTATCTCATCAGCTATGATATAAACACATATAATCTCTAGGTTGATAAGTTTGATTTGGAAGCAACTATACTGTCTTGGTTTGGTCTGAGCTACACTATTTGCTAATAGTTCAAACAAGATTGATCTAGGAATTATATGATCGATTAAATCTACAGCCAATGCAACATATTTTATGTTCTTTTCATTATCTTAACATCACACCTTATAACCGATTCTATTCAATAGCATCGGCTAGATTAAAGACGATACGTCATCAGCTTTCCACCCAATCGGCTATAGTTTACTAGTTTAACTGTGTTATTCTATTCTTATTGGTTGCAAGACCAAACCAACTGGCACGCCCTGAACCCGAAAGCAAAAGTTGGACCTACACTAGAGTTAAGCAAATATCTCAGACCAATGTGTGTTTTACTATCAACAGCACCGTGATTTGAAAAGGTATTCACAGCCGCCGAACGTTCCTAAGCTGTTACATGGCATCCATAAACACTCGTATGCCACCACATGAAACTCTAATAGATACCCATTAGATTCTCTTTAAAATAACAAATCACGTATGTAATCTCTCTCCGACAAATAATTACATAGTCCGCATCTAACTTTTCCATCCCATCTCTTCTTTTATTTTTCAAGCTAATCTCTTTTCTTTCCTAGCTAATAGCTAAATTTGTCAAACAAATAATAATTAGATAGCTAAATGATTATAACTCTAAAGTTATATTCCCATTTTCTAATTTCTTTGAACTATTGCCCATATTTTACTATATAAAAGTAATAACACATCACTTGGACATATACCATACTCTTTTCGTATCAACCAAATACACATGAAACATTATAAATTTAACATATATTTTGTCATCAAAGACCATTCGACAAACAGGCATAGCTAATTCAGATGGAATAATAATAATAAATTCATTCATGAATCAATTACCACATAAGAGAATAATTTATCTAGGGCCATAATGAAATCTTATGAATAAAATTGACAGGTTTATATGTCATCTTAAATCATTCTTAAAAATGCATAGCTAAATTAGATCAACAGTTATAAAAAATATATAAATTCAACCAACAAATAAGTTTCCACATAAAAGAATAATTTATCTTAGCACCACACTCATACAGTTTTCATGTTATCCAAGTTGCCGTACAAAAATGCAAAAATAGTTTAACCACATATGTTGAATTATCATACATTGTTTTGCAAGCATGCATAGCTAAATTAGATGTACAATATGTAAGTGAAAATGAACAAATTTAACTATCATTAACATCACAATTATGAGAAAAACTATTGTAACTTTAGATGGATGAAACAATCAAATTACTAATGCCTTTTTAAATGTGCTTAACTGAGAGGACCAATTGAATAAACTACCCTTTCACATAAGCACTCTAAAATATATTGTAAATTGCCATTTACCTAGAGTTTTAACAAACATCCAATACATCATACGCATAGATCTTGCTATTTTAATAAATCATAGAGGGTGTTGCCATTAAAAAATGTGGAATTGTCCTATATATACATATTAATAGGCTACAAATATGTTCGTTCCTTAACGAACATTAAAATCCATTTACTTTTGTACTAAAATATAATAAATTCTAAGATTAAATCTATAACTAATTAAAAAATACATAAGAATTCTGGTGGATTTTCGTCCGTCTTCACCTAAATAAAAAAAATCGCAAAATCATTTTCGTATGCAACATCCGAGATGAAGAGTTCAAAAAAAAAAAACCATCCAGAGTCCGCATCAATAACCAAATACCTGAGCGATCCAGCGAAAATTCATCACAAACATATAAACAAATTTCAATAGATCCAACGAAAGAGAAAAATAAAAAAAACATCACCAGAAGCCACCACTGGATCCGCCGAGGGAAGCCTCCGCCGCCGTCGGATCCAGTGCGGGAAGCCACGGCCGACACCGTCGGTGCCGCTGGATCCACCGCGGGAAGCCGCCGCCATCGGGAAGCCATCACCGCCGCTAGATCGGGCTGCGGGAAACCGCCGCCGTCACCAGATTGGGCCGTGGGAAGCCGTCAACGTCGTCGTCGCGCTCGGATCCACCGCGGGAAGCCTCCGCACTCCTCTCCTCTCTCTCCTTATCCGCTTGCGAATGGAGTCTTGTCCTCGTCATCTTCACGCCGTGCTGGCGAGATAGGAGGGAGAGGAGGAGAGGGACTAGCGAAGCCGTGGGGGAGGGGGAGGGGAGCGGAGGAAGAGCGGTGCCTCCGGTCGGGGGAGGGGAGGGAGGGGGAGAGGTGCTGGTAGGGGAGGGGAGAGGCGCCGCCGGGAGGGGAGGGGGAGGAAGAGCTCGTGGTGGGGGTATGGGAGGGAAAAGTCTGATTAGGGTTTTGATGGATTCGGAATCAATCCGAGCCGTCGATCAAAATGAATGGCTCAGATCAATCCCGTGTCGTGCCGGCCTCGCTCCCTGGCTGCAACACTGTTGGGCCGCACACGCTTCATGGGCCGCGCGTGCGAATGCCCTAGTAGGCCGGCAGGTCCAAAGGGACTTTTTTTCCTTTTTTGTACTTTATTTATTTCTTTAGGAATATATTTTCTTAAAGGCTCATATCAAGAAAAACTAAACCCTAATCATCTAATATTTTTATATTTATTATAATTTTAGTTTACCCGTTGCAACGCACGGGCATCTTTTCATAACTATACTGGATCATGTTGCAACTCTGGTTAAATTGCAGCCATAGGGCACCTTCAATGATTAACTCTTTTTGACTTTGGAAAATAGATTTATGCCGTGCAAGCATATGCCTGCCTGAGTAAGATAGAGGGGTGTGAGCAGACCAATCGTAATAAGCGATGGATAAAGAATCGATAGAGATGGTCGGGAAATCAACTCTAATGGGCTTTCATGGGCTTACTTTTGTAGCCAAGGTACAATATCAGGAGTTGCATGAAAACCGTAGTCACCAAATAACTTTCATTTTGGGAACATGAAACTTAAGAATTGTTTAGTATTTAAAACATCAAATTACATGAAACATAACAACACTATAGTAGCGGACATAGTGTAACCATGATTAAAAAATGCCTAACGTTTTCGTACAAAGAGGAAAAAAATATTGTGGCATTATAGACTTCGCATTAAAGATAATGTAATCAAATTTACTCACTTAATGCCCAATGCACGCTAGCTAAAACAAAAATTCAAAGAATGGTTGGTTTGGCATAAATAAGCTCATAAAGTTTAATCATAAACGATATCTGATAAGGCTTTGAATGATTACCTTGCGCACTTCAATAATGTTTTGAGCATTCTTAGATCTGTTGATGCAACTTATAATATAAATTATGCTTATTCTGAGATTTCTCGACACTTTTTAAACGGTCTTGATATGTCAATTTGGGAATGTTGGTATTAGTTACGGTCACAGATAACTCTGCAAGTGTACGGATACTGATGTAGCACTTTATCTCAAAGTAGTCCAAGGGGATCGAATCATAGGGAACGTGTTTTTATAACCTAACAATGAGATTCATCCAAGGACAGCAACTAAATGGTAGGCTTGGGATAGAGAAGATTCCAATGAGTTAATAATTTTAATTAAGTTAAGTTAAAACTCTATCAATTGCTTCGGGCACTAGTTCACCCCTGGTCTGCTAATGGAGTTTGGCCCGTATCTCTATGATGTACTTGAACGTGGAGGAATATGAAGAACGGATATGGCTATCACCACGTACCACCAAACTCACTTTCCATGGAGAAAACACCAAACGAAGGTAACCTCTAACCTAGACACCACATATACGTTATTGATTACTACTCTAGCATTGGCCAAAAACTTCCTTGTTTATCCAAAATCTTAGTAATAGAACAATAAATATAAATACTAAACGACGAACCCACAATGATGAGAATCTATTTCACTTAAATAAGAAAAGTAAATACCATAGGAAATCACAAATACTTATAGAAAACAAGCATCCATCGAGGTACAAGATCGGAGAGAGTGCCGACAACTGCAGCACTCCTCCGGAACTCTCGCAGAGAGAACTCTGATATCTGGGGCACTCTTGTCGGAACTTCCCCTCACTCTCTTCCTATATCTAAGTCTACTAGAGATTATCCTAAATATGTAAGTGAATTGTACTTCACTTGAGTTGTGTCGTGCTTTGAAAATGAAGTGAGAACTCCTTTTATAAGCTCTAATGACGGTTAGTAAGGCAGTACTGAAGTCTGCTCAACCACAGCAGCCAAATGGAACCAATATCCGTACTCTATGTGGAAGGTGGGGATGGGTGGCTGCAAAGGTAGTTCGGCCGACCCCATGGCACCGCCATCTCCCTTCTCTTTGGCCTGATCACTGTCCAATGGGCCCTTATGATGGTTCACAGTGGTTGGCCCGTTTTGAGGTAATTTGGTTAGTTTATAGGTCTTCCAATCCATGTACTCGCGTTGTATTGGCCAGATGTTTGTTTTTTTGCTTGGCGGATGGTTTTCATAAAAAATCCCTACATACACATATTTCACCAATACTTGTGAAATTGTGAAATTGCTTAGTAATAACCACTACAACTAAGTTGAATATTTTATTTCAATAGCTTTTACGCAGGAATTGACGGTCAGATTTTGTGAGGGAAGAGACCTACAGGAGGATGTTTGGACAAGTTTGTGCCGCTTTTGGTCAAGCAAGCAATGTAGAGTTTGAATGTGATGACGAGGGCATCAAGGGCAAGAGAATCATTGGATTATGCATCGTGGCTCGTAGTGATTCACTTAAGTAAACTAATTAAATAATAGATCTCAAATACTTACTTTATAAAAGAACCATCGGCCGAAGTACAAAGCAAGAAGAAGTCAAGAACTCCAGCGCTTCTCTAGAACTCTAGAGGAAGAATGAGGACAAACCTGGAACTCCTCAGGAAATTCTCCGAGAGAACTCCGAAAATTTGGAGTTCTCCTTCAGGGGCTTCCCATCACTGTCTCACAAATCCAACATACTAAAGTAAAGCTTAAGATGTGAAAGTGAGTTGTACTCTACTTTGTTGTGTTGTGTTTTGTTGAGCTCCTCCATTTATAGGGCAGTTATGATGATTGTATGGCAATTTGGGAGGTCGGTTCACCAGTAACCGTCATTAGGGAGCAATCAGGGACGTCCACGTGGAAGGTGGAGATGAGGGGGTAGTGGAGGTTCGGCCGAACCATGGGTTCGACCAACCCCTGGGTCCCACCAATCTCCACCGCCTTTCTCCAGAGGCTTACAGGTGGGCCTTATAGCGGTTGAGGATGGATTGGCCCAACTTTAGGTCGGTTTTGACTGTCAGATGGGTCCTCCAATCCTTGTACTCGCATATAATTGACCAGAGGTTCATTTTGATCCATGGTGTGTGTGTTTTCTCCTAAAAATGACCTGCATACTAATATTTACCAACACTACTGGAAATTGTTAGTAATAAACCTCTACCTCTATATTTGATGTTATATTTTGTATCCTTTATGTAAAAATTGACAGTTAAAATTTCATTTAACGATTGTTAACACTCGCGTGATAGCAGCTTGGGGCAAAAGCGGAGCCGAGCAACGTGGACAGGATGATGCCCAACACGAGCTCGACGGCTCCGGTCCACCTCAATGATCGGTCGCACTCCTCCTATTGCACCGCTCGCTGGTCACCACCACCAACCTTTTGATGCAAAAAACACAGACTGGCCTGAGTGATCTGCTTAGCTCCAGTGCAGGTCCAAAATAATGATGAGATGCGGGCGTGCCAGTCAGTTTGATCCTGCAACTGACAAGATATGTGAATAGCAGATAAAACAGCCAATCGGCTGATAAGCCGATGGAGTGATTCCAGCCGATGCCGATACTAGCCGATATCTAGTATAGATCTTGATACTTAAGTAAATAATGACATAAAGATAGTCGGCTGATGATAATGTAATAAAACAATAACATAATCCAGTAGAACACTAATCGGCTAGTAATGATAGATTGAATAAGCACTGATCCGAAGGTTAAAATATACAACGGCTGGAGGTTCGATGTCAATAAATCCAAATGATTGAATAAACAGTAAAATATTTGTTATCATCGGCTCAAACCAACTTGTATGTAATCCTTGTAAGCCGATGCAACGTCCAGATAACTCATCGGCTGAAACCCCGATGAAACCCTTATTGGCAATCAAGAAGCAGTCTAGAGATTACGGTTCTAAGCACGACTTAGTAGATCAAATTTAACTGATGCAGTACTAAGTATGAAAAGAAACATAATATCTAGACAATCAAGCCTTTGACCGATTTTCAGGGTGGTGGATACATTATATAATCTAAGCCAATAAAGTAATCTAGTCGATATCGACAAAACCCAAGATGGAGATCGACCGATACAAGTAGAAAACATTATCAATCTGGATTATATAATGTATATGATAACTTGACGACTCACATGAACAAGATTAGAGTGTTGAAGCGATGGAAGCACTAATACCGATAATGCAAGCCGCCATAACAAGCCTGACCTCTCGTCGGAGATCGAAGTCGATGCAGCCCAAAATGAGACAAGAACTCGTCGAAAGTAAAAAAGGTAAAAAGTGGCGATACGCCGAAGTTGAATTGATCGACAGATAATTTACAAAGACCCTGGGTGTACATATTTATACCCATTGGTAGATACTAGTCCATATCGGACACGACTCAAACTTTCCTAAAGATAAAAGGAAAAACATAAAGTCCTTATTGGACACTAAACATACTTTCCTAAAGATAAAAGAAAAATAACAGTCTATTCCTAATTAATAGATAAACTGCCATACCGCATCCTCCTTGATCTCGATCTCTTTTGGATAAGCTTCCTTTAATAGATTAATTTCCTTAACCGAATTTGGTAGGAATCAGACTGTTGGCGATTGATAGATTTCATCGGTCGATTTCAGGATTCTGAAGCCGATACTGATTTTAGACTGATGATAACTTCGAGGCTTATCAAATTTCATCATCAACACAACCGTAATCACCGCCAGGGTGCATGCTGGTCACCACCACCAACCGTAATCACCGCCAGGATGCATCACCCATCCACCGGCTGGAAGTGGATGCATTCTATATCTGGAAAAAAAGGGAAAATGGAGTGGGAGAGAGAAAGTGGTTGGTTGGATATAGTAGAAACAGAATATACACATTGAGCAATATGCGGTTGTAAAAAAATACTCCGAACCGAACGGGAGAAAGGATGGGTTTGGTTGTAAAGAAAAAGGGAGGGGTGGGTGTCAGGTGGTGGAATCACTGGGCGTGGACAAAACTACAGGAGCGCTTGGTTTATTTAGTCAAGCACTATGCTCTGGGTAGTAGTTCCCAAAATTTGATTAATTTAGGTCATTTAAAGCAAGTTTGATAATATAGCCCATTTCTAGATGTCAAAATTGATGTATCATCTATAACTAATCTAACAACCCATGTAGATATAATAGTTAGCTCAAAGTATATACTACATCGCTAATGCATGACCCACCTATCTCTCACCAAGTTTATTGAAAATTGTGATGGAAGTGGCTATAATTTTGTAGTCCGCTTATATTCTCTCTTTCATAAAATAAATATAATGTGACAACTTATATATCCGCTTACATAAGATCCGCTTCGCTTTATAGTTGTACTACTGTACAAATAGATTAAAAACAACTACTTATAGGCTATCAGTCACGAAAGTATTTTTCTCAAATACATTGTAATTAACCATCCAATAAACAAGAAACCATGTATGTGTGTCACTACTCCCTCCGGTTCTATAATTCTTAACGGTTTGGTTAAGATTGATATCAATCTTTATAACTTTTACTGTAAATAATTTTAAAAATATTTAGCTAAAGCACTACAATAACAAATGTAGATTTGTCTTATGAATTACTATAATAAAAATATATTTATTTGTTATATATATATTAAAAAAAATTAGTTAAAGATTTATTTTGGAGACCATGTTATTATCCGAAATATTAAGAATTATGAAACTAGAAGGAGCAGTATTTTTCAGATGAAACCTTACAAGCTCAACTGGCTATCGGCATGTCACGGTAGCCATTATTAGTTCAGTGTGCAAGGCGTGCGTGCGCAAGCTCGTGCAGCCCCACCGACGAACACGCGAGGATGACGCGTCCCAACGCCTCGGCTTCGGCCACCGCCGGCGCGCACGGCACCCACTCCCACCGCTCCACGGCGCCGCCCTCCACTCCGTCCCGCCGGAGCTCGTAGAGCACGGCGCCTGTTTCCGGCACGGCCTCATTGTACACGTACCCACCGGTGGCGTTGCCGCACACCCCGATTGACGGCGACGACGACGTCTCCTCTTCGTCATCCTCCTCCTCGCCGTCGCCATGTGAGAACAGCCTCTCGGACATCTCGCTCGGCATCGTGTCGTGAGCCGTCGCCGCCGCTCCATGGGACAGGCAGAGGCCGTCGCCGTCCACCTCCCATGATCGGATGACGACTCGGCTGTCTGCGTGCTTCGCTCCGAACAGGATGAGTTTCTCGGCGCCGGCGCGGCCGGGGGCAAGGCCCCATGTGGAGACGGCGGCGTCGGGGCGGAGGCGGCAGGTGGGTCCCCACTGCTGCTTCGCCGGATCGAACCAGCTCGCCATCCCGGTGGCTCTGTCCGTGAGGTAGACTCTCTGATCCGTCGCCGCCACCGAGAGCCACGTCGCCGCCGCCGACTCCCGGAGCGCGGCTGGCATCGCGCCGCAGTGCGTCCAGCCGCCGCGTTCGTGGACTTCGACCGCCGAGGCGTCGTCTCCCTCGGCCAGAGCCAGTCGGCACGCGCCGCCCAGCGCGACCACGCGGTCACCGACCGCGGCGAACACCGGATCGACGCGCCACACGCCGGGGGCCTTGAGCACGACGACGCGCGCGTCGTCCACCCCGAGAGCGTCCGGCGCCACGGCGAGCCCGGAGAGGGACAGCGCGCAGACGCGGTCCCCGCTCGCGCCACGCACCAGGCGGACGTGCGAGTGCGACGACGTTGCGCCGTGGCGCGCCGGCGCCGTGGGCACCGCGAGCCACGCCCCCGAGTGCGGGTCGTACGCTGCGGCGAGGCGCCGCTGGCCCCGCAGCTGGATCAGGTGGGCAACGAGCCATGGCAGCCGCCGAGGGCACCGTCGCAGCGCGGCGCGCACCGCGCGGAGCCACTCCCTTGACACCAGCGCCGTGGCGGCGAGATCGGGCGCCGGCACGCGCTCCACCACTGACTCGAGCACGTCGCCGTGCAGGTGCATGTCCGTCGTGGCGAGCGACGCGACGCCGTCTCCCGCGCAGGTGTGCGGCGTTGTGGCATGTAATGCAATATATAGGGAGGTAGTCAGCTAGGCATGTTTGGTTGGACGTCTTGTTTTTGGCGACTTGTTACCAAACCAAGTACACTCATCTTTTTATCTCAAAAACAAACAAGTACACTCATCTTGATGAGTTTTGGCGTTGGATTCCTAGATAGCCCACCATTTCCCTTTATTTTCTCTAAATGTTTTATCATCATAAGTGTTCTTTGTCAATAATATTTTTCTTCTTTTTTCAGATATGTTTTATCCTTTCTTTTTGTGAGGACCTGTGCTTAATTTCCGGAATATTTGTTTCGTTTTCCTTTTCTTACTTTTGTGAGGACTTATGTGGTCTTTCTTTTAATTTTTTTGTTCTTTTTGTAAGGACTTGTGTGGTCTTTTTTCCCCTAGTTTTGTCAGCATTGCTTTGATCATTTTTTTTCTTCATTTTACTTGTCTGGATCTAGATTTTCTCCCACCACCTCATGCCACACACTCTTGCTCTAATAGTTCGAGTTACGGGTAATAAGCGGTAAAAAAATAAACAAGAGAATAAAAAATAATTTATGAATGGAAATTTTATACATATTTCATTTCTTAATATCTGGCACCGTTATCTTTCTAATATATGTTTGACGATTCATCTTATTCAAAGTTTATTGTAAAGATAAAAAATAAGTCACACTTAAATAATCTTTAATGATAAATCAAGTCACTATAAAACTAGGTTTTAGTATTGAAATTTTAAGCATTAACGAGAAAGCACTGGTCGTATGCATAATTTTACCCACTGTAGTTTAAAATTATATATATATAGGTGTGTTTTCAACAGTATATAATCGGAAAAACATTATGATGGTGAATGGCGCACTACCTCATGCGCGCGGCGGGTGATCCCACTCAACACGATCACCCAGCAACCAATTAATCACCCATCTCTGTCTTCCTCTTCCCGCGATTTCTACTTCGAGCTCGCTTCCGCTTCCAGCGATTTCCAGTTCGGGCGTGCGGCCACTGCGGCGCCAAACCAATCGCGGCGGGTGGGGAGAGATGGATTGTAATCTCTCCACCCGCTTATTTCATATCAACTAAATAATTATAAAAAAATTTAAACAAATTAAAAAATATATTAATATAAAATATATCATGTGCAAGTTGTTATAAAAAATAACAAGTTTAATTGTTTGTATACATATCAATCTATTTTATTAAATTTTGTGAAATTTTTCATAATCATTTAATAATCATGTAACAAATGGGTAGATGTTCGTGGTTAAAATTGTTTACCGTGGGTGGTGGCGCATCGGGCCGATGGATATGCAACCAAAAGTCCGCGCACATAGGCCCCGCCTGCGCGGGATGAGTTCATGACACGACGACGACGGCGACGGCGAGCCCAGAACAGGAGCTGTCAACGTTCGCTGCCTGCGATCTCTTGCGATCTTGGAAAGGTATGATAACGTCGTCTTCGCCATAATGCGGACAAAGCTAGCGAGAGGCGAGTTAGGCAGATATGACACGAGATAAGGGAAGGGGGAGAAAACAGAACGACCCGTCGAATCAGATAAGGTGATCGCCACTGACCTGTGGCCAATAGGTGTTGCGACATACTACTACGAGCTATCAATGTTGACAAATAGATAGATACTACTCCATCGCAAAATATATGCATACTGTATCTCCAACAGCCACTTCAAATTTCATTCCATAGTGTCTATTTGATCAACTTGTGAAAAATAATTATAGAGCTAAATTTATCTTACTCCAACCACCTCCCTATTATACTCTCCAATCTGATAATATGTTCCGCATGTCAAGTCTATATGGGCGTTTTGTTCTTTCCTCCCTCTAGATTATCTCCTTCTCACAATGGAGCATGGAGCTTTAATTCCGGTTAATAACCCCTTTTAGTGCCGGTTGTACAACCGGGACAACCAATCCGGAACTAAAGACACCCCATCTTTAATCCCGGTTAAAATAATCGGGACTAAATATACACACCAAGTCAAAAAATGTGTGAGATGTGAGATTCGAACTCAAGATCTCTCACCCCAGCTCTGACGTGCGTTACCGTACCACCTACTACACACATCTAATTTGAATAGAGATGCTTTCTTTTTAAACTAGCCCTGAAGACATCTTTAGTTCAGGTTAGTAACACCAACCGGGATTAAAAATATCTTTAGTCCCGGTTGATGTCACCAACCGGGACTAAAAATTTGATTTTTAGTCCGGGTTGGTGTTACCAACCGGGACTAACGATCGTTGGGGACTGACAAGCCCGGACAGCTATTTAACCGGGACTTAAAATGATCTTTAGTCCCGGTTGGTGTCACCAACCGGGACTAAAGATCAAAAAGTTATGTTGGGCTTTTTAACCGGGACTAAAAATGATCTTTAGTCCCGGTTTCTATTCGAACCAGGATTTATGTGATTTTTAACATCCGACCAAAGATCACTTCTCCAGTAGTGTCACCATCTTCTCTCACCACCCACCCAACCCACTCTCTCCATATCGGTTAGCAGCAGGTGGCGGACAAGACGAGCGGTGGACGAGGGGAGCATGGGAGGCTGTGCAGGTCATCAGGGAAAGGGAGCGGCGCCTTCACTGAGAGAGCCACATCCGCTTGACGACGCTAGAGAGGGGACGGTAGCTAGGAGCTAGCAGAGCTACCGATCGATTGTAACGCTGGAGGCAGATAGGGGTCGTGGCGGATCATGCCCGCGATCCCCAGTGGATTAAGGTACTGGCTACCCTTCCATCCCTGGGCAACGGCGGATGATATGCAGGAGGGATTCAGTATGCGATGATAGCGATGGTGTGAGATCGATTCCACTCGATCCGGCCCTTCCTGGAGTTTGGAGATGATGAGAAGGGGGTTGAACGGATTGCAACTTCTCCTTCCCCCACGTGGCTAGATCCACTGGTGAAGAGAGCGGCACCCGGTGGTTTGACAATAGGGGGAGGCGGCGATGATGGGGAGGGCGGTCCACAGGGGAGGGCACAAGATTGTGGTGACGGGGGGAGGGCGCATGGCGGTGGCATGGGGAACACGGAGGATGGCGGAGGTAGCCCGGCTGTGGCGTCGAAGCAGGATGTGGGTCGCATTAGGGAGGAGCCGAGGAGGTGGGAGACAACCGAGATAGAGTTTGGGTGGGGTAGGTATGGTTGTTTTTCAGAAAAAACCCTATGTTTTTTAGTTTACAATGCTATCCTTGAAAATGATATTTTCTCTGCTTCACGTTGTATTCCTATGATAGACGAGGGGTTTTCCGGAAGAAAAACAACTAGCCATCAAACGGTTCAAGGACCTATTTGATATTCAGTGCAAACACAAGGATTTTTTTGAAAAATAACCTACCACGTCTCATGTTCTCCTAGGACTAAGAAATCCGAAACGAAGGAAATTGGTAAGGTTAGGAGTGTTATTAGCGTGCTGTAATGGGTGATAAACTGACAACCTCTGTGTTCAGCTCAAGTCCAACCAGGAGCCGTAATGGAACAACAATTCAAAAATCAAGATTGTGACGAATAATCCGACACACATCATAGAGGATGTTGGCAGTGCTGTATCCCATAACAACTGTCAGAAAAGGCGTGAATTGAGATTTAGAGAAAATCCTTTGGGAAATTATAAATTCTACAATTAAAACTTCAAGCCTCTACATTCGAATTATCCTCGAACATATCAACTGGACTACACAAATATTTATCAAGGCTAGATGCATTTCAAAATGCCTTCAGAGTATTTTTTTCTTCATGTTACACTACTAGAGAATGGCTCTTTAATACCGGTTCGTAACCTATTTTATTTCCGGATGTAGCAACCGAGACAAAGAAACTGAGATTAAAAATCTCGATCATTGGTACCGGTTGAAGGAACCGGTTAAAGATGTATACTAAATCAAAAATATATATGGGATGTGGGATTCAAACTCAAGACCTCTCATCTTAGCCCTCGCGCTTATTACTATCCCACCTGCTACACATATCTAAAATAGATAGGATGTTTTCTTTTTAATTATCCCTGAAGTTATCTTTAGTACCGGTTGGTAACAATAACCCGTACAACAATATCTTTAATTTGGATTGGTGTTACCAACTGGGACTAAAAAAACTTTTATTATCGATTGGTAATACCAATCGGGACTAAAGATCCTCCATCTTTAATCTAAGTTGGTGTTACCAACCAGTACAAAATATATATTTTTAAGTGCCGATTGGTAACACTAACCGAAACTAAAGATATTTTTAGGACTTGGACTTTTAGAACCACGGTAGTAAAAATATATTTAGTACCGATTCTAAATCTAACTGAGATATTTGTATTCTGCGTACCCGATAAAAGATCAGTTGTGTAGTAGTGGTACAAAGTTTGATGTCATGGCGAAAGATTTTGACTAACAACAACACATCAAATTCATAAAAAGAAGTCCTGATATTGTTTATGCCTTGTGGTTCATTAGGTTTAACTACTACAGATTACATTTTTCCGTGCGGTCAAAACACGTTTTTCCGTGCGGAGGATTAGGCTGTCTGCATTTAGGGGTTTGCGAAAATAAACATTTTCGCGTGCGGGCGTCCCAACAGCAAAAAAAATAGTCCTTCCCGTGCGGTCGGCTTAAGACATCCGCACGAGATAATAGATTATCCCGTGCGGGCGTGTTAAGCCGACCGCACGGGAAGGACTTAATATTGCAGACACCCTAGATGACACAAGCCGTTTGGATAGATCTCGTGTGGACATGTATTTTTTTAAGTATTGTTTATGAATGGTACAGTAGCAAATATAGTCGCAGTTATTCACGATCAATTACAAACACGATTGTTCTTTATAATGAAAGTTTCACAAGTTAAATATTATAATACATCGAAACGAAAAATTAATTAGCATATATATGTACATGAAAGTAGCTAGAATGCCAGTGTAACAAATATTACAAGTTCGGTCTCCATCACAAATAAATCTTTTTATCTTACTGCATGTTCTCTCTCCCACTCCCTAAGGTGTTTGAATTTGTCATCGCAAGCAAGTTCGCTCTCAGGGTCATAGAACTCCCCTAGATGGTTGCAGATGTCGCGACGAATGAACTGGCATAAGTCCCCGCACAAGTTGAGAAGCATCTTTTTGTCGAACTGGTTTGCGGTACACGGAATGCTCGGGAGCTATTGAAAATAGGAGAAAAATGTATTTTCGTTAAAATCAATTTAAACAAACTAGATCGTATATGTAAGGAGCACGATAACTTACATCTGTAAACTCAGTTCTGTATCTCCCACAGGCTCTGAGCATCTCGCACATGTAATATCCGCACAGGCTCGTACCGGGGGTTGCTTGTAACACTGCGTAAGAATAGTAGACATGTTAGTAGTAAAAACTGACAATCGCATCATTAAGGTAACGAATATATGATAACATACCGGCCAGCGTGCCTTTACGAGAAGCTTTATTCTCTGTTGATCCTTCACGAACCCGCCATGTCTTTTGTAATAGTCGTGTCCTCTACACAGATTAAATATTTGTTTGAGCTAACCTTAAAATTACATCTAAGCAGTATGGTATGTAGGAGGTTTGTTTAAAACTTACAAATTCAGCAAGACAAGGAACTCCATGAACTTCTGCTCATCGTAGTGGGCCGGAACAAGAACTACGACCAAGTGGTCCATTGGATATACGAGGAATAGTATGTAGTGATCGCTGCAAACACGGGTTATGAATTACATATGGCATTTGGTACATATTTTGATGTGCTATGAGATTATATGAACGGAACAAAGGGATGTTGCTTACATTAGGTGGTATGGGACCATCAAGACTCTTTTGTCCGCGTGCGTGAGCATAGTTTGTCCCAGGTAAGTTGCCACCTCGACCCTCTTGTTCTTATGCAACCTGTCCACATATGCTTTTCTTTCCTCCGGCGTCTTATCCTTCAGTTGCGGACCATCCAAATTTAGCCTCACGGTGTGTGCCGTCATGCAAACCCTCATCGGGTTGGTGTAGCATATTGAGGCCCCCGTTCGTTGGGCATCTACCCATTGTGACCTACCAAATTATGCATGTTAAATGACTTATAGTTTTTCGGCACACATTCGATAAGCAAAAAACAAGCCGGGAAACTTACAGGCACCACGCACCGACGAGATTGATATCCATTTTTTCCATCTTAAAGAATGCGTGTAGGTCATTGAAACTAATGATGAAGTTTCCGTTGGGTCCGTCGACGAAAGCGTTAGCCGGGACCTTAACACTAATCGTCCCAATCCCCTTCTCACTTGCTCTTAGATATCAGTCATGCAGCAACCTCATTGGCCATGGGAGTTCGATCATGACGTGGTACGGCAAGAACGGCTTGCCATACTCGTACAACTTTAGCACTTTTGTAGAATTCCAAGATTGCATATTGTCTGCATGACCTAGTATGCTTTTCTGTGCATCCGATTGCGATTCAGGTTGGCCTGGCTTCGTCGGACCCTGTCCCCTGAAAGACTTGAAAACTAATCTTGCCTCGTACTCTGCCATTTCCTTAGGTTTGTACGTGGAAACCATTTGTGGTACGAGCTGCGGGCTTGCGAAGTACTGGCCTTTTGGATGGTCGCATCTTCCTGCGAAGGTGGCACATGTTGCATGAGAGCAGATTGCGGCGTAGGAGGTGACTGGTGAACGGGAGACGGCTGCCGTGTTAGGGGAGGTGGGGACGCTTGTGCAGTAGGCTCTGCAGGTGGAGAAGGCACCTTCTTCGGGGATGGAGATCTTGCTGGCACCGGAGATCCTGGCGGGCTTGGGGAATTCGGTGGAGATGGTGGTGCTAGAGGGGCAGCCGTCTGTCGCACCTCTGGAGCTGAGGTCGTCATTGTTGCCTATCCCGTGAGGATGATATCTCGACGATGCCAAAGGATGAAATGGTTCACCGCATCTCCGAGTAGTTGTATCCCCTCTAGTGCTGGGATGTCTAGCTCCAACGTCATTTGATCAGCATTAACCCTTGATACTTGCACCCTTGCGTAGTCCTCCGGGATTGGCGTATTATGGAACTTTCTCCCTGGTATCGCTAGTCCAGACCCAACCTCCTTCGTTTTCCCGGCTCTGCCTATCGGAACGAAAAGGCTGCATGGTGTCGGACCGGTTATCAGATTGACCGGGTAGGGTGTTGTTTCTACGAAACCGACATTGCTTGGGATCTGTACAGTCTTCTCCGCTTGAGGGACTAAGCCCGGAAAGGCTTGGGGATGTTGTGCGGCTAGCCTATAGAATTGTTGGGTTACTTACTGCGTTACTTGTTCGGTTACTTCTTCGTGCAACTTCGCCTTGTAGGCGTCCCGCTTCTTGTAACTTTTGGACTCTGTTGGAAACCGTACCTTCCAACTCGTTCATGAAGATTTTCCTCTTATCCTACCGGAGTGTTCGGCAGTCCCCAACGTAGCGGTGAGTTTGTCATGCTCCCTTCTGGCGACGAACTCTCCTGACTTCTCTTCTCCTTCTCGGTGATCTGTTGGAGAGATGTGGTCACATTCTCGATTTCAGGGGACTCGAAGAGCATCTCACCCTGATCCGTCACTTGCCCCGTGCTTCGTGCCCAAACCCAGTTTCGACTCCGCTGATTTAGGGGCTGGACCAACAACGGCTTCCCTTGAGCAGCAAATTTTTCCTCCATAGCTCGCCATTGGTCCACGTGACCGTCGTATCCACTAGACCCCAATCGGTGTGGATATTTGTTTTTCTTCGCCTGGTCCTACATCTTCTTCCTCCTTGCCAACACTTTAGGGGTTGTCATCTTCGCCACAAACTTGTCCCATTCAGCTGGCGGGATATTGCCGTATTTTTCAAATCGAGTTTTGTTCTTGTGAACATAATGAGTGTTCATGTCGAACTTCCACTGGTGCCACCGATGGGCCATTGTACTCAACGCAAATCTGCTCCCAAGGACCTCCGATCCAGGCGGATACACAAGGTACTTTTGCAACTTCTCCCACATTAAATTCTTGATGTTCTGGTTAACGTCCTTCCACTCATCCACGTTCAGCGGCCCATGAAGTCTTGCCACTATCCCACACACGTTGCTAAACTTGGCCATCACGTGTTTCGGCTCGACGGGCTTCCCATCTTCGTTCAGAGCAGCAATGTAGTCCTCCCCCACTTGCTGACGTGTCAGTTGGGTCTGGCCCTGATGTGGCGGTGTCGGCCTCTGCTTGAGTCCTAGCGGTAATCTGGATGGCCTTCCGTGTCGACCTACGCCGAGTAGCCATCTGCACGAGTAAATTATTAGACGTCTATGATCTGGAACTCTAACAAATGTATAACGAGTTGTATTGTGGACTTACGGTATGCTCGATCGGAATGTATTCAGGGTCATTCTCCGGTTGCTCAGTGGCCATTTGTGCTACTTCTATTTCGAACGGGTCGCTCGGTGTGCGCCGGGATTCCTCGCTAGAGTCCGCATCATGTCCGACAGCTGCTTCAGCTGTGTCTGTGCGCGGATTGCTCGTGGGCTCTGCGCCGGACGTAGCTAAGGGAGTCGGGTCCGGCTGATTGACCGTTGGTCCTGTGGCCGATGTTGGTACCACTGTCTCGGAGGAAACTCTGTCGTTCGATATTTTCTTCTAGTTTAGCTCGTTCTAGACACAGAAAGTGTACTAAATGCATATGTATAGCAAAGTTAGTTGCCATAGTTCCTGAAGCAATTAATCCCTATAAAACTATAATGATAAAATATAATATTTGTTTATTTGTTTATCTATATAGTGTAAGTACAGTACTTTTATTGAATGCATACCACATTTGCAATATTCATATTGATTTGGTTCTTTATTTATAGAGCATAAGTACAGTCAATTTATACAACAAAAATCATATTTCTGCAATAACTTTTTATTTATTTAATTTTTTCAGTACTTTTATACAACAAAATCCATATTCCGTAAATTAATGTTTATTTGTTTCATACAATCTCCGGTGAACATATCACAAAATAAAAATGCATTTGCAATATTCATATTGATTTGGTTATTTATTTATAGAGTGTAGGTACAGTCAATTTATACAACAAAAATAATATTGTGCGATAACTATTTATTTATTGATTTCATCTTTTGAGTACTTTTATACAACAAAATCCATATTCCATAAATTAATGTTTATTTGTTTCATACATTCTCCGGTAAACATATGAAAAAAATACAAATACATTTTGTTCTCATACAACAAACGAATATATTATTTCGCACAAATTAGCATATTTCTAAAATAATAAAACAATCCCAAATACTTAAAAGAAAAACCTCTATTTGTGGCACGAGAGGAGGCGGCGGCGGCCGGCGTCGAGATGGGGCCGGGGAGGAGGCGGTGGCGGCCGGCGTCGCAGGCTGGGGCCGGGGAGGAGGGGGCGGCGGCCGGCGTCGATCGGAGGATGTGGCTAGGGAGGAGGCAGCGGTGGGTGGCGTCGCAGGATGCGGCCGACAATGGTCGAGGAGGCGCCGGTTGTCGGCGGCGGTCGGGCGGCGTCGGATAGGGCAGAGAAGGTGCCGGCGGCAAATTTCGGTAGCCTGGCGGTGTAGATGTCTTCTTCACCGGGACTTAGAAAATTTTAGGGATCCCGCCAAGTCCTTATATAGGCGGTGGTCATCGCATGCGGGCAGCTTAAGGCGACCGCACGGAAAAATGTTATTCCATGCGGGCGACTTAGGGGCCGCACGGAGTAACCATTATTCCGTGCGGGCGGCTTAGAGACCCGCACGGAATAATAATTACTGCATGCGGGCCGCTAAGACGCCCGCACGGAATAACTATTATCCCGTGCGGGCTGCTTAAGTAACCCGCACGGGATAATGCTTTTCACAAGACACATATGTAACAACTTAAATATTTGTGTTACAATTATATATGTAGTTACAGAAACAACCATTTAAAAAATTTCAAATTTTTAAATAAGTAATAACTTAAATATTTGTGTTACAAATTTTTACCACATAAATAAACCATACGACATAACACATATTCAACATTTTTCCGCCGATATAAATAAACCATTACGAAATATTAGCATTTCCAAGCGCCAACGACATCTCACATATTTTCACAGAGATAAACAATTACAAAATATACTATCGTTTCACACTTTTTACAACACCGTCCGTCCGCATCTTGCTGAAGTTCTCTTCATCAATCTTTCGCTCTATGTCTTTGATCCGTTTTGGAAGATCTGCGAATAACGGTACGTCCTTGCATTGGTTGTAATCTGATGTGTCTTCAATGTTATCAATACCACCGATTTGTTGCTTTCCCGGTACAGTAACGTCCATCCGCTCGTCAGATGGGTCCTTCACGTAGAAAACTTATGCGACACGCTCAGCGAGAACCCACGGATCATCCTTGTGGCCTAATTTACTGCGGTCCACAACCGTAAGGCCGCAGTCATCAATGGTTATGCCTGTTGTGTCCTTCACCCATTGGCATCGAAGCACCGGGATCTGTATGTTAAGGCCGTAGTCAAGCTCCCAAATGTCTTGTATGATGTCATAGTATGATTTCTTCTCGCATGTTGCATGCAACGCCTCCACGCGCACTCCACTATTCTGAGCTGGCTTTTCTTGTCCTTGGCTATCGTGTACAGTGTATATACGCCGATATCGTACCCTTGCCATGAGGTTACGAAGCTACTTGGGCCAGTTGCCAGCCTCTGCAATGTTTTTTCCTCCGGCGACTCACCAAATGGTAGGTTTTGATCCTTCAACCATTCTGGAAATTTGCGCTTCTGTTCCTTCGAGATCGAAGCAGCCGGTCTTCTGGGATTGCTGGCTCTTATCTCCGTCATGTGTTTCTCAATGTACGGCTCGAGGATGACGAGCTGTAGTAGCACACTGCTATGTGCTTCGCCTACAGAAATATAGTCGTTATCATAGAAACATTTTCTTACCTACGGTCCCCTTCCCAGATTGTCGACCCTCATGAAGAGGGGGTATCCCAATGGGTGTGACATCCTTCATGTAATCTATATAGCAGTCGACCACCTCCTCAGTTGTTTACCCCTCTATCATTGATCCCTCCGGATGAGCTCGGTTATGGACATATCCTTTCAGAACCGACATGTACCTCTCGTACGCCCACATCTGATGTAGGTATAAGGGACCAATTTTGATAATCAGAGTAACGATGTGGACAATCAGATGCTCCATCATATTGAAGTACGATGGAGGGAAAAACACCTCAAGCTAGCACACTGTCTCGATTGCGAACGTTTGAAGGTGGCCTAACTCTTCAGGATCAAAAACCTTCTGTGATATTCGATTGAAAAAGTAGCACAACTTGGTTATCACTACCTTAGTGTGAGTTGGCTTCACCGCTCTTATAGCAAGAGGTAGGAACACAGTTAACATCTTGTGACAATCATGAGCATTGTAACCGGAGATAGTCAAATCTTTCATGGATACAAGTTTTCTGATGTTCGATGAGAAACCAGTAGGGACTTTCAAACTATGCAAACATCTACAGAAAGCCTTTTTCTCATCTGGTGTCAGTGAGTAGCATGCCGGAGGAATTTCGATCTTCCCATTTGCCAGCTCTTTTGGGTGAAGCTCATGCCTTAAATCCATATTCATCAGGTCGGTACGTGACTTTAGCCCATCTTTCATCTTACTGGGATGTCTAGTAAAGTGCCAATGGTGCTATCGAACACGTTCTTCTCAAGATGCATTACGTCAATGGCATGACGAATCTCCAGGTCTTTCCAGTATTCCAGATACCTGAAAAATATTGAATGCTTCTTGAAAGGCAAAGTATTTTCCTGATCCGTTGCATCTGTATTACCTTGATCCATTGCTTTTTTCTTCCTCTTGCATGCCTTCTTCTTTCCCTTCCCGAAAACGACCTTAATATTCTTTGTCATGTGAAAGACTTGTGTACCAGTTCGTGTTTCGGGAGGAAGATTGTTCTCTACTGTATTGTCGGAAAATCTGGCCATTGCACGCCACCTGTGCCTCTGTGGTAAGAAGCGACGATGACGCATGTACACTACCTTGCTTGAGGTAGTGAGGTACTTGTACGACGTGTCTACTCCCTATCACATCCTTTCGATTTGTCGTAAAGAAGATCCTTCGTTGCTTTTTCCTACGCTTTCCAATTGTCCAACCCTTGTTTTGTCGCAGTCACAACCTCTGGTTCAATGTGCCGCAACATATCCTCGAGATCGAAATCAATATCTACATCATCTATACCAGAGCCACCAAATTCAGGGATCGTTCCCTGTGACATGTCTTCAATTATAAAATTTTCTCCCGCATCAAAGCAAAAAACATCGGCCTCCTCATTACGAACGACGACTTCCCCGTGACAAGTCCATGTCCTGTAATCATCCTTAAATCCACACTCTACAATGTGCCCCAAAATTATCTTTAGATATTGGAACATCTTTTCGTTCTTGCAATCAACGCATGGACAAAAAATTTCCCTCCTGTTCTCCCTCAAAGCATGTGCTTTTGCCTGATCAACAAATTTGGATGCTTCCTTCAAGAACATCGGATAAGTTTTTCTGGTGTCGTACATCCATGCCTGATCCATCTCCTAAAAATCTTTTTCGATGAGTCGGATAGGACTATATTAAATCATATAGAAACGATACGACGTAAATGGCCATCTTATTACTCCATGTGCACTTGTGAGTTCAATAACATTAATTTAATAATGAAAAATAAACTAAAATTACTAGACTTGCAAAATTAGTATATTACACGCATTGCACCGAACAAATTTTGAAATAAATTAGTTGAACTAAACAAATAGTAAAGTAAGGTACTATGCAGTACTAAATACCATTCAAATTTATTCATGCAAACAATACATTTAATCGATAAACAAATAGTACATTTTTAAAAATAGAAAAAATCTTCGCTTTTAACCAATGAAATTTGAAATAAATTGGGGCAAACGTAACCAAGTACCCATTAAAAAGGTACGGACAAACTACAAACATTTTAAGACCTAATATGCAAATAATATATGTTAGCTAGAAATGAAAATATGCCTACACTACTCCATTTGAAAATATGAAAATTACATCGCATTGTACCGATAAAAATTGAAATAAATGGAAGCAAATGAAGGAGGATGACATGCATGTCACCTTTTATATGAATCCTAAGCAAAGTTTTTAGGTTGAAAACCTCTCCCCCTAATTTGTGTCAAATATATGAGAGAGAAAACGCCGGCTTGAATGGGGCAAGCTCGGGCTGAGCTCAATATATGGTATGCATCATCGCGTGCGGTTGAGTTAAGTCGACCGTACGGGATAATAGATTATCCCGTGCGGTCGACTTAACTCAACCGCACGTAATAATGTTCATTTTCGCGTGCGGTTGGTTTAAGCCGCTCGCACGGGATAATAAATTATACCGTGCGGTCAGTTACCCGGTCCAGGTGGATCGGTTTTTCCAGGTGAAGCCACTTACGGCCCGCCTAGAACAAAATATGGCTTTCGTACAGAAAAATCTTTTAAGTAGTAGTGTTTTTCACACTTGTTGATTTATATTAATAACATTGACAGAAGTCTCGAGATTGAAATTAAATCCTTCGAAATTCCAAAAAACTCCATGAAAATCAAATATCCGATCGATTTGTAGCACCTCGTTTTTCTTCATTACTTAGCATAATTATCTGCACAAACCATGGTGAATGTGCGCAACTGGACAGTCTGTGTGGTTTGATGGCACACACAACCTGTCATTGTACATTGAATCAATAGCCACTAAGAAAGTTCGCCAATGTGTTGATACATGGAAATACCAAGCCTTCTCTTTTCATAATATATTACCTCACATTATTATGAGAGGAAAATGTAGATGGACATGTTTGCGCTATCTTTTAGTGCGTTGCGAACTTTCTAGTTTGTTATAATATGTTTGAGTGAACTTGTGTGTCGAAACTAGAATTCGGCAATATGAAAAGGGGCAGCGTTCAGGAAGGAAAAGTGGATGGGTTGTGAAACAAAGGATTTAGACAGATTCAGGCCGTCTTGAAGAAGTAATACACTACTCCTGTTTCGAGGATTATATCCGCCGAGTTGTGTATTGATCTTATGATCTTAATTAGTTTATGCTTACAAGAAGCACCCTGTTCTCCTTATATAACTGAAAGGAAGGTTTTACAAGATAGAGATTTAACTCCTTACGGTTTAAATCTCCTACAACTGATCTATACTCTTAATCAAACCAGGACTATAGGCCGTACCTTAATACATAAGGAAATGTAATACCCGAGTCCTAGTTTTATCTATATCCCCTGTAACCAGTCGAATAACTAGATCTATGGGCATGTGATACCCATAATCTCCACATTGTGTTATAACTAGCTGTAGCTTGTTGAGCAAAGTCCGGAATTATATTCCATTATCTAAAAACAACGTACATGGGAAATTTAGTCATAAACTTTGGTTCTTGAGTCCTTTTGCCCCCAGAAATTTGGTTCCTAGAAAAAAAAAACTGTCAGTTTTATGTTATAGCTGTTGCAAAACCATCGGTAATATTTGCTTACGAAGAAAGGAAAAATATTTTATGTCTTCCTAGAAAAAAATTGCAGAACGTCAGTTTTATGTCTTCCATTGATATGAGTACTACTTTTATTCAATATATACAAGTTAGAAGTATGAAAAAGATCAAACTAGATGTAGAACGACTGCTTAAGCATACTTATATGAACATTTGTGATTAAACTTTGGTATTTTAAAGACGTGAAAAGATCATTCTTGTTTTTTGGGAATCAATGATTTATAACTTAAGCCAGGTCGAATAAATACCATGTGCTTGTCCTCAATGCCTTGGCACTGCAATGAAGCTGGAAGCCTGGGAGTGATGATTTATATATAACCAGTGCGTGGGGAAATTGTTTGGAGTGGAATAGACAAAATATTCTGTAACTTATACATCCCCAATTTGTTTTACTTTGATGCACAACTGTTATACATATACATCCCGACCAGCGTTCCTCTTCTTCAACTCAGACACTTGATTACAGCAACTCAAACCCTTGTATTATAACCACGAATCACCTTAACATTTCTAAACGTTTAGGACAGAAATGCAATGGGAATGGGAGGATCTAGGAAGGAGGAGAACATTACTTCTCTCAGCCCAATGCCTCTTGAACAACACGGTTACCATGAGCCCTCAAGCTCAAGCATCTATTTGTCTCAATGTGAACTTTTTGTTGCGATACAATTGAGTTTATTGTCGCCCCAATGGTATTTCGGACGAACTGATACAGGGTATCGGTGATTCCGAGATGCAATTTTGCCTTCAGATGTATACAGGCATGCTTTTCCCTTCCACTTTCGTAGTGAAAAGTTTGGCAAGAAAAATAGCATCCTAGCTAGCTTCCTCATACATTAAAGTTGGTCGGGAATAAATTTAATTATATGTGCGCTAATGCTTGCGAGCCGTATGTGAAATATAACAATTATCTATCTAATTGTAGGAGCCAATTCATGTAGACTCGTAATGCGACGGACAAACATACAATCAGACACAATAGTCATCTAATCATCTATATATAGTTTCAATTCGTCCAGGGAACTGGCCAAGGATGTGCTCTAAGATTTATATTCTCTGTTGATAGACTGGTACGCTTCTTGTTGGTGGTTAGCATATATTAATTATGTAAATATTTAAATATGTGACACTGTTAACATTATTTGATCTTTGATATGCAATTTTGAACATTACATTCTTTCTACTCAATCTGTTTCAAATTACACGCTATTTTAGCAAATTTCATACAAACCTAGGAGATGTGACAGATTAATAGTTAATTATTAAATAGATCCAAATGTTTTTTATAGAGGAGATGAACCAATAAGAGGTGGAATTGTGAATGTACATTACTAGAGAACTGATCTTTGTTGGGGTTTACAAAAATCGCAATAGTTCCAATTCGAATAGGAACCGGGACTATCTTTAGTCCCGGTTAAAAAGTGTAACGGGTCCTGATAATCTTTAGTCCCGATTGGTAACACCAACCAGGACTAAAGATCTAAATCATCTTTACTCTCGGTTGGTGTTACCAAGCGGGACTAAACTGATTTACATTTTTATACTTCTTCCTCCTCCAGCCCGAGCCATTGCTGCTGAGAGGAGGAGATTTTTGATAAAATTATTCTGGTAATAATATACAAATCGGAGAGATTGAAAAGGATAGCAACTCTATTCTCTAATAATGTATGCTTAGCATATTTCATTTATAGCTTTGTTTCAATACAATATTGTCTCCAACAAGGTTGATACAGAATGATGAGAGAGAAAATATGTGTAGGCAAAATTAGGTTGATTTTGAAATTAGAAAAATTTGGATAGATATGCTATAAAAGAGATGACAGAGGAAAAATATAGAAAACTAAGATAAAAGAATAGAAAACTATGTTAGTTTAATAAAATAGTTAGAAAAAAATATAATACATTAAATATATGTTTACAACTTTACATAGAATGAAAAAAGAATAATATGTGGGACTATTGTAAAGTTTTTGTATGATAATTTATAAAAAAGAGTAGAAAACTAAGGTAACTAAAAAATATGTAATATAGCTAGAAATAATTAAGTGCAATAAAAAATTTGTTTAGTACTTTAATAAAAATTTAAAAATAATTGTAAACTTCTCTTCCTTCTCGTCACTATGTAGCTCTTTTGTAGAAATTAGTTCCACTTTTAATTATGATGTTTTAAATTATTATATGGTTATGGAATTAGTTTAAATTTTGTGGACTTCATTAGTAATATTGGATTATTTGATGTATAGATGGATCGACAATGGATGTATACCGCGGACCGAATGTCGAAATAGTTTATTGAAGGCGTGAATTATTTTTTGGATATGGCCAATGCTAACAAGCATAAGGGTTTCATGTGTTGTCCATGCAAAAATTGCAGTAACCATAAGGAGTATTCATATCAAGAACTATTCATGTGCACTTGTTTGAGTCTGGATTCATGCCTGGATATAATTATTGGACCTCGCACAAAGAGCTAGGGGTTACAATGGAAGAAGATGAATTAGAAGACGAGAACATTCCGGACTGGGCTCATCAATACGGTGGATTTGAAGAAAATACAGTAGGCGAGGCAGATGGAGCTGTTGAAGATAACGACGCTGCAGATGATCTTGGTCAGATGTCGCGGGACGTAAAGGTCAACTGCGAAAGTGAGAAGGAGGTCCAGAAATTGGACCGTATGTTAGTGGACCACAAAAGTTCGTTGTACCCAGGTGGCGAACAGGGGCACAAAAGGTTGGGTACAACACTAGAATTTTTACAATGGAAGGGCAAAAATGGTGTGAGTGACAAGGCATTTGGCGAGTTATTGAAACTCGTCAAGAACATTCTTCCGGAGGGAAACAAATTGCCCGAAACAACGTACGAAGCTAAGAAGATAGTATACACTCTAGGAATGGAAGTACATAAGATACACGCATGTCCGAATGATAGTATCCTCTATTGCGGTGAGGAGGTACGAGAACCTAGAAGCATGCCCGGTTTGTAAAGCACTACGATACAAGATTAGACGATATGATCCAGGTGATGTGGACGGACATCCTTCGAAGAAGAGAGTTCCTGCTAAGGTGATGCGGTATTTCCCTATAATACCACGCTCAGGTGTTTGTTCAGGAACAAAGAGTATGCTAGAATGATGCGCTAGCACGCAGAAGAACACCAACAAGATGCGATGCTGAGACACCCCGCCGACGGGTCACAGTACGGATGACATGAATCCATTTGGAGAGATAAGCAGTGGCCATAGCACTTGGCCTGTGACCATGTGTATCTACAACCTCCCCCCTTAGCTATGCATGAAGCGGAAGTACATCATGATGCCAATTATCATTCAAGGCCCAAAGCAACCTGATAACGATATTGATGTATATTAAGACCATTGGTTGAAGATCTGGTTCTACTGTGGAAGAAAGAATGTGTCCCCATGTGGGATGAGAACAAACAGGAGCAATTTAACCTACGAGCGTTGCTGTTCGTTACCATTAATGATTGTCCTGCACTTAGCAACCTATCCGGACAGTCAAACAAGGGGTACAAAGCTTGCACCCATTGTATTGATGAAACTGAAAGTACGTATCTAAACACTGTAGGAAGGTTGTGTACATGGGCCATCGTTGATTCCTTGATGCAACCCATCCGGTACGGAAGAAAGGCAAACATTTCGAACAGAAGGTAGATGACCGTACTAAGGTTAAATATCGCAATAGAAAAGTCGTGTTTGCTATGGTTAAAGATCTGAAAGTAGTATTTGGAAAGGGACCTGACAGCCAACCTATAGAGAGCGAAGATGGTCACGCTGCAATGTGGAAGAAGAAGTCGATCTTTTGGGAGTTACCCTATTGGGATGTCTTAGACGTCCGGCATACAATCGACGTGATGCACCTCAGTAAGAACCTTTGCATCAACCTGTTGGGCTTCCTAGGTGTATATGGGAAGTCGAAAGATACACTTGAAGCACGTAATGATCTCAAGCATATGCAACAACGCGAGGATCTTCAACCGGAACCCAAGGATAAAGGAAGCCATTACTTGAGTCCTGCAAGCTACACCCTGAGCAAGGAAGAGAAGGAAAGTATGTTTGAATGTCTGGAAAGCATCAAGGTACCGTTTGGATACTCCTCCAATATAAAGAGAATAATAAGCAAGAAGGAGAATAGCAAATGAACATTAGTGAGGAGAAAGTACGTGAGGAAAACAGTGATCTAAGGTGTTGTATGGTTGATGTAAATTATTTGTAATGTAATGTATTGAAGGTCATACAATGTTTGTGTTTTTTACTAATACAATTATATATGATTATTGAAATATACTAGCAATTTTAAACTATTTAAATAGGTCATATGTTATTTACATATGATTATTACTATTTAAATATGTCATATGTTAATTATATATCATTATTGAAATGTAATAGCAGATTTAAACTACTTAAAAATTGGTCATATCTTAATTATATACGATTTTTGAAATGTAATAGAAATTTTAAACTATTTAAATAGGTCATATGTTAATTTATATAGTTTTTTTTGAATTGTAATAGCAATTTTAAACTATTTAAATAGGTGATATGTTATTTACATATGGTTATTACTATTTAAAACTATTTAAATAGGTCATATGTTAATTATATATCATTATTGAAATATAATAGCAGATTTAAACTATTTAAATTGGTTATATGTTAATTATATACATTTTTGAAATGAAATAGCAATTTTAAACTATTTAAATAGGTCATATGTTATTTATATATTTTTGAAATGTAATAGTAATTTTAAACTATTTAAATATGACATATGTTATTTACATATGATTATTACTATTTAAATACCATTTAAATAGGTCATATGTTAATTATACATCATTATTGAAATGTAATAGTATATATAAACTATTTAAATTGGTCATATATTAATTATGTACGATTTTTTTAAATGTAATAGCAATTTTAAACTATTTAAATAGGTCATATGTTATTTACATATGATTATAACTATTTGAAAACTATTTAAATAGGTCATATGTTAATTACATATGATATTTGAAATGTTTAATTATATATGAGTTAATTATATGTGAGTATTTATATTTAATAATAATTTTAAATTATTTAAATTGGGCATATGTCAATTAAATGTATTAATCTTTAGTCCACATTGTTAACCGTAGCTAGGATAACAAGAAAATTTGGAAACAGCGGGAAATAATCTATAGTCCCGGTTGGTGGCAACAACCGGGACTAAAGATATCTTTAGTCACGTTTGGTAGCTACAACCGGGACTAAGGATTAAATCACGAGTATATACATGAGTGCGCATCGTCTTCTCCCCCGATCCACACTTAGTTGTTTTCTCTCACGCCGATCGTCTCTCAACGCCACCACCCTTGCCGCCTCTGCTGATGCCGTCATCTTCGTTGTCTCCGCCGCCGTACGTCGTCGCTGACCTCACCGCCGGGCCGCCCTCAAGGTTTGGCTGCCGTCCTCTCTCCTATCTCTCTCTCTCCCTCGATCTCTCGCAATCCACGGTCACTGGCACTACAATACCCCGGTCCGCCGCCTCCATGCCCTCCTGCACCACCCCGCGCTGCCGCTGCCATGCCCTGCGCCGCCTCCGCCACACCCTATGCCACCCCACGCCGCTGCCGGCACCCCGCGGCGCCACGCCGCGCCGTTGTCAGTACACCGTGCCGCCGCTACCCTGTATGTGGAAGGAGGCCGCTATGTGAACGAACGCGAATGAATGCTGCTACATTAATGAACGTGAACGAGTGTGAACGATAGAACGAATAAACGTGAAAGAACGTGAATGATAGAATGAACGAACATGAACGAGCGTGAATGATAGAACGAACGAACGATAGAACGTGAATGATAGAACGAACGTGACCACGAACGATAGAACGTGAACGATAGAACGAATGAACGATAGAATGTGAACGATAGAATGAACATGACCACGAATGATAGAATGTGATCGAATAATAGAACGAACGAACAATAGAACGAATGTGACCGAACGAACGAGAACATGGTATATATATCTATATGTTTTCAATGTAGATATGCAAACATGATGTGTATATTAATCATAGATGAACCCAATTAAATCCATTCGCACAATATTATATAATCTCTCCTCCGTTTTGTTTGCAATAGTTTTCTTATTTTCAACATGGAAACACTGAATATTATATTGCACATCTTTTTTTTGTTTTTTCAATAGAGATTCAATTTTTTTTCTAAGTTCCATCTTAAAGAAAGGGATGAATTATACTAATTCCATTATCTCCAAACAAATGTTTTCACTTTGGACTGTTACACATGTTTTAACTATTTTTTTTCTTTGTCAGACGTGGTGCAGATGCTGACTGCCACCGTCGCTCAAGCTTAAGTGGTCCCAATAACTCCAAGCAAAACTAAAGCAAGTTACGTTAATTCCCTGAATTTAATATGTACATGGAGGTGTCTTACTTCTTAATTAACAGCTAGGTGAAATTTGATTAGATGTTCTTAACTAGCTAGGTGAAATTATATATATATATGACAATATGCATGTAGGTTGCATGTATAACAATTAATTACCTGGTCATCGGACGTATTCCTCAACAATGTCAACATATGTATAACAATATACTCTTAGTTGATGTGTACTACTTAATGTTACGAGCAGATGGCAGATCGTGATGACGAACATATCCTCATGGACCAGATCACAGAGGGCAGCAGCCAATATTGGACGGATGAGGAGGGGATCGAGGACCCCAACCAATCCCTAAATGAGGAGGACAACGAGGGCACAAACGAGGAGGAAAGTGAAAGGTAACTAGTCGTTGGAGAGAAGAGGGCATGCGGACAACGAGGTGCCATGAGTAAGCTAGAGGGCAGGCACATTATTAGTGAAGTGGCCCCAGACGACGAACCAGTAGCCCCAGTCGGTATACTAAGAAAGTTTGTGAGACACAGTGGTTGGGTCGTGAGGGATCACGTGCCCATCAGCACAGTGAATTGGTGTCAATCAAGATCAGGCGGGGATGACCAAAATTATCTCCTAGATACGGAGAAATACATGCTGTGGACCACCATGCTCGAGACCTTCACGGTCCCTGAGGAAGATCAGCTAAGATTGAAAGAATGGACTCTGAAGAAAATAGCTGAACAGTTCCAGAACTACAAGTCAGATTTGTACAAGAAATACGTCCTAAAGGGTCTGACACCTGATTTCAACAAATTAACCAAGCTGAGGAATCATTGGGATGCGTTTGTCGCATACAAGACAGCTAGGGTCAGGTGGCTATAAGAAGGTAATCCCCGAGTGGGATAAACTGGAAGCCGGGTTGATAGAAAAGGGTATCAAGCCGGCGACAACGAACAGGCCTAAACATTCCAGCAATTGGTACTATGCTCACAGTGGAACACTAGATCGCACTGATGGCTCCCTTTATTCCGCGAGACGATTCGCGAAGCAGCTAGCCGACTTACGGAAGCATTGGAGGTGTCTGCTTAGGGAACATTCAAGCCTGACAGAGAGGAGGACGAGCTTACGCTCGCACTTCAGAATCCTGAGAATCCAGGACGAACGCGAGGAGAAGGCGTGGTTGCTTGGAAATACAGATTTCAAGAGGACAGCCACACTTACAAGAGTTGCATGAGGAGCAAGAGGGATAATGAGGCAAAATTAAGATATATCGAGGAGAGGGTCACCCTACAGGACAGAAGGATGCAAGAGAAGGTGGAACGACGGTGGACCAACGCCTGGCGGAACGACAGAGATAGTAGACGGTGCATCCGTCTGTCTCTCCAGTCACGGTGAGCCCCTCAGGCAATCGCAGCAGCTGTACTTCTACAGGGCAAGTAGGAGAACAGGTCATAGAAGCTGCATCAGCTCACGACGACCCATCGTACACCGTAGATGAAATCACGCGGCGGACACTTTGTGAGCTGCATAGTCCCTTCAGGAACATATCACTCAAGGTATGCTCGTAGTTTTATGATATATGTCTTGTAAATTGCGAAAGGTGGTGCATATGTTAATTACTAAATAACCTCGATTCTCGTGAAGGTGGCGTTGGGCATGGCCATACCAGTGGACCCTTCAGGGACATACCATTGGAGGCTGATTCCACCTGGGTACACATGGGTCGAAGTTGAAATGGTGGAACGAGGGTTCAAGGATATCGAGTAGGACATCCCTGGAGGAGACGGGGAGACAAAACTAGAAGACACAGCCCACGCCATTATACTATGGTGCAAGCGGTACATCGTGTTTCCCGGGCGAGCAATGGCGTCTTCTCCTCCGCCTCCTCCGCCACCTCCGCCTCTGTCTCCTCCGCCTGCCTGTCATCGTCTGCTCCATCTTCAAGTACTAAAAATTTGTTCCCACTTCATCTCGTATCATCAAAGTCCACAGAACAAACAAAGAAGCCAAGACTTGACGAGCCAAAACTCCTCGCTCTGAAGAAAAGGGCATACGACTTAACTCCCGAGGAGACTGATGAGGTCGTAAGAGCGGAATTGAAGGCATTCTTCAAGTCACGGAGCCACAAAAGAAGATTCCTATAGATCCGGATGCTAAGAAGTTCTTTCAGAAGATAAGCAAACCGGTCAAGAGGGCTTTAGTTCGGACTATGACTGATCGATGACGAAGTCTTTTAAGAAGCTAAGAAGAAAGACCAAAGATGTGCATCAGCTTAGAAAGCAACCAAAACAATTGGTTGAGCCATTGCTACCACCCGGTGAAGAGGAATTAAGTCAATGGATTAAAGAGACGGATCTAAACAAGGAGCAACTGGTGGGAAACGCACCAATAAAAGTAGCGACAGAAACCGATTTGAAATATAAATTTAAACTCGGTGAACCGCTTGTCAAGCCTATTCAGGTGAACACTCTCTCTACACATATGTATCGATTCTATCAATGGTACATGGAACGTTCATCCAAAGGTAGAACAATGTTTGGAGTGAGGATAAGAAACACAGATTACTATCAAGGAGATGATGTTTTGTGGATCCACTTCGAGGATGTATTCGATGTATACCAACTAGACGCCCTCGACGTCTCCATTCTCAGCTGCTGGGTTTTGTAAGTATCGTTTAGGCAAAAATTTATTTTGTTCCTTAGCTCCTTCTATTCACCATCGAATGAATACACTGTGTGGATAGTTGATGCAAATTCCTTTTATCCATTGTAGAATGGAGATTCAAATTGTGCCGTAGGCAGGGGATTTACAATATTGGATTCATGGACCCTCGCAAAATTAATGTCAAAATGATACGAGACTTTGAGGAAACTACAGAGGACAATATTGTTCATTTCCTGGTGTAGCAACATTATAAGACCCTATTGCGCTACAACACAGAGTGAGTTTTTACTGTCTTATGAATTCATACCAACTTCCTCCTCGCACTCATACCGTGACATATATATCACCTCACGCAATTTGCAGATTCCACTAGGTCCTTTTCCTCTTCGACCTTTCACTATGCAAAGTCCATGTCTATGACTCAATGGATAAACCAGAGTCTACTTTCACCATGATTTTTGAAGTGATAGACAGGTAATGCTATCTATTCAACTGTCATTTATTATGAACACTGCTATTGCTATTATGCGGATCCCCGATATTTAATCATAGCTTCCATCTATATATAGGGCATGGGCAAAGTTTCGTACATTGGTCCATGAGGTTTTGAAAGAAAAACTTGGTAGGAGATTTAATTTTTCGGTGAGTACATGCTCAAAAACAAATTGAATCATTAATTAGTTCTAGAATAAATTAGTATATTAAATCTCTCGTCGTTTCTCCTTAAGTGTGCAAAATCGGATTAGGGGAATAACTTGTGCGGCTACTACATCTGCGAATATACTCACTGCATTGTACACCAAATCAACAATGATAAGGATCTGGAAGTACGCAAAAATCATTCATACATTATGTCTCAATTTCTTATTGACTTCATATACTTATATCTCAATTTGTTCAAATGATAGATTGTTCACACGAGGGAAAAACTCTCCAACGAAGAATTTATAAAGGCTGTTCAAGAACAATTGATGGGATTTATCAATGAACAAATTATTGATCCCGCAGTGGAATTCCACTATGATGAAAGACTTATTGATCGTCATCCCCACATATAACATGTCTTAGGTTTCGTTGTAATATACAATGTAACATTAGAACATACGAAAGATCGTAATATATGTATATATTTATATGTGTATACATTTGCTTATATGTGTGTGTATATTTTGGTAATATATGTTATATTTACTTGAGTGCATATATTTTGGGAATATATGTGTGTAAAATATGTATTTATACATATAATATATATATATATGCATATTGCAGATATATATATGTATAAATACATATATTACATATAGACATATATTATATATACATATATTATGCATATATATGTATTTATACATGTATATATGCAAAATATATAAACAAGCAGCTAGCAGAACCAACAATTTAAAAAAAAGAAAAAATATCTTTAGTCCCGATTAGTGTTACCAATCGGGACTAAAGATGGCTCTTTAGTCCTGGTTATTTTACCTAGGACTAAAGATGGGCATCTCCCCATCTTTAGTCTCGGATTCATTATCCCGGTTGCATAACCGGAACTAGAGGGGTTACCGACCGGGATTAAAAACCCCTTCTCCAGCAGTGGTATTAATGGATAACTGCACTGATAAAGTAGTATAGGGATGAAAGATCACCTCTACTATGAGTGTTTTGGAATGTGAGAACCAAAAGTAATTTAGTCAAAAACATTGAATGCTAGAAAGGCAAGTAATATAAAATGGATGGTGTATTAGATAATAACTATAATATGTGACATGATTATATTATATAAAAGTGCTTAAAAAGAAAATGTAGACATGTGATTTCTATGTTTAAAACTAAATATTATTTTCAGAGCAATGGATGGACAAAGTTTTAAAATTTTGAATATGGATGAAGTTTTGTTGGAGACATATCCACATGGCATAGTTCAGACCAAGTTATATACGTGAACAATGTCATATCAAACATTGATTTTTACACAATTACAGCCCCTTCACACTGACGCACTTTCACATAAATGTATCATGAGGCCATCCACACAACATATACCAACAAATTTCATATTGAGAGTAGATAGCATCATTAGATTCATCAATAGAACAATTATTCATATAAAGCTTCTCCAGGTTTCAACTGAAATTTTATATAATCCTTTTGGAATATATCTATCAGCCGTTCCTTAATGTTGGAAATTTTTGGTGAAAATTACATAGTCTTTCACATGTCATGCACACTTTCAAAAATCAAAATCCAAACGAGAAACACCTTCAAGAATAATGTTGTCAGCTTTGCAATCGTTCTCAAAATTGTTTTTAGCAACAACGGTAGAAATCTCACTAGGAAGGTTTTTCAACTTTTTACCAAATATCAAAACTTTGAGTCATAATATAAGATTTCATCTTTATGTAACCGTAGGGAAAATCAACTCCATAAAAAAGATTTGGCTTGGTCAAAAACTTTTAGCCATCACAAAAACTCGAGATCCATAAACATAGAAAAAGGCAAACGTGGTTTAATACCACTTGTAGAATCGAAATTAAGAATCAAGCCTACCATGAAGGGAACACCAAAACCAAATCTTTTTGCAGAATTAGAAGAACTAGCAAACCTGAGCGAGATGAGCTGGTCAGATTGTCGAGTGGTCATTGGTCAGACCGATCCCTAGCCTTCGGTTAGACCCGTCCTTCGCTGCCAGTCAGATCGCCTTTTGGTCCGATTTCCTGTCGTCATTGGTTGCACTGCCCATCCACTGCTGGTTGGACCACCCGCTGACTGTTGGGACCCAGAAAATCAGGCCTCAATGAAACTCTTGAAAGTATATCAACTTTTTCAAGATGTGTTTATAAAGTGCATCAAAAGCACTCATCTCTCAACTTACAAACTAGAATTGATCTCTCAAAGCAAACACTATCTTTTCTCTCTCAAAAAGTCGATATAATTGTAACCTGAACCCCTATTTTATTTATACCCAAAATATAGTTATCCCAAGCCATGAATCTAAAACTAGAACTAGGAATCTCCACAAACTAGGGAAACAATATCCCTTTACAACTCCAAACTCCAATCCTTTTAAACTTGGACCTCCAATCCAGATTTGACTCCCCTTTACTTATACACACAAACTTTCTTGTGTTTCATATGGAAACCTTCACATTTGTGCGCATTGTTGTCTAGCCCTAGTATCCCACATGATCTCCTTGATTGTCTGAATCTCAATTTCTCCCCAGTCTAGTCCCGATCTATTACTGATAATACTCTCTGAGGCCTCAAGCAACATCTGCACATGAACAACAAAGAAATCACATTCAAGTACAAGTTTGCACCAACTTAACTCACATTTACACACAACAGTATCATCACATATGTGTAGAACACATCTATAAGCAATAAACATGAAGCAATCCTGAAAATACATGAAAACAACCCGAAACTAACACCTTTCTCGAGTCTATCTGTTCCGGTCTGAATGGCCTTGTCCAAAGACGAAAAACCTGTTAACCGTCAGAAAACACTATTCTCCGTATTTTCACAAATACTTACCTTTAACAGTGGTTCTTCACCAAAATTAAATCATTGCATGATTTCACAAGTAATACAGAAAGACAAAGTATGTTCGAAAAAGATTGGAGAGTACACTTGTCTAATTTTATGTTCGAAAAAGACCTAATGAGAAGAAAAAATGCTACTCTAATGACATCTCAATTCATGCGCTGCATATAAATTCACCTCAGCCAATGCCCCATCTTTCTTCCCTTCTAACAATGTTAAATTTGCAAACCTCCAGCCCCTTACAACCATGAAGGGTTCACTTCCAGTTAATATCGATAGAAAACGCATTGTGAATGGGAGGGCAGAAGTCTGCCGTTTTTTTGACAAATTGGCCCTTTTGAAAAACTTATTTTGAAACTAACCCTCGGCAGAAACTTCAACCAAAAATAGGCCGTGGTCTCAGCGCCAATGAAGTTCGCGCTGAGGTTGGGTAGGTCAGCGCTAAAGAGACTGGCGCAGAACTCGGTCCACCGTGACGCCGAGCAGATCCCCCTGCCGACGTGGCAGCAACCTCAGCGCCAACCGCGTCGGCGCTGAGGTCCCCAACCTCAGCGCCAACGGTCCTGGCGCTGAGGTTGGTTACTTAGAGACTGGCCGAGGCCGCCCCAGCCAGCCTCTCCTCTCCACTCACCTCCTTTATCCCTATCTAGGTTTCATCCCTCCCTACTCCATTCCCCAAACATCTCCAAATCCACCCCAAATCGAAGGGCATTTCGTGGGCATTGCTTGAGGCATCGATTTGTAAGGTAAACCCCCCGAGAAACCCTAAGTTTATCAACCGGTTGGTTCGATGGGATGTGATTTAGGGGAAAGGGAGAGGGGTGTAATGTTATACTTCAATATTTAGGTAGTTATGGAAGATTCGTATTGTTGAATTCTGATTTTATAACATCGTTAAGAACTACCATCTTATGTTTCTCTAAACATAGTTAGTTGATCGATGTATTGTGATAGGGGAGTTTGTATGTGTTAATACTTACGTTTCATTTGATGTAACATTTTTTTTTGTAATTGTAGGATGTTTAAGAAGGATGAAGTCGGCTTTGCCACTGAGCAGCTGCCTCCACCAGGTGTGAAGCGCCCAATGTGTTGGTGTGGGGATGAGTGTTGCTTTCGGATAAGTGATGACTGGGATAGTTATGGCCAGAGGTACTGGATGTGCCGCAACTACTCGTACAGTCCGGAGAAACCTAAGCCTGTGCCAAAGGGAAGGAAGGGAAAGGCTAAGATTCCAGTGAAGGTAAATTTTTTGTAGTGTAATTTGTTTCGCATTGCATATATAGTCATATGTCGTGAAGATATAAAATGTGATTTAATGTGTAGGAACCTGAGGTACCACCCCCTCTTTGTGACTTTGTGGAGTGGATTGACAAGGAGATGTCTGAGTTCGATAAGAGGTTGATTAAGAGCTGGCGCGAGCGCCAGGAAGAGCGTCAGGAGCGGCAACGGCAGCGTGCTGCACAGGAGAAGGCTGAGAGGGAAAGGAGAGAGGAGTTGGAGTAAAGGGAGTTGGCTAGACTGAATAGGGAAAAGGAAGAGCGTGCTGAAGATCACTCAAGAAAGCTGGCTAGGGCACAGCGTGCGAAGGATGCCGGGTCGAAAGCGGCAAGGAAGGGCAAGTACCCACGATGCACCCAGTAGCACTAGCTTGGAATCGTCAACGCGTTGTAATGTGCGCGTGTAATAATTGTCGTTTCGTACTATGAGATGTTTAATTTCGTTTGGAGTCCGTAAGACGTGGTAATGAATGCTAGAGAACAATGCGGTTTAATATTCGGTAATTGAGGATTGCATCGTTTATGATTAGGCTTGTCAACGAAATTTAGTGGCAGCTTGTGTGGTATTTGCCGATTTTGCCAAGTTTGTCGACTCCCAGTTTTCCCTTTTTTTGGCTAGCTGGGCAACCTCAGCGCCAGAGAAAATGGCGCTTAGCCTGGGGACCTCAGCGCCAACTGCTCTGGCGCCGAGGTTGGACTTAGCCGATTCGGCCCAGCCTGGCTCTTTGGCTTGCTGGCCCAGGGGGCCTCAGCGCCATTTTACATGGCACTGACGTACCCAGGCTCAGCGCCAGGTAAAATGGCGCTGAGGCCTCCCGGGCCAGCAAGCCAGAGGCCTGCTCTGGCTGGACTGGGCCGAGTCGGCTAAGTCCAACCTCGGCGCTAGAGCAGTTGGCGCTGAGGTCCCCAGGCTCAGCGCCATTTTCTCTAGTGCTGAGGTTGGACTTAGCCGATTCGGCCGAGTCCAGCCAGAGCAGGCCTCTCTGGCTTGCTGGCCCGGGGGGTCCTCAGCGCCATATTCCCTGGCGCTGAGATGTTGAACGTTAGCGCCATTTTAAGTGGCACTGAGGTCTGGCTGGCCGGGGGGACCTCAGCGCCATTACTCGTGGCGCTGAGCTTGCACATGTCAGCGCCATTATGCATGGCGCTGAGGTTCCTGATCAGCCTGCAAAACATCCATCATACATCCAAACATACATCATTTAACAGCAAGACTATCAATACATCCATACATCAAACCATACATACATCCATCAGGTCCAACCTCATCAAATAATCCATCAATCCATCCATACATTAAGTCCATACATGTAACAAATTAAAAACATTGCATCAATCCATCATTCCATCCATTCGTCCATACATTAAGTCCATACATGTGACAAATTAAAAACATTGCATCAATCCATCATTTCATCCATCCATACACAATAAGCAAAAGGAATAGTCCATCCCATGAACCACATCCAAACCATGCATCAAGTCCATCCATCCATCCATCAAGCCCTGCCCTCACCTCCTCCTACCTCTAGTGCGCGGACGAGGCACATCGGGGGTGTACCTCCAGTCCTGCGAAGGAGCCCGCCTGCGTCGTGCTCGAGACGGACTAGGCTGCGAGAGATCCGGCTGTGACGACTCTGGGGCGTCCTCCAGCTGCGATGGACCGAGCTCATCCGCCTCCCCTTCATTGCCTTCTTCCTCCTCATCTCCTTCTTCCTCCGCCTCCTTGTCTTGGTCGCCCTCCTCATCACCCACCTCCCCTTCTTGACCCTCCTCTTGGTGGGCATGAGCATGTTCGACCACATCGGTCGACCTGCAGCCAAGCCTAGATGTCAACTTCCGACATCGCTGCCGTAGTCTTTGCAAAAATAATCCCTGTTGAGTAATTGCATTTGGAAAAAATAATGTAGTTGCATCAACACTTCAATAAGTACCTGTAGGGCGTTTCGCAGGGTGTCGCTCTCTCCTTCGGAGCCAGGAGGCGTGCCAAGCGCCACTCCCGCGTCGTTCACGGTCCGCAAGAGCTCCCGAGCCTGCGAGTTTGAAATAATGTTACTCACAACAATCATGCCAGAGCTTGCATCCACCAAAGAGTGATAGAACTAACCACTCTATCGTGAACAGGTCCCGTCTCCACCGTGGAACCTTGACGGGTACGAGTGTCGTACTCGTTCTGCTCCTCCACATTCTCCGGATCGTCAGCTATGTCGGCTAGCGTCCAGGCCGGACGTAGCACTAGACGGTAGGTCCTGTGGAGCCACGCCAAGTACGCGTCGAACTCCATCATGTTGTGCTGACCCTGATTAGGCACTCCATTCTCCTCGAACTTCTCCCATTGAGTGATATGATCCTGATGGAAGTAAGCCCAATCAGTCACCTTCTTGTTCTTCCGACGGTCCACCCTGCACATGTGCAAAATATCAAACTCGAATATTTAATAAACGGTGCCATTAAAATAACTGAGCAAGAAAAATAAATTCTTAAGTTAAATGACTAACTTGTGTAGGTCGATACTTGTGGAGAAACGGTGCGGGATTGTTTGAAGTCTCCCGAACTGTCGCATCACACGGTTGCACATCTGGAACTCCACTGCATAAAAGCAGATCAGTGGGCACCGTAGGGTCTTCAACGCATCCTCAATATGGCACATGGGATTGATTTCCAGCTCGACCACTTCCTGTGCCTCATATGGCATCCAGACGACCTGCAGCAACATATTTATAAGACACTAAATCAAATTTAGTAGTAGCTATGAAGGAACCATTTTCATGTGTGATTGAACGGTGAATTGCTTACATGTTCTGGCTGTAGGTAGTCCATCTCGTTTGTGCAGTGGTAGTAGGCCAAATTTCTACGGCCTACTACGGGAGATGGGACCGATTCCCAAAGGTGAGCTACAGTGGGACGTCGGTCGGGATCCTCGTGCGGCCAAGCCAGATGGGTCCTCCACATGGGCCGACCAACAGGAAGCCTCATCCACATCCAAACCTGCGTCACGTAAGTTACCTCCCACAGATGCATTGCCCAAAATTGAAATGTGACAAAGCAGAAAATGCGTGAACTAACCTGTAGCAACCAAACACATCCTGCTAGGTTCGCATCCCCTCCTTGCCTTCGGCAGGCATCACAAAGCTGTCGGTAGAGCCAGGCTAGGGCAGCAGACCCCCAGCTGAAGGTACCCGCCTCGTCCCAGTCCGCGAGTAATGGTAACCACATCCAGGAGGCCATGTCTCCACCAGAGTCAGGGAACAGAATACTGCCGAAGATGTAGAGGACGTACGCCCTGCAGTATCGCTCTATCGTGGCCTCGTCTACCTCGGCGGGACACTGACCGAAGTTGGCACGCAACCAACTCAAAGGAACCCCTGAGGTCTTCGTCTGACGCTGACCATCAGGTGCCACTGGAGGCTCAAAACCAAGGTACTCCTCAACCCGCTCCCTCCAGTTCCCCGACGCTGTGTCACCTGTGACGGCCTGACCCCGGATAGGAAGAGCCAGGATCATGGCGACGTCCTCCAACGTGACGGTCAGCTCCCCGCAGGGTAGGTGGAAGGTGTGAGTCTCTGGCCGCCACCTGTCCACGAGGGCCGTCAGAGCTGCGGCGTTGTAAAGAGGCACCGGTCGCTGGGCCATGGTGACGAACGCCAAGAGCTTCGCCCGCCGTAGGTACGGGATGTACCGGTTGTCGAACAGTATGTGTGCCATGTGACCTCTGA
This sequence comes from Oryza punctata, assembly GCA_000573905.2. Taxonomy (NCBI): domain Eukaryota; kingdom Viridiplantae; phylum Streptophyta; class Magnoliopsida; order Poales; family Poaceae; genus Oryza; species Oryza punctata. The sequence goes on along the minus strand of CM002496.2, from coordinate 11,800,992 downwards.
CTCGGAGGGTCTTCAGGCGCTGCATCAATAGACAAATGTAATAACATGTAGTCAGTGACAATATAGCATACAGAATGTTTGTGGAAAAAAATTAAATAATGTTGGTGCTAACCTCTCCGCTCGCAATCTGGGGAGCCCGATGCTTCTCCTCGTAGAAACCCTCCAACCCCGGAAAGTGGTCCATCCTGCAAGTGAAAATGGAATCATCAGTAATTGATATAAAATAAATTGCAAAAATCGCAATGATAATGGAAAGGAGAACAAAACAAAGTGAACATTGAGGCAAATAAAACACTAAACAAATGTAATGCAAACTGAATTTACAACACTTCAGAAATATCAATGTGATACAATCTAACCTGTGTGCCACCCTCACCACCTTCCCCCGTCCTACGGTGCTTTTTCGGTCGATCCTTAGTCTTGTCTCGCTTCGGGCACCTTGTTTTCTTATGGCCTAGTTCGTGACATAGAGAACATCTATTTTGCATGACCGGCTCTGAATTTATATTGTTCAGCTTTTGGGACCGTCGATTGCCTGAGCCTTTGTACCCTTTGTCCATATCGTTCTTGAACCTTCTTGTCCTTCTCCTTCCTTGTGTGTTATTCTTCAACGCCAAGTCCGAAACGAAGAACTCTCCATCATAACTTGGCCACTGCGATGGATCTAGGTAAGGTTCAAACCTAGGGGAGTACGTCTCCTGCACAGCTCTATTGGAAGCATCATAACACATTCGGGGGGCACCTCCACATCCAACCCTCGCAATCTACAAATGGTTATCATGTGGGAGCAAGGCAAGTGATGGAGCTGAGGAAACTGACAACTGCATGTGTTATCCCTCGCAACCACAACGTAGTGACGTCCACCCCATTGCACCCCAGCCGCCGTCACTCCGCCTTGCTCGCTAACCTCATACTTCATCGAATGGAAATCGAAACATGTTGTTCTCTGCCCCAAAGTTCTTCTTTGCTGCTCCTCCAATATCTCCTTAACTTTTGTGGGCCACTTCTTTCCACTCAAGATATCTACAGTTGCCTCTTTGTGTCTATCAACAAACCAACTATTACACTTCGAAAATGTGTATGCCACAAGAGCTGTAACCGGCAGTTTTCGAATGCCTCTCAAGACATTATTGAAACTCTCGGCCATATTACTGGTCATGATGTTGTGCCGATGCTCGTTGGTATCAAATGCTCTTGCCCATTTCACCTTAAGTGCTATATGGTCCTCTAGCCACTTCTTTGGCCTGTCTCCGAGCATACCCAAGAGACGTTTTCTCATCTAGGAACAATGCTTTCTCATTTATTTGACATATGCGCTCGAGTTCTTTCATCTGGTCCGTCGTAGCTCCAGCTGTGTAGAAGTTAGCACAGAAGTGCCTCATGCACCACCTGTGGTGAATGGGTAGGTGCTGAGGCATGCTGTGGTTGATGGCGTTCTGAATACCAGCGTGCCTATCAGAAATTATACACACTTCTCTATTAGGACCGATCAGCTTGTGTCTCAACATGTTGATGAACCACTCCCAGTTGGATGTATTCTCCCTCTCTACCAGAGCAAACGCCAGCGGAACAAGATGTAACCCTGCGTCGACCCCTATTGCCGTGAGCAGTGTACCTTGGTATTTACCGGTTAAGAAAGTGCCATCAATTGTTAGCACCGGCCTCAAGTGATTGAATGCTTCTATCGACTGGCCAAATATCCAGTATGCACGTCCAAATACTCGCCTCTGTACTCCGTCCACCATCCTTGACTTCTCGGGGTGGGCCTCAACAAGGAAGTGCATGGTAGGGTTCTTTGCTTTGATGGCACGCATCAGTGTAGGCAAGCGAACATATGCCTCGTCCCAATCTCCCCAGATGACCTTCATAGCAACTTGCTTAGCACGCCAAGCTTTGCCATACGTAGGCCGATAGTGCCAGATTTGCTCAACTGCCTCCACAATGGCGGCAGGAGACAAAGTTGGTTCAGCTCGTACAAAAGCCTGTAACCTGTTTCCAATAAACCTCGAAGTAAGTTGCAAATGCTTGCCGGTTACTTCCGCACTACAACATGTATGGTCTTCGCCCACCTTAGTCACCCTCCACCTATCTCCTGCACTCTTCCTTGCATTAATCTGCCACTTGCAATGGCGATCGAGACAAGCCGCAGTATACTTCACTGACGCGTTTGATTCATTCACATGGTAAGGGCGGTGGACACGGATAGAATAACTCTGCAACCATATTTTCAGATCTTCCATTGATCGAAACTCCAACCCCTTCCTTGGTTCATCGCACATTGGTTCGAAGGCACCGTCATATTGTGGATCACCGTCAGCAATTGCTAGCCCGGACCTACCAAGATCCTCGAATTGTGTTATTTCAGGGTTTCTACCGACCAGTTTCTCAAACACAGTCCTCTCTTGCTCCGACATCTTGCCCACTGGACGATCATCGTCGGAGTCGGAAGCGGACTCATCCAATTCATCCTCTGTATCATAATCCAACCAGCCTGGGTTCAATCCACTGCGTATCATAGCCTCCTCACACTCTTCTCGGGTATAGCAGTTCATCCTAACCAACTCCCTTAGGCCCAAACTAACTTTCTTAGCATTCGCTTCTTCATCAAGCAACTCCACATCCTCTACTACCTCCCGACCATCCTCAACATTTATTCCCTCACTTACCGGCACATTATTCTCTACATTTACTTCATCCCTTAACGGCGCATTGTCCTCTACATTTACTTGCTCCCTTACCGTCACATTCTCCTCTGCATGTACTTCCTCCCTTACCGGAGCATTCTCCTCCCCCATGTACTTCCACCCTACCCTCTTTCTTCCATGCGAACACCTCGAGAGCTTTGAAATGTGACCCCAATACTATATCTATATATGTTTGTCATTCCATCTCTCCATTCAAGTCTAACATAAACTTATGGGACATGACACCGCCGCCCACATCGTATCTCCCTTGCATACCAACCGACCCATCACACCAATCCAATTCGTGCTTAATGCGAGACATTTACTCCTCAAATGTAGGCTTCGCATTAAACACTAACTGTCTAACAGTCATTCCCCCAAATTGACTTCCACCGGTACTGTCATCTACCACACAACCACCATAATGAAGGCGGACCAATCTATCCATCTACAATATTTCACCAATACTTAAACATTAATTACTTGAAAATATTTTCTAAATACCATAGCAATGCCAAATCTTCCAAACACTACAACATGTCCAACTTTTTCCATAAAACAATACCTAATTTTTTCAACTCAAATACTACACATTATTCAAAAAAAATCCCTCCTCCTATTTGAAATGCCTATACCTCACTACACCTCAACCTCCTTCCAACCATTTCAATCACTAAGCATCCATACAACATCAAGCCCTAACCATCACCACACATCAATCCCAAATATAGGTCCTACAAATCAACATGAATCAAATGGAGCAAGACTAATACGTCTCTTCCGCACTACATCCCCACCCACATTATCCAACTAACATCTCAACCCGAGCAAACTAATATCACACCACGGTTGGAACCAAAACAATGCAAAATATCCAATAAAACGTTGGGGAAACTAGGGTTTCTAGAGGAGTTTACCTTCTCAATCGATCCCCATCTAAATCCCGACGAAATCCCCTTCGATTTGAGAGGATTTGGGGGGAGATTTGGTGAGGGGACGGCGTGGGGCAACGAACCCTAGTCTGGGACGGTGGAGAAGAAAAGAGGAGAGGCTGGCTGGGGCGGCCTCGGCCGGCCTCTAAGTAACCAACCTCAGCGCCAGGACCGTTGGCGCTGAGGTTGGGGACCTCAGCGCCGAAGCGGTTGGCGCTGAGGTTCCTGCCACGTCGGTTGGGGGATCTGCTCGGCCGCCACGGTGGATCGAGATCAGCGCCAGTTCCGTTGGCGCTGACCTTCCCAACTTTCATTGGCGCTGAGACCACAGCCTATTTTTGGTTGAAGTTTCTGTCAGGGGTTAGTTTTGCAATAAGTTTTTCAAAAGGGTTAATTTGTCAAAAAAACAGAGAAGTCTGTGGCTAGAGATGTACGAGCTCTAATTCCTTGGGTATCCGCATCAACAACAAAGAAACATGTAGCTATGGTAAATTCCTCTTGAACTAGATGTAATTTTTCAAATGTACGTAGCAACGTAACTTAACGCTTCCTTCTAACAATATGTACAATATGTTGTACGTTCCCAATCGAAAATACTAATGGGCGAACGATCGCCCCGAGCGATCACCCTCTCCCCCACGCAATTTCCTTTTTTTATCACATTACGTTCCTGTTTTAGTAAGTTTATACACCTAAAATTTATATACCTAAAGTTTACACACCTAAAGTTTATTCACCTAAAGTTTGTAGACCTAAAGTTTATAAGTTAAAAGTTTATATACACAATTCAAATTTGAATTCGAGTTCAAATATTTGTTATATAGAATATTTCTATACATAAAGTTTGCGAAGTTTACGGTATAAAGTTTATGCATAAGATAAAGTCTATGCACATAAATAAAAATAATGGTATTAGATTTTTTTTCTAACTTGTGTTTATATATTTTTTGAAATTTATGGTACAGTAGAAATTTATAAACACAAATATTGAAGGGAGGAGGAAGGGGAGAGTAGCGTGTAAGGGGGAGGGATGGGGGGTAATCGCTGTGAGCAATCACCCGCCCATTAGCCATGGCATCAATTATCGGACGCTCTTTCCTTTGATTCAACCGTTGGACAGCTGAAGACCCAAGCCCAGACGTAATTCCCAATTGTTGCGACCACTGAACGGCGCCAGCTCCAAGCTTAGACATCCAAATGATCTGTATCTCTAAGATATATCATAATAAATGCCTTGTAGAAACAATCACTCTTTTTTTCTGTTTTTCTAATTGTTGCAAAAGATAATATTTTTTTTTTGCAACGGGCCACACAGTACTCTGAAGGACCTATTGTTGCCGGTTCTAGTGCCTTAGCTTGGGTCATTGCTCTCGGTTCTTGAATAGGCAGCATCTATGTCACACTATATGTACCGGTTCTAATTTAGCAGCAGCAGCAATAGGGTGTACCCATTTTTTACTTTTGCATATGCTAAAAGAACCCGAAAACATTATTTGGTATTTTCTAATGCATCTATCCAGTCACACTTCACTTCTCACAAGTCACATGATTTTTTTTCAAACCATATTCATATACATGCTTTGAACCCAAGATCTCTCTCCATTCATAGCGTCCTTACCATCTCATCTAAAAGTTCCCCTTGTCTTGAAAATAAATACTATTCTTTCGAGACAACTATTATCTGAAGATATAATCCATATTTAACATCATAGAATAGCTCAAATGAAAATTTTGATCTCATCTAGATCTATGACTTTCGTATAAGTTTTGTCTCCATGTGAGATCATTTAGAAATTTCGAATATTCAGTTCTACAAATAGATTCAAACATATTATAACATATTTTCGGACATCCAAACGACTTAAATTAAAAAGTCATTAAATACAAAGTTGTACAGCTCGACAAAGTTGTAGATCTCGTCGAGCTCTAGTTCTCTACAAATTTGATTTAAAGTTTATCTTCACCCAACTTTATATAAAAATCATAGATAAAAAACACACATATACGAACTGCATCATGATACACTAGTACAAATTATGTTTTTCCATGCGGTCAAAACGTGTTTTTCCGTGCGAAGATCTTGCCCGTTTACACCCAGGGGTATGGGAAAACAAACATTTTCAAGTGTGGGTGGCCCAACCGCACGGAAAAATACATCTTCCCATTATTCTAGTCGTTTTTGTTGTTGTATTTTTTAATGGTATACTAGCAAATATAGTCGTAGTTATTCGCGCTCAATTACAAACACGATTGAATTTTATAATGAAGATATAAGTAAATTCATCTACAAAATGCACATATACATCAAAATTTCACATATAATCATCACATCACATCATTTTCAAAAGCGCATATAGTCATCAAAATTCACATATAGTCCTCCAAAATTCATCTATAATCATCCAAACATACATCAAAATAATTTCGTATTACATCAAAAACCAAAAAAATCACACATACTAGGAGGCGGCGGCCGGGTCAGGAGGGAGGAAGGTGGTGGCGTTGACGGCGTCGAGGTCGTCGGCGTGTGGAGGGAGGAAGGCGGCAGCGTCAGAGGCGTCCTCGCCGCCCAGGCCGGGTGAGGAGGGGGCCGGCGGCGAGGGAGGCGGCATGGAGGAGAGTGGAAGGCGGTGGCAACGACGGCGTCGAGGGAGGAAGGCAGTGGTGTCGGCAGCATCCTCGCGCACTCGGGCCAGGTGAGGAAGGGGCTGGCGACGAGGGAGGCGTCCGTGAAGGAGAAAGGAAGGAGGCGGCGTCGATGGTGTTGAGGTCGTCGGTGTGGAGGGAGGAAGGCGATGTTGGCGACATGGAGGAGGGTGGAGGGGAATGCGGCGGTGAATCTAGAAGGGTGGCGATTTGGGCAGCCTGGCGGCGTGTTTTTGGAAACCTCCGGACTTAGAAAACTTTCAGTTCCCGCGGGCGGCTTTATAGATGACATGCATCATCGCGAGCGGTTGGATTAAGCGCCTCGCATGGGATAATCTTTTATCCTGTGCAATCATCTTAAGCCAACCGCACGCGACAATCGATGATTATCGTGTGCGGGCCTCGTAACGCCCCACATGCACCCTCACGTGCGGGCCCTTAAGAGGGCCGCACGGGATAATATGCCCATTATCGCGTGCGATCCGCTTAAGCCGCCCGTATGGGATAATGAGTATCACGTGCAGGCAATGACCCAACACCGGTGGACCGGTTTTTCCAGGTGGTACCACTTACGGCCTGCCTGGAACCAAATAGGGGTCTCGTACAGAAAAACGATTTCTGTAGTAGTGATAGGTGCCAATTTTAATTATAAACCGGCACCTATGGGCTCATAACTGCTGGTTTATGTTAAGAACCGGCACATATGTGGTGCCCATATATATAGGTTCATTATAAAAACCGGAACCTATGGGCCCGCACTTATAAGTACCGGTTTTTGGTACAGTTCTTGGGTTGAGAGATGAGTGTTTTAGATATATTTTGTAAACATATATCGATGTAATAAAGTTGATCTACTTTCAAGAGTTTCTTCGAGGTATGTATTTATGGATCCCAACGGTCAGACAAATATTAGACGAGCGATCTAGTTGGCGGGCGGTCTAAGCAGCACGTAGGGGGTTGAACTTGCAGCGGCAGCATCAGGCGAGCTTTCTCTCATATATATAAATTAAGTATATCTACAACCATATATAAATGTATCACATACTATCTAAATTGAAAATGTTTCCACTAAAATTTTGGTACGTCACCCGTGTTTGAGTTGGTTTCCGCCAACGAAGAGAAATTCTCGCGTCACATACATTATTGACTACTGTCGCATAAAAATTAAAGGTGTTTCCTTCCTGCGTACTTGGGTACATCGTCATATCCGATTCCTGCATGCTCGGTCCTGCACGCCTCTCGGGCGAAGCAGCACCCGCCTATGTCCGATTCACGGTAATTGGGCAAAACTGGAAAGCAGCGCCAGCACGACCTTGGCACGTTTCCACGTTGTCCTCGTCCGACTTTGTTCGCAACATCTGCATTGGTCCGCTCTTTTTTCGCATTGCCGATACCACCCTGATTCGGGGGGCCAACACACCCAGGCGCCGCGCAACCGCACAAGTCAGCAACAACAAGGCCACTGGGAGCTAACCGGTTGGAAAAGGAAAAGTAAAACGAAAACCAGTTTGGTTGTGCTAGATACTGTTCATTAGGACCGGTCCTGTTTACAGATGGTACTGTTCATAGGCTGATTGTTTTACCTGGTAGGGATTGTTCACATAGGTTGGAGGTTGATTATTTTCAATAAGACATGATGATTTTCAATGAAGGTGAACAGGATAATTGGTTAAATTGATTATTTTCAATGGTCACTAAGGATTTCAATTTTTGCTAAATTCGATGACACCTACCAAAAAATTATTCTATACGATAGACAGAGAGCGAGGAATATACACTACTGGAAAATGGAGCTTTAACCCCGGTAGATAACCTTTTTAGTCCCGGTTGTGCAACCGGGACAACCAATTCGATGCTCCATCTTTAGTCCCGGTTGAAATAATCAGGAGCAAAGATGCACACCAAGTCAAAAGAAAATGTGTGGGATGTGGGATTCGAACTCAAGATCTCTCACTCCAGCTCTCACGCGCATTACCATGCCACCTACTACAAACATCTAACTTGAATAGAGATGCTTTCTTTTAAACTAACCCTGCATACATCTTTAGTCCGGGTTAATAACACCAACCAGATATCTTTAGTTCCGGTTGGTGTTACCAACCGGAACTAAAGATCGTTGGGGCCTAACACGCTCTGACAGCTATTTAACTGGAACTAATAATGATATTTAGTCCCGGTTGGTGTCACCAACCAGGACTATAGATCAAAAAGTTCTGTTGGACTTTTTAACCGGGACTAAAAATAATCTTTAGTATCGGTTCCTATTCGAACCGAGACGAATGTGATTTTTACTATCCGAGTAAAGATCACTTCTTCAGTAGTGATATACATTCAATTTTGGCCACCATTCCAGTTGATGGGCACGCGGATACTAGCGGGGTCGTGCAAGCTCGTTTGCATGTATGTGTCATTTGGACCACGCGAGTCTAATAAGATCTCCATTTAGTATACAAGTGTTTGAGCCATTTAAAATTCTAAAAGCTTTGGACATGTGTGTTTTTATTTTAATATCCCTCCACCCTGTAATACCAAAAATATTTTTGGTAATTATCTTAGAGAGGTATCTAGATTCATAAAAAAGATAATTCTAATTGGAGCTAGTGTTGTATGTTGTTCAATTTAGTGTTGTCGTAATGATAAAGTTTTTGATACTAAATATTTATCTAATTCTCTACAGGTTATCTTCATGTTTTTCTGTTGGCTCCACTTTTGATCTACGATGCTACCACAGGGGAGCAGGATGCTGTGCACAATGGTGTTATACTCTTGGAATCGGTGCCCAAAGTTCTCTTGTTCCACTCTGGTTGGTGTAGTTATATTATAGTTGTTAGTTAAAAAATCTATGTAGTTTAACACTAGTCAATAATGAAGAGGGTTGGGGATTTGTCCTTTCACTTTATTTCTTATTTTGATTTATTTTTATATTGACCTCTTTTTAACAAACTTATGGTTGTGTGTCTTATGATAGAAACCGAAAATGTAATCTATTTTTATTATTAAAAAAATTTTAAAAATTAAGATATATATTTCATATGCTCGTTTTCTAGCTAGAATCAGCGGTAAATTAAATTTAATGAGATATTTTTTGTGATAGGTAATTATTTTATGACCAAAGTGGTTTACAACTGATGTCATAAGAATCTGTGATGTTATTTCATTTATCATTTATGCCCCCACAATGGTTTCATGATTTCTTCTGCCAATTAATAAGAAGCGACTTTCAGTATTGTGGTAATCGAACATGATGTAATAGCTAGCCACGTTAGTAAACATCACCATTCATTCTACCAAAATATTAAGTGGCAAATTCTGTTTTGACTCTATTCTCAAGCCCAACTACCAATTTAATTCTTTTTGTTTATTTATGTTATCCCATTTTTTAAAACCGAAGATATTCTATTCCATGAACACGAGATAACAACGTTAACTAAGAGATAAATTGTCCTTTTTGCAGTTCTTCATTTGACCCGGCTATATCAAAGTTTTTCTTTTATTCGGGTTTTTTGAAATATTCGTAATGAATTTAGCATAGCTGACATATTGAGATATGTTTATCGGATTTTAGGCCTCCTCTCTCTCCTTCTTCATCGCTGCGCCGACGCCGTTCTTGCCACCGTGTCCTCAAATATCATCATCGCTGCTGCCGAGGAGGAAGAGGGGCCGATGGCGTCGCCTGCACGGTCACCGCAAGGATGGAGCGCGCGGAGGCAGAGGAGCTTGGAGTGGAGGAGCTCCATGGCGGCGGGTATGGTGCACACGGAGCAGACCCGAGGTCGCTGGGCCTGTGCGCGGGGGCGTGACTCAGCCGCACGCCGTCGCTGCCTCCGAGCGCTGCTGCCTTCGCGCGTATCAACTACCGCTCTGCAACCGCTCCATTCAGCCTCCAAGCGCCACCACATTCATGCGCAGCAGCTGCCGCAACCTTCTCCCTACATGCGCTGGCGATGCCCATCCCTCCCTTCCTCCGCACGCCGCTGCGGCCATCGTCCCTCCCTCCGCGCGGCGACGCCGCCGCTCAATCAGCAAGTAGCAGCCGCAACGGTCCCTCCTTCCGCGTGCCAGTGTCGCCTCTCGCTCCGCGCTGCCGTGAAGTTGTGAAGGCAGGATTTTTTTGGTTTGGGATAAGGGTCAAGAATAATCAGAGGGTATTCTTTTCAGCTCACGGTAAAGCTCAGATAAGCAAACCTAAAAAAAAATAGATCAGATTAGTAATTAGGTTTTAAAATAGGGTAAAAAGAACCATTTTCCCAAATATTAATCGTGCATGCATGCAAGGTGTCACAACTTACAACCTCAAATAATTTGTTTTTTTCCGTTGCAACGCACGGACACTTTACTGGTGTGTGTATATATATAGCAAAACTATTATACACCCGGGGTATAGAATAGTTATTCTATACCCCCTACCTCTCATATATCAAGCCCACCTCCCACCCCCTTCCTAAGATCCAAAACCCATCTCTCACCTCGGTCAAAGGCTGATCAAAACATCTTCCCACCGATCAAACCTAACCTTGACTTCCCTCACCACCCACCTCCTCTCAGCTATAAGAGTGATGCAGTAACGCGATGACCATTGTGCAGTAATACCGTATCTTAATTGCACTAACAACATTAAAATATAGTCATAATATAGTCATGACGGATCTAATTTTGATAAATACTTTTTTTTAACATCTTGGTGCAAACGATTTTAAAAAAAATATAAATGATGTGATATATATTGCTTTTCGAAGATTATTTTTTTAAAATCTAATGCTCCACGAGCAGCAATATTGTTATTGTTGCATGTTTTGTGTTACTACATTTCCATTATATCATTGCTGAAAGATATATTAACGACTATAAATCCACTTAGAAAGGGTTAGTGCATTCTCCTCACTATAAAATATGGTTTTGTTAAGATGATTAGTTTTTAGGGAGATCGGTTTCCTTTGTAATGTGTGGAATATATCTTGTATGCAGCTCAACGGAGTTATTGTTACTATTATATTACACGTTAGTGCAATTACATTGTGACTTTACTGCAACTTATCTTGCACGTTACTACAAGTTCATTGTCATGTTACTGCAAGAGTACAGTAATGGCTATAAGTTTTGTAGTAAATAGGTTATTACTATAATTACTAATATGTATCTTTGTGTGTAAAAAAAAGTACTTCTTGCACTTATAGTAACATGTGACCATGCACATGCACTTTTTAGCATTTACTGCATATAAGGATTAAATGACAGTGTATCTCATCTTGCTCTATTACTATGTTTATTTTGAAATATTACTCTAACATTTTGCAATGTTTACAATAACGACATGATAGAATTGCAGTAACACATAATAGATAAACAGTAACAGTGGTTATATAGTATTACTGGTCGTGGAGATAAACAGTAACAGTGGTTATATAGTATTACTGGTCGTGGAGACTTAAAACTTCGAAAGAACCGACCTTTGGACATCATTATATCTTAGATCATGGACTGCTTTTTAAAACCGTTTTCACCATGATACTAGAAAAAAGTGCTTAGCAAAAGTAGATTAGTCATGACTATATTTTAACTATATTTAGCATTGTTACTGCAAGTAATCAGTGGTGTTGTTGCATCGTTCCTACCAACACAATGGGATTGTAGTAATAATATGATGGGATTGCAGTAATGAGAAACAGACTGTAGTAATAGTAGTGCTATAGTAGAACTGCTAGTGAAGAGTTAAGCTTCAAAACACCCAACCTTAAGATAGCATTATCTCTCAGGCCATGTACTAAATTTTTAAACGGTTTGCAACATTATACTAGAAAAAATTGCTTACCAAAGTAGATCCATTATGACTATATTTTAACAATATTTTAACGTCGTTAGGACAAGTAAGTTATGATGTTACTGCACATTGATCGTCGTATTGATCGTCGTGTTACATCACCGTTCCTGTGAGACGAGAGTTAAAGAAGATGTGGGTGGTGGGGGAAGTCAGCACGCGGGTTGACTGAGGTCTAACCGGCGTGAGGACTTGTTGACTAGACTTTGACTGAGGTGGAAGGTGGGTTTTAGGCCTTAAGGAGGATGGGGAGGTGGGTTAAGCCCTTGGGAGGGAGAGGGTATAGAAGAGTAAGAGTCCACCGTTTGTTTCGTATATGGACTCAGACCACTACAACTTCTGTAAGTGCCCACTTATAGTTTAGATTACGATTGGAATGGGAGGATATCAGAAAGAAAACAATACCAGTCTCATTTCGGATAGAATATTCGGCCGAAATCCACCTGGACTCTACTTGTCGAACATGTCAAACAACTTTCTCCTTTCTCGTGCACCTGAATGTAATTGAAAATCATCCTGGATCGTTTGCAGTCTGGAATCGATCCAACCCTCCAACTCTTGCATGAAGTAGTTGGCGACGGCGTGTGACTGACGTAACACTCTAGTAATGTCCATATATACAAGCATACATAGTAGCCCGATTATTATAGACTTTTATAGCTCTTGATGGTGCTCTGTTCTTCTACCAATCATTTTATTACTTCGGCGAATCGAGTGTTTTTTTTTACCTCAAACCCATTATTTTACTATTCTAAGGAATTTGTGGATGGGAAACATGCATGAACACTATCACCGCTGCTACTAGTTACGCATATAGTAATTTTACTGATAATATGCTTGTCGGTTGTATATACAGTGATTTCTCCTACAAGACCCATTTGCATCTCCACTTAGTCTGTTACACCATACATAAACGAATCTACTATCGTGCACGGTGTGGGTACTGGAGCTTCCTGCTGTGGAAGCTCAAAAATTGACATAATTTCCTTTTTGAAGCTAGGTTCCAACCATCTCTCAAACCAAAATCTCAGTCACTTTATTTATCGTTAACTAGTAATCATCACCAGGGTTCTCACACATTCTTGAGCCAGGCTGGGCAAATAAACCTGGCAATTGGTTCTGGCCAAATCAAGCTTCAGGAGCAGTTTGCTCGCTACACTGCATGGAGACCACAGCGAAAATTGCTTCATGGCTGAGTGCCATGCTTCTTTGTGGAACTTTTGCTCGCAGTAGACAAGGCCTTGAGGTAATCTCATTGTATGTCTAAAACAACGAATTCACACTCCTGATTTTCAACTAGAAAATAGCGATAGGAACTAGAGGCTTCAGGAAGAGAACCAACACTGGATCAAATACGTCTCTCCGTAGCTCAGATGGCAACAGTAGCCCTTGTTTCGAACGCAGGGAAGGAATAAATATATCGTTGCTTCTTTTCTCAAAATAGTTGACATACAACTGCTATTAGCTAGTTGGTCTCCATGTAAGTTCGATAATCCACCATCCTCTCAAGAAAATGCTCATGCATGTTTCCTGAATTGCGCAAGAGCTTGACAATGTATGTGATTTCATTTTGAAGAACTAGTAGGCGTCCGCATTGTAAAATGGACAATTTCGATACATGCCATTCTTTTCCATCTCAAAACGTTGACCAAAGTCATCAAAACAGAGAACAGGATATGACAATCCTTGTAAGAGCACTTCCAGGACTATGTAGGATCGTACAACAAAAACTAAACCAACCAGAGAGGGGTGAATAGTTGTAGTACAAAAAAAAAACAAAACTTTTAGTGGAATTAAAAGTTACCCTCAAACTCGATGGAGATTGGTCCGACCGAAATAGATCAGCCGATCTAAATGCTCGATAACCTCCGGTCTGATCGGAGTAGGCGCTTCGGTCTGACCCCCTGATTTGCTGCGGTCACCTCCTCTTGTTGCTGCAATCGTTGCCGGTCTAACCACCGTGAAGCCGTCGGTCTGATCGGGTAGATGCCACCGGTCTGATCGTTGGTATCTCGCCGGTTGAACCGCCGCACCCGAAGAGACACAAATTGAAGAACTCTCAAAGTAGATTGATCTTTATTACCTCTAATCTGTATTTACAAAGTACAACAACAACACTCCTCACGAAAATCTTGATTAAACTCGAAACCCTAACTTTTCTCTCAAGTCAACTCTCTCTAAATCGATACCGGGAGACTACACCCTCCATCTCTATTTATACCCGAGGTAGGCAGCCTAAAGCCACGAACTAATCTTGTACAAGTCGTCCTAATCCCCTAGGAGACCATCCCGTACAAGAAACAAACATTACAAACTCCAATTGTACCAAATTTGGACTACTTCCAAATTTGACTCCGCATCCCATACGCACACATTATCTCCATCGTATGCCATATGGGATCTTCACCAACCACGTACATTGATCTCTAGGCTAAGCATCCCTTAAGATATCCTGATCGACCGGACGTTTTCTTCTCCCAAGTTGACTCCTGATCCATCACCGGCAACGCTCTCCCGAGGCGTCAAGACTCATCTACACTTGCATCAACCAAGAAACCATATCCAAGCACAAGTTCCGTCCAACTTGACTCATTGTTAGCACATAACAGTATTACATAAGCATAGTATCCATCTAGAAGCCATAAGCATAGAATAATCATAGATATCCTAAATAACAATCCGAAATCGAAACCGACACAGACATACATAGCATCGGCCGGTCAGACCGCGGGCTAGCCGGTTTGTCCGCGTGTGTACCGCCGGTCTGATCGACAACCTCAGCTCGGTCTGACCGGTCCCAAAACAAACAACAATCCCTGTTCGCCATCTGAAAATCCAATCATCTCTAAAACCACTTCGCCGATGATCTCCAAATATCAAAACCAATAATCTCACATTCCAATTATTCATCATCAAATAGTAATCAAACATACTTTGATTTTTGATTTTACAGACTCCAACTAGCGTAGAGTTCATAAAATTTATTATTATGTTATCATGATGCTTGGGCCCATGTTTTTTTCGAGTCCTAATTGATCTTTAATGTTACTAGGAATCGAAGAAGCGTGTAGTATTGGTTGATCAGCCTGTTCATAAGGGCGATCACCAGTTATATTGGTAAGTTGCAACAACCCATCACACCATTAGACAACTGAATCGTTCTTTTACATACCGTACCTATTTTTTACCCTAATTTCGGCACTAGTTCATCCATCATCAGCAGTTTGCACTGTAAACCGAATATTCTCCACAGTAGAGTGCAAATATCTTTGTAGGTTTGTCCTGAAAATCTTTTCCTCCACCCTCATAACATGTGTCTATCCCCAATTAATCTAAGTTGACTCTGCTAGCTAGTTTTATTGGAGTTAATTCTTAAAATCATGAACTTAGGCTATGCATGATCACCTCATTAATCTTATGCGGAATTTGGAGGTTTACTGACCGGTGTTTGGAGAAGCCATTAGCGCCGCCCTTAGTTGTTTGTCGGCATCGGTGTTGTGGTACTAGGCCACCGGCGATGGGATCACCGTGCGGTAGTGGTGATGGAGTTTGCCCTTCGTTGCCCTTCAACGCACCTCAAGATGATATTATGAGAATTTGGTTTTTGGCTAAGCTGTGAGTCAACCGTCACCGACGAGCGGGTAGCGTTCCCTTTATATGTGCGAGCTTTGAGGGGATCGGGGGCTAGTCCGTTATGTAGATAGATAGTGCGTCTGATCATTGTGTTCGGGACCGAGGGAATCGGTTCTCAATGTTAGGTACGCGTGGGCATGCGGTGGGCTGATCCCATGTACGCAATCCTCTGACTCGGTGGCTAGAGATCAATCTAACAAGTTTTTATATCTTTTCCATCTTGATGAAGAGCTTTTTGATCTGGTTTTCTTTTTCATTTTCAAAAACACCAATTTCCATTTTGGAGATGTTACCAATGTGTTCATCAAGGGGGAGATTGTAGAATCATGTCATGATTAATCTTGGTGATGAACAATTCTCAAAGGTGACTGTTTTGGAAAATACGGAGTAGAGTGTCTTCTGTCGGTCATACCGGAGGTATCTGGGCGGTCTCATCAGTAGCTCGACGGTCACACCGGCAGATTTCGGGAGGGAGTCAGTTTTAGGTTGTTTTCTTGAAATTTCTTGATTGCCTCATGTTTATGACTTCTAGATGGTTTCTATTCGCATGTGATGCTATTGTGTGCTATTGTGAGTCAAGTTGGTTCGAACTTGTACTTGGATATGGAGTTTCTTTGTTGTTCATGTACATGTGTTACTTAAGGATATGGAAGTATAACTGGTGATGAATCGGGACTAGGCTTAGGAGAAGTTGAAGTACAGACATTTAATGATATCACGTGGGATGCTCAGGCTAGAGAACGTTGCACGTGGAGGTGAAGGTTTCCATATGGCATACATGTGGTGTTGGGTGCGTATGGAAAGAGAAGTCAAATTTGGATTAGAGTTCAAGTTTTGGAAGTGTGGAGTTTGGAGTTGTATGGGGATGTTGTTTCCCTGGTTTGGTAGGTTTCCTATGTGATTTGGACACCTAGTTCTAGTAGGATCCGTGGCTAGGGGTAGCCACGTTGAGGGTATAAATTGATGAGTGGTTGAGGCTAGAAGGAGAGACTTTTTGGGAGAGAAAAGTTAGGGTTTGCTTCGAGGTTTCAATCCTATTTCGTGAGTTTAGAGAGGAGTGCGTTAGACGCACTTTGTAAACACATATTGATGCAATAAGTTGATCTATTTTCTAGTGTTTCATCAATATCTGTTTTCTTGAATCCCGACGGTTTGACCGGAGTACTACGGGTGGTCTAACCGGCGGTGTAGCAGTGGTCTAACCGGTGGTGAGGTACCGGTCAGACCAATGGCGACGAGCAGCAACAAGCAGGTAGGTGATGGTCCGACTGGCCAGACAACACCGATCTAACCGGTAGTGAGGTTGCGGTCAGACCAGCGGTGAGTTTACCGTCAGAGCGGTGTGCACACATCGGTTAGACTGACTATGCCGATGACTTCATCATGTTTGAGGGTAACTTTTATTTCTGCTAAAAGATTTGGTTCTTGGTGTTACAACCATCCACCCCTTTTCTGGTTGGCTTGGTTCTTGTGTTCGATCCTACAGCAGGAAGCACGTAGGAGAAAGCATGTTTCCTGAGAGGGGGAGAGGAACTAAAGAAGTTCTTGTACCAGATACAGTCCTCGAGGAGTGGAGGTTAGTTAGCTGCCAGCCAAGAGCGCAGCATAGAAGCCATCACCAGTGGAGAACCGATATTTGCTCGGGTTAAAAAAACCGCAATATATAATAGAACATTAGAATTTAAGAAGGATCATAATATATGTATATATTTAGATGTGTATATATTTACTTATGTGTGTATATTTTGGTAATATATGTATAAATTTACTTGAGCGTGCATATATTTTGGGAATATATATGTGTAAAATATGTATTGATATGTATAGATATATATATATATATATATGTAAATACATATATTACATATATACACATTATACATACATATATTACATATTATGCATATATATATATGTATTTATACATATATATGCATAATATATAACAAGCAGCTGGCAGAACCAACAATTAAAAAAATATCTTTAGTTCCGGTTAGTGCAAATCGGGACTAAAGATGGTTGCGCCAGTCATGTGGTGTTACCATCTTTAGTCCCAATTATTGTTACCAACCGGAACTAAAAATGACTTTTTAGTCTCGGTTATTTTACCCGGAACTAAAGATGGGCATGTTTAATCTCGGATTCGTGGTTCCGGTTGCATAACCGGGGATTATGAACTGGGATTAAAAACCCCTTTTCCACCGGTGCATGCACCAAGCAAAGAGAGCGGAGGGAAGAGAAGTGGTAGCTGGAGGCAGCTTGGTGAGCGGCGGTGATGTGGTCGCGACGGTGGTCGGCTGTACGCACAGGGAGGAACTGAGGAAGAGTCTCTGGTTTATTTGGACAGGTCTGGCTTCGATTTCTGTGATGTATCTATTTTTTTCAGGTCATCGTTAACATTTCCTTAGACTAGCCAAATTTTAATTATTTCTTTTGCAAATAGCTCAACACCAAAGGGTGAAAAACAATCCCATTCACATGTAACTCACCTATGACGAGTTGAAATGAGGGTGGATTTGGATCCGTCGGAGGTGATATGATCTGGTCTCGTAGTGTACCTATTTATAATTGAGGTAACAAATATGTGATATTATAGTTAGGGATTAATTCGGACGGTTCAAACTAGGAGTAATTCAGTCTTTTTCCTTACATATATGACTATTATTTTGTAATTTGTAAGATACACAGTACAAGTATAGGCACTCACAACACGTGTATACTCACCCCTATTAACGCGCGCACACAGTACCCTATGATCACCTTCGGAAGATTGGGTCAATATATTTTGAGATTAACGTAGTCACCACGGACGCCTCGCTGATGAAGACTGTGCCAAACCTCCCTCTATGCTCCCATGCAGCGTTAAAGCTCATTAGCTAGCCATCCATATAAATGTTTCTAAAGCACTCTGTGACACTACTAAATTAGAGAAAATCATAAAAATTTTGAGAACACACCATCCAATTATTGGTTTCGATTTAAATCGATGGACTTAAATCGAATGTTATTAAATTTTTATTTTAAAAACTACCAAACCTCCTTTCCTCCCCCTGCCCCTGCAATGTTAAAGACTTAAACTACATTAAATATCCTATGAATATTATGAGAAAAAACAAAACATTCGATAAAAACATCCCGCCCTCCTGTCCCTGTGCGGTTTCGATCATCGGTTTCAATTTAAAAATCCAACACATTATTTTAGGTCATCAGATCAATCATTTTTTAAAGAAAAAACATCCCGCCCTCCTGTCCCTGTGCGATGTGCGTCATTCCTTTTCTCTTATTTTTATTTTTATAATAATTAAAATTAAAATGTATTACATATTAAAGTCCATTAAACTTTCTATAAACTTTCCAAACTGTTATGTGACATCCTATAAATACTCTTGATTCACCACATGTCACTACGATAAAATTGATAAATCTAATCATGGATTTTCATTTAAATTAGTAGACCTATTAATTTTGATCGTTAGATTTATCTTTACAGGAAAACAATATCCCTCCGCACGTACGTACGATCCCTCCGTGTGCAACGTACGTGCTATCCATCCGACCTCCGTTTCCTTTCTTCCTTTTTTATCCCCATAATAATTAAAATTAAAAACTTTTCATGGGCCTAAAAAGCCCATCAACCTACTAGATATAGCTAGCTCTTCCTCTATCCTCTCACAATAAATAGTCCATTCAACATCATGTAAATATTTCTAAACATCTATATAGCACTATTAAATTAGAGAAAATCTTAAAAAAATAAAACAGCTAATCATCCATTTACATTATTTTACGTATTGGATATACTTTTTTCTTAAGAAAAACAACCCAAACATCCCTGCATGCTCCCATGCAGCGTTAAAACCCATTAACCATCCTTATAAATGTTTCTAAACCACTCTGTGACACTTCTAAATTAGATTTCAGAGTATTGGGAACGAAAACATACAATCATTGGTTTCGATTTAAATCGATGGGCTTAAATAGTTGTTTTTAGATTTTTATTTAAAAACTAACAAAATTCCTTTCCTCCCTCCCTGCCCTTACAATGTTAAATACTTAAACTACATTAAACATCCTATAAATATTTCTACGCACTAGAACGGTAACCCCATTTCAATCGGGCATGGCGTCCGTCACAACCTAGAGGTCACAGATGTGAAAAGTTATCTCAATCGGGCAAATGGCCATCACGAATGAAGCTATCTCAATCAGGTCTTAATTAAAGTCCGTCACTGATAGCTTTGACCCAGACGACCAGTCAAACTATAGCCCGTCACGGATGACCTATCTCAATCGGAATCGGACCTAAACTATAGCCCGTCACAGATGATGTGGTATTTTTTGTCCTCACTCGTGCGCACCGTTCTTCCCGGTCGGTCACCCATCCCGGAATTGCTCTAGGCCAAGCACGCTTAACATCAAAGTTCTTTGGAGATCGGCTTCCGGAAAAGTAGTTGTAACTTTTTGTAAGAGTATTCTATTAATCCTATTAAGTCTTGGGCCAGGATGTCACACCCAATATCACCCATTCATATACATTTATTTACATACATAACCATCAATATATTTAACACAACCACATTCACATAACATCCATTTTGATCACATATTTCACATCTCCGATTGAGATGACCTATCTCTATCGGGCATTAAATAATGCCTATCAGCGATGAGTATTTTTCCATTTTCCATATGAAATGTTTCTATTCAATTTATGTGGTATTTTTTATTTTCAATTTATGAGAACTTTAAATTTAATTTTAGGTCGATTTTTGTGTGTTAAATGTAAAAATCACAAATAACAAAATTATATAACTTATCGATACCTACAACTATTGTATTGGTCCTTATACAAATAAGTTCATTTGAACTATTCAAATTTTGAATTTTCAAAATTTGACAACTTCGAACAAAATTTGGGGTTAATAAATTATTTTAAATGGAAAAGTCACCAAAATCGAAGTTATAGAACTCATCGAGGTGCAAAATTTTTATTTTGGTCATTTCTCCATCTGACTCTATTTGAACAATTTGAAATTTGAAATTCAAAGTTTGAGAAATTCAGATAGAATTTTTTGTTAGTGAATGACTTCAACTGAAAAAGTCATGAACAACAAAGTTGTATAACTCATCAAGATCTTTAACTTTTATTTTGGTTATTTTTCTATATAATATTTTTTGAACGGTTTGAATTTAAATTTAAAAATATGACAACTTCAAACAATATTTTCAAATACTAAATGATTTCAACTGAAAAGTTATCAACAACAAAGTTGAATAACTCATCAAGATCTAAAACTTTTATTTTGATCATTTCTTCATCCGACAAAGTGATACTAACATTGTTCATAAAATTGACGTATCTCTTATCTGGTTTTATAAACTATAACACATATATGTAAAATTTATAAACAATGTTACTAACACTTTGTCGAATGAAGAAATGACAAAAATAAAAGTTTTAGATCTTGATCAGTTATACAATTTTGTTGTTGATGACTTTTTCAATTGAAATCATTTAGTATTTGAAAATATTGTTTGGAGTTGTCATATTTTCAAATTCAAATTCAAAATGTTAAAAAAATGTTATATAGAAAAATGACCCAACTAAAAGTTATAGATTTTGATGAGTTATACAACTTTGTTGTTGATGACTTTTTCAGTTGAAGTCGTTCACTAACAAAAAATTCTATTTGAATTTCTCAAACTTTGAATTTCAAATTTCAAATTGTTCAAATAGAGTCAGATGGAGAAATAACCAAAATAAAAATTTTGTATCTCGATGAGTTCTACAACTTTGCTTTTGGTGACTTTTCCATTTGAAATCATGTATTAACCCCAATTTTTGTTCGAAGTTGTCAAATTTTGAATTTGAGTTTAAATAAACTTATTTGTAAAAATGGACCAATACAATAGCTGTAGACATTAGTATATAGCCTGTCACTGATGAGTCATCTGTGACGGGCCTAGTTGTTATCTCAATCGGGGCTTAAGTTGGTGCCCGTCACGAATGATGGTCATCTGTGACGGGACTGAACTATAACCCGTCACATATGACCATTATCTGTGATGGGCCTAAAGTATAGCCCGTCACAGATGACTCTTATCTGTGACGGACCTAAACTATGGCCCGTCACAGATGATCCTTATCTCTGACGGGGCTAAACTTTAGGTCCGTCAGAGATAATAGTCATGTGTGACGGGTCATAGTTTAGGCCCATCACAGATAAGGGTCATCTGTGACGGGCCTAGTTGTTATCTCAATCGGGTCTCAAGTTAGTGTCCGTCACGGATGATGGTCATCTGTGACGGGCTCCAACTACGGCCCGATTGAGATATTTAAGGTTATCTCAATCGGGCCCTAGTTTAGACCCGTCAAAGATATGTGTTATCCGTGACGGGCTTTAGTTCTATACACATTTAACAGGTCTCTCCGACCATATCTCAATCGGTCTCTTGTTAGGCCCGTTTGAGATGTATTCTTTGTGATGGCCCGTAAAACCCAGTTATGTTACAGCCCGTCACAGATGAGAAGATCTGCACGAGTGACGCCACCACGAACAAAACATCCAACCGTCAGTTTCGACTTAAACATCCAAAACATTATTTTATGTCATTAGATCAATCATATTTTCAAGAAAAAACATCTGGCCTTCCCTGTCCCCGTGCGGTGTGCATCGTTCTTTCTCTTATTTTTATTTTTATGATAATTGAAATTAAAATCATCTTTATGGGGAAACCCCACGAATGGACCTCCACATATCATGTCTAGCCAGCTCACCTACTGTCCCTTTTCTTCTCTTTCTCCTTTTGCTAGCACTTATAGGGATAATGTAAATAAAATAATTATAACCTTTTAAATCATATATACAGCTTATGATATGTTTGAACTATTATATTTTTTTAGTGAAATCAATACTTTAAAATACATATTGACTATATTTAAATGCCAACATGAAAATTACATTCTGGATCCACATCCATCTTGAGGCCACCACTAAATAAAAAAAGATGCTAAAATTCATCATTAAAAATCAAAATATGCCATCTTAATTTTCAATAAAGCCGGTAGATCCATTACTTATATCCCCTTAGACAACTAACAACTTTCTATCAACTTAATTAATTTCTGTCATCATGTATATGGGGGCTATTTACCTATACAATTTGATTTTGGTGCTCTTATCAATAAATGATGTTTTTAGGACATAAATAAATAATCCTAAGATGATCATAGCATCTAAATTATATATATGATCTACGAAGTCACTAATGAATTACAGAAAAATCTTTAAATGATATCAATTTTATGTCATAATGTGTACCCCATCTAGCGTTAATTTTTTATAGACAACATTTTGAAAATAAAAATGTGCTCAGTTCAACATCATACTAATCGTACCAAGCATGCGGGTTGCACCAAGGAATCTTAGCAGTGAAAAAACTATGAGGTGGCCTTACCAATATAGTGAGTCAATTCAATATGATTATTAAAGACAACGTTCATTTATTTCTTTTTGGTAAAACTTGCTATGCTACATCGTAAATTCCTAGCATTTATCATAGAATAATCTAGAAATGTGTATTTATTATATGACATTTGTTTTCATAATTCTTACTCAATTGAAGAGAGACAATTTAGAACAGATGGCTTTACCCCTTGCTAGGTTGTAGGCTCAACCCACTTATATTTTTAACCCAAATTGCAGAGATCGAATCATTGCAAAGATGCATCATATAGTGGAATTCTCAAATTTATTAAAAATGTATATGAAAAGATTTAAAAAATTATCTAAAATTTAAGAATAATTGTTGGGTTTAAACCAATTCTAAATAGAAATATTCAAATATTTTAGCAGACTAGTAGAATAAAAATATATAAAATTTCAAATAGAATCTAACAAAAAAAATTGGACTTTTCAGCAAATGTTCGGGGGTATGATATCCCAATGGGGAGTCGAAATACCCTAAACCCTAAACCCCAAAATTTTCTTATAGGAACTATATATCTATTGTTTCAACATAACATTTCCTCATAAATTGAAAACTGTAGGTTTCGAGTAATTTTAGTTTAGAATTTATGTGCTGCAACGGTAATTAGAAGAAAATCATCACTGTTGGCAGTATGCCATGAGGCCCTTCGACCGGACTTGCCAAAATCAATTAAGTTCGGACTCAAGGCACCCAAGACCCGTCGAGGCGAAGCCCTGTGGCGAAGACCACGAGGCGAAGGGGTAAGAGGCGAAGAGTCGCACCAGGTCTCCGTCAGTCTAGGCGAAGCCTGCATGGCGAAGGCATGTGCCGAAGGAAGACAACTTCGACAAGGCGGACCTGATCCAGGGAGGTCTGGTGGGCCGACCCAATCGCCTCGGCCCATGGGACAAAGAGCCAGTAGCCGCCAGGTGGCTCATTAAGGGCCCACGCGCCTTAATTACATTGAATACCCATGTAAGGACCCCTTTATGAGGGTGACCATGTAAATTCCCCTGTAGCTGCTCAAAACCCTAATAGGGGGATCTGTAATGGGGTTATAAATAGCCACCTAGGGCCATGTAAAAGGGGATCGAATTTTAATACAAAATTTATTACCATTTATATTCCCAACTACTGTTGAGTAACCACATCCTTCGACGTATGCAGTTGTCGTTTCAACAACAGCTGGCGCCGACCGTGGGGATCTCTGAGCGAAACCACTGAGAGTGAATGCCACCAAAGAAGGTCTCAAAAGAGAGGGTTGTGAACCCAAAGGAGAGCGTGGCAGAAGAGGTGATGGCCGCCGACGAAGGCGCGGAGCCTTTGGCCCCCGCCGAAGCGGCGGCAGCGCCTTCGACTTCGGCGCCCGCGCCGCAACCACCAACTTCGGCTCCGGCCGCTTCGGTAGAGCAGGTACCGGAAGCCCCTTCGGCAACTCAGCCAGCTTCGATTACGCTCGCCGCTGCGCAAGCCGACCCTAGCCTCGACGCGCTAGCCGAAGCAAGCATGGAGGCCATGTGGCAGAACATGGCGCGACTCCAAGACATGCTTCGCCAGATGCAGGAGCAGCAGCAAGCGTACGAAGCGGCACGACAGGCCAAGGTTGCTCCGGCCCCTATCATCCAGTATTCGGCAGGCTACGTTCCGCCTCAAGCCTATCAGCAGGCGCCAGCACAAGCCCCTCCGCCGCAAATTGCACAATGACCAGAGTGCTTACCCAACCAGCCTTCGGCCACAGTAGCACCCCCGTTTCCTGTCACGCGGCCGCAGGTTCGGCCGGCTGCAATCCAAGTACACTCTTAGTCACCTGGTCAGATGTCGGAAGCAATGGCGGAGGGGGCTTCGGCGCTGCAGGTGCAACTTCAAGCTTTCCTTCAGCAGCTCAACCAACCCCACAACGTCTCAAGCACAACCCCTTCGGCCCAGCCGGAGGGAGGCTCAAGCCAAGGCGCACCAGGGTGGCTGCCATCGAACCAGCCCGGGTCGGGGGCTTCGCCCTGGTTATCGGGGCCGCAGTTCGAGTTCTGCAACACCACCTAAGCGCCACCGTTTGGAAGTGGGCCACCGAATGTCGCAGCCCAGCCGCTCCTCCAGGCCATCACTTCGCCCTTCGCCACCCCGTATCCGCAGCCAAGCGGGCCTTCGCTGCAGGGCACCATGGGCAAGGCCGGGGGTGAAAAGGGGCTGCCACTGAGCGGGGGGATCAAAAACCGTCCGATCCCACCTCAGTTCAAATTCCCACCCGTTCCACGGTACTCGGGCGAAACAGACCCAAAAAAGTTCCTCTCGATCTACGAGTCCGCGATCGAAGCTGCTCATGGCGATGAAAACACCAAGGCGAAGGTAATCCATCTTACTCTGGACGGCATCGCCCGCTCTTGGTATTTCAATCTGCCATCTAATAGCATTTACTCATGGGAGCAATTGCGCGGATGTTTTTATCCTTAACTTTCGAGGCACATATGAGGAGCCGAAGACGCAGCAGCATCTGCTCGGCATTCGCCAGAGGCCGGGCGAATCGATACGAGAATACATGCGTCGTTTCTCGCAGGCACGGTGCCAAGTTCAAGATATAACGGAGGCATCCGTTATCAATGCCGCTTCAGCCGGGCTGCTCGAGGGCGAACTCACGAGAAATATCGCTAACAAGGAGCAGCAAACCCTCGAGCACCTGCTGCGCATTATCGACGGGTACGCAAGGGGCGAAGAAGACTCCAAGCGGAGGCAGGCGATTCAGGCGGAGTACGATAAAGCCTCCATCGCCGCGGCCCAGGCCCAGATGCAAGCGTAGGTCGGCGAACCGGCTTCCCCGCCGTTCGCCAGTCCCAGCCGGCGAACCAGGGGCAGCCGCCCAGACAAGGCCAAGCTCCCATGACCTGGAGGAAATTCAGGACCGACCGAACAGGCAAGGCGGTGATGGCTGTCGAAGAAGTACAAGCCCTCCGCAAGGAGTTCGACACCCAGCAAGGCGGCAGCCACAAGCAGCCTGTTCGCAAGAAGGTCAGAAAGGACCTCTATTGCGCCTATCATGGGTGATCTTCGCACACCACTGAGCAATGCCGCAACATTCGTCAGCGAAGCAACGCTCAAGAACCAAGGCCGCATCAGGGTGCCGCTGTCGAAGCGCCTCGCGGGGCGGCCCGGGAACAGTCACCTCCAGCCGAGCAGCACCAAGACGCGCAACGCCAAATCATCCAAGTGATCACAAGGGCTGATCCACCGGTTCAGCCGTCGAAGCGGCAGAAAAAATTACAGCTGCGAGCGGTGCATAACATCACTGCCATGGGCGAAGGGGTCCCAAAGTACTTGGGCCAGCAAATCTCTTTCGGGCCGGAGGATGCCGAAGGAGTGCTGTTTCCGCACCAAGACCCCCTGATGATTTCGGCTGAGGTGGCCGGCTTCGAAGTCCGGCGCATCCTGGTCGATGGGGGTAGCTCGGTCGATGTCATCTTCGCCGAGGCATACGCCAGGATGGGGCTACCCACTTCGGCCCTTACTCAAGCGCCGGCCTCGCTTCGCGGCTTCGGTGGGGAGGCGGTTCAAGTTCTCGGCCAGGCACGGTTGAAGGTTGCCTTCGGCAGGGGCGAAAACAGGCGCGAAGAGCAGATATTGTTCGACGTCGTCGACATCCCATATAGCTACAACGCAATCTTCGGGCGTGCAACCCTGAACAAGTTTGAAGCAATCTCCCACCATAACTACCTCAAGCTCAAGATGCCGGGTCCGGCAGGGGTAATTGTTGTCAAGGGGCTTCAACCTTCTGCCGTGCCGAAGGGCGACTTGTCCGTGATCAGCAGGACGGTGCATAGTGTGGAGGCTGAACTGCGTGTTAATCGCGTGCCAAAGCCGGCCCCTCATGGCAAGGTGGTCAAGGTGCAAGTAAGTGCGGCGGACCCGACGAAGCTTGTCCAGCTGGGGGCGACCTAGGCGAAGAGGAGGCCATGAAAGTCCTGGAAGTACTCAAAAACACATCGACATCTTTGCCTGGAGCCCCAGTGAAGTGGGGGGCATTTCGCCAAAGCTCATCATGCATCGCCTGGCCGTCAAGCCAGACGCCAAGCCAAGAAAACAAAAGCTACGCAACATGTCCGCTGATCGCCAAGAAGCAGCGAAGGCCGAAGTGCAAAAGCTTCTCAAGGTCGGGGTGATCAAGGAGATTGACCACCCAGAGTGGCTGGCGAACTTGGTCCTAGTGAAGAAGTCGAACGGCAAGTGGCGCATGTGCGTCGACTTCACGGACCTCAACAAGGTTTGCCCGAAGAATGACTTCCCCTTGTCGCGGATCGAACAGCTTGTCGATTCGACGGCTGGCTGCGAGCTCATGAGCTTCTTGGACGCCTACTCCGGCTATCACCAGATCCACAAGAATCCAGACGACATCGCCAAGACCGCCTTCATCACACCGTTTGGCACTTTCTGCCACCTCAGGATGCCTTTCGGCCTGAGGAACGCCGGGGCAACGTTCGCTAGGCTGGTGTACAAGGTGCTTCGCAAGCAGCTGGGGCGAAACGTGGAGGCATATGTCGACGACATCGTCGTAAAGAGCCGTAAGGCTTTCGACCATGCGTCTGATTTGCAAGAGACCTTCGACAACTTGCGTGCAGCGAGTATGAAACTAAACCCAGAAAAATGTGTTTTTGGAGTTCGCGCCGGTAAGTTGTTGAGCTTTCTAGTCTCTGAGAGGGGTATCGAGGCGAATCCCGAGAAAATCGATGCCATTCAACAAATGAGGCCACCGTCGAGCGTACGCGAAGTACAAAAGCTCGCGGGCCGAATTGCGGCACTCAGTCGTTTTCTCTCAAAAGTAGCCGAAAGGGGCCTACCATTTTTCAAGACCCTCCGGGGCGCGGGCAAGTTTAACTGGACTCCCGAATGTCAGGCCACATTCGAAGAGCTAAAGCAGTATTTGCAAAGCCCACCCGCCCTGGTCAGCCCAACACCAGGAAGCGAGATGTTGTTGTATCTAGCGGCTTCGCCAGTGACGGTCAGCGCTGTCCTAGTCCAAGAGACGGAATCAGGGTAGAAACCAATGTACTTCGTCTCCGAAGCCTTAAAAGGGGCGAAGACGAGGTATATTGAGATGGAAAAGCTCGCTTACGCCTTGGTAATGACTTCACGCAAGCTCAAGCATTACTTCCAGGCCCGCAAAATCATAGTGCCTTCGCAGTATCCTCTGGGCGAAGTACTCCGGGGCAAAGAAATCTCTGGCAGACTCAGCAAGTGGGCGGCAGAGCTATCCCCCTTCGACCTGCATTTCGTGGCGCGCACCGCCATCAAATCTCAAGTCCTGGCCGATTTTGTGGTCGAATGGACCCCGGCGTTCGCTCCCGAACTTCAACCTGTCGAGCAGCCTTGGACAATGCACTCCGATGGCTCGTGGTCACACAGGGGGGCGGGCGCCGCGGCCGTGCTCATTTCACCGGGGGGTGTGCCGATTCGCTATGCCGCAAGGCTGCAGTTCGACACAACCAACAACACGGCGGAGTACGAGGCGGTGCTACTGGGCTTAAGGAAGGTGAAAGCATTGAGGGTTCGGTGCTTACTCATCTGAACAGACTCCAAGCTGGTGGCCTGTCATGTTGACAAATCTTTTGAGGCAAAAGATGAAGGGATGAAGAGATATTTGTAGGCTGTTCGGTCAATGGAAAAGTGCTTCGCCGGGATAATGTTCGAACACTTGCCCAGGGGACAGAATGAGGAGGCAGACGCCCTGGCAAAATCTGCTGCTTGCGGGGGACCGCATTCGCCAGGCATCTTTTTCGAAGTCCTGTATGCTCCAAGTGTGCCCGAAGGAACTGAGGATGTCATGGCCATAGACCAGACAGACCTGGGCGAAGACCTGGAGGACTGGCGAACGCCGTTCGTAAAGTACCTCAAGGATGGCTCGCTTCCAGAGGATGAAGCGGAGGCGAAGCGCCTGCAAATCAGGGCCAGACAGTACAAGCTGGTTTCAGGGCAGTTGTATCGCTCTGGAGTACTCCAACCTCTGCTTCGCTGCATATCCATCACCGAAGGCGAAGAAATGGTGGGGGAAATACACCAGGGGCTTTGCGGGGCACACCAAGCTGCAAGAACCGTTGCCTCCAAGGTGTTTAGCCAAGGAATAGACTGGCCCACTGTGCTGAGAGTCTGCGTTACGCACACCAAAAAGTGCGAAGGTTGCCAACAACATGGCCGAAGCCAGACCGCACCACAGTATGAGTTGCAGCCAATCGCTCCGGTGTGGCCCTTCGCTAGGTGGGGGCTAGACATCATTGGACCATTCCCGGTAGTACGGAACGGATATAAATTTGAAATCGTGGCCATTGAGTACTTTTCGCGCTGGATCACTTCAGCGGCAGTACAGAAGTTTGTCTGGAAAAACATCATTTGCAGTTTCGGAGTTCCAAGGGAATTCATCACAGACAATGACAAACAGTTCGACTCTGACAAGTTCAGAGAGATGTGCGAAGGACTAAACTTGGAGATCAGGTTCGCGTCGGTCGCACACCTGCAGTCGAACGGGGCAGCCGAACGCACAAATGGCAAGATCTTGGAGGCACTCAAGAAAAGGCTTGAGGGGGCAGCGAAGGGCAAATGGCTAGACGAAATGCTATCTGTCCGTTGGGCTCTCCAAACAACTCCCACAACGCCAACCAAGGTCAGCCCATTCATGCTCCTCTACGGAGACGAAGCGATGACCTCAACAGAGCTAGGGGCTAACTCACCAAGGGTGATGTTCTCGGGGGGCGAAAATGGGCGCGAAGTGTCGCTCGAACTCCTGGAGGGGGTACGAGTCGAAGCACTGGAACACATGCGCAAGTATGCCACAAGCACTTCGGCAACCTACAACAAGAAGGTTCGCCCTACAGAGCTCCTACCGGGCCACCTCGTTCTGAGGAGAAAGGCGAACCCAGTAGCGGTTGGGAAGCTCGAGTCAAAATGGGAGGGACCATATCTCATCAAGCACAAGTCAACGACGGGCTCTTTTCGCCTAGCAACACTGGAAGGCGAAGAGTTTGACCACTCGTGGAACACGGCTTCACTCAAGCGTTTTTATGTCTAGAGGGTGGCACCCTGTTCGCCGACATGTAAAAATGTACTTATTGCTGTGTAGCTTTTCGGCACCCGCCGTTTTGTAAGCCTTTCGGCACAAAAATACAAAAAAAAGGAGAAAATGAAAAAAGGAAAAAAACTGGACGTAGGGCTATTATCCACTCTGGAGGCCCGAACCAGTATAAAATTTATGTGTTTTTCGCCTTTTTTATCTATGTGCACGATAACTCGTGGAAAAACCCCAAGGCAAACGCCCGATCAGCGAAAGCGCCAGGGGGACGAAACGAATCGGCCGAAGCATCACTCGCCGAATGTTGAAACCACGACAGCTTGTTTCGGGACAATAAAAAAAACCTAAACACCGTTATCGTCGATCCGCACAAAATCAAGCCGCTAAACGCAAAGTGCCAAAGATCGACAACGGGAGTCGAAAGCTGAAAAGTCAGCGTGCCTATTTCGGCAATACACGCAAAGGGGTTAATCCATCACGACCTAACAAAAGCACAAAGTGCGACAATGTAGAAAATGGCGAAAAGGAAACAAAAGCACACCTTTATTAAAACGTTGAAAATACACTCAACAGCATACATTGTGTAACACGGTACAAGCGAAACGATCTAGACGTTCGCTTACAAATAAATTACATCTTCGCCCCCAAGACAACTACTAAAGAAGTGATCCGGCGAACCCGGTTCGTCATCACTACTGATATTGTACACTACCCTAAGGGGAGAGGGGGGCGAAACTACACTAAGGGCGTAGCGCCGTTGAGCGATCGTCTCCTGCCGATCGGTTCGCCGATGGTTTCACCAGAAACGGGCCATGCCCTCCAAGCG
This sequence comes from Oryza punctata, assembly GCA_000573905.2. Classification (NCBI taxonomy): domain Eukaryota; kingdom Viridiplantae; phylum Streptophyta; class Magnoliopsida; order Poales; family Poaceae; genus Oryza; species Oryza punctata. The sequence goes on along the minus strand of CM002496.2, from coordinate 11,769,941 downwards.
CGCCACATGGACACGACCGTAGTCCTCCAGTGTTCGCCCAGGATGGGTTCGCATCCAGTTGGCAACATTCACAACTTTATAGTTGTGATCATTGATCGTCATCTCGCGGTAGACAGGCCGAAGTATGTAGCGAACCTTCGGCAGGTTCTTCGCCGCAACAAACTTCTCGTTTCTGCTTCGCCAATCCCCGAAAGGGGGACGAAGGCAAAGCTTTCGACATTGACCCTGAAAAAAGGCCGGATGTCATGAAAAAGAGTATGGGAAGTAGGAGTTGGGGCGAACAAACTGGGCGAAAGGACCACGCAAGCATCTTATACATGTTTCGCGCATTTTAAAATAAAAATGATACATATGGCGAAAATAGTCATATATTTCAAGTGATTTAATATCCCAAAACAAGGAAGGCCTTGGCCAAATTTACATAGTTCGCCCTACAGGGCAAACATCAAAAGAAAAAACGAAATTACAAAGAGACGGGCGGAGGGCCTCACACCTCGGGGTGGTCTTTGGCTCCTCCTCTGCCCTCTACAGCGGGTTCTTCGCCCTGGTCCGCCGCCTCCGTCTTCGCCAATTGTTCGAGCAGGCGGGCCTTGGCTGCAGAGCGGCCGTCCCTCTGCCAAAACTGTCTTCGCCAGGCGCGGAGGACAGGCGATATGTCTTGGGTGCTAACTTCCCAGTCCCCCTTCGCAAACTCGGGGAACTGGGCGACATGCTCGCACCCATGCTGTTGAAGCAGTCCTAGGGCGAAATCCGCTGACACGTGCGCGCAGCAATCGCCGTACGCCGTGGCGCAGTCGGAAACTGCGCAGCCGGCCTCTTAGTTCCAATTGCAGAACTCAAGGGCGGAGGCGTTTTCGCCGGGGACACCGCGCGCCTTCGCCCCCATGTCCGTGAGAGCAAGGCGAAGGGTGTGGTAGGACGTCTTTGCCACCTCGGTCATCCGGGCCGCCTCCCGGGCAAGGCGTTTGGCCTTCGCCTCTGCCCTGCTCAGCTCTTGGCGATGGGCTTCCATCTGGGGCTCTGTCGTGTTGTAGTACAATGTAAGAGCAGCAGAATGCCCCTGCTCCTTCGCCAACTCGGCCGTGAGGCGATCAATCTCGGCCTTCGCCTCACTGCCCTTATCGAGCTCGGCGAAGAGGCTGGGGCCGCCGGCCGGAGCGACAATTTTGCTCACCCCCTCAACAAAGGGGACGAGCTCCGCCCGGGTTTCGAAATCCCCGGGGACGAAGCGGGGTGGCCCCTGCAAGTACTCGGAGCCGGACCCCTCAGCCGTCTTCTTGCCCTTGTTGGGGATGAGCGGCGAGACGGGCTGGCGAACCGGGCTGCTGAAGATCTTGGCGGCCGCCTCCATCACCAATTCGGCTGAAGCCGAAGCCCCAACCCCGCCGGTCGCCCCAAGGGAGGTGGAGGGCCCCTGGCTATGCCCCGCGGGCGAAGTGGGAGTGCCGCCCGACGACTCCTCGTTGCTAAATGCGCTGGCGATGGAAAAAACCCCTTTCTTCCGGGGGGCAGACTTCGCAGCGCCGCCTTTCGCCGCCTTAGCCGTGGCGATAGCGACTAGGGCCTTGGCGCCTTCCACATCCTTCCAGCGCAGGGGCGAAGAGGCCGACTCCACCCCGGTTTCGACACGCTCTGGGCTGGGAGTTGGCGTATAACCGCGTGACCCAGAGCGGCTATCGCCCGCCTCGTCGCTAGCCTCTTCGGCCGCGGCATCGGCCTCCCCCGCTTCCTCCTCTTCGACGTCGTCCTCATCTTCGACGTCGGAGTCTGCGGGAACAGGGGCCTTCTGCTTGCGGGGGGCGAACCTCACTTGCCCCCGCGGACGTTTCCGGGACGGGCCGGCTGCGCCATCGGCCTTGAAGGGCTTCGCCCTTGGGGGGAGCTCGCCGGTGTAGGCGCGGTTCGCCCTGCCAGTCGCTTGCTGAGTCGGCAGCTGGCTGTATTCGGTCACCGACACGTCACCAACAAGCCTTCTGGCTTCGGTGTCGGCCTGGGCTAGCGTCAACGCTGGAAAATGGCGAAACACTATGTCAGGGCCGAAGCAAAAACATAGCGAAAAGGCAAAGCGAAGAAGTGGGAGAAAAATAGGAACTCACCATTCGCCCCTGGGGGAAGAATAAGTCTAGGCAGGCCGTCGACCATTTCGCCCTGGTCGACTTCAACCTGCCATGCCTGCGAAAGCGGACATATCCGCAGCATGCAGAACTCCTCCACTAAGTCCCGGCAACTTAGCCGGGAACACACCTTGCGAAGCAGGGCGAAGCAAGACTCCAGGGTGCCGGTAACGACAACCCTTGGTTTCCGCGCCGGTGAAATCGCGCGGCGTCGCCAGCGCAGGGCCCTCGCCGCGTCGGAACCCGCCTCGAATGGGATAGAGTGGTAAAACCACTTCGCCATCCAGTGGCGATCCCATTTCGATATTGCGGCGTTGACCGGCCACAAGTCGGCGCGTTCGAGGCGAACATTGAAGTTCACGCTCCCGAACGCGGTCTTCTGGGTCCCGGCGGGGGTGATCACCGTCTTCGTGTTGACGGCGGCGGAGAAGATGGCGCCGAAGAGGTCGGCGCTGGGCTCGAACCCCGAGGTCCGGCACGCCCAGTCAAATATAACAATACGCACCAGGGCCAAAGGGCTCAGCTGGGGCAATTCGACTTGAAAGAGGCGGAGGATTTCCGGCAACAGAATGTTGCACGGAAAGCGGAGCCCGGCCTCAAAGAAGACGGTGAATACCACCGTCTGGTGTTCGCCAGGCTGTGGCACTTCGGCTTCTCCGGGGGCGAACGCCTGCCCCTCCACCACCAGGCCGGCGTCGATCATCCTGGCCAGCTCATCATCGTTGATGAGCGAAGCCCCTAGGAAGGCCGTGGTGTCTTCGTCAATCTGACCGGGGTCAGGGCCGGTCGCGGTAACTGGGTTCGGCTTGCGGGGAGCCATGGAGAAATGGAAATGTGTTGGCGAAAGGTGTCAATTGGGCGAAGCAGATCGCTCAAGGTTAGCCGAGAGCAGATGGAAAGGAAAGTGACTGCGGTAAACTGCGAGGGGTAGCGACGGTGAAAATGGGGGGAGTGAATATATAACCCACCAAGCGACGCTTCGCCTCCCCAGCCAATCAGGAGCGGCCACGTGTCGCAGGGTAGGTGAAACGGTAAAATCCCATGGACCAGGCCGTGCAGTAATGGGCTCCCGAAGAAAAGGCCCACTAACTATTCGCCGCGGTCCCATGGCCCATCACTGTTCATTACGGCCCAACAGATCAATATGGGCCACTTCACTGTTCATAAAGGGCGAAGACCCAACATTGCTCGCATTAAGACCGGTCCAATATATATATATATATATATATATATAAACCACAACCGCTCGCGGGGGGCGAAGGCTATACGTAAGAATCATTTCTCGCATATCGCAAATTTTTTGCAGGAGCCAGAAAGATAGGTTTCGGCAGGAGCATCGGTCGAAAGGGGGCGCCTCATACCATACTACATGGTTTGCACGGTCTCGACCGAAGCTACTATCTCACCCTTGCCCGTGAGGGGCTTGTTGGCAGTATGCCATGAGGCCCTTCAACCGGACCTGCCGAAATCAATTAAGCAGCGAGGGTTCGGACTCAAGGCACCCAAGACCCATCGAGGCGAAGCCCCGTGGTGAAGACCACGAGGCGAAGGGGGTAAGAGGCGAAGAGTCGCACCAGGTCTCCGTCAGTCTAGGTGAAGCCTGCATGGCGAAGGCATGTGCCGAAGGAAGACAACTTCGCCAAGGCGGACCTGATCCAGGGAGGTCTGGTGGGCCGACCCAATCGCCCCAGCCCATAGGCCAAGGAGCCAATAGCCGCCAGGTGGCCCATTAAGGGCCCATGCACCTTAATTACATTGAATACCCATGTAAGGGCTCCTTTATGAGGGTGATCATGTAAATTCCCCTGTAATAGCCCTAAACCCTAATAGGGGATCTGTAATGGGGTTATAAATAACTTCCTAGGGCCATGTAAAAGGGGATCGAATTTTAATACAAAATTTATTATCATTTATTTTCCCAACTACTGTTGAGTAACCACGTCCTTCGACGTATGCAGTTGTCGTTTCGACAATAATCACCATTGTTCAAAGCACATTAAATAAGTTCAATATATAGTAAAATAATATTTTAATACAAAGTCACCCATATATGATATTCGAAATAACATTTCATGCACATTAAATTAGGTGCCCACGCATGTGCGCGAGCTGCATAATTCCTAGTTGTGTATAAGAGTACAACAAAAACAGGAGTGACATTTTTAGGTTCTATTTCTCCTCATGAAAATCAAAATCTACAGTAGTTACGCATATTGGTTCCCAAAATTGCCACAATTAATTCAGCTTGCCTGTCATTTTGTATTGTTTTTTGAAGATGCAGAAAATGATTACGTACACAACAGTCTGCAATGTATGATTTGTGGCCGTATCACTAAACTCGCCTGTTGATTAAAACGGTTCCAATTCCTATAATGTAATTGTGCATAAGAGTACAACAAAAGCACGAGTGACATTTTTAGGTTCTATTTCTCCTGATGAAAATCAAAATCTACAGTAGTAATGTATATTGGTTCCCAAAATTGCCACAATTAATTCATTGTCATAGCGGCTGATACACAGCGTGACGAGGAATAGGAGAAAGCGTAATGGTCAAAAGGCACAACTCTTGTGGGGAAACGTACTTTGTAAAAGAATTGATGCGTGTCTGACAAGTGGGGCCCAGAGGGCGAGTGTGTGTGCGTGGAGGTATATAATCCCGCATAACTGTAGCGTATTCGTCAAGTTGAAGAAATGAAATCTCTCCTCCCCGAACTCTGCTTCCTCTGTTTCTCTTCTTCTTGATCTCTCCTCTCGAATTTCCCCTTTGTTCTTCCTCGTTGCGGCGGTGGAAACCTCGCCGGCGACGAGGTCATAACATTCAGCTTGCCTGTCATTTTGTCTTATTTTAAAGATAGGACGATAGATTTCTGGGAAAATAAAAGATAGGAAGATGGAGTGTGCAATGCATTAATATAGACATACAGAGAGTACAAATTTACAACATAAAGGGGGCAGCCTGAAGGATAATAGATCTCACTATTAGTCTCCACAACACACAAGATCTCCCAGTCTCGTGTTGTATACCAAATACACCTCAGCCAATGCCTATCTTCCTCTCCAGTTAATGATGTCCAATTCTCAAACCTCCAGTCCCTTGCAATCATGAAGGTTCACTCTCAGTTGATATCCATAGAAAATAAAATGCACTATGAATGGGAGGACAAGGGAAGAAGTCTTTCACTCGGACAGAAGGATGTACAATTCCTTGGCCATTCACACCAAGACCAGTACCTACCCTCAGCACAAAACTTACATTGAGCGTCAATCTGCTGCTTGTACCATGCATATTACCTGCTCTATTATCTGTGATACAAGCAAGAGCTGCATTGGAGATGTTAGGACCTCTACTACCCAGCTCATCGGCAGCCTAGGAGAACAAGTCCTAATGAATAATCCATGGTGGACTAGGAATTGGTGGCCCAACTACCACCACAATTCGAAATATCAGACAGAGAGAGGGAGAGTATATGAATGTTGTCTGACTTGTGTGGAGTTTGGAAGTGGCATGCCATTTGTAATGAACTGAAACAACTATCTCATCTCTAAGAATTTAGGAAAGGGTTTCCCTTACTCGAATCTTCTGTTTCTCTCAATCACACTCCCCTGCTTTCTCTTCTCCCCGGAATTCCTTCACTGTATGTACAAAAATAAGCACTGACATTGTCTATTCTTGTGGTTCCAACAGGTTCCTCCATACTTGCCCAGTCAGAAGTTAGCTAACGCGTATATACTTTAAAATGGATGCAGATCCTCTGCAGTACTGCTGATGCAGTAGCAGTGGCTGATATACGGGTCTAAACCCACACACCAGTGTCTGCTATTGCATCATCAGTACTGCAGATAATCCCCACTACTTTAAAATACGTGAAATCTATTTCGAGAGGGCCCTCGGTTTAGCTCTACAGCGTGACGCATATCAGAGCCGTCTAACTGTGTACGTCGTCATGATGTCCATCCACGTGGGTGTCTTTTTCCTTTCAAATAAAGTTCACGTGGGTGTCTTTTTCCTATTCAAATAAAGTTTCCTCTCAAATTACTTATCCGATCTACAATCTGATTACACCATTGCGTTCGTTACAATTAAATGTTCACAACAAGATCTTACATGATTATGTTATGATGAAAAAATATTTATATTTGTAAATTACTTTTATTATATACATAAGTTACTTTTTAGATTTGACTAAATTACTTGTTAGACATATAAAAGTAATTCAATAAAGTCTCAAAATAATTTACATATATTCTAAAAGTAACTTAAAACAAAACGGAAGTAACTTCGTCACGACATTAGAAGTAAATTCGTTGTACGGATAAAATATGACTTTTTAGTTAATTCCATAATTTATGCTGATTAATTTAATTTCTAGATATAGTCATGTTTTTATCTCTACAACGGATTTACTTCAAATAACATGCCAAAGTTACCTTCGTTTTGTTCTAAGTTACTTCTATAATATATATAAATTACTTTTAAACTTACTGAATTTACTTTTTATAGTTTAAGAAGTAACTTAGTGAAATCTAAAAGTAATTTAGACATATCATAAAAGTAATTTATGATTTTTCATCAAACTATAATCATGTGAGCTCTTGTTGTAAAGATTTAATTGCAATGAACACAACGGCGTAATCGGATTATAAATTGGATAAGTAATTTAAGAGAAACTTCTCTAAGAAGGAAAAAATACATAGATATTAAGTGTACTAGTAGCTTTTTTTTGAAAGAAGGGTGTCTCTCTTTAGCACTATCCAGCTAGTACTCTCAGTGTAGTTGCGTCCTTTAAAATACATCTTTTTTTAATGGTCTACTACTCTACATTGTTTTCTTTAACACCATGGACCTGCATGGACCCGGAACCGTTTCTGGCCAAACCAAACTGATCAGGAAGTTTACGTTCAACTATTCTAACGAAAAATGTCATCAGCCTAATGTAATTTCCTTCAACTAAGTGCTGTATATATATCCTGCCCATCTTTCAACACAGATCTGTACCGCTCATGCACTACCCATCTCAAATTCTCCTAATTTTCAGGTAGGTATAGCGATAGGAATCCGAGGCTTCAGGGTCTACACAACGCTGGAACAATGATATCTCTCAGTGGGCAAAAGCCATCTTGACCAGCACTTCTCTTGGCGGCAGTGATCTGTGAGTAGCTAAGATGGCAAGAGCAGCCGTTGTTTCGCTTGACAGCCCATGGCTGATTCTTCTAGGTGTGCTCACTGTTTCCTCTTAGTTTAAAGAGAAAATTTATTATTTGCCACTTAAAGTTCACGAGTTTCCTTATATCGATATTCCTTTATACGCCACTTGAAATTTTTCTTCGCTCGTATGCCCACATGGAATCATATTTTGTAATAGGGATGTAAAAGTATAATATTACCCCTTTAATCCTTCGAGGAGACGTTTACTCTTTTTTTATATCATCCAAATGATTATAAAAAAATATTTTTTTAGTAAGATAGAATAATATGTTATATATCACTCCACAAATATGCAAGTTCAAATTTCACTTTTACATTATTTTAAAAAATCAAATTGTTCATGAGCACACATATACTAGTTTCGATTAAATTTGAATTTGTTGTTTTTATTACCACTAGTAAAGATCAAATTTGAATTTGATTTTTTGACAGATATATCAAATATTAATCTATCTTATCATTTTCTTTTCAATTATTCATAGCAATTTTAATGACTGTAATAACAAGGGGACATCCCTTGGATGGGTTGGCAAAAATAACAGATCAATTGTAAGGTGCAACCATTATGCTAAAGTGTGTATATTGATAATGGCTGAAAAAAAGTAGTCAGAAGAACGCATGAGGGTAGTTTTATCATTTTGTTGAAAAATTGATAAGGTCAAAGCAGTTTGACCTCGAAATTGGTATATAAAGGATAAAAATTTTGATCGGATGTCATATAAGGAAATAGTAATTTTTAGTGGTATATAAGAAAATTTGAAAACTTTGAGTGGCATATAAAGAATTTTGTCTAGTTTAAAATGCTTGGAAGGAGAATATTGCGTTGCTTTTTTTCATAAAATTGTTGACATGTGCAGTGCTATTAGCTAGTGGGGCTCCAAGTAAATTTGATAACCCATCGTGCTCGAGGAAACGCTCATGGATCGTGAACGCAGACCTCCATAATATAAACACACGCACACCCTACCTGTGAGCAGGACCGGTCCTGAGGGGAGCGAGCGGTGCGACCGCTCTGGGACCTAAATCGCGGGGGCCCCCACCACCCATCCTCCACCCAGGTCTCGCCCTACAGAGAGAAGCGCAGATGCGCATGCACGGAAGGCGAGGTGATTAGGAAGGCAAACAGAAAGACGCAAGGTTGCCGACTGCCACCCAGTCGTGCACGTCCTCTCCTCTCCTCTCCTCACGGCGAAATCGCGTGCAGCAGGAACAAACCAACAGGCCAGCCCGCACGACATCAGCGATTCGTCGACTCGGTAATCGGTGCGTGCGCCGGGCGCCGGTGATTCTGCGCGCCTCCGCTGCTCCGCGTCCATGACCGCGAGTGGTTTCCGCTGTTCCGCAGCCGGCATCACGAGGTGGAGGTGCTCAGGTGCAGCCGTGCAGGCAGGCGGCAGCAGGGGTGCCGCAGGGTTGTGGCTCGCCGCTCGCAGCCGCTGCTTCTTGCCTTCTTGATTCTTGCAAGTTGCAAACCTACAATCTTGCTTGCCACTGGCTGTTCAAGTTACTTTGGCTCTACGCTGCAACACTGAGGTGTTAGGTTAATTCATCATTACTAATTTGGCTCACTGAGATCAAGTACTGGACAAGGTCACTGAGGTTAGTGCAACACTGCAACACCAATACATCATTGTCTCATTGTTAATTTGCCATCGCCAAATGAAAAATTGAAACTTTGTACCATTATGATTTTATCTGTTAATCTGTAATCTCATGTGTTGGCTTTTACCATGTACTGATATATAATTATATGTTAGGTTAATTCAGTTGTTCCGATAGATGGACAAACCGATAAATGCACGAAGCTGCACTAGTGTGTTTCTGACTCACTTGCTGTGCACATCTGGATGCGATCAACTAATTGGTAAGATTTTAAATTTAGATTTATAATTTTATAGTGTAATTTATATGAGTTAAACCACTATAATAATATTAAACCACTATAATAATTTATATATGTATCTAGTATGATAAAAGCCTTTATCTTTAGTTTCGCACCGGACCCTGCAAAGTCAGGACCAGCCCTGCCTACGAGCAACTCAAGGCACCCATAGTATGAACACACGCACACCCTACCTTATAAGTAACTCTGGAAGGATGGGCCAGCATATCTTAAGATTAATGAAATCACCGTGCAACTCTAGGTAACCATAATATGAACACACACTCTACTCTACGAGTAATTTTGGAAGACTTGACCGGTATATCTTAAAATTGACGAAATCACTGCGTATACCTCCGTGAGATTGACGAAATGAAAGCACCCCGTGTCCAATATATGATTATCTTAAGATTGACAAAATCACCACGTTAAGATTGACAAAATGAGAGCACTCGTGTCAAATCTATGATTATCTTAAGATTGACGAAATCACCATGTGCACCACGTGCACCTCGCTGTTGAGGGGTACGTCGTCTACCACTGAATGAATAATTAGCCGTAAATAAGAGTACCCGTGTCAAATCTATAATTTAAACCTAGGTGGACTGGTTCCACCACAAGAAACATAAACAGTTGAGTTAGGCTCACTATATGAATTTCGTGAGCTTGAGTGTGAGCGTAATTTCATTATGAAAATCTAGAAGGCTTCCGCATTATAAAATGGAGAATTTTGATATACGCAATTTCTTCCATGTCCTTCCTTTTATGCTTGCTTGAGGAAGAAAAATCCCACGCTCTGAATAACTCACAAATTTGGCTACATGTAATTTCATTTTTTAAAAACTAGTTAGCACGCATTCACAGATATTCCCAGATCAAAACGTTCATGGAAGTTATTTAACAGGGAAAAGGATATGTCAATCATGATTAGAGCACTTCCAATACTCCAACTAGGATAGAGTTCATGGAATTTATCCTTGTGCCACATTGGCTTTCTGGAAGATGGCATGCATATTTGAAGCCACACTCAATCTGTGTATGAGAAACCACACATATATACTCTTAGGACAGTGCATTGAACGTTGCTTTCATTTTTGTTAGGTTGCTTTGAACGTGTAACCACTCTATAAATACTACTTGGCAGTGCACTTCCTCTGATCCTTGCTAAAAGAAAGATACACCTCATCACAAATTCTCTATGAGCTCCACTTGTAAATTTTGTGTACAAATTGTTGTTGGAATGGGAGGACGAAGGAAGTAAATCAATTGATATCCGCATGAAACGTATTCTTCGCACTTGTGACTCCACACGAGAACAGAGGTCACAAGAATCCTCGAGCTTCGATTTGTTTGCGATGTGATATCTTTGGTTGCCATATGATCCAACAACGATGGCCTAATTTTTCAGGCCATGAACACCGGCATTGTGACTTTGGGCCAACCTCCATCCGGCGGCTGCTTACCGAGAGGAAGACGAAGACAGAACCCGGCCAATATGTACAAAATGAATGTAATTGACTACAGGATTAATTAACGTACTCAAGATTCGATGACAAGAAAACATCAATAAATCTACCTACAGGTTACTCCCCATCAGGCATTAAGACAAGTCGTTTCTGGCTATTGCCAATCTCGCTTGCCAGTCGAGTGTCATCAACATTTTTATCATTTGTCGGTTTCTTTTTTCAGGTCAGACCTGTTTTCTCTATGTCCTACTGGCACCACTTAAGTGTCACACCACAAATTGTCAATGCAACCAACGCTACATCAACAAACTCGTGCTTGCAAATTGTGATATAGGAATGGGATGATTCCGGAAGAAAAACAACACTGCATACTGGAAATGCCTGAATGGTTTTTCAATCTGCTGGCCACAATGCTATTGCGAGCCATATGATAGTTTGGTTTTGTTTCTATTTGTAGGATTACCTAGATGCCCTATTATGCTTATACAAATTACAATTCATTGTTTCATTCTGGCAAAAACCTACACACTCAAGTACACATATCTTTCTTCACCATAATAAAATTGGTATTAAACAAGTTATTGGATATTGTATTGATGAATTATAGAAAAAGTAAGTGATTGATGAAAAAAACAGTTACCTATAATTAGATGATACCATCAAATAATTTTGTACTGTAGTTTTGGCATTAAGAAACCGTGGTATTTGGCATACGTAGTTAACAGCAGTCACTACTACAAAATAGATTTTCCCAACTAGTCAAAATCAATTTTTCCATGCACACTGAGCCAGCCATCTACACAAAAAGTCTAGAAAAATAGTGATTTTTTCATGCAGGTGGCGCACCCGCATGCGAAAATCGAAATTCGCAAGCGGGTGCTTATGCGGACTGCACACAAAAATAAAAAAATCACGAAAAAATTTCAAAAAGAAAACCCAAACCCTAGCCCCCCAGCCGCCGCTCCCACTGTTGCTGGCGCCAGATCCGCCACCACTCCTCCGTCGCCGACGCTACATCCACCATCGCCGCGCCTCCCGCGCCCGATCTGCTAGCACAAGTGGGGGACGGAGCGGCCACCGGATCCGGCAACCCTCGCCTCCCGCAATCGCCGAAGCCGCAGCCGCACCCAAGGGTGGCGGAACCGGATCCGCCACCGTTGCCGCCCCGCCATCACCGCTCGCTGTTGTGGAGGCTGCAGACGCAGCCAAGGGCGATGCCGCCAGATCCGCCACCCCCGCCATCCGCCGTTGTCACCCGCCCACACCGTTCGCCCGCCGCTGAACCTGAGGGCCGCCTACTCGTCAGCGGTGCCTACCGCCGCAGCACCCGAGGGCCACCTCCTCGTCGGCACCACCGCGCACCGCAGCACCCAAGGCCACCTTCTCGTCTGCACCGCCGCCCACCGCCGCCAACTCCCGTTCATCGGAGGAGAGGAGAGTAAAAGAAAAAGGAGAGAAAAATAGAGAGGGATAGAGACGAGAAGGGTGAAACATTTGAAGTGGTGAGGAGGGAAAAAGAGAGGAGGGTAGAAAAAAGAGAGGTTATTTTTGCATGCGGACCACTTAAGTAGCCGCATACAAAAATGGATTTTTACATGCGGCCCCTTAAGAGTGACGCATGTGAAAATAGGCTTATTTTTGCATGCGGTCTCTTACTAGCTCCGCCTAAGAAATAGATTTTTGCATGCGCTCCTCTTAAAAAGCCGTATGCGTAAATATGGGGTGATTTTTTTTGGATGCTAATACTTATGGCCCGTCTGCAACCTGTTAAGGTGTTTCGGCAGAAAAATCATTTTTTGTAGTGAGTAAAAAGGCCTTAATGATATATGTAATTTTCTCTAATATAGAAAGTACACAAATAGGATCTGTCATATAAACCCCAGAACTCCAATATATGGCGGTTCAGCCACTCGGCCCACTTACACACCCCGAAGAACACACGAGGAGATCACGAGCCTGACCTTGTGTAAACATCAAGGGACGAATGGCGATAATTAAAATCTTTAGCCTTGAGGAAGCACGTATGTGTTAATACAACAATTTGACATATGCTCTGCAAAGGAACTATTCAGGACTCAGAAACTCAGCACCTCAACAGCTCAACTTCTCAATTCATCCTCCATTATCACTACATGGCAGACCAATGCTCAACTGTATGTTTGAAATGACCGTTATAAGAATGGGAGGCATGTAGGAAAGAAAACCGGCAGTCAAGGAAGGAATCTGAATCTAATCAAGTGGAGAACATCTGGAGTTGCGGCAGCCTTCGCCTAGAAGATGGTAAGTTCGACTGTTCGAGCAAACAGTAGTTCTTAATGAGTCACCTCTGTTCTTGCCCATTGGAAGGAGCACTACCTGCGCAATGTGCATGTGGAAATAGAAGAGGATAGCTAGCTAGAGCTTCGTCTCTATGTTCATATTTTTTTTCATAGAAGTAGGCTTTTGCATGAGTGCATCGAAATTTTTTCACCTCTGTAAATTTTTTACATACAAACGGCTGGAGTAGACTGGCGGCCATAAACAGAAGCTGCGGAGGCTGGCACGAGGGAATTGGTGTGCGGCTCGATATCAGGGCAAGTAAGCAAGGCAGAAGTCATGGATTCGTGCTCGAAGATGTGATGGAGGCAGCGACGCACAGATGAATGCAGATGATAGCCGGAATTTATCTTCGAGATGAAGAGGTAAAGTAGCGATGAGCATGTAATAACCGAGCTTCCAATTAGTGTATTTTACGAAAATTCAACTTTTAAACCGTTGTTTAAATAGGTGATCAGGATCTATGAATGGATAGAGCTCATTGAGTAGGGCAAATAAGGTAATCAGAGTCCTGAGAAATTTCCGGTAATCAAATTAATGTGAGCCGTTCGATCTCATTAGCCTCTCTCTATTTAACCAACGGAAGAAAAAAAAGGGGAACAAGGGATAGCTAGCAGCCTAGCAGCTAGCCCTAGCCGCCGTCGTCCTCTTCCCCGCCTCTACGCCGCCGCTGCTGGTGCAGCCATCATCAGTCGCCACAGCTGTCATCGTCCACCGCCGCTAATTTATTCCACCTGCTCGTCTCCTTGGTGAGCTATTGCTGCCAATCCCTGCTGCTGCTGTTTTTTCATGCTAATGTTTCCTCGATGCTGCTGCTGCTAATGCGCGGCCTGCAACTTGTTGCTGCTGCATTGATCAGATGGAAGGGTCCAGAGCGCAGAGTAAGTAGTTGAACAGGAGGGAGAAGGGAAGGAAAAGACACAGCAACTTTGAGGAATTTCAGCGATTTCGTAAATTAGTATAAATTGTTGCAAGCTAGTGTTCCTTGTCTGCAAGGGTAAAATCCTTTTAGTCCCAAAACTTAAAAGATTTGAATAGAAATTAGTTCGCTTGCCATTTGTGCAATTTTCGAGGTTCTTGAGTACATGCTGGAAACCCTATTTTTAAATCTGGTATCAAACAATCGAGAGGTTAGGCGTCCTGAATAAAGTTTGTAGTGGCGTCCTAAATAAAGTTTGTAGTGATCGTCGATATCTTTCTATCGGTTCTAGTTTCACTAGATTCCGATAAACAATTTAGGAGAAACAACAAAAACAGTCCTGGTGATCGGGTCTAAAAATAAGGACAGTAATTCGTTTTCCTTAATCTTTGACCTCCCAACATGAAAGTTGTAGATAATTTTATCCAGATAACCCAAGTTGTATTATTTACGGATTCCATTAGGCGGTTTATGAGTTACGTATTAAACAATAGTACAACTACTATAGATTGTTTAATACGAATTGGTAAAAAGTTTATATATTCTAGGTTTCAATTTTAGTAACTATCCATTGTAACTATCATTAGTTGAATATGGTGGTTTATTCATAGTTTTTCTGCACATGTGTAGAGGGTTCTAATATTGGAGAAGTTGAGCCGGGTTATCGAAGGAGTTTAGGTAAGTACAAGATGGACTTTTGTGATGGATAAACTAGGTTGCTTTGTTTAGTTTCACTTACATAATGAATATTCGAATACATACTATTATTGGGTTGTGTGGTTCTGATGTCATGCTACATATTCATGTTCCGTTTCATATTCAAGTTGACGATGTTATTACTGTTTCATTATTTCGGATGTACTATTCTTGTTTCATTATTTTGGATGTGCTATTTATGTTATTCAAGTGGGAGTGCAGTTTGAATCTTCATTCATGATATTTAGGAAACATTTATCACACTTGCTTGGCTTACCGGTAATGCTAAGAGGATTTTGACATCTACCCGGGTGGGAACTACACCTTTTTTACCTTCTTCGTTTTAAAGTAAAGGAAATCAAATATTTCATATTGGTTTCTTATTGTACTAAACCAGTGTATATTTTACTAGTTCCGTTTTGTACTTACTGACTATTTTTTACTCACTCTTTACTTTATTTGGTTTTAGGTGCGAAATGATATGATTCTACATGGAATGGGAGTAGCACCATTGAACTATTAAATTTTAGCTATGTTTCTGCTTAGCATGAGTTTTGCTTAAAACATGTAAATGTCATTTAAAGTTTTGGTTATTGTTTTCATGTGGATTTTTTTAGAGCTAGGATGGTTTGGGAGGTGTGGGTTATATTGTTATTAATTTATCTTATAGCTGCCTATCGTAAATGACCGTATTTATAGGGAAGACTCTACCCAAATTTCTAATATTTTTGGGAGTTAGTGGTTTTTCAGTGTATTTTGGTGTGGCACTCCAGGTATGTGCTTACATGGGGTGTTACAGAGCATGCCTTTCTGCAGTTAGTGTGTTTGATCATATCAAAAGTAATCAAGATACACTACATAGAAAAAACATTCACCGGTAGCCAGCCTAGCCACCAGCAACCAAAAGTCATTGAAAATAGAGTATTTTCATAAGCGAGAATTAACTGCTTCTAAAATATATTTTTGTCAGCGGGTACCTAAATATTTTCATCAGTGGGTACCTAAAGAGCACTACGCTACCACTTCGGTCCACGTTGTCGAACTTGGAGGTGCATCAGCCGACGTTCACCGTCGCTCTTGGGCACGCCATCGGCCTCGTCCTGATGCCGTCACGGGAAACTGCCGTCTCGGAGAAAGCCATAAACCCATGTCGCCGTCATCGCTGGACCTAATGCCGAGGATGGGCAGCCGCCTCTGTGCTCTCTCGCTGACAGGCTTCAAGCCATAGTGGGAGGTGGATGGGATGAACGGCCGCCAACCTTGGATTGGACTCTGCCGAGACGCCGCATCTGGTCACCGTCGACATCGAGCTCGCCCCGCTGCCGTCTTCTGGACGTGTGGGTCATGGCGGAGCTCCGCCGGACACACTGAGGCACCACCGCACCGAACGCCACTCGGGAGTGACACCGTCGTCGCCGTCCTATCACCGGGCAATCGATGGGTCGCCGGCTGAAGTCCTCGCCGTCCTCGCCGTGCGCCTCCTCGATCTCCTCCAACACCAACAGTCGGCATCTTCCGTCGCCGCCGCCTCTACCTCTTTTCTCGGTCAATTAGGCAAACCGGCTGGGCCAGCCTACCTTTGCCTGACCGAATAAAGCCCAATAGTAACGAGACAACCAAACGAAATTAATAAAATAATAAACCTGAAAATCCTCATGGGCCTAGAGTTTTGGAAATTCGATCCGTTAGGCATTTTGGGTACACTGTGCTTGCTAGCCCAAATAGGATCATGGCCCCAACGGTAATTCGGTCTGATTAATTTCAATTTATTGACAACTTGCGTTTAAGCCCCTAGAGTGCTTGGTTTTTACGCTATAGTTCACTGTTTAATGTAAGTTTATAGTTAAACCTTGTAATGACAAGAATTATATTAATTTTGTTTGTGTTGCGATATCTTGCTGCTTAGGCCCTATATGCTCTGGTTTTGCATGTGGGTCCTCGGACTCGTAAATAACCATGTATTGGTGTTTTTTTAAGCCTTGTATTGCATTTAAAATTTATGCAATTCCAACTAAATAATCTAGATACGGATTTCTAGGTTATGATGATTGCATAAATTGTTTTCACATTGTGTAGAAACCCCCTTGGAAGCATTATGCTGGGTTTATTTTCCTGCTTTTGTGTGTGATGGTTTTTTGTAAGGCATAACTATTGAGAATATAATGCCAAATAAGGCCAAGTAAATAACAGAAAATCACCTTATGCATGGAAAATCTGGGAAATTAAATATCCATGGCTATGGTTAGGACCACTCTTTACTGGTACACTCCTTCATACACAAATGATGATATCGATGTGTTTACAAGATGGAGTCACGTATACTTGTTGTACGAGATTCACGCTTTTGCCGAATTCATCGTGCATATCATCTGTTTGTGTGTTGCGTTCTTTGAGAACCGCATAAAATGATTTAGATAGGTAGTGCGGGTGATTTCACGTCGAGGCCTTCAATGACTATTGTATGGCTTTGGGCATTAATTTAGGTGACTCTATCTCTATGATCGTACTCATGAATGGGATTCTGAGTTGTTGAAATGTGTGAATTTAGACAATGTACGTGGGATTAATTGTGCCTTCCCCTAGTGGCTTAATATCTCAATCGGATTATGGTCGGATTAATCATTGACATTTTCCTTTCCCTATAGTTGAGAGAATGCTTCCTTGATTTGGAGATAAATGATTATGCCTCAATTTTCTGGCAGCGTGGATCATATTTTTCACATGGCTCGATGAAAGATGTAAAGTGTTTTCCATGTGGTGGATTGACACTGTTCATATGGTTGCCCTTGGTGTGCACATATCTTATCAATATTATTTGGAACCTGTTGTCTTGTGAGGACACCCGAAAATTAGAGACAAATCTAGCGGAATAAGCCTGATGGTAGATGTTGTGAATAGGCATGATTCCCACTTCATTGTAAGTGCCAACAGCTTCGGTCCCCGTCCTCAAGTGGATCTAGTGCTAAATGGCCACCTTTGGTTGATGACCAATGGTTGGTAGTGTTTGTCTATGTTGTTTTGGCAACGGGAGTTGTATGGCTAGTTTGGAGTATATCCTAGGAGGACATTGGTCAGCTATATTGTTGCCAAGCAGTTTATCTTTTGCTTAATTTGGAAGCATTAGGTCAATATTTCCCAGAATAACAAAGTTCTTGGTCTTTTCCGTTCTATTCTAAAGGTTATCTTCATCCTGGAATTGATAAAACGCTTCAGTTTAGAAAAACAATTAGTGTATGATCCGAGGAGTTACAACCACTCACACAGTTTGGCATAACTGTATTTCAAACAAACGTTGGCTATGCACTATCGTGTTTTATTCTACTCTCGTAGTCGATGACTATTCCCTGGTTGTGTTGATTGATCACCCACGGGTGGATGACCATTCTTGTCGCACACTTGCGTTTTTCTCGTGTGGACATCTGCAAGCCATGCAAAGGTTCATCGTGCTGCATGCGTTGAGCTACTTGCGTCAATGATGAATTGCACCAACACATTCTACTATTTGTGTGAATATGTCTGAACATAATGTTTTTATTACAATCTTTGGAGGTATTGTTTACCTTCAGATGGCTATGTCCATGGGACATTAGCAAATGTAGTTTGGTGATTAGCTTGTCGATCGTACCTAAAACATGCTGCTTAACTATGAGTGACCCAATTCTAGAGTTCAGTATGAGTAATTGGGGTCAAACTTGGGCATTAGATGAGTTGGAATTTAACACAGCTCTGCACCGCAGAAATCTTCTTTGTAGCACAGGCCAGTGGTCGCACATCGGAATGCGTTTTGCCACGATAGGTTCTCTTCTTAAGCATATGGCATGGGATGTCTAATGCACGTCGATCCGGAATCGATTGTGAGTTTGAATGGCACTAGGTGAGCACTAATGTATGGCGATTGCATAGAGCTGATGTATTTGCATGTCGGTTGCATATACATTTGGTAGCAATGGTGGTTTTGTGCAAACTTGTATATCCTAACAAGGAAGTTGTGCAGACTTGAAGGAAGAATGCAGTTTTCATGCCACTGTTATGGTATATGTCCACGCTCACTGCATATAATGGAAAAATCACTCCTATTAAATTGCGTAATAGTTCCCAAATATATCACCACCGTAGCATACATTCGTGGGAGAACACGTGTTTGAGGTGAAATACCTTAATCTTGTGCCACGACATGGGGATTATAAGTATGCTATTGTAAGACATCCCGGAATTAGAGGGGAGAAATGCCCATTTTGGAATGCATTGAGATTTCTTCGAGTGAACGCACTAAACGAACTGAACTTGTGAATTTAGTTCATACTCCTGGTTGCTTGGGGCACGGAGTTTTTGCCAAACAAAATCATGCGAGGAACAACTATATTCGTTGTTAAATAGAGTAATGCTCCCAATCATAGTAAATGTGGATAGACCCGCGAATAATATTGTATCCGCATAAGACTTATGGCATTTGATCATGTTCTACGGTGACGCCTACTAACACGGTATGTGGGCCTTAGTCAGAGCATAAGAGTTCTGACTGGACTTGAGTATCCTCCTCTGATTCTCCTAGTGGAGAATTCACCATTGGAAGATGACATACCTCATAGTGATGCTCATCATAGAGATGACATTCCTAGCAATGCACACATATTATGATACTAGGAATATGGAACAAGCATGGATCAATCATTTTGGGAAATAACGAAGATCTGGTTAAATGTGTAAGTGGGAATAAATGTGTCGACACTATGTGTTGACGATGAAATTTGGTAAGATATGGATCGGAACTAAGAATCAATCCGAAGTAGATTCGAAGGGTATGTGATATTTTCGAAAATAGAGTACGCATCGGCTGAAGGTGTATCGGCCGATTCCGAGTCGGAAACGGTTAGCCGATATGGGTAGAGTTCGGTAAAGGGAGCCGATACAATCATTGTTGGTTTCAAGATGAACGCTTCAGAGATATTGCCTTGTAAAGATAGAGTCCATTATAGGCAATTGTGTCTATTAATTAGGAATATTAATATCTATTTCTTAGAGATTTGGAAAGAGTCCGCCATAAGGACTTGTTTGTATAGTTTTGTAACTTACGGAAGGTTGAGTCATGTCTGATATGGGTAAGTTTGTACTATAGGTATAAATATATGCCCAAAACCCTGTAAGCAATTAACACACATTCAAAATACTCTCGGCGCATCGACACCTTTTCTTTTAAGTTACTTTCGACGAGTTCTTGCTTCGAGTTAGGGCATCGGTTTCGATCTCTAGACCAGAGGTAATACTTGTCGTAGTGGTTTGAGTTATCGTGGTTATTATATCATTTTAGATGTGTTAATCCTGTTAATTACATCATTGGTTATCACATATCTTAATTAATTTATATCAATGTTTCAATTTTTCTATATTGGTCAAATCTTTCTTAGGGTTTTGCCGGTATCGGCTAAGTTGTTTTGTCGATTTAGATTAGTTAAGGTATCCAACACCCTAAAAATTAGTCAAAGACTTGATTGTTTAGACTTTGTGATGCATCATCTCTAGCTGTGCTTAGAATCATAAAACTACCATGTTTGGTTTGCTTGATCATGTTTTACATGCTATATCTGCCCCTTATATAGATATATCACTTTATATAAATATATTTGCTAAAACATTACTTAGATTGATATATGTATATAAGATTGCACCAGAGCAATAGCTGATGCATTATATATTACCTTATCAGCTATAACTTAAATATGAGCAACTTTCGTATCTATAGCTGATACGATATAGTTTATCTACTTTACGTTATTTCAATAATATACCTAATAGACGAAACTAATTAAACAACATCGGCTAGGTTAAGGACGATATGTCATCGGCCTTCGAGCCGATCGGTTATCGTTTATTGGTTTAATTATCTATCTTTGTTCTTGTTAGTTGCTAGATGAAAACAACCGGCACGCCCTGAACCCGAAAGTCAAGTTTTGGAGCTGCACTAGAGTTAAGCAAATCTCTCAGGCCAGTGTGTGTTTTTCGCATCAACATGCTTTTGGCACGTCCGGTGGGACACAGACCATTCATCATGACTCCATCGATCACAGATGCTTCTGAAGATATAGTTCTAGTCACTCTTGATAACTTGTCCGATGAGCAGAAGGTAGAAATGGAGTAACTTGTCCAACAAATGCAGAAGATGTCCAACAAAAGAAGGAACTAGTAACAAAACTGAAGATGATCCAAACAAGACTGAAGAAGAATCCAAGCTAACTCTGCAAGATCGAATTGATTCAGCAGTACATCATGCATTAATTAATTCAACAGTACATATTTTCCAAATCATGTTTTCCCACCTTACAGAACTGTAAAGACTAAATTAGGAAGTGGGCAACATCAAATGGCCTCTACATCGGCTCCTATTACATCAGGTCCTATTCCTACATTATTGACAAAGCAGTCGATGCTGAGGGCAACTCAAGAAGAGTTGACCCAACTATTGAAGATGAAACAACCGGTTCTGGAGACTCAGATTCCAATGGATCAACAGGTGTCAAGTCAACAACCTCTGGTCTCTCAACAACTCAGCAGCTGATTAGAGCATCACAACCGATCGGATTACAATATGCATTTGCAGACCCTCAAAACTTTCAATTCTAGTTCCCTCAACAAAATTTGGGATACAATCAATATCATCCAACATCACCATTGCCATATTGGCCAAGAGGATCCCCTGTTGGTCAGTTTCCACCTCAACCAGTATATTAACCAATATGAGCAACAATATGGAGGAGTACAACAATAGCTTAGAGCTGATATGATTACTAATGTAATGGGAGAATAGTTTGGACTTAAACCCAAGGACAATGGGATTATGTATTTGCATCCATATCCGGAGTACTTTGATAGAGTTCCTTTGCCAAACCGGTATAAAGTGCTAGATTTTTCAAAGTTTTCAAGGCAGGATAATGTTTCAACTTATGAACATGTCAGCCGATTCTTAGCTCAGTGTGGCTACAGAGGCATTGAGGGTTAGATTTTTCCCATTATCTTTCTCTAGATCGGCTTTTACTTGGTTTTACTCTCTACCATATAATTCTATCAGAAGTTGGGTTGATCTAGAAAAACAGTTTCATAAATATTTCTTCAGTGGGATCCAAGAGAAGAAATTATCAGATTTGACATCCATAAGTCTGTACCTGATTAAATCCATAGATTCAGAGATACAATGAACATATGTTATAGCTTAAATTTGACTGACTCGCAGTTGGCAGATTTAGCTTTCCGTGGATTGTTAGCACTGATAAGGGAATGATTTTCTTCACAAGACTTTGAGAGCTTGGCTCATTTAGCACAGAAAGTATCAGCCCATGAACAGAGATTCCAAGAAGGTAGGAAGTTTGCCAAGAAGAATAACAATATTAATAACATCTACAGTTATGC
Source organism: Oryza punctata (assembly GCA_000573905.2). Taxonomy (NCBI): domain Eukaryota; kingdom Viridiplantae; phylum Streptophyta; class Magnoliopsida; order Poales; family Poaceae; genus Oryza; species Oryza punctata. The sequence goes on along the minus strand of CM002496.2, from coordinate 11,747,941 downwards.
ATCTAATTCGTAAAATGAAGAATCAGAGATTAGCTTAGCTAAGTGTTCAAGTAATAAAACGACTGTTGTCTGCCAATGGGTGAAGAACGCTGGAAAAGAAGAGAGATATGATTTTGACATCAACAAAGCTGATAGGATATTTGACTTATTCCTTCAAGAGAAACAAATCCAGCTTCTAGTAAGGCATGTTATTCCATCAGATGAAGAATTAAAGCAGAGAAAGTATTGCAAACGACACCATACAGGAACTCATAGTACTAATGAGTGCAAGGTGTTCAGGCAGCAGATTCAATCAGCTATTGAACATGGAAGGATCAAGTTTGATGATGGAAAAAAGCCGATGAAGATTGATGGACATGCTTTTTCAGTTAATATGGTGCGTACAAGAGCCGATAGTGAGAATGCCGATAGATGAGAATATCGGATGAATTAGTTCAACTCTACAAAGATGATCAACAAGTACCAGAGAAGAAAGAAGAGGTAAGAAAAAGGCATTATCAAGATGATGAAGATTGTTTTGATCCTCAGTGGGGTTGTGAGTTCTTCAGATTTTGTTGGAATGAGGGCATGATATGTCACACCTTGAATTTCATTTCAGGGATTTATAAATTATTAAATAAATTATTCCTATAATTTATATTAAATGTTCATTAATTTACAAGTGAATTTAAATGTGGGAAATAAAATTTCCTAAGTAAACATGGCTGGATTTAGTTTTTATTAAATTCTCCATGGTTAGTTCTACTCTGTAGAATTTTCTCGGATTTTTCAGAGCTCAATTATTAAATTTAAACATACAAAGAACAGTTCAATAATTATTTAAATAATAAATTAATTATTAAATAGTCCGCTTATAATTTTGTTAGATACTTTGGGTGTTTAAGTATTTGCAAGATTTTTCTTGGAATTATTTGAGCATCAGAAGTATTTTTTAAAATTCAAAGATCATTTCAATGATTAATTTATTTGGAAAAGTAATTAGAAATCATCCATTTCAGGTTTGGACTGAATCTGGAAAAGTCTACTTTCTATCCTTTATTTCTTCTTTGGTGCTAGCCTATTTCTTTCCCTCCCCTAAGTCTGCTTTGCCTCCCTTCCTTTCTTTTCTTTTTCTTTTTGGCCGACCTTTTACCTAGAAAGTCTACTTTACCTCCTTCGCGCTACAGTGTTGTCTTCCTCCTCCAGATAGCCGACTGTGCTGTGCTTGCACAGTGCTGCTGCCACTTCCTCCGTCAAATTCGGCTTCCCCGTTGCTCCCATTCCAAAATTAGTTGCAGAAATAGATTCCCCTCAATCTCCCCCACCTTATCCCCAGGAAATCCCCGTTAAATTCGTGCTAAATCCCACGAATTTCGGCCTCGTTCTTATACAATGAACTCGAGATAAATCCTATTTTCCATAGCCAAATCCCTTCGAATCTGGCCTCCTCTCTCGTTTATTTCCAAATATTAGTTGAGGGGATTTGTATCCCTTATCCTCCTCTATCTTCTCCGCCAAAAATCGGATTTTATCCCTTTGAATCCGACGTGAATTTCAGCTCGATTTGAGTTTATCTCTCCAAACCAAAACCTAGTTTTTCCCAGTGCGATTCCATGCATTCCAAGCCCGATCTCTCTCTCCCGTGCCTATATAAAGGACCCCTAGCTCCCCTTTACCGTTCCCCTCAAGTCCCGGCCACTGCCTTCGCCTCTAGCAACCACCTCGTCGCCGGCCGTTTCCTGTCACCAGTTTTCGTCGCCGTCACCACTGGTGAGTTCCTCTTATCCTCCTCGTCGTAGTGGTGCCCTCGATTTGCGCCGTTTCGCCTTCGTTCGCCGGCAACCATGGGAGCTTGAGCTACACCGGCGATGATGTCACCGATGGTGTCATAATGTCTCTTTTTTCTTTCTAAAATAAATCTTAATTGCTGTTTAATCTTAGAAAATTCATAACTAATTCACCGTAACTCGGAATGAGGCCGTTCAAGTCTCTAAATTCATCTAAAATCATGATCTACATGTTTGCTTAGTTTTTATGTACTGTTTATTTGGAGTTTCTTAGTTTTTTCCTTGTTTTGCGTGTTAGCTTGTCGTTTCCGTCGTTTCGAAGGTTCGTGAGTGCGTCGGAAGTGTTCCAGAAGATTAATTGAAGACCGATTATTCCAAGGCAAGTCACACAGATCCTAAACACAATCCTTTGAGCATGTTGATCCTGTGTTTAAATTCTCTATTTATTTCAAATGTGCATTTATTTTCAAATTCTCTATTTGTTACGGCCAATTTGCATTGATTACCCTATTTCTTGATAGCTTGGGTTATAAATTTGACTAGTTGGATTTTATATATTGGTTCAACTAGATATTAGATATAATTTCTTAGCCATGCTTAGAAACTTGAGTATCATTTTCTATGGGATAATTAATGTTTCTCTTATACCTTAATGATGGCTATTTAATGGTAGCTCACGATGGTCAATCGTGATTGATAAATTAATTAATTGTCAACTAAAACTTGACTAATGGTGGGTTGTGAGCACATGGTTGGAGATGATATTTGGATGGTTGTGCTCATGACAATTAAGAACCGGTTCGCGTGCTACTATTATGAAACATTAACCGTACCAACCACAAGTCAGCGTGGGCAACGGCTTGACATTTGATGTAGCACGATTCAATGTGGAGTGCTAGGCTATGAAGTGGCAGAGATAAGCCAACGGGGATTTGCTGGGGAGTACTTACCTTGGCTAAAAGGGGGTGACAATGATCCGGGAGCGGTGCACTACATTGAGTTGGGTTATGCTGGGTGTCCTGCCACAGTCCCGTTTTGAGGTACCGTGGTGGTACTGAGGGCATGGTAACATGTTATGGGGTTGTGTCTTGTGGGTACAGTGGTACATCTCTGGCCAGAGTAAAACTATTCGAATAGCCGTGCCCGCGGTTATGGGCGTGTCTAACATTGTTTTTCGTGATTAGTCTCACACTACTCATTAATAATATAAGGTGATAAATGGTAATAATTGGTTTAGCTCCTGGTTTGGAATGGTTAATTCTTGGTTTGGAGGTTTGATCTGTGCAATCGGGCATGATTGTTCAACAATGGTTGGGCTTGTGAAGCAATGCTGTGCTGTTCAGTGTTGATTAATATTGATGATTATAATTACTCTACTGTTTTACAATTCCCAAATGTTTGCTAAATGCTGTTTTTGTAAATGAGCCTATATATTATGTCATCCTTTGGTATCCTGGTGCACTTGCATATTTGTTGTGCGGCTTGCGGAGTATTCCATGTACTCACCATTGCAATAACCAATCAAGCTCAGTTGAAGAAAGTTCCGAAGAAGAAGACGTTTGGCTTATACCCCAGTTGAGCTCCCTGTGGGAGTGGAGCTGAAGCCATCGCTAGATTTTGTTTTCCACTGCAGTTTTCTTTATGGTTAGGACTAAGTGCCTTTTCTGTAAGTATTTAACGTTATTATGATGATGAATCTGTTCATTAAATTGTCGATTTGTGTACCTCAGCTGATTCCTGGACGAGGATTGTATGCATAAATTAGTTTGGAAATTACTTGTGAATTTCCGGGCGTGACATGAGATTACCATCAATTGAAGATTGCCCAGGTTTTAGTGATACTGATGTAAGGTATGTTGGGAGTTCTAGTAGACAGAGCAATATAAACAATGAGAATCGGCCAGTTCAGAAGAGATTGCCTATTCACCAGAGGTTGTGGCCGATTCATCAGGAATGTTTTGAAGAGGAGATTGAAGATAAACCTAGAACTAGGAACCCATAGTGGTGTCCATCTGGTAACTTTACTAAGAATCAAAAAAGGAGAGTTCAAAGAATGAGAAACAAAGAGCAGATGGTACTAGGAAAGAGTAGCATGTTACGGGCAAAGTAGTGCCAGCCGATGAAATCCAAGCCGATAAGATGAAAAGTCAAGCATCCTTTTAAGGCTAAAGTGATGGCATCATCTTCGGTGAATATGGTGTTCATAATACCAGCAGAATATAGTGCAGAACAAAATAGAAGATGTTTTTGAAGAACCCCTGCCCAAGTTGATATTGTCACCACAGCAAGCTATCTTTGAGAAACCTGAATGCACATAGCATCGACACGTTAAACCACTATATGTTAAGGGATCTGTAAATGGGAAGCCAATGTCTAAAATGTTGGTAGATGGAGGAAAATTGTTAATTTGATGCCATATATGACTTCCAAAAAATTGGGCAAGACTCCAGAAGATTTGATCAAGACTATTATGGTATTAAAAGATTTTGGGGGTGAATTCTTAAGAATCAAAAGGAGTTTTGAATGTGGCGTTGACTATCGGCAGCAAGACAATTCCAACCAATTGCGTATGTTCACTTGAAATTGGTTGATGAGGAGGCGATGGTGGAGCTCTGGGCTGAAAAGATCAACACATAGATGTAAGAGTATAATCAGGATCGGCTAAAACAGGAGAACTCATTGGAAATAGAGAAAATTGAGTAATGAACGAACTTCCCGATGCTACTGGTGATGATGGTGGGCTTGGACTGATAATTGGTACTGAGCTATGTTTTATGCTTGCTTGCTTGCTAAGGTTAAAAGATTATGAACATACCTTGATTTTAGTAGCAGCTTTGTGAGGACAGGGTAGAGTTGGATTTGCTTGTGTGGTTTCTCTATCGGCTGGAGGGGTGTCCGCTAGATCTCGTTCTATTTCACTGAGATATGCAGCAGCCTCATCAATTTTCTCTTCCATTTCGGCATCTTTTCAGAATTCTAAAACATCAGGATCGATGGGTGGCGGGTCATCTGTAGTGATCTTTGATTTCTTGGTAGCTGGTGGCTTCTTGGCAACTTTCTTGATATTTTTCCATTTGCCGGTAACTTTGGTTATCGGCTCTCTGACTTGACCGTGGATCAGGGATCCTATTGATGGGGCACAGAAGCCGATAATGGATGGTGCTAGATTAGTATCAGAGGGGAGCCGAGCTAGGGCATATACTATCGGTTGGCCACTCACACTCGTAGAATAAGGTGGAGAATCAGACTCCTGCAAGATGAAGAGATTTAAAGTTATAGAGTTTATCAAAAAAATTGGGAGTTGAAAATCGAGAAACTGAGAAACTAACATGTTTTTGATTAAAATAAGGGTACAATCGGATTTTCAGCCGATCTTGCTTGATATAGATGTTTAACATGTTTGGTTTGCTTGATCATGTTTTACATGCTATATCTGCCCCTTATATAGATATATCACTTTATATAAATATATTAGGTATAAATCAAATATATTTACTTAGATTGATATATGTATATATGGTTGAATCAGAGCAATAGCTGATGCATTATATATTGTTTATCGGCTATAACTTAAATATGAGCAATTTTTGTATTATATAGCCGATACGATATAGTTTATGTACTTTATGTTATTTCAATAATATACCTGATAGCCGATCCTAATCAAACAACACGGCTAGGTGAAAGATAATATGTCATCGGCCCCTTAGCCAATCGGCTATCATTTCTTGGTTTGAAACACATCTTTGTTCTTGTTGGTTGCAAGATCAAACCAGCTAGAACACCCTGAACCCGAAAGTCAAGATTTGGACCTGTCCAAGAGTTAAGCAGATCTCTAAGGCTACTGTGTGTTTTTCGCATCAACACTATGTCGCCTCTTGCAAATGATTCTCTCTGAGAGAACCCGGATCTGGAAAAAGTCCATGGCATGAGCATGCAGTGCTCGAATCGGGTCAATTGAAAATGCAATTGAGGCTGAACCAAATCGCTAAGTAAAAGTCGCGAACATTGTTCGGATTTTTATGGGTCATTATTAATATAATGAAGTGATGATGTGTGATGTTTTAAGTAGGTCCTAGATGAGACCTCTCCCACATGAGTTGAATGTTCCGCTAAATAAAGGTGTTGGCAAAATGGCATGAAATTAAATATACAATTAAGGGATTTGGGAAATTCCCGAGGAGGTCTTGAATAGACTCCGTAGTGAAATTACAGCATGCAAATCTCATACCAATAGGTTTTCCGGTAAAAGTACCATCTCCCGATGGAAGAAAATATCATTGATGGAATTTTCTCTGAGGGGGAGATCTCATTAATGAAATTACCTCTGAGAAACAATTAGTAAGTCTAAACACACCAATAATTGTGTAATCCCTTGGAGGGATGATGACTCGATATGATTGTAATGACGAACCTGATGAGATCAAACAGACGCGGCCTGTAAGCACATGTGCATCTCGCGATTATCACTAGGAGTGTGTACACTCGTGATATATCTCCTCCACCTGATGGTTGGAATAGTGGTCTCCTCTAATACCTACTAAGGTATACTTGGTGTTGTTGGTTGTGTTATGCTCGACAATGCTTGAATTTTCAGACTAGATAGTTACTCTCATCGGTACAACTGGTCTTTGGAAGACTTGAGGTTTATCTCGATGGATCCCCAACTATTGTTGACACCGTTAGAGATAGTTGCAATGATCAAGGCCTAAGCTTGATGGGGTCATGCCTAGGAGTTGCATGCCATTGCGACTTGTTTATCTCCATAGTCCTTTGGAAGGACGAAATAGATTGCGTTGCACAATGATATGTTATTGTGGTACATGATAGTGACAATTTACTCTGTATGTTCCCACTTCTCGTTCTCAGTAGTGAAATGAGATAAGTCTTTGAGACTAATGGTTTGACGATATCATGGATTCTTGCCTACGGATACATCTAAGAGATGTTAAATTCTACGGGAACATGTTATGTGACAAAGGTTGTCGTTTGGGGGAGTATGTGTTGTGTGTTGATTGTCATTTGTGAGACATTGAAATGTCTTTGAGTATACCGGGGGTATTGACTCGATGACGATCAATTAGACTTGTTTCTAAGGCCGTATCATAGGAAGATTTGTCTTTATTGACCGACACCAAAAATACAAGTAGGCTACCTCACATACTCCCGAGGCGTACTCCTGAGGCGAGGTGAGGTGATCACCTATTCTCTCCCAACTGTTAGTTCTCGGAAGCTTATCCGGAGAATTGGGACGAGAAGAGTTTGAGGTTTGCTAGGTTCAGGGGGAGAGCACCACAAAACATGACCCACAATATGGACCAGTTAGTCCATGGTGTTGTACTCTTTTTCTGTTGAGGAGTGGAGTTGTTATTCCTCGCATAAGGTTTTGAACGAGGCATGCAATGTGCAATACATGATGACAACTATGTACTCTTTCTCCTTGCCTTTTTTCCCACTGGGTTTTGGTAGGAGTTTTGACGAGGCGTGAGTTGGTCGTGCATAGGTCCAAGGGGGAGTGTTACGGAATAATTTATCCTCGAAATAATTTCCTTTATTGTGGACCAATCCGAACCGAAGTAGAGATAAGATCTATCTCCTCCTAAGACCCCTATACATAGAGGGGTAGGGTGAGACATCTAGGGTTGGCTTGTACTCCAGATAAGATCTTACAATGAAGAGAGAGCTCCACCCTACATCTGTGTTTATTGTCTACTTCTGCAATGTTCTTATGGGCAAAGGAAAAGGCGCAGGTGTCATACATCTTCTTACGCCTCTACTGCTATGGGAGGGACAGGGAACGTATCTGGTGATCCACTAATAAACGCGTTGGTTTACAACAAAGCCCACCTAAAGCACAATGAGATCAGAGTTCTGACCTTGCATAAACAATAAAGGGAGAATGGGAAGAATTTACAGCTTCAATATGCCTCTATGTTTGAGTACAATCATTTGAAGTTTATACTCTGCCAAAGCACTTCTTGGAGACACTCAAATATTCACACCACCTCAAATTCCCAATTCATTCTCGACCATTGGTACAACTATGATCAGTTCCCGCTTGTATTTTAGAAATGGTTCCTGTAAGTCTGAGACATGTGTATATAGGAAAGACAACCAATAGTTACTAATCTGATGTTCTGATCAAATATAAGGAAGAAGAAATAAATATACTTGAACCGCAGTACGGATATAGTGCATTCACGTGGAGGGACATTGGTTCATCTAGACACAGTAGCTACAATGTGTCATCTCCCCAGATAATGGCCTCTTGGCCATACGAAAGAAGAGCCCTAGATTTCCGCGGAGAAATAGGTCCTTGACTGCATCATTTTTTTTCCACCAATGTATTATTAGTTGTTTGGGTTCAAAATGCCTACGAGAGGGCACAAGAAACATGTGCCGAAAATCTTCTAATATTTGGCTGCTAGTTGATCGAACAAATCCTTCACTATCCATCAGAGCTGTTTACTTCAGCATTATGAGTTTGTTGTCATCCTCCTGTCAGTTTGAGTGTAAAAAAGTTGTTGTCTGTACTTTAAAGCCTTCATATCCCTATCAGCCCGTTTGAGCTTCCAGGCAGTGAATGAATTTTCCACGTATGATTGTACCATGGGCTTTCTGGAAGATGGCATGCATATTTGAATTTTGAAACCACACTGATAGATTTCATTGTGAGAACCAATAAATATTTGTCTTCAATGTACACACCACCTAATATTTTTGATGACACTGTATTTTACTCTTTAATGAAAGAGACTGCATTGAACGTTGCTTCAGTTTTTGTTAGGTTGCTTTATGCACATACAAACCACGGTATAAATATACTCCTTGGCCGGGCATTTCTTCTAACCCCCGCCCAAAAAAATTAAGTTGGACGTCACCAGAAATTCTCTATGATCGCTACCCGAAGAAATTCTCCATGAGTTCCCACGCCTCAGAATTTGATGTAGAAATCTAGATTGGAATGGGAGGACGAAGGAAGCAATAAAGTTAGTATCCACTTGAAACACATTGTTTCCTCCTTTCGTCGCCAACTGGGTTGCATGTTAGGGTATGAAACACATTGTTGATCACTTGGTGATGAAAAGGAAAGGCACAACCGCACAAAGTGCACTTGTACACTGGATAACTAGCTGCCCGCTGTCTTGTCTTTTGTTGCAATAAGATCCAATAAGGTCGGTCCAAACGTACGGTTCTCAGCTTTCAAGGATCAGCGGCTCTAAGCTCAGACCACGAGAAGCTGTATGGCCCAATTTTCTCGTGCCGTTGCCCATCATGCGCCCTACCTGCGACCTTGATGTTGTGTCAGCTGGCATGCATGCAGCTACTGGTTGAGACCAAGATGAAGAAAGAACCCAGCATTTAAAAAATTACCACCAATGGTTCAATGGCAAGAAAGCATTAACAAATCATCCAACACTTAATTTTCCGTATCAGACCTTGTTTAGATATGATCGTAGTTCTTACACTATTATGAACACCGGTGGAGAAGGGGTTTTAATCCCGGTTTGCAAACCCCTGTAGTCCCGGGTAGCAAATCGGGAGCCTGAATTCGGGACTAAAGATGTCTATCATGAGTCCCGAGTGAAATAACCGGTGCTAAAAAACCACTAAAGATTTTTTTCTTTTTTTCAAATTGCTGGTTCTGGTTGTTGGTTATTTATATATTATGCATATAGATGTATCAATACATATATATACACTATATATGTATATATAATATGTGTATATATGTAATATATGTATTTATATATATATGCAATATACATATATATGTATAAATACATATTTTACACATATATATATTACCAAAATATATGCACTTAAGTAAATATATACATATATTACCAAAATATACACACATAAGTAAATGTATATACATCTAAATATATGCATCTATTACAATCCTTCATCAATTCTAATATTCTATTCTATATTACGAAGAAATGTAAGATATGTTATATATGGGGTTGATGATCAATATGTCTTCCATCGGAGTGGAATTCTCCCGCGAGATCAATAATTTGTTCATTGATAAATTTCATCAATTGTTCTTGAAGAGCCTTTATAAATTCTTCGTTGGAGAGTTTTTCCCTCATGTAAATAATCTATCATTTGAAAAAATTGAGATATAAGTATATCAAGTCAATAAAAAATCGAGATATAATGTATGAATGTGTCGAAACTAGAATTCAGCAATATGAAAAGGGGTAGTGAGCAAGAAGAAAAAGTGGATGGGTTATGAGACAAAGGATTTAGACAGGTTCAGGCCTTCACAAAGAAGAAATACCTTACTCCTGTTTTGGGGATTAGGTCCACCGAGTTGTGTATTGATTTCTCAATCTAGATTAGCTCATGCCCGTGAGAGGCACCCCCATTTCACAGAAAACTCCTAACGATTTAAATCTCTTATAACTAATTTACAATCTTAACCAACCAACACTTCGGATCACAACTTGATACGCAAGCTAACATTATATCCAAGTCCTGACTCCATTCATATTCTATATACAAAATATATCCCCTATAATCCAACCGAATCACTGGATCTATGGGTATGTAGTACCCATAATCTCCACAGAATGATTTGTACGTACTTCCAGATCCTTGTCACTGTTGATTTGGTATAGAATGCAGTGAGTATATTCGCAGACGTAGTAGCTGCATGAGTTATTCTCTTGCTCCTGTTTTGCACACTTAAGGAGAAACGACGAGAGATTTAATATACTAATTTACTCTAGAACAAACTAATGATTCAATATATTTTCGGAGCATATACTCACCGAAAAATTAAAGCTCCGATCAAGTTTTTCTTTCCAAAACCCGCGGACCAATGTAGGGAACTTTACCCATGCCCTATGTACAGTTGGAAGCTATGATTAAATATCGGAGATCCGCATAGTACCAATAGCAGTGTTCATAATTAATGACAGTTGAATAGATAGCATTACCTATCTATCAGTTCAGAAATCTTGTGAAAGTAGACTACGGTTTATCCATTGAGTCATAGACATGGACTTTCATAGTGAAAGGTCCAAGAGGAAAAGGACCCAGTGGAATCTGCAAATTGCGTGAAATGATATATATGTCACGGTATGAGTGCGAGGAGGAAGTTTGTACGAATTCGAAAGACAATAAAAACTCACTCTGTGTTGTAGGGCAATAGTATGTAGGTCTTACAATGCTGCTGCACCAGGAAATCAACAATATTGTCCAATGTAGCTTTCTCAAAGTCCCGTACCATGTCGACATTAACTTTGCGGGGGTCCATGAATCCAATATTGTAAGTCCCCTAACTACGGCACAATTGAATCTCCATTATACAAAGAATAAAAGGAATTTTCATCAACTATTCGCATAGTGTACATACAAGGAGCTAAGGAACAAAATTAATTTTGCCTAAACGATATTTACAAAACCCAGCAGCTAAGAATGGAGACATCGAGGGCATCTAGTTGGTATACATTGAATACATCCTCGAACTGGATCCACAAAACATTATCTCCTTGATAGTAATCTGTGTTTCTTATCCTGACTCCAAACACGGTTCTACCTTTGGATGAACGTTCCATGTATGATTGATGGAATCGGTACTTCTGTGTAGAGAGGGTGTTCACCATAACAAGCTTGATAAGCGATTCACTGAGGGTAAATTTGTATTTCAAATCAACTTCTGTCTCTATTTTTATTGGTGCGATTCCCACCAGTTGCTCCCTATTTAGACCCATCCCTTTGATCCATTGCCTTAATTCCTCTTCACCGGGCGGTAGCAATGGCTCAACCGATTGTTTTGGTTGTTTTCCGAGCTGATGCACATCTTTGGTCTTTCCTCTTTGCTTCTTAAAAGACTTCGTCATTGATCGATCATAGTCCTAATGTAAAGCCCTCTAGACTTGTTCGCTCATCTTCTAAAATAACTTTTTAGCAGCCGGGTCTATAGAAATCTTCTTTTGTGGGCTCCGTGGCTTGAAGAACGCCTTCACTTGCGCTCTTACGACCTCGTTAGTCTCCTTGGGAGTTAAGTCTTGGCTTCTTCGTTTGTTCTATGGACTTTGATGGTGTGGGACGAAGTGGGCACCAATTTTTAGCACTTGAAGGCGAAGCAGGCCATGACGATGCAAGCAGAGGAGGCGAAGGTGGAGTAGCCGGTGCAGGCGAAGGAGATGGTGCAAGCGGAGGAGACGGAGGTGTAGGAGATGGTGCAGGCGGAGGAGGCAGAGGAGAAGACGTCGCTTCTCGCCTGGGAAACACGGTGCAGCGCTTGCACCATAGTATAATGGCGTGGGTTGTGTCTCATAGTATCGTCTCCCCATCTTCTCTGGGGATGTCTAGCTCGAGACCCTCGAACCCTCGTTCTACCATTTCAACCATGCATTTTCCTCGCGTTCGTCCTGGATGCTCGGGATTCTGTAGTACGAGCGTAAGCTCGTCGTTCCCTCTGTCGGGCTGCTTCCGCAAGTCAGCTTGCTGCTTCGCGAATCGCCTCGCTAAATGCAAGAGACCCATCAGTGGGATCGAGCGTTCCACCGTAAGCATAGTACCAATTTCTGGAACATTCAGGCCAGTTCGTTATGGCCAGCTCAATACCCTTTTCTATCAACCCGGGTTCTAGTTTATCCCACTTGCGGATTGCCTTCTTATAGCCACCTGACCCTAGCTGGTGATGGTACTACTTCATAGCGGCATTGGCTTTATTCTTTTCTATCTATCTTGTATGCGACAAACGCATTCGAATGATCCCTCAACTTGGTTAATTTGTCGAAATCATGTGTCAGACTCTTCAGGACGAATTTCTTGTACAGATCTAACTTGTAGTTCTGCAACTGTGCAGCTATTTTTTCAGAGTCCTTTCTTTCAATCTGGGCTGATCTAGCTCATGGACCGTGAATGTCTCGAGCATGGTGGTCCACACTATGTCTTTCTCCGTTTCGGGGAGATAACTTTGGTCATCCCCGGCTGACCTTAATTGACGCCAATTCACTGTGCTGATAGGCACGTGATCCCTCACGACCCAACCACTATGTCCCACAAACTTCCTTAGTATACCGCCTGGAGCTACTAGTTCACCGTCTAGGGCCACTTCAGTACTAATGTACCTGCCCTCTAGCTTCCTCGTGGCACCTCATTGTCCGTGTGCCCTCTTGTCTCCAACGATCGGTTGCCTTTCACTTTCCTCCTTGTTTGTGCCCTCGTTGTCCTCCTCGTTTAGGTATTGGTTGGGGTCCTCGATCCCCTACTCACCCGCCCAATAGTGGCGGCTGCCCTCTGCGATCTGGTCCCTGAGGATCTGTTCGTCATCGCGATCTGCCATCTGTTCATGACATTAAGTACTACACATCAACTACGAGTATATTGTTATACATATATTGACATTGCTGAGTAATACATATGATGACTAGGTAATTAATTATTATACATGCAACCTACGTGCATATTGTCATATATATATGATAAAATTTCATCTAGCTAGTTAAGAACATCTAATCAAATTTCACCTAGCTAGTTAAGAAGTATGACACCTACATGTACATATTAAATTCAAGAAATTCATGTAACTTGTCTTAGTTTTTCTTGGAGTTCTTGGGACCACTCAAGCTTCACCGACGACAGCGGTCAGAAGCTGCACCACATTTGACAAAGAAAAAAAATTAGTTAAAACATGTACAACGTCCAAAGTCTAAACTGAAAACATATACATATATATACCTCGTTCTCGTTAGTTCTATCATTCGTTCGTTTGTTCTATCATTTGTTCATGTTCTATCATTCGTGGTCACGTTCATTCTATCGTTCACGTTCTATCACTTGTTCGTTCTATCGTTCACGTTCGCTCATGTTCGTTCACGTAGCGGCATTGTTCAATTCGTTCACGTTCGTTCACGTTAGTTTCAAGTTCGTTCACATAGCGGCATTCATTCACGTACGACGTGGCGGCGGCGGCGGCGGTGTAGGGTGCCAGCAACTGCGCGGGGTGGCGCAGGGCGTGGCAGCAGCGGTGTGGGGTGGCACGGCAGGGCATGGAAGCGGTGGATCGGGGTGGCACGGTGCCAGTGGCTGCGGATCGAGAGAGATCGGGAGAGAGACAGGATAGAGGACGTGCAGTGGCGGTGAGGATGGCGTGGCGGTGAGGTTGGTGACGATGTACGGCAGCGGAGACGATGAAGATGACAGCAGCGGCAGTGGCGGCATGGGTGGCGGCGTTCGGATGATCAGCGTCAGATGGGAAAAGAAAACGGCTATGTGTAGATCGGGAGAGAAGACGATGCACGCTCATATATATACTCCGTGAGCTTTAATCCCGGTTGGTGCCACCAACTGGAACTAAAGATCTTATCTATAAACCTAGTTGTGACTACCATATCTTTAGTCCGCGTTGTTACCACCAACCAGGAATAAAGATTATTTCCCGCTATTTCCAAATTTTCCTTTTGTCCCGGCTAGGGTTAATAGCCGGGACTAAAGATTAAAACATTTAAATGACATATGCTTGATTTAAATAGATTAAAATTTCTATTAAATATAAATAATCACATATAATTAACTCATATATAATTAAACATTTCAAAAATCATATGCAATTAACATATGACCTATTTATTAGTTTTTAAAAAGTAATAATCGTATGCAAATAACATATGGCCTATTTAAATAGTTTAAAATTTCTATTACATTTCAAAAATCATATATAATTAACATATAACCCATTTAAATAGTTTAAATCTGCTATTGCATTCCAATAATGATATATAATTAACATATGATATATAAGAAATAGTTAAAAATTGCTATTACATTTCAATAATGATAAATAATTAACATAGGACCTATTTAAATAGTTTTTACATCGTAATAATCATATGTAAATAACGTATGACAAATTTAAGTAGTTTAAAATTGCTATTACATTTGAATAATCATATATAATTAACATGTGACCTATTTAAATACCTTTTGTCACGTCGTGATTTTTCGCTTTCCGTTCTTTTCGTATGATTGTGAAAATTTACATTGGGTTTAACTGTCTAAAAATAGCTTAATGGAAATTTCGTTAAATAAAAAGGTTTTAATGTTATTAATTAATTGATTACATCATTGGCTTTGTCGTATTTTATTTGGAGTTATTTGGATTTAATTTGTTTTTCGGAAGTGGAGCTCAATTCCCTATTTCAAATTCCAACCAAATCCAATATTCCAATTCAAATTCCAATTAAGCTTCATTCCTAAATTTTCTAAAATCCTCCAAAAATTCCAACTACTTTATATTTGGAATTTTCCAGAAAAGTCCCTATCTTTTTTCCTATTTTCCATCCTCTATTTCTCGATTATGTTTCTTTTGCAGTTAGACGCCTCCTCTTTTTCCTTTTCCCTTTTCCCTCCACCTTCTTCCTCCAGCCTTCTCTCTCGTCCTCCCGAGTGGCAGGCCCAGGAAGGCCAAGCTCCGAGCCCGCACTGCACCCTCGGCCCGGCCTTCTCCTCTCCTCTGTGTCCCCGGCCACGGCGCCGCCAACCCATGCCTGCCTACGTCGACGCTGCCGCCACGCTGCAAGCCGCGCCATGCCGCACGCTACGTCGCCATCGCCGTGAACGCCGCTGCTTTCCAAATCCGGTGCCGCCTTTCCAAAACGCCGCTAACCCTAGCTCCTTCCTTCCATATAAAAGCCGCTGCCACCGCCCTTCTCTTTTTTCCGAGCCGCCGCCTGTTCTGCCGCCGCGCCGTCGCCATTTGTTGCGCTGCGTCGCTACCGCTGGGAGCCATTGACGCCGCTGGGAAGCCGCGTTGCCGACATCGCGGCCTCCTTCCTGCTCTGCGCCGCCACCGGTGAGCCCGAGGCCGATCCCTTCGACCTTGCCGTGCTGCCATCTTCTCTGTCCTTCCCCAATTCCGGCGAGCCCGTGCGTCACCTCCTCCTCGTCTCGAAGCCTCGTGCCACGCCACCAAGTGCCCCTCTATCTCCTCCAGTGCCACTGCTTGCCGCTGCAGCCGCACGCCATCGCCGATGAACGGTGCCGCCAACGCCACCGGTATGGCCATGGCCACAATGCTGTGCAGGGGAGCTGCTGCTGCCTCCTCCTTTTCTTTCCCTTGTGCCATTGACAAGTGGGTCCCATAGCCACAAACACCCAAATCAACCACAGCCATCCAATCCCATAGATCAAATCTCAGCCGTTGGATCTACATAAACCTAAATTTCACCACATCAGCCCTAGATCTATCCAATGTCAGCACCACATCATCACCATGTCATCCTCTTTTGCCTATGTGTCGCCACGTGGCAGTCCATGTCAGCCGGTCCACCATACACCAAGTCCCTCATACACCTAGCCATTGACCAGTGGGCCCATCATATTTTTCCTAATAAAAATAATTCAATTCTTGGAATTAAATATTCAGAGAATATTCTCGAAATATTCCTTTTTCTTTTATCCTCGGATTTTCTTTTAATTCAAACTTCCGGAGGTCATAACTTTTCCGTTTGAACTCCGATTCGATTCGTTCTTCTTCCTAAATTTCTCTAAAATCGAGCTCTACCTCCTGGTTCAGTTGGTTATTTCATTTGATGTTATTTAGTTAGCTTTTCCTTTTGTTTATTTGTTTCTCATCGTGTAGACATTGGAGCAGAGGAACAGTTCGCTTCTGAAGACGCAGTGCAAGGACAATACTGGGAGCAAGGCAAGTGCACTCTTTGAACATATTGATCCCATTTTATAAATTTTTTGTTTTCAATACATGCATTATTTTATTTATAAACTATCGATGGGTAGTGTGACCTAATTGTTTTTATATCCCACCTTTGATAATTGTTGATTACCTATAATACCTTGTCACCCTAGTATTTGTGAGTTGAACATTGGGCTCAACTCAAGGTAGAGTAGTTATGCTTAGCCCCGCTCAAGATTGTTTTACAGGCCAAATATAATTTAATTAATCATATACTTATAACTGATTTGATAAGAACTGTGTAGCTATGTGCTATCCTTCCGGTAGCATGTGTTGCACCGTGTAGTAAACAACGGGCGGATAAAATGATTTGGACTGGGGTGATGGGTAGTTCTGAGTGAACCTAGTTACGCGGAAATGTATCTGTGTGATCATTATCGGGTATGGTCTCTGTGTGAGCCTATTGTTGAGCTATGTGCTACTGTAGTTTGGTAAGTTGCCCTTGTCAATTAAGGATTTCACTTCATAAGCCATTGATCTGAACCTAACGTGCAACCACATGTTCTCATGGGACGAACCTGGCCTAGTAGAATTCCGAGTCTTGGCACTGTCGGCCCAGGTGGTTAGATGATAGGTGTTAAGGTTAGTCATAGGTACTTTCTTGTCTGTGTGAGGGAAAGTTGTCTCATGGGGGAAGATAGTGGTTGGGCGGAGTTTCTAAAAAGCCTTGTTACAGACTCCTTGGCCGCACACAACCTGAAGTGTGACACTTGCGTATGGCCGTTAAAAGGACGATGTGTCTTGTGGGTCAAGCTATACAACCTCTGTAGAGTGTTTAATTAATCTATTCGAATAGCCGCGTCCACGGTCATGGACATGCTCGGTGATATCTCATGAGGGGTAGTTTGCGAAAACTGGGAATGATCTGTGTGCAGATTAATGAATATAGATAAGTGGTCCGGTGTGGATATATTCTATGTGGATGGTTGGTTGGTAACACTCGTTATTTATAAATGTTGCTTCAAACCTCTATTTCTAAATTGTTTATGATTGCAAACTGTTGTGTTATGCAAAATTGCTATTACCTTTATTGTCAACCGTGCATATGCATATTTTCGTATACTTGCTGAGTATTCCATGTATTCACCTTGCAATTACCCCAATTCCAGAAGAAAGGTTTCTGCTATTTCCGCTCAAGACGAGGAATAGGCCGCCTGTCCCAGTTGACTGCCTGTGGCAAGTTGAATGGAACTACTACGCGTTTATCTTATTTTTCTCTGCTATTTTATTATTTTCCTTAGGCCCTTCGTGGCATAAATAAATGTAAACTCTAGCCATAAAGCATATCATAGTTAGGTTTCCTGCGTGAGGTTGGCAGTGATATTATCTTTGTGTCTGTGTGTGCTAGCTTGATCCTGGTTGGCAGCTTGATCCATATAACACTTTTAAATTGCTATTACATTTCAATAATCATATATGATTAACATATGACCTATTTAAATAGTTTAAAATTGCTGTTACATTATGTTAATTGTTATTGAAATAGTTTAATCAATACATTACAAATAATTTACATCATCCATACAACAACCTAGGTCATTGTTTTCATCACGTACTTTCTCCTCACTAATGTTGCTTCGGTATGATCGTTGCGTAAGGGGTGTCCTCCTTTGATAGGAGGATGCTCGGGTCAACCATCTGTTGATGATGAAATTTGGTAAGCCTCGAAGTCATCATCGGCCTGAAGTCAGTATCGGCTTCAGAGTTCTATAATCGACCGATGGAAGCTATCAATCGCCAACAGTCGGATTCTTACCAAATTCGGTTAAGGAAATTAATCTACTAAAGGAAACTTATCCAAAAGAGACCGAGTTCAAGTAGGATGCGGCATGATAGTTTATCTATTAATTAGGAAGAGTCTGTTAGTTTCCTTTTATCTTTAGAAAGTGTGTTTAGTGTCCAATAAGGACTTTATGTTTTTCGTTTTACCTTTAGGAAACTTTGAGTCGTGTCCGATATGGACTAGTATCTACCCATGGGTATAAATATGTACACCTGGGGTCCATGTAAATTATCTCTCGATCAATTCAACTTCGGTGCATCGCCACCTTTTATCCCTTTTACTTTCGACGAGTTCTTGTTTCAAGTTGGGCTGCATCAGCTTCGATCTCCGACGAGGGATAAGGCTTGTTATGGCAGCTTACGTTATCGAGATTAGTGCTTCCATCGCTTCAACACTCTAATCGTATTCATGTAAGTCATCGAGTTATCACATACATTATATAATCTAGATTGACAATGTTTTCTACTTGCATCGGTTGATCTCCATCTAGAGTTTTGTCGATATCGGCTAGATTACCTTGTTGGCTTAGATTATATAATGTATCCATTACTAGCCGACTGGTTTCTACTGGATTATATTATTTTTTTATTACATTATCATCAGTAGATTATCTTTATGTCATTATTTACTCAATCTACACTGGATATCGGCTGGAATCACTCCATCGGCTTGTCAGCCGATCGGATATCTTTTGATCTTCAATTTATATATCGTGTTAGTTGCAGGATCAAACTAACTGGCATGCCCACATCTCATCATTATTTTGGACCTGCACTGGAGTTAAGCAGATCTCCTAGGCCGTCGTGTTTTTACGTCAACACCATCACCGTGAACGGAGGTTGCCTGTCAAACTGATCGTAATCTTTGTCAGTCTTATCCTCTACTCCGACGATTTTCCTTTTGCCTAGGAGAACCACGTGGCTCTTCGGCTCATCGGGTCCTTTACCCTTCTTTGGTTTGCTAGACATGTCCTTCACGTAGAAAACTCGCATTACATCACTGGCTAGGACGAATGGTTCGTTTGAGTAGCCAACCTTGGTTAGGTCAATCGTTGTCATCCCCTTGTCATCAAATGTTACACCTCCACCAGTCAGCCTAACCCATTGGCACCGAAACAGAAGAACCTTTAGGGGTCCATAGTCTACTTCCCATATTTCCTCGATAACATCGTAATACGTGCTAGTTGTACCATCGTATCTCATGGCATCGATATGAATAACACAGTTCTGGTTTGTGCTCTTTCTGTCTTGGGCTCTTGTGTAAAATATATACCCATTGATTTATATCCTTGGAATGTTGATATTGAGCAAGATGGCCCCCTCGCGAAGATGGCTAATTGTCGGTCAATCATCTCGTTACCCATTAGATGTTGTCATATCCAAGCGGGGAAAGTATCAATGTGATGGCGTGTAATCTAGGCATCGGAATCGCCGATGTTTTTTCTGTGAACAATCGCCAGGTGCTCATCGATGTAAGGAGCCACCATTGAAGTTTGTTGCAAAACCGTGAAATGTGCTTTATGGAATAAATCGTAATCCATAGCCCTTATTGCTTTCTTTCCAAGAGTCCCCTTTCCCTGTAGTCTCCCCTCATGGCTTGACTCGGGTACCACGATTGGACGGAGGTGTTCAATAAGTTCTACGCAGAACTCAATGACCTCCTCTGTTCCATAACGGTTACGAACATATTTCTTTAGAACACACATGTACCTCTCGAAAGGAAACATGTTGTGTAGGTACACAGGACCGAGAATACCGATCTCTTTCACAAGGTTACATAGAAGATTGTCACAACCGGAAATAACCCAACAGGCATTCCATACGTGCGTGTATTATTCCTTGTCCCAGGAGGCAAGGTACACCAAAAGTTGATATAATTCAGAGTTTAACAAGCGGAAGTGTAAATAGTTAATTTATTACATGGGCGACGAAGGCCCAACACACACGAAGATAAACGAAAAACAGCGGAAGACTAGGGCGACGACCACAAGCGCTTGACGATAGGCACGAGCTAGACACCAAAACCTTCATCCTCCAGGAACTCCTCTTCTGGGTTGGGGAAAAATGAGCAAGATTGAGTAAAACCACCGTACTCAATAAGACACACCCACAAATGCAGAATAAATGCAAAGGAGTACAAGGGTTATAATATAAAGGTTAGGGTTTGCAGTAAACAATATTTAGAGATCATTTAGTTGCCCAAAGCCATTTTACAAAGACGGTCCTAGAGCTACACAATGTTATTACTCAAGGCCGTGAACCCACACGAACCTGCCTTAACCCAAGGCCTACGGAGATTTAGACCAAACTGGTTACCAGACCTAGGTCCCAGCTCGTTCCAAGCCAACCCAGGCCAACCATTCCACATTTTAGTTATTAAACAGGTTTTAAGAAATAAACCTCTAACTTGGGTACATTGCTAGGTTTGCCCATAACCGAGGGCTCGGCTATTCGAATAGATTATACTCTGATCAGAGGTGTACATCTTTACCCACAAGACACATCTTCCTCACATCTAACCACGTGCCTCATACCACCACGGCATACGGACAGAAGACGTGACATAGTTCCCAGCCCATCCTAGCCATAAACAAGAGTACCGACCCAACCCTGGCTACGGCCGGAATCCCGAGACAGGTAACCAAGGTGAGCCCCTAGCAGCAGGACACCAGCCCTATGCAATGACAACTCGACTATTGGCCGAAGCTCGCGTAGCCTTCATTTGTCCTAGAGATGTCCATCGAGCCCTGACTTCATCCATCTCTATCCGTGTACTTTTGTCCATAACCGGACTGAGCTACAAACTACGCCTTACCCACTAGACATGTGGAAGTACGGTAGTGCTTTGCAACAGAGGCCCGAAGATAGGTCCTTATAGCGGTCGAGGTGCTTCCATCAAAACCATGCACCTCGAGCCCAGCCTAAAACCATTTTGGGAATTTCGAATAGAAGAGGGGGTGTGTGTCCAATTCCACATAAGCCGACCATTCCATACGGTCCAAAAGATATGAGAACTCCCCAAGTCTAGAATTATAAAACCACCTAAAGTTTGTCTAATTTAAAAGGCGAAGCCTCTACCTAAACTTGATACTGGTGAGACCATAATACAGTGCACACCAGTGGGGTTTTGGTTACTCTAGGGTGAACAAGGCAATAATAACAATTGCAATAATATTATGGTCTTAACAAAGGCAAAATAGGCACGGCTAAATAAAATAGTGATAACGCGGGGATTTAAATAAAGCGATAATGCATTAATTTACAACAAAATAATTTTAAAGCATGGGACAACAATATGTTCAAAGGAAATGTGACTTGCCTTGCTCGCTTTCCCAAACGTCGGCTTCAACCTCCACGTAGAGCGGATCTTCCGAAGCTGCAGCGTCTACACGACCAACGAAAAGGAAAAAGGCTTTTACTCTAATAAACTCCACATAACAAACAGAAACAAAGCAAAAAAATGGGTTCTTGACTTCTTAAGGAAAAATTAGAGACTAGAACGGTCCAATTCCGAGTTCAAACGACCAAGTTATGGTCGTTTGAAGTTTTTATGTTCTTTAAGTGAATATTTGCGAGTTTCTTCATTTATATTTTAATTGAAAATGATTTATTGCGTCAGCCGAGGGGAGAGGACGCGCGGACCGGGTCCACTGGGTGGCGGGCCCCATGCGGCCGCCCCACGGTCCACGGTGGACCGGGTGTACCCGCGGGCACGGTCCACCGAGGGAGGCGGTGGCGCGGCTCGGGTTGGCGGGGTCGGCGTCGTTCCGGCGGTAGGCGATCGAAGCCGAGGGATGGACGAGGTCGGCGAGGTCGCAACGAAGCCGAAGGAGGCGGTACCGAGGTGGGAGGCGGTCCGGGGCGACGACGGCGGTGGACCGGAGCTCGGCGGCGACGGCGGAGAGAGAGAGCGACGGTGCGAGCTCGATTCCGGCGGGGAGAAAGGGCGGTGGGTGGCGGAAACGGTGGTGGGGAGCTCGGGGAGGGTTTATATGGGGTTGGGAGGGACAGAGGGCGGTCGGAGGGAAGGAAATCGGTGCGTGAGACCCGGCAACCATTAATGGCGCCGGCGGGATTAGGGGGGGTTTCCATCTGAAATAGAGAGAGAGGAAGATGGGAAAATGGGGGAAAGGGAGAGGGAATCGGGGGAATTATTTCCCCCAATCAATTTGGGACGGGGGCGCCCAGATGCGGCGGATTTGGCGGCGGCGGCGGCGCTAGGCACGGGCGGAGGGAGCGGCGGGAGCGGCGGGAGGAAGGGGATGATGGGTGGGCCCCACCCGTCAGCAAGGGCGGGCCCTCCCGTCAGCGGCGCGCGTGTGGTGAGAGGGCGAGTGGGCCGCGGGGAGGGGGAGAGAGAGGGGGAGAGTTGGGTCGAATTCGGCCCAGAGAGTGGGTGGGGGTTTTCTTTTCCTTTTTCTTTTTATAAAACCTTTTCAACTTTGTTTTTTTCTTGATAATTATTATTTGTGCTCTGAAATTTCCACTAAAATTCATTTACACATTTTAGGCTTTTAGGAAATATACAAAAATCCTCCAAGCCTTATTTGACTTTCAACTTTGCACATTTTTAATTTTTGGAGGCTTTCACTAGGATTTTTAATTATTCTAGGCATAATTTAAAGGATATATTTTAGAGTCGTTTTGGGACGTGACAAACCTACCCCCCTTAAACGGAATCTCGACCCCGAGATTCGGAAGAACTGGTGAAAAGATCGGGATGGGCTGCCTTCAGCTCGTCTTCTCGCTCCCAAGTAGCTTCCTCCTCGGCATGGTTGCTCCACTGGACCTTGCAAAAACGGATTGCCCGGTTCCTGGTCCTGCGCTCCATTTTGTCCAAAATCTTCACAGGCTTCTCCACGTAGGTCAAGTCTTCACGAAGGTCAATTTGCTCGACATTGGTTTGCTCGGACGGCACTCGAAGACATTTCTTGAGCTACGATACATGGAACACATCGTGCACGTTGCCCAAGGATGCAGGCAGCTCCAACTGGTAGGCGACTTCTCCGCGTCGGGCGAGGATGCGAAAAGGTCCCACATACCTAGGTGCAAGTTTCTCTTTTATCTGAAACCTGTGTACTCCCCGTCATGGTGTGACCCGAAGATACACAAAGTCGTCCACTGCGAATTCCAGATTGCAGCGTCGGTTATCTGCATAACTTTTCTGCCGAGACTGTGCCACCTTTAGATTATCCTGAATAGTTCTGACTTTAGCCTCGGCTTCTCTTAGGATATCGGTCCCAAACACTTGGCTTTCCCCAACCTGGTCCCACAACAGCGGAGTCCGGTATTTGCGCCCATACAACGCTTCGTAGGCTGCCATTTGTATGATGGCTTGGTAGCTGTTGTTGTAGGAGAACTCGGCATAGGGGAGACTCTTATCCCAGGTCTTCCCAAAATCCAGAACACAGGCGCAGAGCATATCTTCTAGGATCTGATTCAGACGCTCGGTTTGTCCATCCGTCTGCGGGTGGTAAGCGGTACTGAAATTCAATCGGGTACCCAGCTCTTCTTGGAGCTTCTTCTAAAAGTGAGAGGTGAATTGGCTTCCCCTATCAGACACAATTTTCTAGGGAACGCCATGGAGACTTACGATCCTGGCGAAGTAAAGTTCGGCTAACTTGTGTTAGCCATAGGTGGTCTTCACCGGAATGAACCGAGCCACCTTGGTTAGTCGATCCACGACTACCCATATAGAATCATATCCACCTTGGGTTTTCGGAAGTCCAGTGATGAAGTCCATCCCAATTTCATCCCATTTCCATTCTGGTATCTGCAGAGGTTGGAGAAGTCCGGCCGATCGTTGATGCTCGGCTTTGACACGCTGACATACATCACAGAGGGCCACGAACTCTGCAATTTCCCGCTTCATACTGACCCACCAATATCTCTCTTTCAAGTCTAGGTACATCTTTGTACTGCTCGGGTGGATGGAATAAGGAGTTTCATGAGTTTCCTGAAGTATCAACTGTTTATGTTCCTGGTTATCCGGTACGCATACACGATTCCCGTTCCACAAGGTTCCGTGTTCATCTTCCGTGAATCCAGCGGCTTTACCCTGCTTCATATTCTTAAGGATCCCATGCATATCCGAATCATTCTTCTGGGCCTCGCGTATTTGATCAAGCAAGGTGGGTTTTGCTTCTAGTGCAGCCAAGAATCCATGTCTAACGGTACTTAGGTTCAGGGCTCCCATCTGTTGATTAAGTTCCGGTGGAATGCTGCAGACGCAGAGAGCATTGCAATGGCCTTTCCGACTTAGCGCGTCGGCCACCACGTTGGCCTTACCAGGGTGATAATGGATTCCCACATCATAGTCTTTGATGAGCTCTAACCATCTTTTTTGCTGGAGATTCAAATCCGACTGGGTGAAGATGTATTTCAGACTCTTATGGTCGGTGTATATCTCGCAGCGGATTCCAATGAGGTAATGCCGCCAGATCTTCAAAGCATGGACCACAGCAGCTAATTCCAAGTCATGGGTAGGATAGTTGGCTTCATGGGGTCGTAGCTGGCGTGAAGCATAAGCTACCACATGACCTACTTGCATTAACACACACTCCAGCCCTTGGCGCGAAGCATCACAGTACACCATGAAATCCTTGCGAGTATCAGGCAAGGTTAACACTGGCGAGGAAACCAACTTTTCCTTGAGGGTTTGAAATGCCCTATCACACTGCGGACTCCACATGAATTTTTCTTCCTTCTTCAGCAACGGCTTCATGGGCCTGGCAATTTTGGAGAAATTCTCGATAAACCGCCGGTTGTACCGGCCAATCCCAGGAAACTGCGAACCTGGGTGACCGTCTTGGGTTGCTTCCAATCGGTGACAGCTGTTACTGTTTCGGGATCCACAGCAACTCCTTTAGCAGATATCACATGCCCTAAGAACTTGACTCCGGTCAACCAAAATTCACACTTGCTGAGTTTGGCATACAACTGATGTTCTCGGAGCTTTCCCAATACGAGACGGAGATGCTGCCGGTGTTCTTCCTCTGACTGAGAGTACACCAGTATGTCGTCAATAAAAACCAAAACGAACTTATCCAAAAATTCCATGAACACCTTGTTCATTATGTTCATGAAGAAGGCAGGAGTGTTGGTTAAGCCGAATGACATCACCGTGAATTCATACAGTCCGTACCGCGTGGTGAAGGCGGTCTTAGGAATATATTCTCCACGAATACGCAACTGATGATACCCGGAATGAAGGTCAATCTTGGAAAAGACAGTGGCACCTTTAAGTTGATCAAGCAAATCATCGATCCGGGGAAGAGGGTACTTGTTTTTGATAGTAACTTCATTGAGAGCTCGGTAGTCGATGCACATCCTCTTTGTCTTGTCCTTCTTTTCTACAAAAATCACGGGGGCACCCCAGGGAGAACTGCTCGGCCGTATATACCCCTTCTCCTTCAACTCTTCCAACTGCTTCTTGACTTCGGCCAGTTCATTTGCGGCCATACAGTAGGGCCGTTTGCACATGGGAGTGGTCCCTGGGGCAAGATCTATCCTGAACTCAATCTCCCGCTTGGGTGGCATACCAGGTAGCTCTTCCGGAAAAACATCCCCGAACTCGCTGGCAACGGGTATTTCTGACAGTCCTAGTTGATGAAGTACTGAGCTGTCGGTGGGGGCTGGGTGCGCAAAGAAGACAACCGGTTGGTCGGGCCGCTGGTACACAGTGACAGTACGTCTTGCACAGTCGACCACTCCTTGGAATTGGGTCAACCAATTCATTCCGAGGATCACATCCAAGTCCTTGGTGTCTAGAAGGATCAGATCTGAGGGAAAAGGAATTCCCTGGATCTCTATAGGTACGGCCGGGCTATAATACTTTGCTGTCATAGCCCCTCCGGGGGTGGTGATGAGCAGAGAGTTCCTAAGCCTTTCTACCCCCAGTTGATTTCTTCCCACAAATTGCACAGATATAAACGAGTGGGAGTCTCCAGAGTCAAACAAGATGGTAGCGGGGTTGGAATGAATGAAGAACGTACCAACGATGAAGTCTGGAGTTGTCAGCACTTCCGCTGTAGTGACATGGTTCACACGACCCCGGGTGGCATCCTTGCCACCGTTGCTGGGGCGTGGAGGCGCCGGACCTTGCTAACGCCTCGGCTTCGGGCATTTATCCGTGAAGTGTCCCGGCTCAAAACAGTTGAAGCACAGACGCTGCTGACCTTGAACTTCCCTGCGACCTTGACCAGGCTGCGTGGTCGGTGCAGGAGGACGTGGCACGCGGTTCCCTTGCTGATTCTGCTGTTGCTGCGGTGGTGGGGCGCGAACCACATATTAAGGGCGTGGCGCGGGGCAAGGCTGCTGCTGCTGCGAGGAGGATCCCCCTGGATAGGGATAGGTGTAGCGGACCCTTTGGTTAGCCCCTTGTTGATTACGGAAATTCGCCATGCGACGCTTGTGCGTCTCCAGTTCCTTGTGCTTGGCTTCTAAGCGGATGCTTTTGTCCACCAGACGCTGGAAATCGGGTAGTCCCCGGAGACCAGACGCATGGACAGCTCGGGGTCCATCCCTGCAAGAAACTTCTCCTGTTTTTCTTCATCTTCACGAACATCTTCCGGGGCGTACCGGCCCAAGTTCTTGAACTCATGCAAATATTCCATAACAGAGCGGTTGCCTTGCTTCAACTCCCGAAATTCCCTCTTCTTGAGGGCCACGACCCCAGCGGGCACATGGGTCCTCCGAAAAGCGGTAGTGAATCGGGCCCAGGTGATTGGCTGTCCTTCTGGTTGTGTGGCCTGGAAGTGGTCCCACGACAGCGATGCGGGTCCCTGCAGCTGATGGGTTGCGAAGAGAGCTTTCTCCTCATCATTGCATTGGACGGTGTCTAACTTCTTCCCGACTGCATACAACCAATCCAAGGCATCCACGGGGTTATTGGAGCTAGAGAAGGTAGGTGGGCGGATGCGGAGGAACTCGGCAAGCTTAGAGTGTTGTGGGGGTGGTGGTGGCGGTGGAGCATGGAGTTGCGGTGGGTTCTGGATGTGATGGAGGAGAGCAGCCATCATGTTGGCCTGCTGGGCGAGGATTTGGGTGAGGATGGGGTTGGTGCCATGCGGTGGTGGTGGCGGTGGAGGGGGAGGTGGGGGTGGAGGTGGACTGCCATGGTTCTTGTTGTTGCCTCCGGACTAACTGCCCTCACCAGTAGCGGTGCTTCTCCTAGTTGTCACCATCTGAAGATCCCACACAGAACCAGAAAACAGAAAGAACTAACGATTAACACTAACCACCCAGACTACCATAATTCTTGAATTTATTTCTGCTATTAAATTGGTTCATTAGAGTTCAAGTTGCTTAACTAAATAAAATAAAGACAAGCTCCGACACAGTTATACCACACACTGGT
Source organism: Oryza punctata (assembly GCA_000573905.2). NCBI lineage: Eukaryota > Viridiplantae > Streptophyta > Magnoliopsida > Poales > Poaceae > Oryza > Oryza punctata. The sequence goes on along the minus strand of CM002496.2, from coordinate 11,720,316 downwards.
ATAACCATGCCCCTCACGACTCAACAAGAACACAAACGAACAGAACACACGCACGGACCTACTAGCTGCTCGTCTACTTCTGCGACGGGCCGTGGCGGAAGGTGAGTAACAACACATCCTCTGTGCTGCCAACGCCAGAGGCTTCCTCCTCCTGAGGTACCACAGGCGTGGGCTCGGCGCTAGGAGTCTCCACAAAGCAGGTCCACGCCAAGGACTGACGAACCAGCTCAGGCCTGGAGGTACTCTTGTGGGCGGTGATCTTCTGGCTGCGGCAGACGCGGCGACGCTTGGGGCGGCAGATCTCCCCCTGAGCAATCTTGAGCTGACACAGCTGCGCCTCCATGGCATCCAAGTCCTTCTTCAGCTACAAATTCTCCTGACGCAGCTCGAGGATCTTCATGTTGTTCTCGACCAAACCACGGCGCACCAGGTGGTGGAAGTCGATGCGGGCCGTGTCGTACGCCTCCACCATGCGCGCCAGATGCACGATGGTAGCGTCGTCCTCCGAGCTAGCATCCCGGAAGATGGCGTAGTCGCGGGCTCCTCCACGGCGACGGTGGTAGCGGTAGGGCGAGTGCTGCATCTCGTCCGGGTAGCACTGGTGATGAGTGCCAATGGCGAGGAGTGCGGCGTTCTGGCAGGCAGCAGGGAAGGAGTCCCCTCCCGCAGTGATGGCCAACGAGACCCTCGCAGGAGAGCCAGTGAGGATCACCGCGGTGACCTCCCAAGCGGCGCGGGGCTCCGCGTCGTCACCATTCTGCACCGGAAGCCTCTTGCCCTGGTAATCCACTCCATGCGGATACCGAAGGACAACGCACATACCCCGCAACTCCAAAGCGAAGCCAGTCAGTTCCAAACCACGACTGTTGAGGTTGTCGGCCATCTATAAACAAAGACAGAAGAAAAGATTTTAGAGATCACATTTTTGATGAGAAATGAAGCAGCAAAACAGGGAAAGAATAAATGATTTTCACAAATAAGAGATGTTGTTTATTTCAAAATACTGCTAGGGCTTGGGTTCTAAAGCTCGTCCTAGGGTCAAGGAGGCTCTGATACCAACTTGTCATGATCGGAAATAACCCAACAGGCATTCCATACGTGCGTGTATTATTCCTTGTCCCAAGAGGCAAGGTACACCAAAAGTTGATATAATTTAGAGTTTAACAAGCGGAAGCGTAAATAGTTAATTTTTTACATGGGCGACGAAGACCCAACACACACGAAGATAAACGAAAAACAGCGAAAGACTAGGGCGACGACCACAGGCGCTTGACGGCAGGCACGAGCTAGACACCAAAACCTTCATCCTCCAGGAACTCCTCTTCTGGGTTGGGGAAAAATGAGCAAGATTGAGTACAACCACCGTACTCAACAAGACACACCCACAAATGCAGAATAAATGCAAAGGAGTACAAGGGTTATAATATAAAGGTTAGGGTTTGCAGTAAAAAGAATTTAGAGATCATTTAGTTGCCCAAAGCCATTTTACAAAGACGGTCCTAGAGCTACACAATGTTATTACTCAAGGCCGTGAACCCACATGAACCTGCCTTAACCCAAGGCCTACGGAGATTTAGACCAAACTGGTTACCAGACCTAGGTCCCAGCTCGTTCCAAGCCGACCCAGGCCAACCATTCCACATTTTAGTTATTAAACAGGTTTTAAGAAAGAGATAATCCAAGAAATGTCATTGACAAGCACCCAGTTCCAAGAAATGCCATCAACGAGTACGAGTTCCATGAAACGCCATTGTACAAGCGACTTTGTCCCAGAAATGCCATCGCCGTTAGGGTTCCGTTAGCAACCCTCCGTTAAGTGCTATAGGATGAACAGTGTATTTAACGGTGTGGGATGGACGGAACCCTAACGGCGATGGCATTTTTGGGATAAAATCGCTTGTACAATGGCATTTTATGGAACTTGCACTTGTCAATGGCATTTCTTGGATTAGGATGTTTGTCAATGTCATTTCTTGGATTTTCTCTTTAAGAAATAAACCTCTAACTTCGGTACATTGCTAGGCTTGCCCATAATCGAGGGCTCGGCTATTCGAATAGATTATACTCTGATCAGAGGTGTACATCTTTACCCACAAGACACATCTTCCTCACATGTAACCACGTGCCTCATACCACCACGGCATACGGCCGAAATCCCGAGACAGGTAACCAAGGTGAGCCCCTAGCAGCAGGACACCAGCCCTGTTTAATGACATCTCGACTATCGGCCGAAGCTCGCGTAGCCTTCATTTGTCCTAGGGATGTCCATCGAGCCCCGACTTCGTCCATCTCTATCCGTGTACTTTTGTCCATAACCGGACTGAGCTACAAACTACGCCTTACCCACTAGACATGTGGAAGTATGGTAGTGCTTTGCAACAGAGGCCCGAAGACAGGTCCTTATAGCGGCCAAGGTGCTTCCATCAAAACCATGCACCTCGAGCCCAGCCTAAAACCATTTTGGGAATTTCGAATAGAAGAGGGGGTGTGTGTCCAAGTCCACATAAGCCGACCATTCCATACGGTCCAAAAGATATGAGAACTCCCCAAGTCTAGAATTATAAAACCACCTAAAGTTTGTCTAATTTAAAAGGCGAAGCCTCTACCTAAACTTGATACTGGTGAGACCATAATACAGTGCACACCAGTGGGGTTTTGGTTACTCTAGGGTGAACAAGGCAATAATAACAATTGCAATAATAGTAAGGTCTTAACAAAGGCAAAATAGGCACGGCTAAATAAAACAGTGATAACGCGGGGATTTAAATAAAGCGATAATGCATTAATTTACAACAAAATAATTTTAAAGCATGGGACAACAATATGTTCAAAGGAAATGTAACTTGCCTTGCTCGCTTTCCCAAACGTCGGCTTCAACCTCCCCGTAGAGCGGATCTTCCGAAGCTGCAGCGTCTACACGACCAACGAAAAGGAAAAAGGCTTTTACTCTAATAAACTCCACATAACAAACAGAAACAAAGCAAAAAAATGGGTTCTTGACTTCTTAAGGAAAAATTAGAGACTAGAACGGTCCAATTCCGAGTTCAAACGACCAAGTTATGGTCGTTTGAAGTTTTTATGTTCTTTAAGTGAATATTTGCGAGTTTCTTCATTTAAATTTTAATTGAAAATGATTTATTGCGTCAGCCGAGGGGACGGGCCCCACGCGGCCGCCCTAGGTCCACGCGGACCGGGTGCACCCGCGGGCACGGGCGACTGACAGCCGAGCCCCACGCGGCAGGCACGCGGCACGCCCGGAGGCGGCCACGTCGACGCGACCGGCGGGAGGTGGCGCCCGCGCCCCGATGGTCGCCGCCGGCGACCACCGGCGCGACGGAGCGGCGGCCGAGAGTGGGGAGGGAAGGGGGAAAAGGAGGCGGCATCCACGGCTCACCCCGAGGCGGCGGCGGCAACGGAGGAGGTGGCCGGAGCGGAGGGAGGCGGTGGCGCGGCTCGGGTTGGCGGGGTCGGTGTCGTTCTGGCGGTAGGCGACCGAAGCAGAGGGATAGATGAGGTCGGCGAGGTCGCGACGAAGCCGAAGGAGGCGGCGCCGAGGTGGGAGGCGGTCCGGGGCGACGACGGCGGCGGACCGGAGCTCGGCGATGACGGCGGAGAGAGAGAGCGACGGCGCGAGCTCGATTCCGGCGGGGAGAAAGGGCGGCGGGTGGCGGAAACGGTGGTGGGGAGCTCGGGGAGGGTTTATATGGGGTTGGGAGGGAGAGAGGGCGCCGGAAGGAAGGAAATCGGTGCGGGACACCGAGCCGCCATTAATGGCGCCGGTGGGATTAGGGGGAGGATTTCCATCCGAAATAGAGAGGAAGAGGGGAAAATGAGGGGAAAGGGAGAGGGAATCGGGGGAATTATTTCCCCCGAATCAATTTGGGACGGGGGCACCCAGACACGGCGGATTTGGCGGCGACGGCGGCGCTAGGCGCGGGCGGAGGAAGCGGCGGGAGGAAGGGGATAACGGGTGGGCCCCACCCGTCAGCGAGGGTGGCGGGCGGGCCCGCCCATCAGCGGCGCGCGTGCAGGGAGAGGGCGAGTGGGCCGCGGGGAGGGGGATAGAGAGGGGGAGATGTGGGCCGAATTCGACCCAGCGAGAGGGAGGGGGTTTTCTTTTCCTTTTTCTTTTTATAAAACCTTTTCAACTTTGTTTTTTCTTGATAATTATTATTTGTGCTCTGAAATTTCCACTAAAATTCATTTACGCATTTTAGGCTTTTAGGAAATATACAAAAATCCTCCAAGCCTTATTTGACTTTCAACTTTGCACATTTTTAATTTTTGGAGGCTTTCACTAGGATTTTTAATTATTCTAGGCATAATTTAAAGGATATATTTTAGAGTCGTTTTGGGACTTGACAAAGATGCGTCATTATATTGAAGAATGATGGTGGAAAGATCATCTCAAAGCTGACAAGGCATTGGACCTTGTCATTTTGATGGGCTATTAAACTTTCTGTATCAATGATCTTTTGCGAAATCGTGTTCGTGAAAGCACGTAGCTTTGTTATTGTTCCCCGGACATTATTAAGAAGGATACCACGAATTATAATAGGAAACAGATGTGTCATAAACACGTGACAGTCATCAGACTTTAGGTTTGTGAACTTCTTCTCCTTCATGCTTATTATTCTCTTTATATTTGAAGAGTATCCAGACGGTACCTTGGTGCTCTCCAGGCATTCAAACATACTTTCCTTCTCTTCCTTGCTCAGGGTGTAGCCTGCTGGACTCAAGTAATGCTTCCTTTATCCGTAGATTCTAGGTGATGGTCCTCGTGTTGTTGCATATGCTTGAGATCATTACGTGCTTCAAGTGTATCTTTCGACTTCCCATATACACCTAGGAAGCCCAACATGTTGATGCATAGGTGCATCACGTCGATTTTTGAGTGTTGGACGTCTAAGACTTCCCAATAGGGTAACTCCCAAAAAATAGACATCTTCCACATCACAGACCATCTTCGCTCTCTATAGGATGACTGGCAGGTCCCTTTCCAAATACTACTTTCAGATCTTTCACAATAGCAGACCCGACTTTTCCGTCATGATGTTTAGGCTTAGTACAGTGGTCTGCCTTCTATTCGAAATGCTTGCCTTTCTTCCGTACAAAGTGTGTTGCAATAAGGAATCGATGATGGCCCATGTACACAATCTTCCTGCAGTGTTTCACATACGTACTTTCAGTTTCATCCATACAGTGGGTGCAAGCCTTGTACCCCTTTTTGGACTACCCGGATAGGGTGCTAAGTGCAGGACAATCATTAATGGTTATGAATAGCAATGCCCGTAGGTTAAATTGCTCCTGTTTGTCCTCATCCCACATGGGGACACATTCTTTTTTCCATAACAGAACTAGATCTTCAACCAATGGTCTTAGTTACACATCAATTTCATTACCAGGTTGTTTTGGGCCTTGAATAATAATTGGCATCATGATGTACTTCTGCTTCATGCATAGCCAAGGAGGACGTTATAGATACACACGGTCGCAGGCCAAGTGCTATGGCTGCTGCTCATCTCTCCAAATGCATTTATGCCACCGTACTTGAACCGAACCTTACGTTTTGAGCATCGTCTCCAAAGTCTGGAAATGTTCTATCGATGTTTCGCCACTGCGACCCATCAGCGGGGTGTCTCAGCATCCCGTCTTGTTAATGTTCTTCTGCGTGCTAGCGCATCATTCTAGCATGCTCTTTGTTCTTGAACAAACGCCGGAGCCATGGTATTATAGGGAAATATGTCAACCCCCAATTTTGCAAATCGGAAATCTTATGTGTTTATCCGTACCAATCCCTGGATCAGTAGTTGGTACACACATACATAGCCGGATCACAACATATCACGGATAAATTCAGGCTAACAAGGTTAAGTACTTACATTAGGATCAGGCAGGCTAACATTTATCAGAGAACAACAGCGGTATACAAAACAATACAAGGGCCCGGTTGACATGCCACAGGCAGTCGACTGGGGAACGAGACCTAGAACGGGACCGCACTCCGATCATCTTGTTAAGTACGCAAGCGTACCAACAAGGGCTTCTCTTCAGGCACTCTGCTAAAAGATATATATAGAACAACAATGAGTACAAAAGTGCTCAACAAGCCACCACACAAGAATGCATATGATAGAAGGTATTTCAAGGAATGGCTTTCGGTTCTTTTGCGTAAAGCAAATTTTGTAAATCCTTTCACAAGCCTAAGACCTAGCATAGACTGATCATGGCAATGTGGCGCACATGTCTCCACATGCCGCATCTCAATTACCTTCCCAAAGGTAATTGCCCAAGCATATAGCATTTTGATAAATATGAGTATGCATGATTCTAAAATAGCATTACTAAGCATTTGTCATAATTGACTAGGGACTCATACGTAAACATGGTTACAAAGGGATATGGGGTAAACAATATTCAAGGCATGGCATAACAACAAGTAGTAGGATGTTCATCATTGCATGCAACTTTATTTGCAAACAAAATAATTTCGTAATTTGGGATCAATATGTTCAAGTAATAGTGATGACTTGCCTTGCTCAGGATAGTCCTTACTCTATAATCTTGATCAACCTTCTCCTCCTGGAGCAGCACCCGTTGCCTCACGACTAATCGATACACCAATACTATAATACGCGAGAAACCAATATTCAACCAATCAATCAATCATGCGCAAACAAATATAAATGTTGAAGTCGCAACTAGGGCCGCTCATATTACTCGCTTCTATCTAAATATAATGGTCATAGTATCACGGTCGGATTAATGAATCACTTCGGCGAATTGTTTGATTAGTTTACCAATCGAGCCATTATTTTATTTATGGATAGATTTACCCGACGCTATAACAGGTTAATAATTATCCAAGTTTTATATGTTAGATTCTTGGGGGTTATCTCATTGTTTAATTGTATAATATTCAACCCTATGTTACAGTCGAGCCTAAATTATATGGGTCCAGACATTCAGTTAGCACCTATATAATAGATATGTTTTTTATATACTCTTTAGTTTAACATATGCCAAAAGTAGGGTATTGTTCTAGTACTGTAGATATTAAATGGGTGCTAACCAATCCAACTACCTGCCATTGTACTACTCAACTCTATTTTGATGGTTCATTCATAATACCTCTGTTGTTATTTGTCACAAATAAGCTACGGACTGATCTATATGTATTCATACTTTAGTTAGAAACTTACAAGGCTAAACTTTATTTAAATAATTTATAATTCGTAGGTTTTATTATATTTGGGCATAGATTAATAGATGGAACTAGTATTCCCTCAGCTTCAATTTAATTTGAAACAATACTTCTAATTAGTCTACATGGTTTCTACAGTGATAACGCATGTTAAGGACAATTATTCCTATACCTAGTTTACTGTACAACATCCCTTTTTATTTATTAGCACACTTTTATGTTGACCATTATCTAATCATTTGATATTAATTATTTTATAAATATAAATATATTTTATTAAATAGTAAATTATGTATTTATTGGATAGTTCATGAATTTAGATGAATTCAGGTTCAAGTCTTACACAAATCCGAGCTAAAATGAATAAGTTATGTTTGTTCAAAGATTCAAATTATTTTGAGACATTGTGAAAATGTACTGTTCATAAGTCATTTACTCTTAATCCATTTTATCCTAATAATCTTGCGTTAGCCGATTAAAGTATTAGTTTATTTCAATCTACGCGATTCCGAATAAATGGGACTCGGATAAATAATAGTTAACCCTAGTCCGAAATAAGATACTCTACATATTTAATACCTAGGTTCCGATAATAATCACCCCTAACCGATAAATAGTTGGCTAAATATTTGTAACGGCTAATTTAGCGGATAACCTAATTATTGTGTAAAAACTAACTAAATACCGACTAAATAGATGTTTTAAATAGTTAACGGACAGTCGCATACATTCGATAGCAATTTAAGAATGACCGGTAATTAATCTTCCGATTATATATAAACGATTTAGTGAAATTTAACTAATAGAAATCTATCTAATCGGCTAAGTACCCTGCTAAGGATTAATTATTTAGATGAATAATCTAGTTAGGTGAATTATTTAAATTGCAATTAAATATCCGATTAAATTTTACTCGCCTCAAGATAATCGACGGCGACGGATATATCGATTTCCTAAACTAGTATTTTATATTAATCTAGCGCGTGTGCTCATAATTTCGAGATGATCAAAAATTAAATTCCTAATCCCCAAATTTTATCTCTCCATATTTTATTTTATTTTATTTTTATTTTTATTTTTCTTTCTCTCTTTTCTATCTTTTTCTTTTCCTTTTTCTTTCTTTTTTTTTCTGCTCCTTCTTCTTCCTCGGTTCTCTCTCTGCTTGTTTCTCTCCTCTCTCTCTGTACAGCCGGCAGGGAGGGGGGCTTACCCGGCGGTGCGGCGGCGAGGGGCGGCGGCGGCTCCTAGACGGCGGCGGCCGGCGGTAGTGTGGCTAGGGCAAAAGAGATGGCCTCCGGCCAAATTGATGGGCGCGGGAGCAATGGTGGGGCATGGGGGTTCGGTTTTGCTGGTTAGATGGAAGAAAGGGGGCTCCCGGGATGCCTGCTCACGGCGAGCTCGCCGGTGGATCAATGGCGGCCGGGGTGGGGGGTTTTATAGCGCGGCAGAGGGGAGAGAGGGGGCTGCCAGGGGGGAAGGGGATGGAACGCGAGCGGCGCGGGAGGGGCTTGAGGCGCGGCGCGGGAGGGGCTCGAGGTGGATGGGACGGTGCGCGGCGCAGCAGGCGTGGTAGGCGGCGACAGCGCGCGGCGCGCGGCGGGTACGGCGACATGCGCGCGGCGGCCGCCGGGCGGCGCGTGCAGGCGGACGTGCGCGCGTGCAGCGCGGGTACGGCAGCGACTGGGCGACGTGCACGCGCGGCCCGAGGTGCGCGTCAGTGGCGATGGCGACAGCGATGGAACGGCAGGCACGCACCGAACACGTGGCGGACAATAAACAATGCATTTTAGGATTTATTAGATTTTTAGGGTTTCGGTTGATTTAAAAATTGAGGAAAAATGTAATTAAAATTTGTATTTCCTCCTAGGCATTTGAGTGACAAATTTAGGCATCTAAATGTGAATTTGACCAAAATTTAATATTGCCCATTATTTAATATTTATTATAGATTATTTCATGTTTTGTCATTTAAAACCTCCTATGTTTTGGAATTTATTTACATTCACCCACAGATAAATTCGTATTATATTATTTTGGATTTTGCCCTAAAAGTTGTGATGGTGCAAATATATTTCTATTGTATTAATTAAATGAGGTTAGCCCCAAAATTAGCATAGGTAATTTTGGAGGCTTTTGATACTCCTAAAACAAATTAAAATATTCTAGGGTGGCCTTTGTTAATATAATAGCAAATTTGTTTTAATTTATTTATAGGTTAGTTTCTTTTAAATGGAGGGATTTAATCTATTTAATTATAATCTCTTAATGCAATTTGGAGCTTGGTGCAGTATTGATCTACATATTGAATTAAACACTCCCATAATTCTATTTTATATAGAGAGCTTAGTTTATTTGAATGATTATCATTTCATGTGTATTTATATTTCATGAGACATTCTCGGGGGATTATCATTTTATGTGATACAGTCCAGATGACCGTCATTGCATGTGGTGTGTTTACGTCTAGGTACTTAGTGTTTAACCCTAGCATTCCCATGAGATCAAGCTATCGTCATGGCTCAATAATCTAGTACTGGATCTGTAATTTATATTATATGAACTCAATAATTAACCTGTTCTATATTTAGTTTGTGATTGTATGCACAAATATTTATAGGAATAATAGATAATGTATTCTTGTAAACTATATTTATTACCTAGATGTTTATCTTCAATTTATTTCATCGTTGTGAAAATTTATAATTTGGCAAACAATAGCAACCATAACATCTAGCATGATGCAAAAGCTTTAAAAAGTTCGAAATTTTAGTGATTTTTTTTATTGTCGGGAATTTTCAGGGTGTTACAAAATACCACATCACCTTAGTAGGAACTCTCTTCTTTGAAGGTTGTCCATCCACATGATCATCTCGTCTAATCTTGTATCGTAGTGCTTTATAGACTGTGCACGCTTCTAGGTTCTCGTACCCCTCACCGCGATACAGGATACAATCGTTCCGACATGCGTGTATCTTCTGTACTTCCAGACCTAGAGGGTGAACTAATTTCTTCAAAAGAGCTACAAAGATGACGATGAGAAGAAGAGAAGATTACAACTATTTTTAAAATTTTATTAAAGTACTAAACATTTTTATTGTACTTAATTATTTCTAGCTATATTATATATTTTTCAATTGCCTTAGTTTTCTACTCTTTTTATAAATAATCAGATAATAATTTTACAATAGTCCCACATATTATTCTTTTTTCATTCTTTGTAAAGTTGTAAACATATTTTTAATGTATTATACTTTTTTTAACTATTTTATTAAACTAACTTAGTTTTCTATATTTTTCCTTTGTCATCTCTTTTATAACATATTTATCCAAATTTTTCTAATTTCAATATCAGCCTAATTTTGCCTACACATATTTTCCCTCTCATCATTTTGAAATGAACCTTGTTGGAGACAATATTGTATAGAAACAAAGCTATAAATATAATATGCTCAGCATAGATTATTAGAGAATGGAGTTATTAACTCCGATTTGTATATTATCACCAAAAAATTTTATCAAAAATTTTGGCAGCACCTTCCTTCTTCCTACTCCTCTCAACAACAATGGCTTAGGCTGGAGGAGGAAGAAGAAGTATGAAAAGGTATATCTGAATCATCTTTAGTCCCGGTTGGTAACACCAACGGGACTAAAGTGAGGATCTTTAGTATCGGTTGGTAACACCAACCGACTAAAGATCCCTGGGCCCCTGACATGTGTCTGACACGATCGGGGAAGATGTGAACCGGGACTAAAGATGATCTTTACACCAACCGGTAACACCAACCGGAACTAAAGTGAGGATCTTTAGTACCGGTTAGTAACGCCAACCAACTAAAGATCCCTAGGCCGCTGAGATGTGTCTGACACGGTCGGGGAAGGTGTGAACCGGGATCATCTTCTTTAGTCCCGGTTTCTATTCGAATCGGAACTATTGTTGTTTTTGTGAATCCCTGCAAAGATCGGTTCTCCAGTAGTGGAATGACTCTCCAGTAGTGGAATTCCAGTAGTGGAATGACTATTTTGTGGGTCAATTGTCCTCATCCTAATGCGATTATTTCTAGTTTCTTCAAAGTACTCACCATAACTGTTCTATATATACTCTGCAAGCGTTCATCAGCATAAATTCGAGCGCTGGTCAGCATCTGAAATTCTCAATGCACCCACCGTAGGAGAACTAGTTCGCATTTGTAAAATAGCTGGAAAGAACTCAATGTTTATAGGAATGGGAGGATTTAGCCATAAAAATAGCACCGCATCAGCATGGCCGTGCTATCGCGCGCCACATCATATGAGATGGATGAGCTCCACAAGGGTGCACGCTTGCAAAAGTAGCACACTGCATAGCTGTTTTGTTTATGATCACCCCTTGAAAATCTAGCCTTCCATCAAGAGAGCGTTGCTAATATATATGCAGTGATCGAATATCGTCATGGTAACATGGGTTTCCTATTTTCTTCAACTAATTCCTCAGCACTGTTCTATCTATACACAGTAATTAGCATCACTTTCGCACCATAATATACATTCAGGCGCTCATCACCCTCTCAAATTCTCAACACACCGACAGTAAAACAACGAAGTTGCACTTTTACATTATAGGTAGGAAGCGTAATGTGTATAGAAATGGGAGGATTCAGCAATTAGAATAGCAGTGCAGTCTGGGACAAACGTCTCAGCAATTAAAATAGCATTCTGGAGCGTACATTGGACTTAGGGTTCTGTTGGCTTTATTTCGGCTTAATATGTGCTCAGAGTAAGGCAAATTCAATACCAATCCAATTTGAAGGGCGTTTTATCGTTCCATAGGATGCTGTTGGATGTAGCTCACTAGCTAGCAAACATTTTATTATTGGGCCTCAGTCCGGTACTCTTTACTTTCTACTAGTAGTAGAAAACAATCTGAACCGTTGATCTCATTTGATCGCAGGGTTCAGATTGCTTTCTACTACAATCGTAGTTAGCGGTAGTAGAAATATGGAGAGACATTATTATCCCAAAAAATTAAGGTATAATTATTATTTAGCAGTTACTAAGCTTTTTTCCTTATTTTTTGATTTTTTGATGGAATATGAGCAATGCCAACTTAATGGATAACCTATAACTTAATGAATAACAAAGTTACTCAAAATTATTCTATTAGTAAATTAGTAATTTACCCTTAATATTACTGGTAGTACAATATTACAAATACTACAAGTAGATAGTACTGGAATATCGCTCTTTATTATTTAATGAGCGGAACTCCCTCCGTTTTACCGTTTGTTTGGCTTATTTCTTAGTTAAATTTTTTTAAGTTTGATCAACTCTATAATATGAAACGTATGTAGTAGTTTTCAGTGCATTTCATTCTACTGGTATCACAACAAGAATAACTGGTTCCTAAAAATTAACTGCCAGCTAGAAAAACGAATTACACATTATTCTCCTGTCGCGGCACGTTATGATTGCATATTGATTTTCTAGAACTACCAACTGATGAAATTAGAAGATTGAAAGTTTTGTTCGTCCAAGTTTTGTAACTAATTTTCCTACGTATTGCATCGTTCTATTTTTCTAGTGATAGAAGGAATTTTCTCTAGTATTATATACAGATTCCAGAGAAATAGGAGCTGGCATGAAAACCCAAGGACTCGAATATAGGTGATGTAAATGGCTATAATACATTAGAGGTGATTGGCAGCTTGACCGTCCAACAGCAAAATGGTAAGCATTGACAGCTTGAGATCAGTTCGACATGTGTCTGTGGGTACAGCTATGCTATTCTGCGTATATGTACTCTGCTGTGTAGTATCTCTTGGCCTGAAATTTTCACCACCTCAAATTCTGAATTCATCCTCGATTGTCAATACAACTGTGAAATGATAGTAACAAGAATGGGGGACATATCGGAAGGAAAACCAATAATCGGTATAATGCAGTAGAAATCCACTTGAATTGTACTACCTTCAGGTGGAGCTCAGTAGAACATATAGACCGTAGCTTCATTCTATCACCTCGTATGTTTTTGACTCTTGGCGGTGACGAGGCGGGGAGAGGAGGAAGAAGGGCGCTGGCGGTCAACGTTTGGGGCCGCACGAGACCCCGAGTCATCCTGGGCTGGAGCAATGCGAACCTTCCATGTTTACTTTATTCGTGTGCACGTAGACAACATGTTGTATTGGACCACAATTGTTAGTAAAGTGGGAGGAGATATTTGAAACACAAAGAGCTATGGTCCTGTTTGTTTGCAGGGACTTATTTTAAGTCTCTGTCACATCGAATGTTTGTAAACTAATTAGAAGTATTAAATGTAGATTAAAAATAAAACCTATTCCATAACCTACAATAAACATGTGTTAATTATGGATTAATTAGACTTAAAAAATTTGTCTCGTGAATTAGCTCACATTTATGAAATTAGTTTTATTATTAGTATATGTTTAATACTCTTAATTAGTACTTAAAACACCCCCTATAATACATGACACGTCGCCGGCGGCAGCACAACCGTACAACAGCAAAATGGGGTATGCATTGATATCTTGTGGTCAGTTCGACAAGTGTCTTTGAGTACAGCAATTCTGCATATATATACTCTGCCATGTAGTATATCTTGGCCACAAATTTTAGCGACCTCAAATTCTCAATTCATGCTCGATCAGCAATAAAACTGTGAATTGTACCCACTAGTATTTTAGTAGAAATGACCGCAATAAGAATGGGAGGCATATATGAACACTACTACAGAACAAAAGCTATTGCAGCACAAACTTGCAACACATGACTAAACGTGTTTCAGGGGAATGCTGCAGTAGCACATAGTATGTGTTACGCAGAAAGGTTGTAACGTTACATAGAACATCCAGTGTGAAACAGTGTTACAGGAAGAACTGCAGTAGCATATAATAAATGTTACTGAGGCGGTTTACCAGTGTATTTGTGGTACCTTCAGACTTTGGGCATATATAAGAATGAACAAGTGCTGATATATTGACTTTGACAGCCATTATATAGAGTTATAGACCTAACTAGAGTAACCTAAGAATTGATCATTAAAGAATTTATGCTATTTAAAAGTTCCTTTAAGAGTTTGACCACACTATATAACAAAATTTAGTACTAAAAGCTGAGATAATAACATGCTACTCCTTTAGTGCCAAACTTGATGGAACATGCTAGGACAAAATAGAAAAATGAGGTTCTACGTACTGAGTTATGAGCTATACCAAAAAAAAAATAGGTAACCTCAAATAAAAACCAAAACTGTTGTACAATCAAAATTATAGAGGCATTACTGGGTTGTGAGCAAAATTAGTTCATGATGCATAGGAATCTCACCAAGCAAGTGGTGATTTTGAAATATTTTCATGTAGCAAAAGCTGTACATATTCATCAGTAGGGGAAAAAATGGCAGAAAGTGAAAGAGCTACCATAGTAGGAGTACATGTTATTTCACTCTCTAATTTGTTTAAAATTAATCACCTATAATACTACGTAGAAAAAATCTTGTAAAGGATGATCAGAAGGGATGATTTTTTTTCACATTCACAAGTGACATCTGCATAAGATAAAAAAAAAGAAAATGTAAAACTAAATGGATAAATGTATGTGTAAAGGAAACCGGTATTCTATAAATGGAGGAACTCAAACTGTTGTTCTAATCGAGTTCAGCTCCAACAGGAAGCTCAAAACGTTGAAACACAGCATGCAAATTTGAGAAATGTATTTGTATTTAACATGTTGAAACAGAAAAATGTAAGGCGCGTAGAACTTGAAACTTGAAACCTGAAAATGAAAAGAGAAAGTTTTAATTAGCATTGAGTTGCTATAATATAAACAGATGCCAGTTCCCAAAAAAATCAGATTGCGGTTGTCACTTGGGAGCACTATTCATCTAAGAAAAGAACACTTTAAAGTGCAAACTGGAAGAACAGGTCCAGGTTACAGTCATGATCATGGACATTGTTTTGAATTTTCATGTCATGAATTTTCACATTGAAGTACTAGCGTGGCATCCAGTTTTTATTTTATTTTGCAATGCTCAACCACTGTCAAGACCACAGAAGCAAATACATATTCATCTTGTAGTGCTCATCCTCAAATCACTGTCAAGATCACCATTTTTTTATTCACTATCATTCATTTTAAGATCTAAATACTATCCATCGTTGATTTAATCCAAATGAACCTGCTGCCATGCCCCACATAGAGTTTCACCCATTCATTCAAGCCTTCCAATAAACAATTGGCATGAACATGGATTTCAATAATTTTCTCTCAAGATATGTATGAATGGAAAGCATAAATCAGTAGTAATTAAGGATGGCATGACATTAGCAATATGAGCTAAATTAAACTATTATATCTATCCATAACCTCAACCGCAAGATCCAGTATGATCCAGTATAATATTGCGAACAAAAACCCATAGATGTTTACTGACCATTCAGCTAGGTGGTGACTAGTGAGAGGGACAGGTCTTGTCGGCTCTGCAGACCAAATTGTACTTGTTCTCCATGGCCCTGCGGACCAAAAACATCCAGCTTATTGATGGACATGCACCTAGAAGAGAAGAAGCCAATCAGGATCATGATTCTCAAGCATAATGTGCTTCCAAGAACATGTTCATTTGAATTGCAAAGCTTAAATTTCCAACCATGAAACAAATTAATTAACGTGTTATAAATCACAAATGATTTTCGAATCACCACTAACCCAATAAGAGACACAGATGCATCCAGGACTCATTAACACCTGATTGGAAAACATAACTATTATGACATTATGAACTGAACTGAAAAGCTACATAAATTCCATGGAAAAGAGCACATCTCATATCAAAATTTGGTAAATTGCACTAAGAAAAATCAGTACTGAATTGCATGGATATTGATAGAAAATCAAAAGGTGGAAAATTCTGGAAACACATCGTTCTTAAAAATAACACTTAGGTGCATATAACTGCAACCTTTGAAATCTCACAGATTGACGCAGAAAAATTAGCTCGAACACATTTGATGTGTTGATGCAGCACGACTGGAAGAAGTTTGGACCCAAATTTGATTTATGTAATGATCCATTGGACAAAACACTAGCAATATTAGTAACAGTTTCCAACTGAAAATCTTAGAACTTCTGACCTATTTGTGAGGGGCATGTGGCTGGTCGCCGCCTGGCTAGCAGCCGAGGCAAGATTGCTGACCCCTTGTCGCCACACTGTTTGTTCTCCGCGGCTTCATTCGTGCCTCCCTAGGCCACCGGCAGGGTCTGCTCGACCTCGGTGGCTCGGCTCCGCTCCCGTCGCTGGGGGTCGCCTGGTTGGGGTTCATCTCTCCCTCGCCTCCTGGATTTCTTCTCTAGGCCGGCCTGCTCCCACCGCCAACTCCACCTTGGGCGCTCCGTCTCTCCTCCCTGGCGGTATGCTAAGGGGAGGTGAAGGGGCTCAGGAGTTGAGAGACGATTAGCACCAGGATGAGGTATTTGAGGAAAGATTAGGCACGTCAGGAGCAGGGCTTTGGCGCCATAAGGGGATTTGGCGCACAGGCAGTTTTGCTACAGTAATGCGATTTAGCGCCATAAAGATTGTAAGGATACTAGGATACAAGAATTTGCCGCCAAGAAGGTATGGATTTGCCACCACTGATAGAAGCTGAAATTACTCCGATTGAGTTGAGTGAATTGTTTTTTAGGGATTTTTTTTAAAAAAAATGAACCGCCCAAAAAAGTGCCAAGTTTTATATTAATATAGCACTAAAAAATTATAAGATTATAATAACTAGTTGGGTGACCGCGTAATTTGCACAACAAGAACTTAAAAATTTATCTAGTTTTACACATGATTCTACTTGAAATATGTTAAATAGTTTGTCTTAGGACTTTCAAAAATCGAACCTTGTCGTCTCCTGGTTTCTATTTTTATTATTTTTAAAATTCACACATGTTGCTCCCCTTACTCTTTTATCACCCCTTTATCTGCATGCCTGATCTATACAGATTCTATTCATTCTCATTTAAACCTTTAAAAATTGAACGTTTTCGTCGTGTTACGTTTTTATAATTTTTAGAGCTCCTGTAAAAAACGCCGTCGTTGTACTTCTCTTCATTGGATTCTAAGGCTGACGTGGGTCATCCCCTGCCGCAGGGATCTGGCTCTCATGTTGCCCGACGATGCGGAGAAATCCGGTGTCTTTAGCTTTGCCGTGAGTCTCTCCCTTGTCTCTAATCCTCTTTTTCCACAGTGCACGTGTAAGTGCTGCTTGTCATACTGTACACTCTTTATAATCATGATAAAATTAATTTGAAGGCATGCATGTCTCAGCGTTTGTAGATCAGAATTGGAGAGGTGGCAGCTCGACGCTCAGCTGCTTATGGCTGCCGTTTGATCTCCCCACGGAGGTTAATTCCACCAGTTTCCTTCTTTCAATAACTTTATGCTTCAGCACCACATGTCTTTTTCTCAGTTAGAGTAAAATTATACTAGATATCGTCCAGTCCTCTTCCCTTTAATTCTTTGAGATGTTAACTAACTAAGATGATTAGAATATCAATATGTGGTGCAAAGAAACAGACACAGATTTTAGGTACATATTAGTGGAATGAGAAGTTCCATTACATAGATAATGACTTTTTTTCTTACAAGTCAGATTTTAATACTAAGGGGACTGTTTACCTCAAGTTTGACTACTGCAACAACGAGGGCATTGCTCCTTAGTCAAACTAATCACTGCATTTACATAACTCGTGCACTTTATCTTGATTCATCTTGAAATATTTATAACCAAATATTGCATACTTCTTGGGTTGATTCACCATAATAGTGATATATGGGTATTGCCTTTTATATTCAAAACAAACGTATGACATGGTTGTGGACTTCTATCCCATTATTTGGAAGACCATGCACTCACAATCCTGGACTTACTACTGCTATCAACATTTCCCCTTTTATGTGCAGGTGTTTGACCTATTTTATATGCTTGTTAGGTTCTGTGTGCTCTGATAATCCAGGAGGTTGATGTGCATTGTTCTATCAAGTCAATAAATCAGGTTCATAATACAATTGAATGCATAATTTATTGAGATATAAATAAGTTAGTGACATTATGATGCTGATAATATTATGTTTCGCTTACTATAATATTCATTCACAATATGGTGGATATGTACTATTGCCAGTTTGCCATGATGTTCACGCCACATTCATGGCCATCTTAGCCCAAGGTAGTGAAGTTTTTTTTTTTTTTGAAAGAACATGACTTGGTGTTTCTAGAGAAAACATATGGATTTCTAAGTTGATGTGCATGTTTTTTCTTCATAGAACTTTTGTTGCAGATGTTTGTCACTTTAATTATAGAGCTACTGCATTAACTACTAATTATAATAGACTATTCGTGATCATGGTATTAACCAACATTATCCTATATTAAGTTATAATTCTAATAGGCACTGAGATATAGGAGTGCAAAAATAAAATGCATTCACATTTTTTGCGATAAGTGAAACTAAAGTGGTACATTCATTTAATCAGTAATACCTAGCTTGTGTTTAATGGTAGCTTTGTTTAAGCCATTCTTGCTTGTGTGTAGTGTGTGCCGCTGTGGCGCCGCATGGCCCTTCTAGTTATTTTCATGACTTGTATTTTGTTTCTAATAGGTGAGGGATTGTAATGGAAAGCATTGTTCTTTATTTCTTACTTACAAGGCTTTCCTTGCGATTCTGGTTCAGAGGTTCAGGTAAACTAAAAATATATTATAATGCAAAAATAATGCACATGTGATATATAGAAAATAGGCATCAAAGGTGTAGTCACAGCCTGAACATACTAATGATGAGTTTTAATTTCATTTTGTTGATACATCACCTAACTGGATTTGCTTTGTGTTAAAATTATCGCTTGTATGTAAATAACGTGCTCTAGTCTTAATTCTCTACTTTACGAAGTTTGTGTTGATAAATAAGCTGCTAATTCTTATTCGATGAAAAGCACTGGTCTTTTTGCTGAAATAACTGGAAAGAATCTGTAAATTTTTCTTCCCTTTATTCAATCATATGATGCCATATCGTTTTCTGGAATGTACTGCCGACATTTTGTGAGAATGAAGCCTTCATGATATTTTAACAAAGACTTGGTTTCAACACTACAGGTATACGAGTTTTTTTAAAAAAACAACCAACAAGTTTCTTTTAAAAACTACAGCTATACAATGTGCACCAAATGCTTTTATTCATATATTGCTTTATATATGTACTACATATTAATTACTAAGGATAAATAACTAAATATCTTTTTGTCAACTACAGGTACTTGTATAGGTCACGAGGCAAATGTTCAGACATTACAAGTAGATGATCAAATGAACTCATAAGATTGACTCTTCAGCAGTTTGCCTCATCATGGTCCAAGTGGCAAGCAAAGATGGATGAAGAAATATAACATTATATGTTTTAGTTATAGGACTATAATTTTTTTACTATGATTTGTGCTATTTAATCATGTTATTGTGTAGTAATACGTTTTATATAGATGTCTCTGTAACAATATACTTGCTACGTGCAGTGACATGTGATGCATAATAAAGATTTTTTAATAATGATTTGTGACAGCAACAAGCAATTATTTCTTAAACTGTGTTTGATGATGATACTATCACTGCGGTTACTATAATGAAAAGTAGTGTTACAACTTATCAGAACTCATGTGTTACTGGTGCAAAATTATGTGCTCCTAGGCTATGCGGTAACACATGTTCTTGTGTTACAGGAGCTAAAAATGGTGTTACTAGCTAAAAAAGTTGGTAACACATTTTCTTAGCAATTGCAACATGTACTATGTGCTACAAGGGTCATACTGTAGTAACATGGCCAATAGAAACACATATCAGTTTGTGTTACTGGGGTCCTCAGTAACACGTTTTTGGGGATATAGTAGCACAAAGATGTGTTACCAGAACCCTGTTCTGTAGTAGTGGAAGGAAAACCAATAATTAGGATATCTCAGTGTAATGCAGTAGAAATCCACTTGAATTATACTGCCTTTATCTGGAGGCTAAGTAGAACAAGTAGACCGTAGCTTCATTCTCTCACCTCGTATGTGGACTGTAGCTTCATTCTTATACACAAGTTTCATGCTTGGATTTTTTTTCTGCTGTGTATAAGTTGTTTGGATCAGATCATGCCAGCATGCTTGGAGGCTGGATATGGTGCACATGCGGATGATTTGGACGATAAATTGGAAACCAAATCTTCAATCACGAGCGTTCTCAAATACACTGAGAATGGCAGTCAATCACGAGTACCAAGAATTGTTCTGAAATATCGTTCCTCAGTACCATCATTTTGTTCGGATCTCTTATAGTATTTTTCCGAATTCGACTAGTGAAGTCTAGTTCGAAGCCGGTTTTTATAACATAATCATCCAGTAGGTAATTTCTACTCAAGCATTAAGTATATGACACAGTTGTCGAATGTAAGGCACCGCAATCAAAAGATTGGAGAAGTTTACTTTTGAGATGTTCATCTCGCATGTGGAGACGTTAGCAACAACATAGTGGAAATTGAAGTTAGGCATTTATTTCTCTTGTTAGGAACTTGTTCTTTCATTTTTCCCAACTCCATTTGATGTGAAATATTTGTTATAATATACCTAGAACTTAAATCATTATGATTTCCAACTGCTTTGCTCATCAAGTGTTACCGTCATAATGTGATTTTTCTCATATATTATTTATTCAATTGAAAACTGTTATATATATATATATATAGCTGCGGCATCACTCAAGCACTCAACATCATAAAATCTCAGTACACCCAGTGCTACACAAATAAAATTCGTACAATTCCAAATTGTATGTAGGAATTGCAGTAGGTATATGGGAGGATTCAGCAAGAACAACACAACTTCATTCAAACATGTGGGTTGGCTTCAATCATGTAGCCGCAATATTGCTATTGTGAACGACCTTGTAATCCAGATGAAGCTCCACACGATTGCATGTTTCAGCAAGTGGTTGTTTTGTTGTTGATGGTGGAGGTTTATTCCTTCTGCACGGTCGACAACATATGCACGCATAGATACTATTTGCACATGTACATTCACTTCTGTGTTACGACCTGGAGGGCACATTGGGCTTGATTTGTGCTTCGTGATTGCTGGGTTGAGGTTTAGAACAGCTTTAGGTCCAATCAAAGTGAGGCAAATTCCTTAATTATGGCCAAGCCAACTAAAAGGCTTTTTTACTGTTTTTCCATTCCGTAGGGAGTTGTTTTAATACATCAAACATTTTACCTTCCTAGTGTAGTGGTATCTATCATATACCACTACACAATATAAGAGAAGTGTTGGTGATGCCAAATTCTTCCTTTAACGTAGGCCACAATAATTAATAAATATTTGTAATATAAAAATATTAACATATACAATGCACGGTTGGATCGTATTTGCGTGAAAGTAAATAGCATGGACTCTAATTTAGTTTGATTTGAAAATATAAAATAATAATTAGCAAGTTTTAGTCAATGTGCCGATGTCCGATCGAAAGAACCCATCCCCCAACCCCTCCCTCCCTCGATTGGTGGCGGCAGCAAGCTCGGACAATTAAACGACAGGCACCAGCTCTGGTTGGCTCCTCTCCATCTTGGCATATTGCCCACCTTTCTGCAGCAGGGTCTCTAATGAATGTTATTTCATGGCATTGGTCCTAAACTAATTAATGTTTGCAACAGCTGAGCATTACATCCATTTCATGCGCACCAAGTAAATGCTGACAGATTTGTAGGATTGAATAACAATAACTAACCTAACCGAGGGTGAATAGTTGGAGTACCCAAAAATCAAACTTTTGGCGGAATTAAAAGTTACCCTCAACTTCTGATGTAGATCGGTCTGACCACAGGTCCTGCGCCGGTTTGACCATGCTTGCACCGACGGTCTGACCGGTGTAGATCGGTCGGTCGAACCGCTGCCATGTCGCCTCCTATCATCGCAACTATCACCAGTCTGACCGTCATGGAGCCGCCAGTCTGACCAAGCATATGCCTCCGGTCTGACCGCAGGTATCCCTCCGGTTGAATCGCCGCACTCGAGCAAACACAAATCGAAGAACTCAAAGTAGATTGAATTTTATTACTTCTAATCTGTGTTTACAAAGTGCAACAACAGCACTCCTCATGAAAATCTCCACTAAAACTCGAAACTCTAACTTTACTCTGAACACAACTCTCACAAAATCGATACCGGGAGGCTACACCCTCCCTCTCTATATATACCCAAGGTAGGCAGCATTAAGCCACGAAAAAATCTTGTACAAGTTGTCCTAATCTTCTAGAAAACCGTCCCCTACGAGAAACAAACTTTACAAACTTCAATTATACCAAATTTAGACTCCCTCCAAATTCGACTCCACATCCCATACACACACAATACTTCCATCGAATAACAAATGGAATCTTCACCAACCACGTGCATTGATCTATAGCATAAACATCCCATATGATATCCTGATCGTCCGGACGTCATCTTCTCCTAAGTTAACTCCCGATCCATCATCGACAACCCTATCCTAAGGCGTCAGGACTCACCTACACATGCATCAACCAAGAAACCATATCCGAGCACAAGTTCTCTCCAACTTGACTCATTGTTAACACACAATAGTATTACATACGCATAGTATCCATCTAGAAGCCATAATCATAGAATAATCACGAAGCCATAATTATAGAATAATCACGGATATCCAAAATAACAACCCGAAACCGAAACCGACACAACATCAACTAGTTAGATCGCGGGCTAGCTGGTCTAACCGCTTAATACGCACTGGTCTGACCGGCTACCACAGCCTGGTATGACCGGACCAAATCTGACAGTCCCTATTTTTCATCTGAAAATCCAATCATCTATAAAACTAATTCGCCAATAATCTTAAAATATCAAAACCAATAATTGCACGTGCCAATTGTTCGCCATAAAATATCAATCAAACATTTACATGGTTTAGTGGTCGAAAGTAATAGTCGGCTAAATGAGTTGTTAGAGGTTATGGGATGTCATGATCGTTAAACTTCCATGTACTCTCTATATAAATAGTAGTAGTTAGTAACAATTATAAGAGTGACTCATAGCAAGTTGTTGCTTTTTATTCCAAGAAAAAAACCTCAGAAAATTGCCCCAAATTCTTGTGTTCTTCTGCACTTGTTTTACGTCCTCTGTTTTGCTCTGTTCACCTTGTAGGAATACATTACACAGTGCGAGGAATTGGTTGCGCGATTTTGCGCCTAGCCAACAGACACCAGTACATGGCCTTGGTCCATAATATAGATCTTTATACGTGGATTAATTTTTGGCGACCGAGCATCTTACCAACCAATGCCAAAATAAAGTATATTGTGGTTTTAAAATTTTGCTCCTCCTTGGACCTACATACTACCGCAATATGATAATATATAGCAGCATAGAAACATGTTTGTCCCACTCCTTATTTCCTTGTGTATATACTTGCAACAGCCACTTCTGGACAGTTATTTCAGTAATGGAGAACATAATGAGAATAGGAGGCAGTAAGGGAATGAAGTTAGAGCCTAGCATGGAGGGGATAGGTTCTAGTTCACTATCACTTTGTTAGAGCTTCTGCTCAACCTCAACCTTTCCTCTTCAGTGTAGCCAGCAGATCCTACAAATGTAGCTGGACAAGACATGATATTTGTGAACTAGTCCATTTACGTACTACTAAGTTCAGAAGAAAAAGAAGGAAGAGAGTGTAAAACTAGCTGGGGTTGACGGTCATGCTTCCTTATGTTGTAGATGATTGCCATCTCCTATTTCTTTTTAGTAGAGAAGTTGCAGTTCTTTTAGCTACTTCACCGGATTATTATCACGGATTCTACATACACACGACACATATCTTATAACCTAGTCACATATCATCCTCTAGTCATAATGCACCCTCAAGCTAATACAACTCGAGATAGTTGCCAATTTTTTAGCACAAACACAATTACCATCGTCACATGATGTCACATTTAGTACCTTGAAAACAGTGAAATCACTCCACGAAAATCTAACAGCAGAAATGCGCACAAGCTGAGGTGCCCAAACAATCGACATGTCCGTGTACAACTACACAGCAAATTGACTGACTTTGAATAACAATATGGAAAGCAATATCAAGAGTTCCGGGTTTAATTAACAATATACTGGATGCGCATAAGGGGTAAATGATAGACATGTGGGAGATTGCAGCCGCCAAACAAATACAGGGGTGGCAATATATATGGTTTCTAGGCACAGCTGGTTTGTGTGGCAACTCTGCGCTACTTAATTCTTGGGCGGCCAGCAAGAGACTAGTCTGAATATATTGACTCGTACCTCCATGGTTATTTGTTAACTATTCACGATGTCGAAGAAAAAATTACCTTTTTTCCAATTCGACTATGATCATACAGTAGCATTGGGATGCAACAGGAAACAAAGCTGCCACTTAACTCGCCGATCGGGCTGAAGAGGTAAAAGGACTAGATGTTGGAGTCGATCCATTGGAGCAGAAACCATGTTGTGCGTAAAGCCAACACTAATGATTCAGTTCAAGTGCTGACTAACTCAGTAACCGGAGGGCCAACTTTTGCGGCAAGGTTATAATTCGAACCTCCATAACAGTTAAAACAGTACATTGAATGCCAAATCCTAGCACCACTTCTGCACCCCTCAAGCGCTCACCATCTCAATGTGTATAGGAATGGGAGGATTCAGCAATAAAAATAGCGTCGTACCAATCAGCGACAGTGCTATCGCGAGCAACATCATATGAGTTTGATGAGCCTCCACGGTGCACGCTTGCAAGTAGCACACTGCATAGTTATTTTGTTTATGATCCATTGAATGTTTAGCCCTCCATCAAGAGAGCGTCCATAATATATATGCTGTCATCGAATGTTGTCATCCTAACATAGGTTTCCTATATATCCTTCAACTAATTCATCAGCACTGTTCTATCTATACACTGCAAGCATCATTTGCGAACCACAATATACATTCAGGCGCTCATCACCCTTTAAAATTTTCAATGCACCCCACAGTACAAGAAAGGATTCGCACTTCTGATGTTCTACATTATAGGTAAGAACCGTAATGTGTATAGGAATAAGAGGATTTTGCCATTAAAATAGTGGTGCAGTCTGGGACAAACATGTCAGCAATTAAAATAGCATTCTGAAGCTTACATTGGACTTTAGGTTTTGTGCTTATTCCCTAAGATTTTGTTTAGCTTCATTTTGGCTTTATATCTACTAAGACTGAGGTAAATTCGGTTGCCCCGGGCGCTGCTGTGTCAATAAGAAAAAGTAGTTGCTCATAATTAATTGACAGTAAAAACAATTGAAAATGGTAAGCATAAAAATATATTAGAAAAAGTTGAAAATGGTGTGACACGTTATAAGTTGCATCTTGATTTTCTATAACTACCAACTAGTTAAATTCAATGGTTGTGAGATTTATGTGTCAAAGAATTGCAACACTCTTTACATATAGCATCGTTCTAAAAAAGAATTACAGATATATATACTATCACTGGTGGAGAAGGACTTTTAACCCCGGTTCATAACACCCTCTAGTCCCGATTATGCAACCGGGAGCATGAATTCGAGACTAAAGATGCCCATCTTTAGTCTCAATTGAAATAACCGGGGCTAAAGAGCCATCTTTAGTCCCGGTTAGTAATACCAACCAACACTAAAGATGGTAGTACGACGTGGCTGGCGTAAACATCTTTAGTCCCGGTTAGTGTTACCAACCGGGTGTTACCAACCCGGACTAAAGATATTTTTTCTTTTTTTAAAAAAAATTGCTGGTTCTGCTAGCTGCTTGTTTATATATTATGCATGTATATGTATAAATACATGTATATGCATAATATATGTATATATAATATGTGTATATATGTAATATATGTATTTATACATATATATACATGCGATATGCATATATATATATGTTAAATACATATTTTACCGAAATATACTCACACACATAACTACATGTATACACATCTAAATACATATAGATATTACAATCGTTCATTAATTCTAATGTTCGATTGTATATTATGAAGAAATCTAAGACATGTTAGATATGGGGATGATGATCAATGGGTCTTCTATCGTAGTGGAATTCACCCGCGGGATCAATTATTTGTTCATTGATAAATCCCATCAATTGTTCTTGAACAACCTTTATAAGTTCTTCATTGGATATTTTTCTCTCATGTAAATAATCTATCATTTGAAAAAAAAATTGAGATATAAGTATATGAAGTCTATAAGAAATCGAGACATAATGTATGAATGATTTTTACGTACTTGCAGATCCTTGACACTGTTGATTTGGTGTACAATGCAGTGAGTATATTCGCAGATGTAGTAGCTGCACAAGTTATTCCCCTGCTACTGTTTTGCACACTTAAGGAGAAACGACGAGAGATTTAATGTACTAATTTTTTCTAGAATAAATTAATGATTCAATATGTTTTTGGACCATGTACTCACCGGAAAATTAAACCTCCTACCAAGTTTTTCTTTCCAAACCCCGCGGACCAATGTACAGAACTTTGCCCATGCCCTACGTACAGTTGGAAGCTATGATTTAACATCGGAGATCTGCATAGTAGCAATAGCAGTGTTCATAATTAATGATAGTTCAATATATGACATTACCTATCTATCACTTCAAAAATCTTGGCGAAAGTAGACTCCGATTTATCTATTGAGTCATAGATATGGACTTTGCATAGTGAAAGGTCAAAGAGGAAATGGACCCAGTGGAATCTGCAAATTGCATGAGATGGTATATATGTCACGGTATGAGTGACAAGAGGAAGTTTGTACGAATTCGAAAGACAGTTAAAACTCACTTTGTGTTATAGGGCAATAGCATGTAGGTCTTGTAATGCTGTTGCACCAGGAAATGAACAATATTGTTCTATGTAGTTTTGTCAAAGTCCCGTATCATTTCGACATTGACTTTGGGGGTTTATGAATCCAATATGTAAATCCCCTGCATACGGCACGATTAAATCTCCATTCTACAAAGGATAACGGAATTTGCATCAACTATCCGCACAGTGTAAACATTGAATGGTACATAGAAGGAGCTAAGGAACAAAATAAATTTTGTTTAAACGATACTTACAAAATCCTGCAACTGAGAATGGAGACGTCGAGGGCATCTAGTTGGTATACATCGAATACATCCTCGAAGTTGATCCACACATCATCTTCTTGATAGTAATCTGTGTTTCTTATCCTCGCTCCAACCATCGTACTACCTTTGGATGAACATTCCATGTACCGTTGATGGAATCGGTACATTTGTGTAGAGAGGGTGTTCACCTGAACAGGCTTGACAAGCGGTTCACCGAGTTTAAATTTGTATTTCAAATCATCTTCTGTCGCTACGGTTATTGGTGCATTTCCCACTAGTTGCTCCCTGTTCAGACCCGTCTCTTTGATCCATTGCCTTAGTTCCTCTTCACCGGGTGCTAGCAACGGCTCAACCGATTGTTTTGGTTGCTTTCCGAGTTGATGCACTTCTTTGGTCCTTCCTCTTTGCTTCTTAAACGACTTCGTCATCGACCGGTCATAATCCAAAAGTAAAGCCCTCTTGACCGGTTTGCTCATCTTCTGAAAGAACTTTTTAGCAGCCGGATCAATAGGAATCTTCTTTTGTGGGCTCCGTGGCTTGAAGAACGCCTTCACTTCCGCTCGTACGACCTCGTCAGTCTCCTCGGTAGTTAAGTCGTACACCCTTTTCTTGAGAGCGGGGAGTTTTGGCTCGTCAAGTCTTGGCTTCTTCATTTGTTCTGTGGACTTTGACGGCGCGGGATGAAATGAGCATGACTTTTTAGCTCGTGAAGGCGGAGCAGATGATGATGGTGCAGGCGGAGAAGGTAGAGGTGGAGGAGCCGATGCAGGCGAAGGAGAGGGTGTAGGCGGAGGAGACAGAGGAGATGGTGCAGGCAGAGGAGGCGGAGGTGGCGGAGGAGAAGAAGCCGCTGCTTGCTCGGGAAACATGATGTACCGCTTGCACCATAGTATAGTGGCGTGGGCTGTGTCTTCTAGTTTCATCTCCCTGTCTCCTCCGGGGATGTCCAGCTCGAGATCCTCAAACCCTCGTTCCACCAATTCAACTGCGACCCTTGAGTACCCAGGTGGAATCAGCCTGCAATGCTATGTCCCTGAAGGGTCCACTAGTATGACCATGCTCGACACCACCTTCACGAGAATCGAGGTTACTTAGTAATTAACAGATGCATGCACCAACTTTCGCAATTTACAAGACATATATCATAAAACTACGAGCATACCTTGAGTGATATGTTTTTGAAGGGACTGTGCAGCTCACATGGTGTCCGCTGCGTGATTTCATCTACGGGGTACGATTGGTCATCGTGACCTGACCCTGCTACACCTTCTATGCCCTGTTCTCCTACTTGCCTGTAGAAGCACAGCTGCTTTGATTGTCTGAGGGGCTAACCATGACTGGAGGGACATACGGCTGCACCGTCTGCTGGCTCTGTCGTTCCGCCAGGCGTTGGTCCACCCGTTGTTCCACCTCCTCTTGCATCCTTATGTCCTGCAGGGCGATCCTCTCCTTGAGATATCTTAATTTCGCCTCGGTATCCCTCTTGCTCCTCATGCGACTCTGATAAGTGTGGTTGTCGTCTTCATATCCGTATTTCCAAGCAATCACGCCTTTTTCTCGTGTTCGTCTTGGATGCTCGGGATTCTGTAGTGCGAACGCAAGCTCGTCCTTTTCTCTGTCAGGCTGGAATGTTCCCTGAGCATACGCCTCCACTACTTCCATAAGTCGGCTAGCTGCTTCGCGAATCGCATCGCCGAATACAAGGGAGCCATTAGTGGGATCGAGGGTTCCACCATGAGCATAGTACCAATTTCTGGAACGTTCAGGTCAGTTCGTTGTGGCCGGCTCAATACCCTTTTCTATCAACCCGGCTTCCATTTTATCCCACTCGGGGAGTGTCTTCTTATAGCCACCTAATCCTAGCCGGTGATGGTGCTGCCTCTTAGCAACATTGGTTTTATTCTTTTCTATCTGCGCTTGCCCGTACTGGGAGGTATTGTATGCGACAAACACATCCCAATGATCCCTCAGCTTGGTTAATTTGTCAAAATTGGGTGTCAAACTCTTCACGACGTATTTTTTTGTACAGATCTGACTTCTACTTCTGGAACTGTTCAGCCATTTTCTTCAGTGTCCATTCTTTCAATCTTGGCTGATCTGCCTCAGGGACCGTGAAGGTCTCGAGCATAGTGGTCCACAACATGTCCTTCTCCGTATCTAGGAGATAACTTTGGTCACCCCCGCCTAACCTTGATTGACGCCAGTGCACTGTGCTAATGGACACGTGATCCCTCACGACCCAACTACTGTATCCCACAAACTTCCATAGTATACCGGTTGGGGCTACTGGTTCACCGTCTAGGGCCACTTCACTAATGATGTGCCTGCCTTCTAGCTTCCTCGCAGCACCTCGTTGTCCGTGTGCCCTCTTCTCTCGAACAGCCGGTTGCCTTTCACTTTCCTCTTGGTTTGTGCCCTCGTTTCCCTCCTCGTTTAGGTATTGGTTAGGGTCCTCTTGCTCCTCATCCGCCCAATATTGGTTGCTACCCTCTGCTATCTCGTCCATGAGGATCTATTCATCATCGCAATCTGCCATCTATTCATAACATTAAGTATTACACATCAACTAAGAGTATATTGTTATACATATATTGACATTGTTGAGAAATACATACGGTGACCAGTTAATTAATTGTTATACATGCAACCTACGTGCATAAATCATATATATATATACACGGATGCGGTAAAACAAGTCAATTGCGTGGTGTAGTATGTCTATATATATATATATATACACCAGGGAATTACTGTAACTTGCCTTAGTTTTGCTTGGAGTTATTGCGACCACTTAAGCTTGAGCAACGGTGGCAGTCAGCAGTTGCACCACATATGACAAAGTAATAAAAAATTAGTTAAAAGATGTATAACAGTCGTAAGTGAAAACATTTTCTTGGAGATGATGGAATTAGTTTTAAGATGGAACTTAGAAAAAAAAGGTGAATCACTATTGAAAAAACAAAAAAAGATATGCAATATAATATTCAGTGTATCCACGTGAAAACATGAAAACTATTGCAAACAAAACAGTCACGTTTGTTCTATCGTTCGGTCACGTTCGATCGTTCGTGGTCACGTTCGTTCTATCGTTCACGCTCGTTCATTCACGTTCTATCGTTCATGGTCACGTTTGTTCTATCATTCTTGTTCGTTCGCGTTCGTTCGCGTTCGTTCGTTCTATCGTTCACGTTCGTTCACATTTGTTCGCTAACGTAGCGGCACACAATCACGTTCATTCCACGTACGGCATGGCGGCGGCTGCACGGCAGGGTGCGGGCGGCGCCGCGGGGTGGCGCCCGCGGATCTGAGAGGGATCGAGGGAGAGCGAGAGAGAGGAGAGAGGACGACAGCCAAACCTTGATGGCGGCGCGGCGGTGAGGTCGGAGACGATGTACAGTGGCGGAGACGACGAAGATGACGGTGGTGGCAGAGGCAGATGATTAGCGTTGAGAAATGGCTAAGTGTGGATCGGGGGAGAAGATGATGCGCTCACCTATTTATAGACGGGATCTTTAGTCCCGATTGGTGGCATCAACTGGGACTAAATATATTTTTAGTCCTGGTTGATTCCACCAACCGGGACTAAAGGTAATTTCCCGCTGTTTCTAAAATTTCTTTTTCCCGGATGTGGGTAACAACCGGGACTAATCATTTACATGACATATGCCCGATTTAAATAGTTTAAAATTATTATTAAACATAAATAATCACATTTAATTAACATATCACCTATTTAAATAGTTTAAAATTGCTAGTACATTTAAAATATATATATATAATTAACATATGACCAATTTAGGTAGTATAAATCTGCTATTACATTTTAGTAATGATATATAATTAAAATCTGACTAATTTAAATACTATTTAAATAGTAATAATCATATGTACATAACATATTACCTATTTAATAGTTTAAAATTTCTATTACATATAAAAATATATATAATTAACATGACCAATTTAGATAGTATAAATCGGCTATTACATTTCAATAATGATATATAATTAAAATCTGACCAATTTAAATATTATTTAAATAGTAATAATCATATGTACATAACATATGACCTATTTAAATAGTTTAAAATCCTATTACATTTAAAAAATATATTTAACATATGACCTACTTAAATAGTTTAAAATTGCTATTACAATTAAAAAATATATATAATTAACATATGATCAATTTAGATTCTTTAAATCCGCTATTACATTTCAATAATGATATATAATTAACATACGACCTATTTAAATAGTAATAATCACATATAATTAACATATGACCTATTTAAATAGTTTAAAATTTCTAGTATATATGAATAATAATACATAATTATTAGTAAAATACACAAACATTGCTTGACCTTCAATACATTATAAATAATTTGCATCATCCATACAACAACCTACGTCACTGTTTTCCACTCGTACTTTCTCCTCACTAATTTTCCTTCGCTATGATCGTTGCGTGAGTAAGGGGTGTCCTCCTTTGATAGGAGGATGCTCAGGTCAACCGTCACCATGAACAGAGGTTGCCCGTCAAACTGATCGTAATCTTCATCTGTCTTATCCTTGACTCCAACGATTTTCCTTTTGCCAAGAAGAACCACGTGGAGCTTTGGCTCGTTGGGTCCTTTACCCTTTTTTGGTTTGCTAGACGTGTCCTTCACGTAGAAAACTTGCTTTACATCATTGGCTAGGATGAATGGTTCGTCTGAGTATCCAACCTTGGTTAGGTCAATCATTGTCATCTCACTGTCATCAATCGTTACGCCTCCACCAGTCAACCTAACCCATGAGCACCGAAATGGAGGGACCTTCAAGGGTCCATAGTCTTGTTCCCATATGTCCACGATGACACCGTAAATGTGCTACTTGCACCATCATATCTCATGGCATCGATACGAATAGCACAGTTCCGGTTTGTGCTATTTCTGTCTTGGGCTCTTGTATAAAATGTATACCCATTGATTTCATATCCTTGCAATGTCGATATCGAGCAGGAAGGCCCCATCGCCAAGAAGGCTAGTTTTCAGTCAATGGTTTCGTTACCCATTAGACGTTGTCGTAGCCAAGCGGGGAAAATATCAATGTGATGGCGTGAAATCCATGCATCGGACTTGCCGATGTTTTTGAGCGAACAATTGCCAGGTGCTCCTCGATGTAAGTAGCCAGCAAGGAACATTGTTGCAAAACTGTGAAATGTGCTTTACGGAATAAATCGTTGTCCACAGTCATTATTGTTTTCCTTCCAAGAGTCCCCTTTCCCCGTAGTCTCCCCTCATGGCTTGATTCGAAGGTCTTCAATAAATTCTACACAGAACTTAATGACCTCCTCTGTTCCATAATCCTTGGCGATACTTGCTTCCGAATGAGAACAGTTACGAACACTATTTCTTTAGAACGCCCATGTACCTTTCGAAAGGGAACATGTTGTGTAGGTACACAGGACCGAAAATACCGATCTCTTTCACAAGATGACATAGAAGATGCGTCATTATATTGAAGAATGACGGTGGAAAGATCATATCAAAGCTGACAAGACATTGGACCACGTCATCTTGAAGGGTTGTTAAATTGTCTGGAAATGATCTTTTGCGAAATCGTGTTCATGAAAGCACATAGCTTTGTTATTGTTACCCGGATATTATCAGGAAGGATACCACGAATTATAATAGGAAGTAGTTATGTCATCAACACATCACAATCATGAGACTTTATGTTTGTGAACTTCTTCTCCTTCATACTTATTATTCTCTTTATACTTATTATTCTCTTTATATTCGTGGAGTATCCAGACGGTACCTCGATGCTCTCCAGGCATTCAAACATACTTTCCTTCTCTTCCTTACTCAGGGTGTAGCTTGCAGGACTCAAGTAATGGCTTCCTTTATCCTTCGGTTCCGGGTGAAGGTCCTCACGTTGTTGCATATGCTTGAGATCATTACGTGCTTTAAGTGTATCTTTCGTCTTCCCATATACACCTAGAAAGCCCAACAGGTTGACGCAAAGGTTCTTACTGAGGTGCGTCACGTCGATTGCGTACCAGACGACTAAGACATCCCAATAGGGTAACTCCCAAAAAATAGAATTCTTCTTCTACATCGTCGCGTGACCATCTTCGTTTTCTATAGGTTGGCTGCCAGGTCCTTTCCAAATACTACTTTCAAATTTTTCACCATAGCAAACACGGCTTTTCCGTTGCGACGTTTAGGCTTAGTACGGTATTTTGTCTTCTGTTCGAAATGCTTGCCTTTCATCCGTACAGGATGGGTTGCAACAAGGAATCGACGATAGCCCATGTACACAACCTTCCTGCAGTGTTTCAGATACGTACTTTCAGTTCCATGCATACAATGGGTGCAAGCCTTCTTTGACTGTCCGGATAGGTTGCTAAGTGCAGGCCAATCGTTAATGATCACGAACAACAACACTCGCAGGTTAAATTGCTCCTGTTTGTCCTCATCCTACATGGGGACACCTTTATTCCATAGCAGAACCAGATCCTCAACCAATAGTCGTAGGTACACATCAATGTTGCTACCAGGTTGCTTTGGGCCTTCAAATGATAATTGGTATCATGATGTACTTCCGTTTCATGCATAGCAAGGGGGGAGGTTGTAGATACACATGGTCACAGGCCAAGTGCTATGGCTGCTGCTCATCTCTCCAAATGGATTCACGCCAACCGTACTTAAACCGAACCTTACATTTCGGGCATCCTCTCCAAAGTCTGGAAATTTTCTGTTGATGTTTCTCCACTGCGACCCGTCGGCGAGGTGTCTCAGCATCCCGTCTTGTTGACGGTCTTCTGCGTGCCAGCGCTTCATGCTAGCATGCTCTTTATTCCTGAACAAACGCTTGAGCCGTAGTATTATAGGGAAATACCACATCACCTTAGCAGAAACTCACTTCTTCGAAGGTTATCCATCCACATCACCTGGATCATCTCGTCTAATCTTGTATCGTAGTGCTTTACAAACCAGGAATGCTTCTAGGTTCTCGCAATCCTCACCGCGATGGAGGATACAATCATTCGGACATGCGTGTATCTTATGTACTTCTAGTCCTAAAGGGCATACGACCCTCTTAGCTTCGTAGGTTGTTTCGGGTAGTTCGTTTCCCTCCGGAAGAATATTCTTGATGAGTTTCAATAACTCACCAAATGCCTTGTCACTCACTCCATTTTTGGCCTTCCATTGCAAGAATTCTAGCGTCGTACCCAACTTTTTGTGCCCATGTTCGCAACCTGTGTACAACGAAGTTTTGTGGTCCACTAACATACGGCCAATTTCTGGACCTCCTTCTCACTTTCACAGCCATCCTTTACATCCCGCAACATTTGACAAAGATCATCTACAGCATCGTTATCTTCAACAGCTCCGTCCGCCTCGCCTCCTAGATTTTCTTCAAATCCACCGTATTGATGAACCCAGTCCGGAATGTTCTCGTCTTTTACTTTATCTTCTTCCGTTGTAACCCGTAGCTCTTAGTACGAGGTCCAACAATAATATCCAGGCATGAATCCAGACTCAAACAAGTGCGTATGAATAGTTCTTGATGTAGAATACTCCTTCTGGTTACTGCACTTTTTGCATGGACAACACATGAAACCCTTATGCTTGTTAGCATTGGCCACATTCAAAAAATAATGCATGCCTTCAATAAACTCTTTCGACCATCAGTCCGCGGTGTACATCTATTGCCGCTCCATCTATGCATCAAATTGTCCTATATTACTAACGAAATCCACACAATTGAAACTAATTAAATAATCATATAATAATTTAAAACATCATAATTCGAAGTGAAACTAATTTCTGCAAAAACGCTACAAAGATGGCGACGAGAAGGAAGATAAGTTTACAATTATTTTTAAATTTTTATTAAAGTAATAAACATATTTTTATTGTACTTAATTATTTCTAACTATATTACATATTTTTCAATTACCTTAGTTTTCTACTCTTTATTATAAATAATCATACAATAATTTTACAATAGTCCCAAATATTATTCTTTTTTATTGTTTGTAAAGTTGTAAACATATCTTTAATGAATTATATTTTTTCTAACTATTTTATTAAACTAAATTAGTTTTCTATTCTGTTATCTTAGTTTTCTATATTTTCCCTCTATCATCTCTCTTATAACATATTTATCCAAATTTTCTAATTTCAAAATCAACCTAGTTTTGTCTACACATATTTTCTCTCTCGTTATTTTGCATAAACCTTGTTAGAGACAATATTTTATAGAAACAAAGCTATAAATTTAATATGCTAAGCATACATTATTAGAGAATGGATTACCTTTTCGATCTCTCCGATTTGTATATTATGACCAAAACAATTTTATCAAAAATTTCGGTAGCACCTCCCTTCTTCCTCCTACTCTTGGTAGCAATGGCTAGGGCTGAAGGAGAAAGAAGATGTATAAAAGGTAGATCACGTTAGTCGCGGTTAATAATATCAACCGGGACTAAAGATCTAAATCATCGTTAGTCCTGGTTGGTGTTAACAACCGGGACTAAAGTGAGGATCCTCGGCCCCCTAATATGCGTCTGACACGGTCGGTGAGGGTGTGAACCTAAACTATAGATGATCTTTAGTTCCGGTTGGTAACACCAACTGGGATTTAAGATCATCGGGACTATTCCGGTTTTTGTGAACCCGAGGAAAGATCGGTTCTCCAGTAGTGTATGCATTTTCTCTAGTATTATATAGACCAATAGGAGATGGCCTAAAAACCCATGAACTCAAATATAGTAATGCAAATGGTTAGAGTACATGAGGTGATCGGCACCGTGACCTTGAGTAAATGTCCAACAGCAATATGTTAAGCATTGACAGCTTGAGGTCAATTGAGCACATAAATTCTACATATATATACTCTACCATGTAGTTTCTCTTGTCCTCAATTTTTTTTTCACCACCTAAAATTCCCAATTCATCCACGACAATATCACTACACCATGTGACCGGTGCCCACTTGCATTTTAGAAATGATCGTAATAAGAATGGGATGCTATAGGAAGGAAAATCAACAACTAGGTTATTTCAGCCTAATGCAGTAGAAATCCACTTGAAATATATATATTGCCTTCGTGTCATCGTGTGGAGACTGATCAGTAGACCGAGCAAACATTAGCTTCCATGTGTCACCTCCTCTACTCTTGAACTATGAGAACCTTGGCGATAACTAGCCAGAGATTGCTTACTTTGCCTGAGTTGTTGATCAAAAAGTAGGCATGTTTGTGTTCATGAAAAAAAATTTCAGCCGTGTACACGTTGTATCGATCGGTCCAATTATCCAAACTGCCAACGCGAAAAGGGCTGGAAATTGCTGGCGACTGTGCAAAAAATGCTGAGGCAGATAAGGTTAATATCTAAGGAATGTTCATCACCCTGCCAAACGAATTGGATAGCCTCAAAATTTAAAGTCTTTAGAAGATCTCTAAAAAGATGGGCCAACAAATTGTCACAAATGAAGAGGGGCCCCTAGCAAATACCAATCAAACAATACTCCTCTTGACACATTGGAGGAGTACAGAGACCTATCTATTGAAGAGTTCAGTATTTATACTATTGCCACGAAACCAAAAGGAAGGTAATTATTCTGAAATTGGAATTTGAGAAGGCTTTTGATAAAACTAGGAATGTAGCTCACGTAATTGTGCGGGCACCTCTATTTTTGAAATGTTAAATTCTTTTCCGATGATTAATAATTATTATTAACTACATGTTCTATAGACAAAACAAAGTTCTCGGAGGATATTCATATGTTTGTCCTAGGTCATCTAGTTAGACCTTAAAGGCTTAGCTTGCAAGGGAAGAAACAGAGATCTTATTTGCACATATCAAGTTTGAGATATAATTCTAAATCTGAGTTGTTTGAACACTACAAAACCAATTGCTCTTCAAATCTATTTTTCTGTTTTCCATAATGAATCCATCGCTTTTTCTCAAGGTTAACAGTGGTACCAGATTGGTTGTTCATAACATTTATAACAATTTCGATAATTTTAACTAAATAATATGATGTTTACCGGTTAATATGAAGTTTAGGAGTTCCATGACATATATCATTGGTTCGATTATCCTCTGATCTGTGAATCCTCAATCCGTTTGAAACAAATATGACATAAACAATAATAAATAGATAAGCGATCACAAATTATTAAGCAACGGTTTCCCTTATTACCTTGTCTTGGTGGCTCGCTGTGACCTCTATCGAGCTCTTTTTCTTTG
Source organism: Oryza punctata (assembly GCA_000573905.2). Classification (NCBI taxonomy): domain Eukaryota; kingdom Viridiplantae; phylum Streptophyta; class Magnoliopsida; order Poales; family Poaceae; genus Oryza; species Oryza punctata. The sequence goes on along the minus strand of CM002496.2, from coordinate 11,682,689 downwards.
CATCTCTTCCCAACTACTCTCCCTCGTTTTCCACACACACGCTTTTCAAACTACTAAACGGTGTGTATTTTGCAAAAAATTTATATACAAAAGTTGCTTAAAACAATCAAAATAATTCATTTTTGAAAAAAATTAACTAAAACTTAATTAATCACGTGCTAATGGATCGCTCCGTTTTCCGTAATTATTGTGCATGTTCCCAGCTCCAAGCAGCGAAAGCTGGAGTGGTTGGTTGGCGTGCAACCTAGTGCAACTTGCCGTTAGTCATCATCTCTACGAACATATTCACGTTGTGACGCTCAATAAAACCTCCCACGAAACCTGTATGCTAAAACACGTTGGGATGATTTTTTTTTTCTTTGTTATGATGGCCTAGATATAATATGGGTACACACATACGAATTAAGCCATTGAAATCATCCGACGCTCAAATTTAATTCAGGATTAAGCGTTTGTTGTTTTACCTTTTATGAAGAATTTCTAAAGTTATCTTAAATTTGTTAGAGGCTAGGAGGGTTCTATAGCAGGTGTATGGAGTTTAGTTTATAATTATATGTTCTAGAGATTAGCCATTGATAAAGTTATAATCCAACACTATAGATGATCTCAAATGAAACTTTTGCCAAATACAAACTTTTGCCATCCGAGACTGTCTAGAAATTTTAAGTATTCATTTATGCAAACAGTTCCGAGACCTTATAACACATTTCAGATATCCAAATGATTTTAAATAAAAAATCATCAACTGTAAAGTTGTAGATGTCGTCGAGCTCTACAAATTTGATTTAAGTTTATATATCTTCACCCGAATTTATATGAAGTTAGAGAAAAAACACACATTTATGAGCTGCTTTATGATAGATACTAATTTTAATTGTAAATCGATATCAATGGGCTGATAAGTGTCGGTTTTTATTAAGAACCAACACATATGTGATGTCCATATATGCCGGTTCACGATAAAACCTGGTACCTTTGGCACCACTCTTATTGGTGCTGGTTTTTTATAGTAACCGATACTTATGTGATGTCCATAGGTACCAGTTGTTATAAAAACCGGCATCTATGATTTAGAGGACTACGGTACCAGTTTTTATAACCTAGTACCAATGAGTGATTATAGGTACTTATTCTTAATTTTATACTGAAAAAGGTGAAAAATATTCATATGATAAATCGGTATCTATAAGGCTATCTATGTGGTGTTTTATCGTAGAGTTATAATTATGGCATTTTTATTATAACTAGCACTACAACGGTAACCCTTATCTGTGTCGGGCTCCAACCCACATCTGTGTCGGGTATGGAGCCCGACACAGCGTAAAGGTCACTGATGTGAGGAATCATCTCAAATGGGCATAAGTCCGTTACGGATGGAGTTATCTCAATCGGGCATTAACTAAAGCCCGTCACCAATAGCGTTGACCCAGACGACCAGTCAAAGAGAGCCCGTCACGGATGACCTATCTCAATCGGGCTACAACTAGCGCCCGTCACGGATGTCTATCCTCTCAAACGGGCCTAAACAGAAGCCCGTCACAGATGACTTATATTCGCACTCGGGCCCCAACTACAGCCCGTCACAGATTACTTAATCTCAATCGGGCCTTAACTTACAGCCCGTCACGGATGACTGTATTCTCAATCGGGCTTTAACTTATAGCCCGTCACCGATGAGTATGACCAAAAAAAATAAATATTGTTTTTTGGCTAGCCTCAGGCCTGTGCTAGCCATGCCCGCTGCAAAAATAACAGAAACATATGCCAAGCACATATATATCCCAGCATCCCCATTCACATATATACATCGCTGCATCCCCATTCACAAATGCCATTCACACATATTTTAGACAAATAACATCCATATTGACAGTTGCATATTGGTCAAGTGGTAAGCATCATAATTAAGCTGCAATATTCATCTAGAAAGAATTTACATAGAGATAATAAATGTAATAAACAATAATATTACATAGTAACATGTGTTTGACAATTCAAATGTTAAAAATTGTTTTTCACTTAATCTTAACCCTAAACATTCCTTTAGGGTGAATAATTTCGTGGAGGATGAACCCGGCAATCTCCTCACGAATATCCTGAAAGCTGCTACCCGGATCCTTTGAAAATTTGTTCTACATGTACAAAATTCAAAATTAGTCGAACGATCTTTAGATATATGTATGTACTTTAATTCAATTAGAACATTTCACGAATGAGACCACAAACCTCCAATTCACCCAAAGTCTTCACCTTATCTTTGCAAAGTAGGCGCATGTTGTGGCAGACATGGAATCCGCATTGGTCGCCTATTTGTTGTTTGACTGGGAAGTCCTTCTTATGGATAAGTGTATCCTGCCCTGCCTTTCGTAGGCCTTCCTTTTGCTCATATTGGGCACACGCCTCATCTATCGCGAGTTGAATCGGGGTCCAATCGTATGCTTTCTTGTCAATCCTGGAGTTTAAGTAGTGGCACGTACTCCACTTAGGCGTTATTACCAGTAGGATCCAATGTCCACTGCGGCATTAAAATATTTAAAGTTAATACTAAAGCTAGACGTGTAATGCAATGAATTTAGGGAGCACACTTACTATTGATTATAGGCGCACATGATGTACTCCTTGTCTTGTCGGGCCCAGAAGGTGTCAAACAAGTAGTTTACCATTCCTTCACGGTCCCCTTCAAGATTTGTGACATTCACTATCGTAGGATCAAGGAAGGCAACTTCCGGTGCACTTTTGAGACACCACTTCCAACTATACCTACACGCAAGACAACATTACTTATAAGCATGTTACACGGATTGAGATGAATAATTTTCGTGAGCAAGAGTACTTACAAGGAATAGCACTTGAGGAGGGTTGTGTCCACCGAGCGGAGCCTGTAGAGGTCGAATAGATCCTTGTAGTCTACAACGATATAATTTGGTGGCCCAAGGAATGGCGCTCTTGCGTGTTCGCCTATTATATCACTTTCTCTTTTCTTCCTCCTCACGTTAGATTTTTCCATGTAGTACATGTGTAGCTCCTTGCAAGCGGTGCCCATCGTAGCTAGCATGTCGTCTCCAACTAACGGCATACCTAGTTGGAAGGAGAATGGAGGGACGGGCTTCTTAGGAACTACCAGCGCCTTGCTCAGATCTAGCTTTGTTGGAGCAAGTCGTGAGCCCTGCAGCTTTCCGTTTCCTCGCCCCCTTGCAGCAGGTTTTTCGATGGCAACTCTCTGGGGGGAAGAATGCGCCTTCCTACTCTTCTTCATTAGTGGGGGTTTGATGATCGCCCCGCTGTCGACCTCCATAGGCTCGTCACCGAAGTCCGTGTCGTACTACAACTTGAGATCATCTGTATCTTCGTGACGAGCCGGAGCTGGCGGTGCTGAAGGAGCAGGGACAGGTTGTATCGGCAGGCGACCGCTTGGTGCAGTGGTTGGCCTCGGAATCACCCTTATCTCAATGAGATCCTTGGGCCATTGGATGAATGTTCCACGTGCATTTCCAAGGGTTAGGACCTCGTCGTTCGGTGGATGCCTGAGCGGGAAATGATCGAATTCTGGCTTCACCGAGTCGACTTGGACCTTCGCACAGTTAGCCCGTAGTTGCGCCCCATGCACTCTAGTTTCCGGGGTCGGCTGGAAAGCTAGGCCTTCAGCTGCAGGAACCGTGAAGGACGGCATTACCCTTACTGTCAGGGTGCAGCTAGTTGGCTCCTGTGATATGTTAATAACAATTTTTAGAGCAGTACTTACCCTATGATTTCGTTATGAATTATATTCGTTAAGAATTATGTGCGTTGCGGACGAGAGATTTACCGTAATTTGGTCGACGGCGGCGGGAACCGAAGGGGGATTTTCCCCCGCCTCAGTTGATGCACAGCTGCTGCGCCTCTGCGTCGGACTTGCTAGATCCTGTTGCACACCAGCAGCGGCAGCCTCCGGGATATTCTGTTCTTCTCGAATCTCCTGCCTGATATGGGCCCTCATCAATTCGAGCTTCTCATCGAATTCAGAGCTCAACTCGGCTCTAACCTGTTCACGGATCTGGGCGGCAAGGCGGGCATCTTTTTGCGCCTTCGTTACTGTCCGCTTCCTGTACTGCCACGCGTAGTCCGGGAATCCAGCTTTCCACGGTACGTTGGCACCAAGTCCCCTAGTGCATCCACGGTGCTCCTTGTTGCCCAACGCTTTACTAAGGATGTCGTCCTCGCGTCTTTGGGAGCTTCCCTCTTGCGAGGCCTCTTGGGAGGCAACCAACTCCTTCTGTGGTACAAATGAGTTCGGATTAAACGAAAAGTTGGGTGGGGACAATGCGAACTAATATTGAGATAGGACACTTACTATATTATCGTAGACTTGTTGATCTTGGGGATTTGGAAGGGAAACCGACCCATCCTGATTCTTCTGGTACCTCGTGCGGGCCCAGTTCCTTGCCCGTGGGTGTGGGATGTCGGCAAACACCGGAGGTGTGTTCGCTGCCGCTGCCGCTTCATCCTCCTGCTGCCATTCCTCGAGCTTCCCGACGTATCCTGCGGTGCCTAGGCGGTGCGGGTGCACGTTCCTGGACTGCAGTGCTCTATAGGCTTCGCTTCTAGCCCGGGATTCAGGGGTCGATTTCTTCTCGTAGAATTGCTCCCATACCTCTTCTGTTATGAAGGGCCATTGGTCTTTTGGATCATGGGTCATCGGATTTAGGACAAACTCCGTGACTAGCCTGCTCTTGAAATTCTTCCAGCAATTGCCCATCACCTTGAACGCGGCCTGCTTGAGCCTCTCCTCGTCGGCTTCAGGATATTCGAAGCTCTCCTTGAACTTCAGCCAAGCAGCGTTCTTCTCCACCTCGGGCATGCCCTTGATGTCATCCGCGAGGATTGTGAAGTTCTCCCTCGCTACGACACCGCAGAGGGTCCTGAATTTCACTAGGACATTGCGAGGCCGCGTCGGCAGTCCAACCTGGTTCACCTCTGAGATGGTGAACCGTTCCTTAGGGATTCTGTTCCCTGTCCTACGACCCCTTGCCCTTGAGGACCCACTAGTTGTCGTCGACATCGGTTCACCTTGCCCTTGAGACATCGTCTAAATAACTGTGCTTTTAAATAACAAAATTAATACTTTTGTAAACAAAACACGTCCCAAAATAACTAAGTAGTACCATAGCTACTCTTACTCGCTCCTGTGGACTACTCTACTTTACTCGCTTCCTTCTACATGTTTCTTAATTATCAAAAAGTGACAGATTACAAAGTGTTCTGGATGTCAAGGTGTCTTGGAAGGTTCCGTACATGTACTGACCCAACCAATCCAACTTGACACCCGGAACACTTCGTATTCTATGATGATTTCATAATCTAGAAACAAAGTCCTTACGTAAATGAGTAATTATCAAAAAATTCTGCGATGTTTCGATAATATTTTCCTGAACCAACTTTAATTTCATAGTCGAATAATTACCAAAAAATAACAAAAACCGAGGTGCAATGGGATCTGACGGTGTCTTAATCGGTATTGTCAATTACATATAACACGATCAAACCACCGTCAAACCCTATGCACCTCGGATTCTGCGATAATTTGGTAACATACATTTTTAAAATCAACTACATTTCACCTATAATCCCTAAAGATGAAATAATAAAGTGACGTATATTTCATAACATGTACTAAACTTAACTTCAAAAAAACTAAGTAACCCTAAAATCCCTTAAAGTTAACTCATCTAAATCAGTTAACCTAAAAATCACTAAATCAAAATTTCACTAAACCTAAAAATCAGTTAACCTAAAAATCACTAATACTAATTTTTCACTAAACCTAACAATCAATATATCTAAATTTCACTAAACCTAATTTTTATCTAACTAATTTGCACTATCACTAAAAATCACTAATAAATCCCAAAAATCACTAAAAATCACTAACATCACTAACATCACTAATAATCTAAGTCACTGTCATCACTAAAAATTTAACTAAAAATTTGTAACCCTAACCTAAAAAACTCACCGGCGGCTTGGGGAGGAGAGGCAGCCGATGGCTTGGGGAGGAGAGGCGGCCGACGGCTTCGGGAGGAGAGGCGGCCGGCGGCTTGGGGACCAGAGGCGGCCGGCGGCTTCGGGACCGGAGGAGAGGCGGCCGGCGGCTTGGGGAGGAGAGGCGGCCGGCTTGGGGAGGAGAGGCGTCGTGCGTCGGCGTCGTCGTGCGTCGTGCGTCGTGCTCGTCGGCGTCGTGCGTCGGCGTCGTCGGCGGGTTGGCGGCGTCGTGCTCGTCGGCGGCGTTGCTAGCTAGGGTGAGAGGACTTAGAAAAATTTTCGAATCCGGCCAGATCCAGATCCAGCGCGGTTATTTTATTTCTTAGTACGGTAGTTCACATCTCAATCGGGCCTTAACAAGAGCCCGTCACGGATGTCAACATCCGTGATGGGCTCTACTTTGGGCCCGACAGAGATGACATCATCTCTACCGGGCACCACACAAATGCCCGTCACGGATGTCAACATCCGTGACGGGCTCTACTTTGGGCCCGATAGAGATGACATCATCTCTACCGGGCACCACACAAATGCCCGTCACGGATGTCAACATCCGTGACGGGCTCTACTTTGGGCCCGATAGAGATTGTATTTGACTCCTGTTCATGTATGAAATATACAATACTTCACATTTAACATGCATGTGCTCATTTCACCACAAATAATTAATTTTCCTAAACCAAATAATTTAGTGAAGCACAATAAATCACTAAAATTTAGTAAATTCATCATAAAATTACAAGTTGCACCAAGCTAGCTATTACTAATAAAAAATACTTCCTTTCCATTTTACTTCACTACTATCCGAAGCCAATATAACAATTAAGCACAGCTAAAATCACAAGGTTATGCCTTCCGTATGATCTGAGCGAGTATACCCTACAGGCTCCTGTGGATCATCGTCAAGGTCGATTTGGGGCCGTACATGAAGATTCTGGTTGTACTCTTCTTCGTCGACGACGTTGTCAACGCCAACAATTCGGCGCTTGCCATCCCTCACGATGTGCATCTTCTTGTTTGCGGGGTCTTTAATGTAGAAAATCTGCTGGACCTGTTTCGCAAGTACGAATGGTTCGTTGGCGTATCCAACCTTGGATAGATCTACTAAAGTGAAACCTTCCTTATCGACTTTAACACCAGTGCGTATATTCACCCAACGGCATCGAAACAAAGGAACCTTGAACTTCACGTAGTTCAGCTCCCAGATCTGCTCAATGCGGCCGTAGTATGTGTTAGACCCAACTTGATCCTGGAAGGCATCTATACGGACCCCGCTGTTTTGCACTGTGCTTTTGTCATCTTGCTGGACGGTGTAAAATGTGTATCCATTAATATCGTATCCTTGCCATGTGTCTATGGCCCAGCACGGTCCCATCCCCAACAACTGTACTGTCTCGTTTGGGATATCCGTCGACATTGTGACACGATTCTTGAACCAAGCGTTGAACCGAGAGTTATGTTCCCTGTTAATCCACGTCTCAGATCGACCCAAGTTCTCCTGCCGGATTTTCGCTAAGTGCTCCTCAAAGTAAGGGCCAACTTCTGCCATGTGTTGGAGCACAGCAAAATGAGCCTGCGCGTACGAAGCTTGATCGGGCCTAATTCTTTTCCTACCTATTGTGCCAGCACCTGACAACCTTCCTTCATGTCGAGACGGTGGAACTCCTATAGGTTCGGCCTCGGACATGTAATCCACGCAGAACTCAATGACCTCCTCGGTCGTGTATCCTTCAATGATGCTCCCCTCCGGTTTTGCTCTGTTCCGAACGTATGCCTTCAGAACTCCCATGTACCTCTCGAACGGGTACATTTCTCTTAGAAAAGTTGGGCCACATAGTTTTGTTTGTTTCACAAGATGAACAGGGAGATGAACCATGATATCAAAGAAAGACAGCGGAAAAAACATCTCCATGTGGCATAGGGTATTAACAATATCGGTCTGTAACCCATCTAGATCTTCGGGATCTATAATTTTCTGACCGATTGCATTGAAAAAGGCGCACAGACGTTGGATCATATGTCGGACTTTGGGGGGAAGAATGCCTCTGATAGCAACTGGCAAGATTTGTGTGATTAGCACGTGGCAATCGTGAGACTTCATTCCAACCAGTTTTAGGTCTTCCGATTTGACGTACTTACCGATCCTCGCTGAATAGCCCGATGGAACTTTGATATCTCTCAGGCAAGACAACATTGCGATCTTCTCATTCTTCGACAGTGTGTGGCAAGCTGGAGGGAGGTACACTCTACCTGTCTGTGCATCTGTTATGGGCTGGAGTTCACTGCGAATGTTCATGTCCTGTAGATCAAGGCGCGCGTTCAACCCGTCCCTTGTTTTGCCGGGAATATTCAGCATCAGGCCAACCAAACTCTCACACACATTCTTTTCTACATGCATGAGGTCAATGCAATGACGAACCTCAAGATCTTTCCAGTAAGGTAATCGCCAAAATATGGACTTCTTCTTCCACATACCCTTGTCCTTTGCCTGACTACGTTTTCTTTTCTTCCCAAACTCGTTGGTTATATCTTTGACCAAGTTGTACACCTCATCCCCGGACAAATCCTTGGGAGCCTGCTGAAGTTCTCTCTTACCGTTGAAAACATTCTTCTTCCTTCGGAACGCGTGACGTAGCGGGAGCCACCTCGTATGACCCATATAAACCATCTTTCGTGATTTCTTCAACCATCGGCTGCGTGTATGTTCCATGCAGTCGGAGCAAGCCTTCTTTCCTTTCACGGTTTGGCCAGAAAGATTACCGAGGGCGGGATAGTCATTAATGGTGCAGAACAGTAGAACTCATAACTTGAAATTCTCCTGACCACACGCATCCCAAGTTTCCACACCTTCTTTCCATAGCATCTCAAGATCATCCATAACAGGCTCCAAGAACACGTCGAAATCATTGCCCGGTTGTTTCGGTCCTGGATTAGCAAGCATAGCATAATATATTTCCTTTTAAAGCACAACCATGGCGGTAGGTTAAAGTTTAAAATAAGAACTGGCCAGGTGCTGTGAGTACTACTCAAGTCTCCGAAAGGATTCATGTCATCTGTACAAAGACATATCCTCATGTTTCTAGGGTCGGCAGCAAAGTCACTGTGTTTTCGATCGATATTTCTCCATTGAATTGAATCCGCTGGGTGTCTTAGCATACCGTCGTTCCTTCTCTCAGTGGCATGCCAACGCACTAACTTCGCCTCCTTGGGGTTTGCAAATAATCTTTTCAAACGATCAATGATTGGTAGGTACCACAAAACCTTCGCGGGACCACCCCGCTTTGATCTTTTCCCTTCGTCAGGACTTTTCTTTCGCTTGTATCGAGATGCCTTGCAGACAGGACAAGCATCTAAGTCCGCATACTGCTTGTGGTACAATATGCAGTCGTTTGGACAAGCGTGAATTCTACGGACCTCTAACCCCAGCGGACACAAAACCTGCTTTGCTTCGTATGTCGTCTCGGGCAAAGTGTTCCCATCAGGCAGCAAGGACTTCAAAATTCCCAAAAGCTCCGTGAAACTCTTGTCTGTCCATCCACTACTTGCCTTCAGCTTCATTAGGTCCAAGTTAGCTGATAATTTGGTGTGCTTTGCTTTGCATCCGATGTACAGAGGCGTCTGCGAGTCACTGACCAACCTGCTGAACTTTATGGAATCTCTCTCGTTGTAGGTTGGATCCTCAACGTCACGTAACATGTCTTGCAGCAGATCGTGATCGACATCAACCATTTCACCGCGCAGTGGAGAAGGTACAAACATGTCATGCTCATCTTTATCTTCCTGATTTTGCGCACCAGTACTGTCTGCAGCTGCAACATCTCCAGATTCTTGCTCTCCATGCTTGACCCAACATGTGTAGTCTTCCATGAATCCTCGTTGTATCAGATGAGCGTGTACATCCACTCGACTAACAAACATACTCTCATTCTTGCAATCTGCACATGGACAGCAAATGTAATCGCTGTTTCTTCTTTTCCTATCCTCCTCCGCGGTATTTATAAAATTTAATACCCCATTTCTATACTCCTGACTATGACGTTTCACGGATTTCGCATACATCCAACTTCGATCCATCGCTGCAGAAATGAAAAAATAATCAAAGAAACATCTTAGAAGATAAATACTCTGAATTAATGACAATTGATGAATTGTCTAAAGTACCGATTACTATTTAAGTACCTTTATGAATTTACTGTTTTTTTGGAAATAAAAATTAAAATTTCGCCCCCTCCAACCTCCCACCAAGATTGTGAACAGTGGGATACAGTTACACCGGCAGTTACGGCTATTTATAGTGTCAATAACTATCTGTAACGGTCCATAAAATTGTTATCTCAATCGGGCATACCAGTTATCTTTATCGGGCCTAAAAAAATGCCCGTCACAGAGTGTGCAATCTGTGACGGGCTTTATTTGTTATCTCAAACGGGCCTCAAGCTAGAGCCTGTCACGGATGACACATATCTGTGACGGGTTACAACAAGGGCCCGAGTGAGATAACCTTAAAATCTCAAACGGGCCACAAGTTGGAGCCCGTCACAGATGACTATCATCCGTGACGGGCCCCTGCTTGGAGCCCGATTGAGATATTTAAGGTTATCTCAATGGGTCCTTGTTGGAGCCCGTCACAGATATATGTCATCCGTGACGGGCTTTAGTTCTACGCACATTTAACATGTCTCTCCGACCCTATCTCAATCGGCCACTTTTAAGGCCCGTTTGAGATGTATTCTTCGTGACGGTCCGAAAAATCCAGTTATGTTGCAGCCTGTCACAGATGAGAGGATCTGCACTAGTGTAGATCAGCCAACAGTTCTGTAGGATAATGAAAGTTACCACCCCTCTCAGGTGTGGAAGCACATCCTGTCCCTTCATACATTAAGAGCAACGAACGCTAGTCCAAAATATTTAGCCAACACGGTTACTCTATATATCTTGGTGGGTTCCTCTCGAAGGTGTTTTAAGCCATAGTAGTTAAATTTTTTGGGCCTTAAGTTTCTCTTCTTTTAATGAACTGGTCAGGAATATGCTTCGAAGTTAGGTTGAAGATGAGTACTCCATGGCATTTCAATTACCAGAAATCTAGCACCCCAAATCTTGCTATTTAATCCTTGTTTGCTCATTGATCTAGGGCACATACGCGCTTTCGAGTTACTACCATTTGCAACGGTCAATAAACGGACATCGGTAACGGATTTTGCAGTTATTTTTATCGGGTCTATATGTGTGTCCGTCACCAATGACAACCAGCAGTGACGAGCCTAAATATTATTTTTGTCGGATCTAAATTATAACCCATCACCAATGATTCACATCTGTGACAGGCGTATGTATATGGCCCGATAAAGATTACAAATATAATCTTTGTCGGGCTTAAAAAAAACTCATCACCGATAGATCCCATCGCTGATGGAATAGAAATGCTTACATATGGAGAATGTCTGTACAAGTATATCTTTATCGGTGTTTATTTCAGTCTAGTATATTTTTATCGGTGTTTATTTTAATCTAGTATATCTTTTAACCCGTTAGAGATGATGATGATGTGATGCTCCGTAAACCTCGACACAAGAAAGGTTACAGATAAGAAGTGATAAGAAGTTCCGTACTAGTGGTTGGTGGGAGTTCTCGCCCCACCGCTGGAGGGAGGGCCACCGCCAGCAGCCCTAGAGGCGGCTTGAAAGGACGCGACCACGTAGAGCAGCGCCGCCCCGAGCAGCCTCGTCCTGCCGCTCATGGTCGATCTTCCTCCTGCCACTCATGGTAAGATTGGCAACGCGACGAACTTTCCGCTCCGATACCTAAACCAACACGACAACGAAACCATTTGCAAAGTCCATGTGTGGGTGCAGCAATTAATGGCAGCTTCTACCTCTGCTTTCTCGGCTGCAAAGTCTATTTAGTCTTCATAAAATAAATATATTCTTTTTGATAGATGTATAGTATTGAAAATTAAACTGAAGTTTCATAGAAATGATCAAAGCAGGTCCATACAACCACACCACATAGTAGAAAATAATATTTAATCAAAGAATACTAATTACATTCAGCTTATAGAGCTCTTCCACGTGGAAGCAGATCCTGTGCCTTAAGTTCATCATCCTCTCGTAGTCTCTCGTTGGTTGTTGCTTGTTCTGGTGCATGCACTCCGTCGTACGTTCATGCGTACGTATAGCTGGAAAATACGGCCACATGTACAAGTGCATGCAGTGATGCAGGCCGTGTCTACGTACCGGTCCAGAAGCCCATATAATAGAAGCCACATACCCTCCAGCTGGGCCGCCGAGCCGCTGAGATAGAGCGAGAGGGAGAGCTGAGAGAGTGGTGGACAGAGAAACGGCGCGAGCCTCCCCTCCCGCCGGATGGAGTGGAAGGGAGGGTGATGCCACCGCCTCCCCCCCCCCCCCCGCCGGATGGAGTGGAAGGGAGGGTGTTGCCACCACCTCCCCTCCCACCGCCTGCCCTCCCTCGCGGAGGGAGGGTGATGCCACTGGGTCACCGGGCCACCACCTCCTACCCTCTAGTCGAGCCACCGAGCCGCCGCCTCCTACCCTCTAGAACCACCGCCGAGTTGCTGAGAGAAAGAGGGAGAGCTGAGAGAGCGGTGGAGAGAGAGTGGCATGAGAGACGAGGAGATAAGACCGAGGAAGAGGAGATGGTGGCCTTATCTCCTCGTGGGTTGTGGACCCTACCAACTATCGGCCCAATAATCGGCTCAGCTCGATTTTTAGGTGGTGTTTTTAAAAAAAACAACACCTATAATATTGTTGTTGGTTTTTATTTAAAACTGACACCTATCATTACTTAAAAGGTACCTGTTTTATTTTTTTATCCTTTGATAATGAGGAAAACACTATAATAATGAGGAAAACACTATAGGTACCGGTTTTAACTGTTCCGGGAACTATAATATCGACTTGTATTAGTTGTTCTGTGGTAGTAATACTATACGTAAACTAGTGTGGCCCCCATGCTTCACGGACTGGCAGTACTATAAACCGAATTTGGTTGTTCATTTGTTGTCAACATGAAGTAGGATGCATGTGAAAATGCATAATGGTTTCATGTTTATTACAAGTTTCCATGGTTCGAGCTACGGTTAATAAACCGTACAGAATAAAATCAAGCAACCAAAAATATAATTTATGAATAAAACTTTTATCTATGTATTTTAGAAATCAAAACAGCAAAATAGAATATGATTAAAAAACATCTAAAACCAAATATAATTTTGTTGTAAAATTTAAATTTTAGCTGTGGTTGACGAGCCAAAGCTTGAACACCATGCTAAAACATATTGCTGTAGTAATTGACACCTTTGGTCGTGTAAGTATTTCCAAATAAATTTCTTAACGAAATGCTTTCATCTTTTAGCATGTGCAGCCAAGTGTAGACAGATGGTTGGTGGGCTTTAAAAATGAGGTTCTCTGGCATATTTGCAGGACGAATGATGCGCTTAACGATATAGTTCTTCACTGGTTACAATCTTTCTAGAGCTCTGTTATTTATTTCTTTTCCTTTTCCTTTTCCTTTTCTTTTCTTCCTTTTTTTCATGTAAATATAGTCTTTTGCTAATAATAAAAAATTAATTACTACTGGGTAAGTCCAGTAGAGTTTCCCAACAAAAAATAAATTTCTTATAAATTTAGGACATGCAGCGCGCGACCTACCTAATAACGCACCTCCTATCGAACCCCGCCATCATGTAAATCTTTTTTTACCGATAAATCCATCCCACCGCAAAGGAACCGCCCAGCCCAAATTTCCCATCCCCATCCCGTATTTTCTTGATCTGAGAACGATCCACGCGGCGGCATCAAGCAACCTGTTCCCGCTTCCCGGAGGCGGTTGGGAGGGACGACAACATGGTTGAGCCGGCGTCCACTCAGCGATCACCGACAAGCGGCGGAAGGGGGTCTACACCACGACAGGGAGGGCAGCGGCGCCTCCCTCCTTCACCCTACGTCACTGCCGCCGGAGACGACTATGTCTCTTGCTGATGCGGGTGAGATGAGGAGCACGGTGCCGATGACGGGCTCTGGCAGCCAGCATCGGGTCGATCAAGGCAACAGGCCGGCTCAGCGAGAGATCCATTGGTGGTTTAGGTGGCGTGATCCGAGTGCATCCCCCGTAGCCATGAAGATGCGCCTCTCTATGTTAGTACAAGCGAGCCAGGCAATGGGGAGGGAGATTGTGGCATTAGGCGGCACATCTGCCTGTCACCTGCAGACCTCCTACTCTCTCGGATCCACTGTTGCTCAGCATTGGCGAACCTCCTCGTGGGCCTCGTTCTCCCGTCTCGCATGGAGTGGGTGCGGCTCCTCGGGAGGACGAGGAGGAGGTTGGGTGGGCGTTGACTCGAGCGCACCTACCTTCATCATCGATCTGGAGCCGGAGGTAGCAGCCGAGTGGTTAGGGCGCGGTACGGTGGTGGATCGATGTGCGGGAGTAGGAGGTTTGGCGGTTCAGAGGTGGAGGATTTCCGGCGAGCATGGCCAGCAGCATAGGGGGGTGTCGGACCATGCATCCTTCTCCACCACACGCCATCGCCGGTTCGACCAACGTGACGGACATCTGCATGCATGACCTCGGCTTCTGTCTGGGTGCATCTCACTGATGGATACACACCGGCAACGAGCGTGGTGACACCGACAGGAGATGGTGGGAGGGAGGGCAGAACTGGCGACGGTGGTCGGGAAGACATGGAGGAGAGCTCGCCGCCAGTGAAAAGCGAGTTTCGCAAATGGGTATGCTAACATAACCGCTAGGAAAAATACCATTTTTGGGAAAGGCAAATGGGCATGCAGTTGCTGGCCGGCATGGTAAAATAGACCGCCAGTGAAAAGAATTTTGGGTATAAAAAACAACTCAAAATCAGTGCCATCGGCCGCCACAGCCGAAAGCACCACCGGCCGCCATGGCCGCAAGAACAGCCGACCGTTGCCCGGTGGCCGCCGCCCACCGAAGCTCACGCCGCAGTCGCCAGGTCGTAGAGGGGAAGGGGTTGGAAGAGCCGGCCGTTGTCGTCGTGGTAGCCGTCGACGTCATTTTGGCAGCTGCCCCAGATCCACCTCCTTCACCGCCGTGCAGGACCGCCCGCATCCCCGCCACTCGAGCACCACCCACCGCGGGTTCCATCCCAACCCTCCCGCCACCATGGAGAAGTTGTCGCTGCCCTCCCCGCCGGTCTCCCCCGTTGTTCCAGCGGCGGATCCAGCTTTCCCCGTTGTCACGGTGGCCGGATCTGGCACCGAGCTCGTGGCGGCCAGCGGAGAAGAGGAGGAAGCCGCACGCGGCCATCGCGGAGAGAAGGAGGCCACGCCCCGCCGCCGCGGAGAGGAGGAGACCGCGCCACTGGTGGCAGGTTTGTGGCGAGGGGTAGAGAGGAGGAGAGCTGCCGTCGTCCGCCGGCTGCCCATAACCGTGCTTCCCCCGGAGCGCCGCTGCTTGCCGTGGACTCGGAGCATGGAGAAGGAGAAGGAAGGAGACAGAGAGGAAAGCGATCTGCTGCCGGTGAGGGATGATGAAGAGAGGACGAGGCTAGGTTGATCTGGAGGAGGAGGAGGCGGAGGACGATGAGAGGAGAAGGAGAAGGGTTGAGGAGAATAAGGTGGCGGTGGATTTTTTTAATGTGACTATAGGTTTTTAATATGGTGATGTTTTTCACGGACGGTGCTCTTTTGTGGCCGCTAGTGAAAATCTGATTGTCGCTAGCTGTCACTTAAGACGACTGCTTGCGAAAATGGCATATCTTCACTGTCGTTTCATGTTACACAGCCGTCAGCGAAAATGCATTTTCGCTAGCGGTGCTATCGTCTGGCCACAAGTGAAAAAAATAGGGTGCCGCCTGAAAAACCCTTTTCTAGTGGTGACGTGTAATATAAATTTTCACTGGTGTGAACTATTGGCCCAGGCCTAAGTGAAAGTGAAAAAGTAAAGTGGTGGGCCTACCCGTCCCCAACCTGGGGTATGCTGGGATTGGTGAAGAGCAGCACCTCACGATGTTCATATTCTGTAAAAACTTTTATTACTCTTTTATCATGTGAAAATATCATCATGTACCTTCTTTGTTGAAAGTAAACAAATCACTCGTACAAACAAAACGAAGATTCCTATAGTAAAAATACTACTAACATTTAGCTGCCTGAAGCAGGAGATCATGAGCTCTAGCTAGCGGTGATAATTCTTTTGCCTGAAGCAATCTACCAAGCCAACCAGGAGTTTAACCGTAGTAATTCTTTTTTACCAGTGGAGGGTACAACAGATTATCACGAGACGAACAAGAGTTTTACAGTAGTAATTATTTTACAAGTGGAGGAACAACAGATTATCTCAACTGAGAATGTTGAATGCAAAAATTTTACTGTGAAAGGGGAACAACGAGGAGTATTAACATATTATAAATTATTTACTAATCGCATTAACATGCATGAACGGAGGAGAGCGAAAAAAAAGAAGCCGGGAACAGGTGTAACGAAATATTGGGAAAAGGGACGAAAAAAAAGGAAAAAGCTAGCGAGGGTTTGGAAAAAGAAAAAAACGGTAGATGGGATAGGGGAGCGCTGTGTGAGGCTGTCGGTCCCATAATCACGCGTATTAGCGTTATCGTCTTAATATATTTTAAAGTGATATATAACTGTTTTTCTAGTGTCGCACCTCAAGCTTCAATAGAGCAGAGTAGTGCAGCCTCTTTCGATTCATCTAGGAAGCGCAGGTGCGTGGATGCCAAGCTCGGGACGCATGAGATGGTGGGGGACAAGCGGTCTATATAGTTTCGAGTTGCTCGGAAACATAATACCTAGTGTTATTCCTTCAATCTTTTATCTCAACTGTACAATAGGAGAGATTTTTGTAGCTAGCTCTACTAGGCTCGATCCTTAGTGAGTTTGTTTTTTGCAATCCCTCTTTCAGCGCCTTGCTCTCCTCTTATAGTCCACGAACATGAGAAACCGCAGCGGTTGTTAGATTACAATTGGACCTCATGCGTACAAGTGTTTGGTATGCCCAATCACATCTTATCTTGATTGGCGGGGCCTGTTGGTGACCCGGTGGGGTGTGAAAGGGATTGGCTCGGATCCGCTGTCCTTCGTGTCAACACGTGACTTAGAGTAGGTGATGAGGCTATGGATGATGACTAGGCCCACCTATCAGTCTTGGAGAGCGGAGTGTCCATTCTAGGCTATATTATGGGCTCATCTCGTGTTTTGACACGCTACGCTCGAGCTTTGGGAGAGGGGTAAATGCTTTGGTTTTACTTGTATGACTTTGCGTCACGTGGCTTGGAGAGGATCAACTATACAAATCTTTTAAAATTTCCTAAAATGTAGTATAGGTCCTACCCTATGACCAGGCCTTCCACCGGAGGTGGGAGTCCTCGCCCCACCGCTGGAGGGAGGGCCGTCGCCGGCAGCCCCAGAGGCGGCTTGAAAGGACGCGACCGCGCGAACAGCAGCGCCAGCATCGCCGCCATGACCAGCCCAGTCCTACCACTCATGGTCGATCTTCCTCCTGGGGGCTAGGCGGCTAGCTAGCTTCCCGATGAAGTGGGTTGTAGTGATGAAGAGCAAGGAGGGTCAGAGTATATATATAAATACCATATATCCACGTGTTAAATTTGCGTTGGAAGCAAGTTCAGTTCCCAACCACCGATCGACCTAATTGGATGGATGGATTGGGTGATTGTCTCCAAAGTCAACATCGGATTGAAAAAACGGCGAACTTTCCGATTGTCGAAACATTCCACTCCAAAACCTCAACCGACTTGCAAGATGCTTTTCCATTTGCTTCTTTGGGGATATGGGAATGGTACGTATATTTAGATCTCGCAATGTCCTTGTGTGAGTGCTGCAATGGCATCTTCTACCTCAGCTTTCTCGGCTGCAATGTCTTTAGTCTTCATAAAAAAGTTCTACTCTTTTTGATAGATATTTAGTATTGGAAATTAAACTGGATTTTCATAGAAATGATGAAAGCATGTCCATACCACAAAAAAGATAACATTTAATCGTGGAATAGAGCTCTTCCTCGTGGAAGCAGATCCAGGGCCATAAGAGCAGAGGAGGACATTAGTATAAACTAGTGTGGCACCTACGCGTTGCCGTGGGGCACAATGAATATAGGTTATTATGAAGTGTCTAGCTAAGCATGGAAAGAAAAGGTATTCATGAAGATTTTGAAATATAAATCCAACGTCCAAGCTGATATGATCAGAAAATGCAGTGTCATTAATATGAAAGTGATCACATATATTTTTACGCCCATTCAAAGATGTGGTCAAGTATGCAAATGCCACCATGTGTTCACATCAGACACTTGCGAGGCTTTACCCTTGCACCGCATTAAGGCTTAATACATGATGCGTAAACTTCAAAGAAAAGCATCGATGTTATTTTAATACTGGTGTTTGATGATGGTTTATGCAAACCACTCTAACCAGCACCCCTCACTAGTTTACACAAATCCAGCGGGATAATATGGTGACCCTTAAAGAGCTGCCGTCGCCAGACAACATAGACCATATCTTTTGCAGTCAACATATTTGCTGGCTGGAGTTGTGTAAAGTAGCAGCTGTAAATTGCCATGCATGACCAAAATTACAGCTGCTACTTTAGCTTTCTCGGTCACAATATAAAGTCTTTAGTCTTGATGAAAAAAATCTACTCTTTTTTATACGTGTATATATATAGTATTGGTAATTAACAATACTGGAGAACCGATCTTTTTTCGGTGGGCTAAAATCATAAATTTCTCGGTTATCTTACAAACGAGTATTAAAGATGTTTTTAGTACCGATTCTAAAAGTCCAAGTCCCAAAAACATATTTAGTCCTGGTTGGTAACACAATCGGTACTACTACAAAATCGATTTTTCATGGCATCACCCTATTTTTTCCCTGGCGGTTATACGTGGAAACAGCGAGCGAAAATACTCCGACGAGTGGGGACCTATGGACCGCAAACGAAATTAGATCTTCACTGGCAGCCAGGTTAAGAGGGTCACCAGAAAAGATGTACACATTTTCACTGGTGGCTCACTTAAACGTCCGCCAACAAAAACCGATTTTCGCTGGTAGCCCGATTTTCGCTAGCGGCTAATAAAGTGCACCGCCAGCGAAAATCTTACCACACATTCAAAATGCCGCCCCACCGCCACCAACTCCTCCATCAAATCCACTGCACCCCTCCCTCCCTCTCCTCGTCTTCTCCTCCTCACCGGCATCGGTGGCTTGCGCAGGCCGATGGCGAGGACACGAAACGGCCAGCGCAGCGGGGAGGATGCCGCAAGGCCACAGCAAGGGCGGATCGGCTGGCGCCGGGCCACAGTGAGGACGGATCCGCTGCTGCCACAGGGCCACGGGGAGGATGCCACCGGGCCACGAGGAAGGCGGATCAACCGTGGCCTGGCTGTGGGGAGGACGGATCTGCCGCTGCCGGGCCGCGTGAGGCACGGGTCTGGTTGCTTGAGGTGCGCGGGCGACGAGCGGCAGCAACCAAGACCTCCTCCACCTGCTTCCTCTCCCAGGGTACTTCCTCCTCCCGTTCCCCCGTCACCGCCACCCCCCTCTCCCTCTCTCAGATCCGGCACGCAGGGAGCAGTGGAGGCTACAACGGGGCTCACCAGCGGCGGCGGTGGTGGCGAGACCGGTGACGGTAATGGTGGAGGGGTCGGATCCGGAGGTGGTGATGGTGGACGGTCACTTCAAGGACGATGATGGCGGCGGCGGCGGTGACGGGGTGGTGGGGTGCGGCCGGCACATCCGGCGGCGGAGAGCTGGATTTGTTTTTCTCCAAAATCAATTTTTCCTGGCGGTCGGTATCGGATTTACGATTTTATTTTTTGCGCTCGAAAATCATTTTCCCTGGAGGTTGGCGTAACTTAACCGCTTGTGAAAATTGATTTTCGCAAGCGGTAAAGTTCCGCTAGTGAAGATTGGTCATTTTCACAGGCCTTTGCTTGCTGACAGCTAGTAGTGCCACCAGGAAAAACTCTTTTTCTAGTAACACCAACCGAGGTAAAGATGCCTCCAGGGCCTACTTAAAAAAGCAACTCTTTACAAATCAGATATGTGTGGTAGGTGAGATGGTAATGCGCGTGAGGCCGAAGTGAGAAATCTTTAGTTCGAATCCCGCAACCCGTATATATTTTTTTATTGTGTATGCATAATTAGTATCGGTTGAAAGGAAATTTAGTCTCGGTAGCTAGAATGGTTCAAATAGGGGTTACGAACCAGGAGTAAAAATCATTTCTCTAGTAGTGTAAATTGATGTTTCATATAAATGACCAAAGTAGCATCATATCACCTGAATCCGGTGCTCTCTACTGGTAGTAGAAAACATCTGATTGCTTTGTACTATCACCCTAGTTAACGGTAGAAGAAATATGGAGGGACATTGGGTATAATTATTATTTAGCGGTGACTAAACTTTTTCCTTATTTTTTAGCTTTTTGATGGAATATGAGCAATGCCAATGTAATGGATAACCACATTTCGATTTAGTCGAAAAAAACATAAATACCAATATTACTCGTAATCATTGTATTAGTAAATTACTAATTTACCTTTCGTATTGCTGGTAGTATAATACCAGTAATATTATACTACCAATAATATTAAAAGATAATATTTAATCGAAGAATAATTACGTTCAACTTGTTGAGCTGTTCCAAGTGGAAGCGCGCAGATCATATGCCTTAAGAGCAGAGGACGCTAGTGTAAATTACTTTAAGACTAATTTATATGTCTATCTCGTACGAAATTTGTGTAAAGAATAAAGTTGCTGGCTAGCTTGTTGCCGTTTGTACTGGCAAGTCAATTTGGGGTATTCAACTTCCTCGCCAATGGACAGCCAGCGCGGAAGATCCATTCCTACATAACTACAGCCTCAACAAGAAGAACCTAAGGTAAGCGAGTTCTTTTACGGTTTTTACGAGGTACTTTAAGGTAATTAGATGTAGAGTAATGTGAAAGCACACACGCTAACCCTACGTATATACATCGTCAACAAAATGTGGGCTTGATTCGATTAACTCTGCCGTTGTGCATTCTACGTTGCTATAGAGAAGTGCAATAGGAATGTGAGGCTGCAGGGTTCCAGTGGATGGTGTGTGACGTGTACATTGTGGGTTCCTTCTGCAATCAATTGCTGAGGGAACATGTAGTCTCTTGGAAATCGTGTGGCAGTTTCTTTTTGAAATGATATGTCCCGAAGTAGCATCTCGTTTCCATCGTACTGTTAACGAATAAATTTGGTAAGTCTCGAAGTTATCATCGGCCTAAAGTCAGTATCAGCTTTGGAATCCTGAAATCGGCTGATGGAAGCTATCAGTCCCCAACAGTTGGATTCTTACCAAACTCGGTTAAGAAAATTAATCTATTAAAGGAAACTTATCCAAAAGAGACCGAGTTCAAGGAGGATGTGGCATGACAGTTTATCTATTAATTAGGAAGAGTATGTTAGTTTTCTTTTTATCTTTAGGAAAGTGTGTTTAGTATTCGATAAAGACTTTATGTTTTTCCTTTTATCTTTAGTAAGGTTTGAGTCGTCACCGACATGGACTAATATCTACCCATAGGTATAAATATGTACACCCTGGGTCCACGTAAATTATCTCTCGATCAATTCAACTTCGGTGCATCGCCATCGTTTATCTTTTTACTTTCGACGAGTTCTTGTTTCAAGTTGGCTGCATCGACTTCGATCTCCGACGAGGGGTAAGACTTGGTATAGCGGCTTTTATCTTTTTACTTTCGACGAGTTCTTGTTTCAAGTTGGCTGCATCGACTTCGATCTCCGACGAGGGGTAAGACTTGGTATGGCGGCTTGCGTTATCGGGATTAGTACTTCCATCGCTTCGGTACTCTAATCTTGTTTATGTATGTTGTCGAGTTATCATATATGTTATATAATTTAGATTGACAATATTTTCTGCTTGCATCGGCTGACCTCCATATAGAGTTTTATCGATATCAGCTAGAATACTCTGTTGGCTTAGATTATATAATGTATCCACCACCCTGAAAATCAGTCAAAAGCTTGATTGTCTAGATATTATATATTTCTTTTCATATTTAGTGCTGAATCAATTAAGTTTGATTTACTAAGTCGTGCTTAGAACCATAATCTCTAACCTGCTTCTTGATTGCCAATAAGGGTCTCATCAGGGTTTCAGCCGATGAATTATCTGGACGTTGCATCGGTCTATAAGGACTGCATACAAGATGGATTTAGCCGATCGCAACAAAGGTTCCACTGTTTATCTAATCATTTGGATTTTAATGACATCGGATCTCCAGCCGAGGAATGCTTTAACCTTCGGATCGGATCAGTGCTTATTCAATCTATCATTACTAGATGATTGGTTTCTACTGGATTATATTATTGTTATATTACATTATCACCAGCTGAATGTATTTATATCATTATATACATATTGCCGATAGTTCAATCCTATCGATATCAGCTAATCCCGAGCCGAGGATTGAAACATTTCAAGATAAAGTTGATGGAGCAGTTCATTATGCATTGTTTAATCAATCTGGAGTTTTGGTAGACACATTATGGAATTTGATCAAGGGAAAAGTAAAAGAGTTAATTGCTCAAAAAGACCAGCTTTGGGGGCAAGCACATCATCATCGGCATGATGATCCATATCAATAATATCGGCTAGAAGAACTTCAAGAGAATCAATGTGGAGAAGAACGATGCCGTCAGAGGAACGATGGTTGGGCCGATAGAATTGCAAAGTTAGTAGAGGGGCAGTTTGGAATTAGACCTAAGGAGAAGATCCATATGTATCGGCAACCATATCCTGAATGGTTCGAAAGAGTTCCGCTTCCATACCGATACAAGATTGCAGACTTCTCCAAGTTTTCAGGGCAAGATGACATACCTTTAATGGACCATATCAGCTGGTTCTTAGTGCAATGTGGGGAGGCATCGGCTAAAGAGGTTTTGAAAGTTAGACTTTTTCCATTATCTTTGACTGGGTCGGCTTTCACATGGTTTTCATCATTACCATCAAATTCTGTCAGAGGATGAGCCGATCTTCAGAAGCAATTTCATGATTATTTCTTTGTTGGAATCAATGAATTGAAGCTTCCGGACTTAATATCGGTTGTGCAGCAAAAGGAAGAATCAACTATGGAATATATTCAAAGATTTGTAATGTCCGTAGCCGATGCTACTGTTTGAGCCTAAGTGATGAGCAGCTAGGTGATCTTGAATTCCAAGGATTTTCAGCACTTATTAGAGATATATTCTTTTGCCATAAGTTTGACGATCTGGTTGATTTAGTGCAGACGGTATCGGCTCATGAATGCCGATTGCAAGAAGCAAAGGAAGATCAATTTTAGAGTAATCAGGGCGAGACAGAAGATAATTTTGAAGCATGAGTTCTCATACTCCAAAACTGGGGGGCATGTGTTAATGATGAAATTTAGTAAGCCTCGAAGTTATCATCGGCCTAGAGTCAGTATCAGCTTCAGAGTCCTGAAATCGGCCGATGGAAGCTATCAATCGCCAACAGTCGGATTCTTACCAAATTCAACTAAGGAAATTAACCTATTAAAAGAAGCTTATCCAAAAGAGACCATGTTCAAGGAGGATGTGACATGACAGTTTATCTATTAATTAGGAAGAGTCTGTTAGTTTCCTTTTTTCTTCAGGAAACTGTGTTTAGTATCCGATAAAGACTTTATGTTTTTCCTTTAATCTTTAGGAAGGTTTGAGTCGTGACCGATATGGACTAGTATCTATCGATGGGTAAAAATATATACACCTGGGGTCCATGTAAATTATCTCTCGATCAATTCAACTTGGGCGCATCACCATCTTTTATTATTTTACTTTCGACGAGTTCTTGTTTCAAGTTGGGCTGCATCGACTTCGATCTCCGACGAGAGGTAAGGCTTGTTATGGCGGCTTGCGTTATCAAGATTAGTGCTTTCATCACTTCGACACTCTAAAATTATTCATGTAAATTATCAAGTTATCATATATGTTATATAATCTAGATTGACAATGTTTTCTACTTGCATCGGTCGATCTCCATCTAGGGTTTTGTCGATATCGGCTAGAATACTTTGTTGCCTTAGATTATATAATGTATCCACCACTCTGAAAATCAGTCAAAAGCTCGATTGTCTAGATATTATATTTTTCTCATACTTAGTGCTACATCAGTTAAGTTTGATCTACTAAGTCGTGCTTTGAACCATAATCTCCAGCCTGCTTCTTAATTGCCAATAAGAGTTTCATCGGGGTTTCAGCCGATAACTTATCTAGACGTTGCATCGGCTTATAAGGATTGCATACAAAATGGATTTAGCTGATCGCAACAAAGGTTTCACTGTTTATCTAATCATTTTGATTTTAATGACATCGGACCTCCAACCAATGAATTCTTTAACCTTCGATCAGTGAATATTCAATCTATCATTACTAGCTGATTGGTTTCTACTGGATTATATTATTGTTATATTACATTATCACCTACTAAATGTATTTGTATCATTATATACATATAGCCGATAGTTCAATCCTATCGATATCCGCTAATGTCAGCTGATCAACTCTTTGATATTCAAATTATATATCTTGTTAGTTGCAGGATCAAACTGACTAACATGCCCGCATCTCATCATTATTTTGGACCTGCACTGGAGCTAAGCAGATCTCCCAGGGTGTCGTGTTTTTACGTCAACACATACATCTTGAACTTGACATCTCGCACTCCAACAACACAACTCGTTTCATCGCCCAAGTGAACAACACCAAACTAACCATATTTGTTTGAAGAGAACCACTTCTATTTCGATCTCAGATGATAGGAACTACCTGAATCCAGTAGCCACGCTTCACGAGACTTTTCGTTAGACACGACGAGAAGCTCATGACTGTTGCTATCTGAGTCATCACTATAAGTTGCTAAACTTGCAATTGCAGTTCTCCTCTTCTTTAGCAATGGACAATCCTGCTTAATATGCCCAACGTCATTACACTTAAAGCAATGTACGACTCTCTTCCCTTTGCTCTTCGATGATCCATCCTCATAATCATGCTTTACTTTGACCAACCTTCACCATGAGAAACCTCGGTTGCACTGTTTTTCTTTAATCTTCTCAAATCTCGCGCAAGCAACACTAAAATTACCTCCTTAGTCTAGATGGTATCCTTGCCATACATCATAAGAGTTACCACATGTTCATAAGACAATGGCAAAGAGCTCAGAAGAATCATGGCCTTGTCTTCATCCTCTAGTTTCACATCTAACTTGCTTAAATCCATGACCAAGTGATTGAAGATGTTCACGAGCCCCCTAAGATCTAACTCCTCTTACATCTGCAAGCCATACAGCTATTGTATCAGATATAACTTACTTGTCTTTGCAATGGACATATACTGGGTTACTAACTTGTCCCAAATTTGGTGAATCCTCCATGATATGGTACATGATTGAATACGTGAGGCACAATCGTATCATTGCAGCTGTCGGCGCCTTGATTTTCTCCCACTTTTCATCATCCATCTTCTCCGGATTCATCTCACCAAGAGTCTTGGATATCCCTTGTTGAACCAATAGATCCTTCACCCAGTCCACTAGAGAATGAAATTCCCAGTGCCAGACCTCAAATTTCGAAACCATCACCGCCACCATTGACGATAATCAACTCAATCAATTGTCGCCTCGATCAAATTGATCTGCCCTACCCTGGTTAGACCAACCAGTTTTCCCGCACACACAACACTTCCTCGACAAACACATTCAGAGATCCGACCCCCTCCGCTGCAACTTTTGCACACACCTCGCCTGTGTAGAGCAACCTGCGCTTTTCCCAATGCAATAGACATCCGTGAACGTTTCTTGCGCCGCTCCGCCAAAAAAAACCGATGTGTTTCGATGAATCCCTGATCCCTGGTCTGGGTCCTTTTATAGGCGTGTTGAAACACTGCAAAACCAAGTCCGAGTGGACTACTTAATCCCTGTTGATTCAGCCTTTCCTTCAATACGACCTGTACTCGGACTCGATCAATATTTCTAATCGGCTTCCAGATACGACCCGTGCAAATAGCTTCGCAACTTTGTCCCCATTCCCTTGTTCTCTGCGCTATGTAAGTCCCACCTCTGCTCGACGGCTTCCGTGTCCTCCTGCCTGTGCGCATGCATTCTGTCCATAGAAAGCAGCAAAATATACCCATTAATTAATGTCTAATGCTCTTTCCTGTGCGTGACTGCATGTGATCGATGGCATTTTCTTCATGCAGCTCCTTGGTCTCTGTTAGTTGCCTCTGTCGTGCATGCCGCGCGCTCAAGCCTTGCTGCCACAGCCATACGCACGCTTCTCACCGAGCGCTGATCATTCTGCAGCAGTTGCCGTCCTCGCACACCACCTGTGTACGAGTCATGCTCCACCTTAAACTTATCACCGATAAATAATTTGCACACCCTGCCGCGACACTGGCCCTGTATAGCACGCCGAAGTCACCACCAACCGCGTCGTCTTCGACAACTGCCAATCGACTTGAGTGCGATATCTAGCCACCTCCTTACACTACTACAGAAAATGCTATAGGTGCCGGTTTTCTCAACTGGCACCACCAAGGCGGCGCTGATGAGAAGACTCAAATGTACCGGTTTAGGAGCCGGCACCTTTGAGGTATACGATTTGCAAAAAAAAAAAACCCGGTCGGCTCGATTTTAGCCGAGCCGATGCTTCAAAGCCACCAAAATAAATCAAAAATCTAAAAAAAGGACAAATACACATAACACAATCAACAAGTTCATGCATCACACAATCAAATATTCATCAACAAGTTCATGCATCACGAATCAAACATCAACGCAACCGGCAAGCGAAGGAGACGGTTGGGGAGACAAGGGAGCCCCCCACCGTCGCCCGTGGGGAGCCCGCCGCCGTCGTTGCCGCTACCTACCCCTCACCGGATCTGGCGGAGAGAGGGCTCCGTTGTCGCCGCTGCCTCCCCTCCCGCCGAATCTGGCGGAGGGGAGGTCGCCGCCTCCGCCCGTGAGCCACGCCACCTGCTGCCGCCGCCCCTCCCGCCGCCGCTGAGCCGTCGCCGACTCCCCACCCGGCTGGATCTGGCAGAGCGGAGGCGCTGCTGCCTCCCCTCCCGCTGGATCTAGCGGAGGGGAGGGCGTCGTCGCCGCCTCCCCTCCGGCCCGCCGGCCCACCGCGGGCTCATCTCCAGCCGTCGGGCAGCCGCAGCCGCTGGCTGGTGCGCGGTGGAGAGAGAGAGAGAGCTGGAGATGAGACCCTCTAGCTCCCCGCCGTCGCCTCCCCTCCTGCCGCCGCCGCCCCCCTCCCGCCGGATCTGGCGGAGGGGAGGGCACGGTCGCCGCTGCCGCCTCCGCTGGCCAGCCGCCGGTAGCGGGAGAGAAGGGATAGAGAGAAGAGAGCGAGAGAGAAGGGAGGGAGACAGAGAGAAGAGAGCGAGAGATAAACCTTATCTCCTCGTCGCCTCGTCGTGGTGGGGCTCGCTGGCTCATCCGATTGCCGGCTCGGCTCGATTTCTATCGGTGCTGTTTTTTTAAAAACCCAGCACCTATAGAAAAGGTGTCGGTTCTTATTTAGAACCAGCACTTATAATTATTTAAAGGTACCGGTTTTTTACGATTTCAACCCGCGGAAATGGGAAAAGGCCTATAGGTGCCGGTTTTAGCACTTCCGGCACCTATAGTGCCGATACCTATTTGATGTTTTGTAGTAGTGTTATCGACCATAGCTCACTGGAAAGTTCAAGCCACCTGCTCAAAGTGTCCGACACCACCGATTGGATTGCCAAACGCTCCTGTCGCCATTAACCCGAGCACCACGTCTAGTCATCTCCCTGTTGAAAGAAGCCCATCGAACGGTTTAGACCGCTGCCTGAAGTGTTCGACCCACCCATCAAATTCCGATGATCACCGCCATGCTGCACCTTGAGCCATGTCCTATCCCGTACACTGTGTGCAACCTGGCACGATGTGAGGCATCTCCCTCGTACCTCTACCTTAGATCACCCACAGTCTCTAATACCACTTATTATAAAACTGGCCTAATATATACAGCGGAAACGAACGCGGAAGAAACGCCAAAGGAGATCCAGACACGATGATGACACCGATGCATGATATTTCATGACGGAGTTGAGCCGAGGCCGACATCTCCGAGGCATTGATTACGGGTGCTCCTCCCTATTACAGAGTATCCGGGCATCCACGATCCTACACCGGCTAGACCACCGGCTAGTCCTACCCAAACCTATGCTATTATCGCCTCGTGGTTATAACCGGTGTGCCTCTCTCTTTACGAGAGAGTCTAGGATAGAGTACGATTCTTACTCTATTCTTACACCTAGTGCAACTACAAGTTCTAAACTATAACCGACTACATACACATATTCGATACAAACTTTAACAGAATCGCTAGAGCTTTGGCCATCAGTGAAGAGGGGCTTGTGGTGGCGACGGCCCTCGTGCAAGGGCATATGGGCTCTGAGTCATCTCACATGTATGCTGGAGGGCATCCATGTCTTTTCGCCAATGGTTCACGGTAGGATAAGGGGTCATTTGCAAATAAAAAATATGCCAAGTGCAGGAGAAAAAGAGGGGCAAGTGGCACACAAAAGAGAATTAGTGGGGACCTGATGGCAAATAGGAACGGAAATATAGGATAGTGGTATTTGACAACTAGCACTTTTTGGAAGATGACAAATAGTAAACCCCTGGTGCTAATTTTTATTATTTCATCCTGCCACATCACACAGTACGGTCTTATTATACTACACGTGTATACTTACCAGAAATAAAAAGATTCTGAGCATTATATAGACTGATTTCTTGATTACGCCGCATTTGGTACATATATGATTACTCCTAACTTGCCTAATCTTAAGGATAAGTTATAGTTTTAAGTTCTCAGCTCAATTTGTCCCTATTTGCGAATCGAATGTGACCATCCTAATATGATTTTTCTCTTTTCTTCAATTCAGAACTGATCTACGCATGAGGCTGTAGCGGATATTTTTAATATGACTAATTTCTGCATTGCCTAAACTTACACAAGAAGCCTACAACTTTACTATACGTTCAATTTGGTTTCTATGATGATTATTTGAATCAGTGCCAAATACAGCTTTTGACTTCTCGACAATGAAAAAATACATCAAACAAGTTGCTGGCTACTGATCAAGTATTAAAGAAGTGAATTGAGTGATAAAATAATCAGTCACCTGATAAAATATACGATAACTTCGGCTTGAAGTAGTAACTTTGTAGTGCCGTGCTATCATAATACTCTCTCTGTTGTTTTTTTCTTTTAAGTTGGTTAGTTCAAATTTTGCAGCAAACAACCTAAATACTCAGGGACGGAGGTAGTAGAGAAACCATGGTCTTTGGCCTTAAGTGCTTAAGGAATGTAAATAAAGGGTTTTAGTCATACAAGGAATTTTTCCTAGCAACATTTAGATAATGTAAACAAATTGGATCCGTCATATACACCCTATATATAGCAATGCAAATGGTTAGAGGGTCAATAACTCGGCTCATTTACACCCATATGAACAAACAGGAGTACAGAAGAACAAATTAATATTTATTAATTTGTAATGTAATAAAGGTTCATGTCACTATTACAAAATCAACTTTTCATGACGTTAACCTATTTTTTTCTTCTCTGACAGCCATAACGATCACCGTAAATGGAGGGGGTAAGGATCATCAACGAAAATGGATCTTTGCTTGCGGTCGGGTTAAAAGGGCTGCCAGCGAAGATGCACCCTGTTTGCTGGTGGCCCACCTAAGCCACCGCCAGCGAAAATCAATTTTTGTTAGCGGCTCACCTAAGCCATCGCCAGCGAAAATCGTGGGAGCGCGCGCGGAAGTCAAATTTTCACTTCCTCTTTTTTTTTCTCGGCTCCCCTCAGCGATATGTTCTCTCTCGATATCTCAGAAGCCACGACTTCTCTCTCTCTCGATTTCTCGCCAATACCTCAGCAGCGGCAGCGTGCAGGAGAGGTAGCAGCGTGGTCCAGTGCACCGCGTGCGGGGTCTCGACGACTCGGCGGATGCGCTCCAGGGAGCGGCGATGGTGATCCGGCCCTCCTCGCCCTCTCCTAGATCTGGCCAGAGGGGAGGGGCACGGATCCAGCATTGGCTGGTCGTGGGGGCGCGGTTCCGGCGGTACCAGGTCACGGTGGCCCGGATCCAGCGGTGGCGAAGGAGACGGGTGGCGATGGTGTAGAGGATGGATCCAGCAGCTAGGTTTGCGGCTCGGTGACGGTAGCGGCGATGTTGACCTCGAGATCGGCCGCAAGTTGCGCAATCAAAAGGCGACGACGTCGGCGACGGTGACAATAATGGTGACTTCCCCTCAGCAGATCCTCCTTCACGGTGTCGAAGGAGACGGGCGGTGACGGTGGAAGGGATGTATCTAGTGGTGGTGAAGGATAGGCACGGTGGCAGTGGAGGAGGTAGATGCGGTGGCGACAACGATACTCGGGACCACTGGGTCCGCTTCCACAGTGGTGAAGATGAGGAATGGTGGCGGTGGATCCGGTGATGGCCATGCTGTCCCTGCTCTCTCGAGGTCCACCTCGCTGGTCCACGTGTTCACAGTGGTGAAGGATGGCAAAGGAGAGGGTGGTGGCGATGCCGAAACCAAGGTGCCTTTGACCCTCACCGACCGATCATGTCATCGATAGTGCCCACATCTGAATTTTAATTTTCTTTTCTCCAAAATTATTTTCGCTGGAGGATCTCGTTACTTGCCGCCAGCGAAACTAGATTTTTGCTAGTGGCCGCCAGCGAAATCGGTCGACCGCCAGTGAAAATGCATTATTTTCACTCACATTTTGTTCCTGGCGGCACCTCTGGTCGCCAGCGAAAACCTATTTTCTAGTAGTGTGTAGTACACACTGAACTTAACTCTTCCCACACTATTGATCAAATGAATATATAGCAATAGCCGCACCACTTTTGAACCTCATATTTTCTCTTTCAACTATGAGTCTGCACAAGTTTTCATGAAAATAATTCCTTACAAATAATGTCCAATGCTTCCCACTCAGATCTACACATACACATTGTTATGGGTTAGGATTCATAGGGATAGACACCGCTAGGAGGATACCCGGGCAGCAGCGGCGGCTGCTAGAGGGATTTAGGTTGGGGAAGACTAATTCTGATTCGTTGCTTAAACCCAACTATTACAATCCCATCCCTTATATAGAGATGGTATGACCCTGAAATAACTAACTTGATCTAATCAAGATTTATCTATCTGTTAATCCTATCCTATCACCTAACCAGCTGCCACAGTACCATGGTACTGTTCACTCGCCCGGGTTTGGGTCCATGGCCTCGACCCCTCGGCCCCTACCTATGACAGACATCCACTTATTTTTTAATGCACACAATTTTACAACTACATATGATCAAGTTTTCACTTTCAAAGTTTATGTAAATGGGAATGAGAGGATTCAAGAAGTAGCCGTCAACCCACATTTGGGTTGGGAATATACGATACAGTAGCATACTGGTACTAGGAGGTACGAGATCGTCGTGAGGCTGCAAGCGGAGCTACAGGGTGTTACCGTTTCTGTAATAATGGAGCCCTCTTATCTCAATTAATGAAACCCATCGGACCACGTAATCAATAAAATAAAAAGAGACCATCCGATTAACAAAAGGACAAACTAAGCGAAGGAGCAAGAGATGTGCACATCAACTGTATGAAGACTTTAATGAGGCTCCGAGTATAAGGCTCATGGTGCTTATCGGTGTAAAAGACACAAAGAGAAGCAACCAAAGAAAAAAAAGAAACAAAGCACTGAACACACACTCCGCCTCCTTTTCACCATCGTCATGCCTCCTGCCCTCTTCTCCTAGAGTCCTAGTGCCGCCACCACCTTCTCCTCCTCTGCATCTGCCTCTCTCCCTCATCGATCGCCACCCAACTCGATCGCATTGTTTTTATCCCCCATTGCTTCCTCTCATTCACCGTTTCATCATTGCTAAGGTGATCAACAAAGCCACATATTCACTATCATCTCGGTCCTTCAATTTCCCATATTACATCAGCTTGCCCCCATCGCACAGAATGAGACCAGTAAAATATATCCAGTGAGATTAATTAACATTTCAGTTCATTCAAGCTATCCTGGATGTTATGCTTTCATGCCCGCCCAGCACTGCTACCTAGCTGCTCATATCCTTCACTTGAGTCTATTATAAACTTCATAAATAGTGCGTTCATAAGGATTTCTGTTTCAAGCAGACGATTATGTATTGAAGACATTACTGTATGGTAAATACTTCTCAACACTCCATTTGGATATTCTGAGGTTCAGTTCATATAAGCTTCATTTCCGCATGAAAGTGAATATTCTGAAGTTCAGTTCATATAAGGTTCATTTCGGCATAAAATTGTCGGAGATAGCGGTAAATTATTACGCTGGATCATTCAAACCAAAGATAGCTAACACATAGAGTATGTATCTTCAATATCACCCTAAAGTTCATATTGTACTCCTAAATTTTAGATAGCAATTATGATAGGAATAAGAGGTCAGCACCCGTGCTCATGAATTTCCTAAATTTCGCTGATATCCGCCTGAACTGCGGAGTTGTCTTGGTTACCAATTAATTATGAGGGTAAATACATACATCGTGGTTGTGTTCCACATGGCCATCTAATATCTAGAACGTGCGGAGAAAGTTGAGCGATATTTTAGGCAATCTATTGTGTGTAAATCAGAAGTAATATGTTGCTATGCTTAATTACATCTTTATTACATAATCTGGCAGTCCATTGAGGATCATCTGGATATTCTTTTTAGGCCATTTTTTTTATTTATTGTGTGGTAATGCCATTATAATCACTAATTTCAGTGGAAGCCACAATATCTCTAAACTATCATTAATTTCAGCTTATTTTTCTTAGATCAATATATAGGTTGCAAATCGGTTCGGCCTATATATCACAAAATTAAAATTGAACTATAACAACCTAAATAGATCCTGATTTGAATATTTGCGATTAACTTGGTGAATTCATCAAATACCGGAATTTTCCCGTTCTTCCCCCTCTCCTATCACTACTGGAATTTCTACTGCCAGATTAGAATCCCATTTGTTCCGGTTATAGTAATCGTGACCAATAAATCGAGGCTAAAAATATCGATCTTTAGTACTGGTTACCAAATCCAAAAATATGTGGGATGCAGAATTTAAACTTAAGATCTCTGACCTCAGCCTCACGCACGTAACCATCCACGACTCCACCCATCTAACATGGATATGGATGCTTTCTTTTTCAACAAACACCGGAGGGATCTTTGGTCCCGGTTGGTAACATCAACCGGTATAAACATATATTTAGTCCCCGTTGGTGTTACCATCCGATACTAAAAATACACCTTTAGTACCGGTTGATAACACCAACCGGAACTAAATATGTTTTTGAGATTTGAACATTTAGAACTGTTTAAAAAAATATTTTTAGTACCGGTTTTAAATCTAACCGATAATAAAAAAATCGATTAAAAATCAGTTCTCCACTAGTGTATCTCTTCTTCCTCAATAACGTTCTTCTCACTACGACAATACCCATTTTTTCGGGCGGTTGGAATGATTATCCCATGCGGTCACCCGGCCCGCCTGTAGCTCCTTGTCTGGGAAAATCATTATTTTCGCGTGCGGGTGGGCCAACCGCACAGGATAATCATTTTTCCGTGCGGTCGGGTTAAGTGGACCGCACGGTCAAATAATGCCACCCTTACGGAACCAAAAAAACCAAAAATAAAAAAAAAAGCGAAAATCACCACCCGCCCGCATCTGGCCGTCGCCACCGCGAGCTGACGAGCCCGCCCGCCTCCCCTGAGCTCGCCGGCGACGAATCCGCTTCTACCGCGCCCACCAATGACGGATCCGTCTCCCCCGAGCCCGTCATCGTTGTCGTGAGCTCGCCGAGGTAAGCCGTCGAGGTCATCGTCGTCGTCGTCGAGGCCATCGTCGTCGTCGTCGTTGTCGAGGCGAGCCTCCCGAGGCAGGGGTGAGGGCGAGCGGCCACCGAGCCGAGCTACCGCAGCACCTCCGCCAGCAGCCGCCGCGCCTCCACCAGTAGCCGCCACCGCTTCCTCGTCGCCTCGCCCGGCCGTCGCCGCGCCCGCTCATCGCCTCGCCCGGCCACCGCCTCACCCGCTCGCCGCGCCGGCCCGCCAGCTCGCCCATTCACTGCGCCGGCCCGCCACCTCGCCCGGCCGTTGCCGCGCTCGGCTCGCCGCCGCGACCAGCCGCTGCCTTGCCCGCTCGCTGCGCCGGCTCGCTGCCACGCCCGACCGCCGCCGCACCCGGCTCGCCGCCGCGACCAGCCGCCGCCTCGCCCGGCCGTCGCCTCACCCGCTCGCCGCGCCGGGCCGCCGCTGGGGAGGAGGAGTGGAAGGTGTGGAGGGAGTTGACTGGGGGGAAGAGATAAGGTAGAGAGAGAGAGGGTAGTTGAGAGATAATAAAAGGGAAGAAAGTAAGAGAGAGAGGATGTGAAAATTTTGAAGTGGATGGGAGGGAAAGGAGGGAGGTATTTTCCTGTGCGGTTCACTTTAAAAGCCCGGACGGGAAAATCGATTTTTCCATGCGGTCCACTTAAATCGACCGCACGGGATAATGATGATTATCCCGTGCGGTCGGATTAGGAGGCCCGCACGGGAAAATCGATTTTCCCGTGCGGGCGATAGTCCCATGCCGGTCCCCTTATTTTTCTGTGCAGTTCCACTTACGAACTGCTTGGAAACAAAAGGGGGTGGAGTCCAGAAAAATCTATTGTGTAGTAGTGTCTTGACCACCAGTGGGGGCAAGCATGGAGGTCGTGAGGGGTGTTTCAAACCATATATGGCTGGATCTTTTTAAATGTTGATCGATTGATGTCTATCTCCTTTTTCTAAAAAAAATTAAATACTAGGAAAACGGATCAGAACCACGTACTAATTCATGAAACCCAACGGATCTGAAATGCTTAATCACTAGTGCAGATCCTCTCATCTGTGACGGGTTGTAACATAACTGGATTTTGCAGGCCATCACAAAGAATATATCTCAAACGAGTCTAAAAAGAGGTCGATTGAGATATGGTCGGAGAGACATGTTAAATGTGTATAGAACTGAAGCCCGTCACGGATGACACATATCTTTGACCATCCTAAACTAGGGCCCGAGTGAGATAACCTTAAATAACTCAAACGGACCTGTTGACGATGAAATTTGGTAAGCCTCAAAGTCATCATCGGCCTAGAGTTAGTATCAGCTTCAGAGTTCTGGAATCGGCCGATGGGTATTATTAGATCGCCAACAGTTGTGTTCTTGATGGATTCGGTTAATGAGATAGATCAAAGTCCGAGTTCAAGAAGGATGCAGCATGGCAATTTATCTATTAATTAGGCAGAATCGTTAGTTTCCTTTTAATTTTAGGAAAGTGTGTTTAGTGTCCAATAAGGACTTTATATGTTTCCTTTTATCTTTAGGAAAGTTTGAGTCGTGTCCGATATGGACTAGTATCTACCCATGGGTATAAATATGTACACCCGGGGTCTATGTAAATTATCTCTCGATCAATTCAACTTCGGTGCATCGCCACCTTTTACCTTTTACTTTCGACAAGTTCTTTTTTCAAGTTGGGCTGCATCGACTTCGATCTCCGACGAGGAGTAAGGCTTGTTATGGCGGCTTGCGTTATCGGGATTAGTGCTTCCATCGCTTCGACACTCTAATCTTGTTCATGTAAGTCGTCAAGTTATCATATACATTATATAATCTAGATTGACAATGTTTTCTACTTGCATCGGCCGATCTTCATCTAGAGTTTTGTCGATATCGGCTAGATTACTTTGTTGGCTCAGATTATATAATGTATCCACCACCCTGAAAATCAGTCAAAAGCCTGATTGTCTAGATATTATGTTTCTTTTCATACTTAGTGCTGCATCAGTTAAGTTTGATCTACTAAGTCGTGCTTAGAACCATAATCTCTAGCCTGCTTCTTGATTGCCAATAAGGGTTTCATCGGGGTTTCAGCCGATGAGTTATCTGGACGTTGTATCGGCTCATAAGGATTACATATAATTTGGATTTAGCCGATCGCAACAAAGGGTTCACTGTTTATCTAATCATTTGGATTTATTGACATCGGACCACTAGCCGATGAATGCTTCAACCTTTGGATTGGTGCTTATTCAATCTATCATTACTAGCCGATTGGTTACTACTGGATTATATTATTGTTTTATTACATTATAATCAGCCGATTATCTTTATATCATTATTTACTCAAGTATCAAGATCTATACTGGATATCGGCTGGTATCGATATCGGCTGGAATCACTCCATCAGCTTGTTAGCCGATCGGCTATCTTTTGATCTTCAATTTATATATCTTGTTAGTTGCAGGATCAAACTGACTGGCACGCCTGCATCTTAATATTATTTTGGACCTGCACAGGAGCTAAGGAGATCGGCTGATGCAAGTAGAAAACATTGTCAATCTAGATTATATAATGTATATGATAACTCGACGACTTACATGAACAAGATTAGAGTGTCGAAGCGATGAAAGCACTAATCCCGATAACGCAAGCCGCCATAACAAGCCTTACTCCTCGTCGGAGATCGAAGTCGATGCAGCCCAACTTGAAAAAAGAACTTGTCGAAAGTAAAAGGTCAAAGGTGGCGATGCACCGAAGTTGAATTGATCGAGAGATAATTTACATAGACCCCGGGTGTACATATTTATACCCATGGGTAGATACTAGTCCATATCGGACACGACTCAAACTTTCCTAAAGATAAAAGGAAACATAGAAAGTCCTTATTGGACACTAAACACACTTTCCTAAAATTAAAAGGAAACTAACGATTCTACCTAATTAATAGATAAATTGCCATGCCGCATCCTTCTTGAACTCGGACTTTGATCTATCTCATTAACCGAATCCATCAAGAACACAACTGTTGGCGATCTGATAATACCCATCGGCCGATTCCAGAACTCTGAAGCCGATACTGACTCTAGGCCGATGATGACTTTGAGGCTTACCAAATTTCGTCGTCAACACATGCCCCCCAGTTTTGGAGTATGAGGACTCATGCTTCAAAATTCTCTTTTATCTCGCCTTGATTACTCCAAAATTGATCTTCTTTTGCTTCTTGCAATCGGCTCTCGTAAGCCGATACCGTATGCGCTAGATGAGCTAGATCATCAAACTCATGGCAAAAGAATATATCTCTGATATGCGCCGACAATCCTTGGAATGCAATATCGGCTAGCTCCTCATCACTTAGGCTCAAACTATAGCATCGGATGCGGGCATTACGAAATCTTTGAATATATTCCATAGCCGATTCTCCCTTTTGCTGCTGAACCAATATCAAATCCGAAAGCTTCATCTCATTGTTTCCAGCAAAGAAATAGTCATGAAATTGCTTCTCAACATCGGCCCATCCCTTGATAGAGTATGGAGGTAATGATGAAAACCATGTGGAAGCCGATCCAGTCAAAGACAATGGAAAAAATCTAACTTTCAAAGCCTCTTCAGCCGATACCTCCCCACATTGCACTAAGAATCGGCTGATATGTTCCATTGTAGATATATCATCTTGCCCTGAAAATTTGGAGAAATCTGGAATTTTGTATCGGTATGGAAGCGGAACTCTATCGAACCATTCAGGATATGGCTGCCGATACATATGGATCTGCTCCTTAGGTCTAAGTCCAAACTGCTCCTCTACCAACTTCGCAATTCTATCGGCCTAACCATTGTTCATCTGATGGCATTGTTCCTCTGGCCGATATTGTTGTTGTTCTTCAATCTGCCCCCCGAGCTGGCCTCTTTGAACAATTAATTCATCAACTTTTCCCTTGATTAAATCTTGCAATGTATCCATCAAAACTCCAGATTGATTAAACAATGCGCAATGAACTGCTTCATCAACTTTATCTTGAAGTATTTCAATCATCGGCTCGGGAAGTTGAGATTTCTGAATTGGCCCTTCCGGTGTCATGATGAAACATTGAAGATAATGATTTTGAAAATTAGCTTTGAATTTCTCCAACTCTTGCTTCTGTTCCTCCGTCAAATCCTCCATTGCGACCATGATCTTGTCGTTGACTTCTTCAGACATGTAGGTATAAAATTCGTAGTCCCACCAGGCGTGCCAAATTGTGTTGACGTAAAAACACGACAGCCTGGGAGATCTGCTTAGCTCCTGTGCAGGTCCAAAATAATATTAAGATGCAGGCGTGCCAGTCAGTTTGATCCTGCAACTAACAAGATATATAAATTGAAGATCAAAAGATAGCCGATCGGCTGACAAGCTGATGGAGTGATTCCAGCCGATGTCGATACCAGCCGATATCCAGTATAGATCTTGATACTTGAGTAAATAATGATATAAAGATAATCGGCTGATTATAATGTAATAAAACAATAATATAATCCAGTAGTAACCAATCGGCTAGTAATGATAGATTGAATAAGCACCAATCCGAAGGTTGAAGCATTCATCGGCTAGTGGTCCGATGTCAATAAATCCAAATGATTAGATAAACAGTGAACCCTTTGTTGCGATCGGCTAAATCCAAATTGTATGTAATCCTTATGAGCCGATACAACATCCAGATAACTCATCGGCTGAAACCCTGATGAAACCCTTATTGGCAATCAAGAAGCAGGCTAGAGATTATGGTTCTAAGCACGACTTAGTAGATCAAACTTAACTGATGCAGCACTAAGTATGAAAAGAAACATAATATCTAGACAATCAGGCTTTTGACTGATTTTCAGGGTGGTGGATACATTATATAATCTGAGCCAACAAAGTAATCTAGCTGATATCGACAAAACTCTAGATGGAGATCGACCGATGCAAGTAGAAAACATTGTCAATCTAGATTATATAATGTATATGATAACTCGACGACTTACATGAACAAGCTTAGAGTGTCGAAGCGATGGAAGCACTAATCCCGATAACGCAAGCCGCCATAACAAGCCTTACTCCTCGTCGGAGATTGAAGTCGATGCAGCCCAACTTGAAAAAAGAACTTGTCGAAAGTAAAAGGTAAAAGGTGGCGATGCACCGAAGTTGAATTGATCGAGAGATAATTTACATAGACCCCGGGTGTACATATTTATACCCATGGGTACATACTAGTCCATATCGGACACGGCTCAAACTTTCCTAAAGATAAAAGGAAACATATAAAGTCCTTATTGGACACTAAACACACTTTCCTAAAATTAAAAGGAAACTAAATATTCTGCCTAATTAATAGATAAATTGTCATGCCGCATCCTTCTTGAACTCGGACTTTGATCTATCTCATTAACCGAATCCATCAAGAACACAACTGTTGGCGATCTGATAATACCCATCGGCCGATTCCAGAACTCTGAAGCCGATACTAACTCTAGGCCGATGATGACTTTGAGGCTTACCAAATTTCGTCGTCAACAGGACCTCAAGTTGGAGCCCGTCACAGATGATAATTATCTGTGATGGACCCTAGCTTAAGGCTCGTTTGAGGTAACAACAAAACCAGTCACAGATGGCACTCCTCTGTGACGGGCTTTTTCTTAGGCCCGATAAACTTATATGCTCGACAGAGAAGTCATTTTTTGGACCGTTATAGATAGTTTTTGCACACTATAAATAGCCGCAACCGCCAGTTGTAACTGTATTCCACTATTCACAATTTTGGTGGGAGGTTGGAGGGGGCGAAATTTTAAT
Organism: Oryza punctata; assembly: GCA_000573905.2. Lineage (NCBI taxonomy): Eukaryota > Viridiplantae > Streptophyta > Magnoliopsida > Poales > Poaceae > Oryza > Oryza punctata. The sequence goes on along the minus strand of CM002496.2, from coordinate 11,642,896 downwards.
TTTTTTCCAAAAGAAAACAGTAAATTCATAAAGGTAAGTGATAAATAGTAATCAGTACTTTAGACAATTCATCAATTCTCATTAATTTTGCAGTATTCTGTAGCGATGGATCGAAGTTGGTTGTATGCGAAATCTGTGAAACGTCATAGTCAAGAGTATAGAAATAAGGTATTAAATTTTATAAACACCGCGGAAGGAGGATAGAAAAAGAAGAAACAACATGTGTTGTCCAGGTGCAGATTGCAAGAATAAGAATATGTTTGATAGCCGAGTGGACGTACACGCTCTTCTGATACAACGAGGATTTATGGAGGGCTACACATGTTGGGTCAAGCATGGACAACAAGAATCAGGAAGTGGTGCAGCTGCAGACAGTACTGGTGCGCAAAATCAGGAAGATGAAGATGAGCATGACATGTTTGTACCTTGTCCACTAGGCGGTGAAATAGTTGATGTTGATCATGATCTGTTGCAAGACATGTTACGTGACGTTGAGGATCCAGCTTACAACGAGAGAGATTCCATAAAGTTCAGCAGGTTGGTCAGTGACTCGCAGATGCCTCTGTACACCGGATGTAAAGCAAAGCACACCAAATTATCAGCTACCTTGGACCTAATGAGCTGAAGACAAGTAGTGGATGGACAGACAAGAGTTTCACAGAGCTTTTGGGAATTTTGAAGGCCTTGCTGCCTGATAGGAACACATTGCCCGAGACGATATATGAAGCAAAGCAGGTTTTGTGTCCCCTGGGGTTAGAGGTCCGTAGAATTCACGCTTGTCCAAACGACTGCATATTGTACCACAAGCAATATGCGGAGTTAGATGCTTGTCCTATTTGTAAGACCTCACGATACAAGCGAAAGAAAAGTCCTGACGAAGGAAAAAAATTGAAGCGGGGTGGTCCCACGAAGGTTGTGTGGTATCTACCTATCATTGATTATTTCAAAAGAATATTTGCAAACCCCAAGGAGGCGAAGTTAGTATGTTGGCATGCCACGGAGAGAAGGTACAACGGTATGCTAAGACACCCAGCGGATTCAATTCAATGGAGGAATATCGATCGAAAACACAAAGACTTTGCTGCCGACCCTAGAAACATGATGCTATGTATGTATACAGATGGCATGAATCCTTTCGAAGAAATGAGTAGTACTCACAGCACCTGGCCAGTTCTTATTTCAAACTTTAACCTACCGCCATGGTTGTGCTTTAAAAGGAAATATACTATGCTGTGCTTGCTAATCCAAGGACCGAAACAACCGGGCAATGATATCATGTGTTCTTGGAGCCTATTATGGATGATCTTGAGATGCTCTGGAAAAAAGGTGTGGAAACTTGGGATGCGCATGGTTAGGAGAATTTCAAGCTACGAGTACTATTGTTCTGCGCCATTAATGATTATCCCGCCCTCGGTAATCTTTCTAGCCAAACCGTGAAAGGAAAGAAGGCTTGCTCCGACTTCATGGAACATACACGCAGCCGGTGGTTGAAGAAATCACGAAGGATGGATTATATGGGTCATAGGAGGTGGCTCTCGCTACATCACGGATTTCGAAGGAGGAAGAATATTTTTAACGGTAAGAGAGAACTTCAGCCTGCTCCCAAGGATTTGTCCGGAGATGAGGTCCACAACTTGGCCAAGGACATACCAACGAGTTTGGGAAGAAAAGAAAACGTAGTCAGGCAAAGGACAAGGGTATGTGGAAGAAAAAGTCCATATTTTGGCGATTACCTTACTAGAAAGATCTTGAGGTCCGTCATTGCATTGATCTCATGCATGTAGAAAAGAATGTGTGTGAGAGTTTGGTTGGCCTGCTGCTGAATATTCCCGGCAAAACAAAGGACGGGTTGAACGCGCGCCTTGATCTAGAGGAAATGAAAATTCACAGTGAACTCCGGCCCGTAACAGATGCAAAGATAGGTAGAGTGTACCTCCCTCCAGCTTGCCACACACTGTCGAAGGATGAGAAGATCGCAATGTTATCATGCCTGAAAGATATCAAAGTTCCATCGGACTATTCAGCGAGGATTAGTAAGTACGTCAAATTGGAAGACCTAAAACTGGTTGGAATGAAGTCGCACGATTGCCTCGTGCTAATCACACAAATATTGCCAGTTCTATCAGAGGCATTCTTCCACCCAAAGTCCGTCATACGATCCAACGTTTGTGTGCCTTTTTCAATGCAATCGAACAGAAAGTTATAGATCCCGAAGATCTAGATGAGTTGCAGACCTATATTGTCAGTACCCTCTGCCACATGGAGATGTTTTTTCCACTGTCTTTCTTTGATATCATGGTTCATCTCCCTGTTCATCTTGTGAAGCAAACAAAACTATGTGGTCTAGCTTTTCTAAGAGAAATGTACCCGTTCGAGAGGTACATGGGAGTTCTGAAGGCATACGTTTGGAACAGAGCAAAACCAGAGGGGAGCATCATTGAAGGCTACACGACCGAGGAGGTCATTCAGTTCTGCATAGATTACATGTCTGAGGCCGAACCTATCAGAGTTCCAGTGTCTCGTCACGAAGGAAGGTTGTCTGGTGCTGGCACAATAGGGAGGAAAAGAATTAGGCCCGATCAAGCTTCGGACGCGCAGGCTCATTTTGCTATTCTCCAACATATGGCAGAAGTTGGCCCATACTTTGAGGAGCACTTAGCCAAAATCCGGCAGGAGAACTTGGGACGATCTGAGACGTGGATTAACAGAGAGCATAACTCTCGGTTCAACGCATGGTTCAGGAATCGTGTCACGCTGTCGACGGATATCCCAAATGAGACAGTACAGTTGTTGGGGATGGGACCGTGTTGGGCCATAGACACGTGGCAAGGATACGATATTAATGGATACACATTTTACACCGTCCAGCAAGATGATAAAAGCACAGTGCAAAACAGCGGAGTCCGTATAGATGCCTTCCAGGATTAAGTTGGGTCGAATACATACTACGGCTGCATTGAGTAGATCTGGGAAGCTGAACTACGTGAAGTTCAAGGTTCCTTTGTTTCGATGCCGTTGGGTGAATATACGCACTGGTGTTAAAGTCGATAAGGAAGGCTTCACTTTAGTAGATCTATCCTAGGTTGGATATGCCGACGAACCATTTGTACTTGCGAAACAGGTCGAGCAGATTTTCTACATAAAAGACCCCGCAAACAAGAAGATGCACATCGTGAGGGATGGCAAGCGCTGAATTGTTGGTGTTGACAACGTCGTCGACGAAAAAGAATACAACTAATATCTTCACGTACGACCTCAAATCGACCTTGACGATGGTCCACAAGAGCCTGTGGCATATACTCGATCAGATCATATGGAAGGCATAACCTTGTGACCGATCCCGTTGTACTTATTTGTTACATTGTTTTTGGATACTAGTAAAGTATATTGTATTAGTAAAAAAGCTTAGGTAAATTGGTGCAACTTGTAATATATTTTGTTGTGAATTTAGTAAAATTGAGTGAATTATTGTACTGCACTTAATTTTTTAGGATAGTAAGTTAATTATTGTGAGTTTAGTAAAATTAGTAAATTTTCATTGTGAAGTATTTTTTGTAGTTATGCATTTTCAGTTCAGGTCAACGATGTACATAAGTCAAATGTCATCTGTGACGGGCTCTAGTGCAAGCCCGATACAGATGACCCAATCTCTATCGGGCTTAGACTACAGCCCGTCATATATGTCGTCATCTGTGACGAGCGCTGGTTCATAGCCCGATAGAGATGCCATCATCTCTATTGGGCATTAAAATAGAGCCCGTCACGGATGACTACATCCGTGACGGGCCTTATTTGCCCGATAGGGATGATGTCATCTCTATCGGGCCTACACTAGGGCCCATCACAGATGAGTCATCCGTGACGGGCTCTAGTTTACGCTCGATTGAGATGATTAATGCCCATAGTAAGTATACGCTGGATCTGGAATCTGGATCAAAATAATTTCTAAGTCCCGCCACTCTGTGCCGCCACTCCATGAACCCTAGCACCGCCACCCTTTGGGAGCTCACCGCCGCCGTCCCCAAGCCCTCGTGCCGCTGCCGCCGTCTAGGAGCCCTCCATCGTCCTCCCTCACGCCCTCCCGAGCCCGGCGCCATTGTCCTTCCTCACCACCACCGATTGCTGCCGTCGCCGAGATCGGCCACCGAGCGCCGCCGTCCTCCTCTGACCTCCTCCACGCCGTCGCCCGCCGTCCTCTGCTCCACCACCGTCGCCGCCGTCCTCCCTCACACCCTCCCGAGGCCTTTCATCCGACCCTCACCACCACCGACTTGCTCCGTACCGCCAGTGAGTTGATTTTTGATAGATAGATAGTTAGATAGATAGATAGATAGTATATTAAGATAGATAGATAGATAGCCGGTGAGTTGATTGTTGACTAAAGTATTCTCTGTGTATAGATAGATAGATAGATAGATAGATAGATATATATATATATGGAAAAATATATGGTGGAAATGTAGGTGAAATGTAGTGATTTTAGTGAGTTAGACTTTAGTGATTTAGGTGAAATGTAGGTTAATTTAGTGATTTTAGGGTTAGTTAGGTTATTTTAGTGACCTTTATGATTTTAGATGAAATGTAGGTTATTTTAGTGAGGGTTAGTTAGGTTATTTTAGTGAACTTTAGTGATTTTAGTGCATAGTTACAATGTTAGATATATATGTTACCAAAATATCATAGAATCCGGGGTGCCTAGGGTCTGACGTTAGTTTGATCGAGTTATATGTGAATTCATAAAATCGATTGAGGCACCGTCAGACCCCAGTGCACCTCAATTTGTGTCATTTTTTGGTAAATAGTCATCTGTAATATTAAAGTTATCAAATCGTCGCAGAATCCGGGGTGCCTAGGGTCTGAAGTTAATTCAGTCGAGTTAGTGCACTCACAACACCGATTTAGAAACCTTCAGACCCCAGTGCACCTCGGTTTCTGTTATTTTTTGATAATTTCGTAATTTATGTACAGAACCATCCAAGACACCTTGGCAACCAGAACATTTCGTAATCTGTCATTTTTTGATTATTTAGAAACGTGTAAAAAGAAGCGAGGTCGAGGCAGGAATCAAGTAAAGTAGAATAGTTAAGTTAGTACGTACTTATGTGCTTCCAGTGCCAACGGTCTATAATATCAAGGTTAGTACGTACATACGTAATTTGTTTACAAAATTAATTAACTTTGTTATTTTTTAAGTTATTTAGACGATGTCTCAGTAAGGTGAACCAATGTCTACGACAACTAGTGGGTCCTCAAGGGCACGTAGTCGTGGGACAGGGAACAGAATCCCTAAGGAACGGTACATCATAGCAGAGGTAAACCAGGTTGTACTGCCGACGCATCCTCGGAATGTCCTGGCCAAGTTTAGGTCGATCTGCGGTGTCGTAGCGAGGGAAAACTTCACAATCCTCGTGGATGACATCAAGCATGTGCCCAAAGCGGAGAAGAACGCTGCTTGGCTCAAATTCAAGGAAAGCTTCGAGTATCCTGCAGCTGACGAGGCCAGGCTCAAGTAGGCTGCTTTCAAGGTTATGGGCAATGCTTGGAAGAACTTCAAGAGCAGGCTGGTCACGGAGTTTGTCTTAAATCCGATGACCCCTGATCCAACAGTGCAATGGCCCTTCATAACGGCTGACGCTTGGGGGCAATTCTACGAGAAGAAGTCGACCCTCGAATCCCGGGCTAGAAGCGAAGCTTATCGGGTCAGAACCAAATTGAGCTCTGAATTCGACGAAAAGCTTGAATCGATAGTGCATGGGGCGCAACTTAGGGCTGATTGTGCGAAAGTGCAAGTAGACTCGGTGAAGCCAGAATTCGATCATTTCCCACTCAGGCATCCACCGAACAACGAGGTCCTAACTCTTGGAAATGCACGTGGAACCTTCATCCAATGGCCCAAGGACCTCATTGAGATAAGGGTCATCCCGAGGCCAACCACTGCACCAAGCGGTCGTCTGACAGTACAACCTGCCCCTGCTCTTTCAGCCCCTCCAGCTCCCGTTCGTCACGAACATATTGATGATGTCGAGTTACAGTACGACACAGACTTTGGGGATGAGCCTATGGAGGTCGATCATTAAACCCCCACCCATGAAGAAGAGCAAGAAGGCGCATTCTTCCCCCTAGAGAACAGCTGTCGAAAAACCTACTACAAGGGGGCGAGGAAAAGGAAAGCTGCAGGGTTCACGTCTTGCTCCAACAAAGCTAGATATGAGCAAGGGGCTGGTAGTACATAGGAGGCCCGTACCTCCATCCTCCTTCCAACTAGGCATGCCACTGGTTGGAGACGACGTGCTAGCAACGATGGGCACCGCCTGCAAGGAGCTTCACATGTACTACATGGAGAAATCTAACGTGAGCAGGAAGAATAGAGAAACTGATATAATAGGCGAACACGCCAGAGCGCCATTCCTTGGGCTACCAAACTATATCGTGGTAGATTTCAAGGATCTATTCGACCTCTACAGGCTCCGCTCGGTGGACACAACCCTCCTCAAGTGCTACTCCTTGTAAGTACTCTTGCTCACGAAAATTAGACATCTCAATTTGTGTAAAATGCTTATAAGAAAGTTTGTCTTGCGTGTAAGTATAGTTGGAAGTGGTGTCTCAAGAATGCACCGGAGGATGCCTTCCTTGATCCTCAGGTAGTCAATGTCACAAATCTTGAAGGGGACCGTCAAGGAATGGTAAACTACTTGTTTGGCACCTTCTGGGTCCGACAAGACAAGAAGTACATCATGTACGCTTATAATCAATAGTAAGCGTGTTCCCTAAATACATTGCATTACACGTCTAGCTTTAGTATTAACTTTAACTATTTTAATGCCGCAGTGGACATTGGACCCTACTGGTAATAACGCCTAAGTGGAGTACTTGCCACTACTTAAACTCCATAATTGACAAAAAAACATACAATTGGACCCCGATTCAACTCGCGATAGATGAAGCGTGGGGCCAATTTATGCAAAAAGGGGGCCTTCGAAAGACAGGGCAGGACACACTTATCCACAAGAAGAACTTCCCACTAAAACAACAAATAGGAGACTAGTGCGGATTCGATGTCTGCCACAACATGCACCTACTGTGCAAAGATAAGGTGAAGACTTTGGCTGAATTGGAGGTTTATGGTCTCATTCGTGACATATTCTAAATAAATTGAAGTGTATATATATATATACAAAGAAAGTTCGACTAATTTTGAATTATGTACATGTAGGACAAATTTTCAAAAGATCCGGGTATCAGCTTTGACGATATTCGTGAGGAGATTGCCGACTTCATCCTACGCGAAATTATTCACCATAAATGAATGTTTAGGGTTATGATTAAGTGATGAACATTTTTAACATCCTATTTGAATTGTCAAACACATGTTATTATGTAATATTGATGTTTATTATATTTGTTATCTCTATGTAAATTCTGCCTAGATAAATATTGCAGGTTATGATGCTTACCACTTGAGCAATATGCATGTGTGAATATGGATGTTATTTCTGTAAAATATATGTGAATGGCATATGCGAATAAGGATGCTGAGATATATATATGTGAATGGCATATCTGTTTGTGTTATTTTGCAGCGGGCATGGCTAGCACAAGCCTGAGGCTAGCCAAAAAACAATATTTATTTTTTTTGTCATACTCATCGGTGACGGGCTGTAAGTTAAAGCCCGATTGATTTATAGCCAACCGTAACGGGCTGTAACGTAAGGCCCGATTGAGAATATAGTAATCTGTGACGGGCTATAGCTGGGACCCGATTGAGAATAATAGTAATCTGTGACGGGCTTCTGTTTAGACCCGTTTGAGAGAGGAAGTCATCCGTGACCAGCGCTAGTTGTAGCCCGATTGAGATAGGTCATCCGTGACGGGCTCTGTTTGACTGGTTGTCTGGGTCAAAGCTATCGGTGACGAGCATTAGTTGAGATCCGATTGAGATAACTTCATCCGTAACGGACTTATACCCGTTTGAGATGAGTTCTCACATCACCGACCTCTACGCTGTATCGGGCGCCATACCCGACGCAGATGTGGGTTACCATTGTAGTGAATCCAATTTCCACGGTTTAATTCACAATTTAGTTATAACAAATATATAGTCTACTTTCCCACAATTCACAAGCTGTGCGCAACCACGCTTTCGTCTTACATTTTGAGAAATATTTAAACGTCAAACTTTAACGCCTCTCATCTAGCTAGTTCTTTCAAAGCGGTCCTTGATCATTTTTTAAGAAATGCTTGAGAATAGTTGAATAGTTGAGTTTCCATACTTTTGTTAGAAACATTATTGTAGCGAGACACGTGTACGTGACAAGGGTAGTCTAGGTAGTTTCACACTCGCAAGTGCGTTGCAGCATAATTTTAATAACCCAAAAAATAATACACGTGCATACACAGTTTCTATAAACACGCGCACACATATCCTATGGTTGACTGAATAGGGTGCGCAATATTTACATTGCTCCTGCTTAGAGCATCACTAGCAATAGCACAAATAATAGATACACCCCCGAGCAAGGTTCTATTACTATAGCATCGTAATGTGCCATTCTTAATGGCAGTAGAAGCAGTGTCTTGCTACGAAACCATACGTCTGCCATCGCATTTTTCAGCTGCTCCGAACAAATGCTGGCTCTACATACCTCGATGAATTTGATTCAATTAAGGCTGTCATTGTGCATTTTCTGACGTACGCTAGAGAAATAAGCAATTTCAGTTCTTGAGAAGGTAATAGGTGGTACCATATTTTATAGTGTAAAACAAAATTATATTCACAGTACGGATTATATTTTACTCTTTCGTTGCTTGAGCTTCACAGTACGGAGGCAAAACCTAGCTACCTACGCAGATTCCAAATCTTTTCTTCTTGAGTAGCTCTATCCCACCATTCTTTTCTTCTATTTGATTGCCAAAAGGATACGTAGCCTAGTGATTACAGTGACTGAGTAGTACCCCACAGTCTTGAGTTTAAATCTTCATATAAGCAAATCTTAGATTCACTACTACAGATTACATATTTCTGTGCGGTCAAAACACGTTTTTCCGTGCGGAGGATTAGGCCGTCTGCACCTAGGGGTCTGCGAAAATAAACATTTTCGCGTGCGGGCATCCCAACCGCACGGAAAAATAAACTTCCCGTGCGGTCTGCTTAACTCGTCCGCACGGGATAATAGATTATTCCGTGCGGTTGCGTTATACCGACCGCACGGGATAATTGATCTTCCCGTGCGGTCGGGTTAAGTGGACCGCACACAAAAATGGAAAATCACAAAAAAAATAGAAATTCCAAAACCCAAAAACTAACCCTAACCCTAGCCAGCCGCCGCCGCGGCGCCTCCCCACTGTCGGATCCACCGCTGCCGCGCCGGGAGATGGCGGCCGCAGTCGGATCCACGCGGCGACGGCCGCCGTGCCTCACCACCGCCAGATCCGCCGCTGCCTCGCGTGGGGAGGGTGGCACCGCTCCTGGCCGCCTCCTCCTCATCGTCGTTAGCGGCGGCGGTGGCGCAGATCCGGTCGTCGCGCACGCGCAGCGGCGAAGTCGACGTAGTCAGCGACGGCGGCGGGGCAGTGCGGATCTAGTCTCCAGCTACCGTGCCAGCGCCCGAAGTGGCGCCGCCGGTCTCCAGCAACCGCGCCATGTCCCACCCGCTCCCAGCTGCCATCTCATCGGCGGCGACGCTGAGCTGGTCGCCTCCTTCGCCCCGCGCGCTCGGAGGGGAGGAGAGGAAGAGTCGAAGAGAGAGGATGGAAAGAGAGGAGTGAAAATAAAAAGGAAAGGAAGAGAGAGGAGGTGAAAATTTTGAAGTGAGTGAGAGGGAAAAGAGAGAGAGGATGGGATAAAAAAATTTGCGTGCGGTCCACTTAAGAGGCCCGCCTGCGAAAATCGGCTCATTTTCCCGTGCGGTCCACTTAAGGAGTCCATCTGAGAAAATCGATTTTTCCGTGCGGTCCGCTTAAGAGGCCCGTCTGCGAAAATCGATTTTTCCGTGCGGTCCTCTTAAGGAGCCGCACACGAAAATGGAGGATGATTTTCGCAGATGTGACTAGTTACGGTCCGTCTGCAATCTAAGTATGCGCTTGTACAGGAAAATCGTTTTTAGTAGTGATTAGATTGTTTGCGGGGCTAAGTTCACAATTTAAATGACTGTATATTTTCAGCTGGATGCAGAGGCCAAGTAAAAATAACCTTAGAGAGGGACCGTCTATATAACAACCGGCTGAAAAAATTGTACGTTTCAGCCGTATTTTTGACCATCCGATCGGTCCCTTCTCGACCATCGAGTGCTCTTGCACGCGGTGATAGCATAGCGCTCTTTTAGGCGTTTTGCCGAACGATGTAGTAGTGGATCAGGTTTGGTGGTCCAGCCCATTCAGACATTTGTGCGGCCCATTTTTAGTTTTAACCTTTGTTGCAGACGGACTCTATTTTTAAGGCCCAAATTCATAGTTTAGAGGGCTTTAATGCTTAAAAGACACTATAATCCACCAAATAAACAAAAGTGATGTTTGCCTGTGCAAACATCTGTTGATCCAAAATTAACCCAGCAAGATATTAAATTGAGCTTTGGTAATCTAAGATAACATGGTATGGATTGGTTGCCTCCACAGTATGTGCTATCCAAAAGACAAGAGAGATTGCCCATGCTTCAATTTGTCTATGTTCATTTTGAAGAGCATTCTGACCGTTTGCTTTATTTATCTAGCTCATCTCTGTATGCGGCTTCTAGTTCATTTGCTCCGACTTTTTCCACCTTCCACCCTATATGTAGATATCCAGTATGCCAGGGGATTCATTGGGTGCTCAGAAATGGCTACAGCGCAAATGGTTATGCTTTTTCCTTAACTGGTCATGCTTTTTAGTAGATGACAAATGAGAAAAATAAACTCCGAGATTGTACACAAATGCAAATTTATCTTTGGGTGCACATTCATATCAAGAGTGCCAATGAAAAACAGTTTTGATAAAAAGTGACAATCTATGAATATCACATTTTATCTATGTAAAAAGCATTTAAGAGACTTGAGCACTATTAGTTCATTAGTTTAAGGGCCAATATAAGCAGAATCGAAATTTCGACAAATCATTACCGCAAAATTACATACAATAATTACTTAGAAAAAAAGGCATGGTTACTAGTTTCCATTTAAATTTGTGAACAAAGCTAATAATTCTAGTTTCTCATATAGAAGCTAATAATGCAACGAGCAACTTATGCAATGAAGAAATTAAAAAAACAAATCAAACTCAGTACCAAAAACTAGCATGTCTCCTTGCTTCTCCTGGCTAACCATTTAACAGAAATATGCTATAAATAATCATTCTTAGAGCTAACAAAACTAACAATTAAAACTCCTCATCTATCAAAAGTAACAAAGCTAGTTTAAATTATTTCGGAACACTACTTTCAATATCTAATCATACAAAGATACTAAGTGAAACCCCGCGCATTACTGCGGGGCTCTAGTATGATAACACTAAGTAAAATAATGTGTAAAATAGCTAGATAATATAAACTTATATAAGTTGATTTGATCTATGAGAATTTAAATTTAAATAGTATATAGAATGATGATTCAAATTTAAAAGTAAGTTGATGTGGTTTTATAAGAGAAGAAAAGATGTAGATAATTTGGATCATAGATTAATCATTTAAGGGCTCAAAATAATTGATGTGATATGACTTAATAAGAAAAGAAAAGGAGGGAGATAATTTGGCCCATAGATAATCATCCAAGGACAAAACAATTGATGTGATATGGCTTATTGAGAGAAGAGAGAGCACATTTTAACTAAGTTAGGAGTTAGGATGAACTATATAGGTATAAAAGATAATATGAAAAATGATCGAAATGATGGAGAGACATAATTATATATTATGTGAATTATGTGAGATGATAATTTAACATACTTGCATTTGAAAAGCTATAAATTTAATAAATTATAAAATTATAGATAATATAACATGCTTGCATGATGTTATTTATAATAATTATTATTGAATGATGATGTGGCATCTTTGCATATTAAGCTTATGATGTGGCATCTTTGCTTTAGGATTTAGTGATTTTATAGTAAGAGAGGATAACTACTGGTTGAACTCAAACTATACCTCTTCTAAGAAACATACAAAACTAATAAATTTTAGTGCAAACAAAACAGAAATAACAGATATACTAGCACAACTAGTCATTACACCTAGAAAATTTGATAACAAAATTACAAATGGGATAAAAATAAATATTTCTTAGAAAAAAATACAAAAAATGAGTAAACAAACACAATTATGACAAAAAAGGAACAAAATATGAAATGGAAGGGAAATTAATTATGTTCAGCCTACTCGAAACTTGTTGTTCATACATCTCCTTGAACTAAGAAAACTAATATGTGTCTAATATTTCTAACAAAACTGACAAAAGTAATATTTGCTTTCATTCTTACAGAGCAAACACGCTAGTTACAGAACTAATGTGACAAAGCTAGTATGTATTATCTAACAAAACATAGTCACGCTTCTAGCTGACACTAATATTTTTCTGAACTATTTCTAACAAAAATAGCAAAACTAATATGTGCTTTCATTCTTACGGAGCAAACACGCTAGGTACAGAACTAATGTAACAAAACTAGGTATGTGCTAACAAAATTAATTTGCTAATGCACATACCAAATAAAAATAAAATACTAAGAAAATTTGGTATTATTAGGAGATGACAAAACTAGCGACAGATAAACTAAGCATTATTAAGATATAAAAGAAAAGGTAAACCTAAAGCCCCTTGTTCTGAACATCTACTAAGGCACTAGTTCTACTTACTAAGTAGCTCCTGAACTCAACTAAATAAGGGCTATGACATCTAAACCAAAAAAAACTAAACAAAACCATCCATTAATTTCTATCATACAAAACCTTCCATCAATTAATTTCATACACAGAAGTACTTATGAATAACCGAACATATATAAGTTTTTCTAAATACGGTACAACCCAGGAACCCTAGCTCACCCGCCATCATGGACGAGGCTACCTGGATGTGCCGCCGTGTCGACATCATCACCACCAACCTCCTCTGCAACTCGCATCCACAAGACTCAGCCTGAGGCCCCAAGCTGTTGTTGCTGATGTTGTGCATGACACAACCCTTGCCACTGTTGTAGTTGCATCCCTCGATGCCATGGTCAACGCCACGCTAGCCCTTGGATCACAGTTGTCAATCTCTGCGGTCGTCCCCACTGCCTAATTTGTTACTCCGGAAAGCCCGTGCCATCAAATCCACCGTTGACACCACCAAGGAGAAACAAAACTTTCATCATGATTTTCATACAGTGCTTCCAGAGGGATGCTTGTAGAAAAATAACCATCTTTATACAAGTGGTTCTCTTAAGAAAATTACCTGTAAAAATCTATTTTCACACATGGTCGGTGATGGGGGACCGTGCATTTTCACAAACGGCATGATATTTTCATTGGGAGTAAAGTTCTTACTCAGGCTGAAGTGGATAAATCTCATAGTCTATTTTTGATCCTATAGTAGTCTTATGTTTGTACTACATATATTGTTGCAGTACATATTTTCCCCTCTTCTCACATCTACTTTGCTCTATCTAAACTAGAGAATGCTGTAGTACACTATTTATTATGCAGTGACACAGCGCGTAGATTCTGGATTATAGAAAGAAAATGAAACTGAAACTAAAATTGTCCATGAGAGTATCACTGACCATGTATTGCCCACCTTTCTACAATGGAAAAAGTAACCCATGCATCAAATATTTTTATATATAATTCTCGATATTATTACAATAAACTAACTTCTCAATCAGCTGATACCTCTGTCTTATCTTGTTAATCCCTTAACCACCATGACCACGGTCAGGTGGAGATGTACGGTCACCTCTACCACTACCCCCAGCACCACCGCTGCCATGACCACGTCCAGGGAGGCCTCCACTGCTACCCCCACCACGGCCACCACCTCCATGATGGCTGCCTCCAACTCCACCACGACCACCCCCACCACTACCTCCACCGTGGCCAGCCCCTCCGCGCCCACCTCTAGAGGCACCAATACCACCACCTTGACCACCACCAGGGATACCACCACCACCATGACCACGGCCAGGGAGTCTGCCGCCACCGCCACCACGACCCCCGCAGCCGTGGCCACCACCGCGATCAATAATGTTAATATCATCTCTATCGGACACACTGACTTTAGCACCGGTGAGACCTTGGCTATCTGCAAGTGGGCAGCAGCATTGCATTTCGTGCGTAAAGGTGCAATAGGAACGTTCTGGAATCGGAGAAAAGTCGCGGCATTTGTCACTGCACTTTTGGGTGAAGCAGTTATCCTCTTTGAAACAGTGTAGCCTGCTCTCTGTTACACAGTAATGAGCAAGGCAATTAGTAGTACTCACTGCAACAAAAGTGATTCATATGTAGTGGTGGGAATTAGTGCTGCAATATGAAGGATCTCCTAGGCATATTTTCACAGTTACATTTGCTGAGAATAAGAGGAACTTGTTAACTAGCTATTATGAACGTCTGAAACTCAAAATATATAGTTGCATCATAAAGATATGCTATACTACACACGGGGTACGTTATAGTTAAAACACACCCAATATTAGTAAGTTTTTTTACTGAGAACACAATGATCACAAATCCCACCTATTAACCCTATTAGTATTTTTTTACTATCAGGTATTTAAGGACATATAACGCATAGTAAGAATTTTACTATGTGAGAGGTTCGTTTTAGTTTTTGCACCGTGGTATGCTTTAGCGCATCCGTTGCTCATATTTGGTTGTAGGTATATGTGAAATTTTTTATTTAAAATATGAAACAAATCTATCAAAATATGTATTCTTAAAAAAATGCTCACAATTCATGTGCGCAAATACTAGTGCTTACCCGCCTGACAGGTTGAGAAGATGGCAAACATTGCCATAAGAGCCATGATCACGACAGCCATGGGGTATGAACCCCTCATACCGTTATTAACTGGTTGCATCTCAATGAGGACTAGTACTTCTTTCTCTCAGCTCTTTGGGTGTGTTATTTCCACATCAGGATATCAGCGTTTATATAGTGACAGGACCAAATCCTCCAAGATGTATTCCTGCATTTATTGCTCTCCTTGAGATATCAATGCTTTGATATCTCAAATGTAAGGTATCGCGTTCGGATTCAAATTAATGATATCAATTTTTAAACCTCCGTGTATACTTCATTTATTTCTTCTGGTACCTTTTATAAATGCATTTGCTCCCATGACTATTGTATGTATTGCCTTTCATTTCTCATAGATAGGGATGTATAGATTTTTTTTTATCTGGAAATCAAGTTAAAAGTAATAAAAGTGGTTACGAATTTTTGGTGCTATCATGTGATGCTTTTTCAAAGAAAATTTCTGTCCCTTAGACAACAAGCTCTTCCATGTTCTGTCTCAGATTTAACTCCAGACTAACCTTTGATCCATTTTTCATCATTTTTATACAACTGCTTGAAGTATTCTCTATTGTCGAGCTAGGGCCTTTATAGTTACAGCTTAATTTGCTAGTCACACATGTGTAACTCAACTTAATTTTCTAGTTAATTTATACATTTACGATATTTATGTAACTCAAGATAATAACCATGTACATTTTTCAGGATGGGTTAATTAGATACGTGCCATTAAAATATTTCCGGTTTCGAAATATACCATTACTATTTACATATTTGTAACGATACCACTGCTACTTGTTTGAAATCTTAGTGGTTCCACTAATATACGTATTTTGCATGTATTGGACCCATCATCTTCAATTCAACCTCTCTCTTCTCTCTCTTCCCGTCGCTCGCTCGCCGCCGCGCCATTGCTGCTGCCACCGTCGCTCACTTAGCCGCTGCGCCGTTGATGCTGCCGCCACTCACTCCGCCGCCGCGTGGCCGCTGCTGCTGCTATCGCTCGCTCGCTGCACCGCCGTCGCGCCACTTGGTCCGCCGCCGCCGCCGCGCCGCTCGTTCCACCGCCGCCCCACCGCCGCTGCTGCCGCTCGCCACTCGTTCCGCTGCCGGGCCGCTCACTCTGCCACCGCGCAGCCACTGCTGCTGCTATCGCTCGCTCACTGCACCGCCGTCGCGCCACTTGGTCCGCTGCCGCCGCGCCGCTCGTTCCGCCGCCGCGCCATCGCCGCTGCTGCCGCTCTCCGCTCGTTCCGCTGCCGGGCCGCTCACACCGCTGCTGCTGCCGCTCGCCACCGTGCCGCCGCTGCCGCCGCCGCCACTCGCTCCGCCGCTGCTGTTTCTGCTACTCGCCGCCGCTGATCTCTGAGCTGTGGAAGAAAGTAGAGGGGAGAAAAAGGAAGAAGAAGAAAAGAATTGTAATTTGGTCTGAATTTTTTCATAGACTCATCTAAGAGTTAGGTAGTGGCATATCTAGAACTTCTGTGAAATTATAATGGCATGGTTCCAAATACGCCCAATACTAGTGGCATATTTCAAAACCGCTATATTTTTAATGGCATGGATCTAATTAACCCTTTCAGGATACGTATATATGTGTGTTGTTCTGGACAACATAAAAAACTTGCTTGGTGAAATTCAGATTGTTGGTAGTATGCCAGGAGGCCTTTCAACCAAGCCTGCCGAAACTAGCCGAGTAGCAAGGATCCAAATTCTAGGCACCCAAAGCTCTTGAGGCGAAGCCCGATGGTGAAGACATCAGGGCGAAAGAGGCGATGGGCGAAGAGACACTGGACTCCTGTTAGTTCGGGCGAAGGCTGCATGGCGAAGGCATGCGCCGAAGGAGGAGGACTTCGCCAAGACGGACCTATTCCAAGGAGGTCCACTGGGCCATCCCAATCACCCCGGCCCACGAGCCAAGGAGCCAGTAGTCACCAAGCGGCCCATAAAGGGCCCATACACCTTAATTACATGGAATACCCATGTAGGGGCCCCTTCGTGAGAGTGACCATGTAAATTCCCCTATAATAGCCCCAAACCCTAGTTGGGGGGTCTATAATGAGGTTATAAATAGCCACCTTGGGCCATGTAAAGGGGATCCTGAATTTAATACAAAATTTATTACACTTTACTTTCCCAACAACCGTTGAGTATCCACGTCTTTCGACGTACGCAGTTGTCGTTTCGACAACAGCTGGCGCCGACCATGGGGACCTCTGAGCGAAACCACTGAGAGCGAATACCACCGAAGAAGGTCTCAAAAGAGAGGGTTGCGAACCCAAAGGAGAGCGTAGCGGAAGAGGTGATGGTCACCGATGAAGGCGCGGAGCCTTCGGCGCCTGTCGAAGTGGCAGCTGTGCCGTCGGCTTCAGCGCCCGCGCCGCAACCACCTACTTCGGCCCCGACTACCGCGGCGGAGCGGGTATCGGAGGCCCCTTCGGCGACTCAACCGGCTTCGATTACGCTCACCGCTGCGCCAGCCGACCCCAACCTCGACGCGCAAGCCGAAGCAAGCATGGAGGCCATGCGGCAGAACATGGCGCGACTCCAGGACATGCTTCGCCAAATGCAGGAGCAGCAGCAAGCGTACGAAGCGGCACGACAAGCCAAGATCGCTCCAGCCCCTATCCTCCAGTATTCGGCAGGCTACATCCCGCCTCAAGCCTATCAGCAAGCGCCGGTACAAGCTCCTCCGCCGCAAGCTGCGCAAGGACCAGTGTGCTCACCCAACCAGCCTTTGGCCACAGTAGCGCCCCCCGTTTCCCGGCGCACGGCCACAGGTTCGACCGGCTGCAATCCAAATACACTCTTCGCCATCTGGTCAAATGTCACAGGCAATGCCGCAGCTTCAAACTTTCCTTCAGCAGCTCAACCAACCTCACAACATCTGAAGCACAATCCCTTCGGCCCAGCCGGAGGGAGGCTCAAGCCAAGACGCACCAGGGTGGCTGCCATCGAACCAGCTCGGGCCGGGGGCTTCGCCCTGGGGGCAGGGGCCAGAGTTCGACTTCTACAACACCACCCAAGCGCCACCGTTCGGAAGTGGGCCACCGAACGTGGCAGCCCAGCCGCTCCCCCAGGCCATCACTTCACCCTTCGCTACGCCGTATCCGCAGCCAAGCGAACCTTCGCTGTAGGGCACCATGGGCAAGGCCAGGGGCGAAAAGGGGCTGCTACTGAGCGGGAGGATCAAAAATCGTCCGATCCCACCTCAATTCAAATTCCCACCCGTTCCGCGGTACTCGGGTGAAATAGACCCAAAAGAGTTCCTCTCAATCTACGAGTCCGCGATCGAAGCTGCTCACGGCGATGAAAACACCAAGGCGAAGGTAATCCATCTTGCTCTGGACGGCATCGCCCGTTCTTGGTATTTCAATCTGCCATCCAATAGCATTTACTCATGGGAGCAATTGCGCGATGTTTTTATCCTTAACTTTCGAGGCACATATGAGGAGCCGAAGACGCAGCAGCATTTGCTCGGCATTCGCCAGAGGCCGGGCGAATCGATACGAGAGTACATGCGTCGCTTCTCGCAAGCGCGGTGCCAAGTCCAAGATATAACGGAAGCATCCGTCATCAATGTTGCTTCAGCTGGTCTGCTCGAGGGCGAACTCACAAGAAAGATCGCCAACAAGGAGCCGCAAACTCTCGAGCACCTGCTTCGCATCATCGATGGGTACGCAAGCGGCGAAGAAGAGTCCAAGCGAAGGCAGGCGTTTCAAGCCGAGTACGACAAAGCCTCCATCGCCGTAGCCCAGGCCCAAATGCAGGCGCAGGTAGTCGAACCAACTCCCCCTGCCGTTCGCCAGCCCCAGCCGGCGTACCAGGGGCAACCGCCCCGGCAAGGCCAAGCTCCCATGACATGGAGGAAGTTCAGGACCGACCGAACAGGCAAGGCGGTGATGGCTGTCGAAGAGGTGCAAGCTCTCCGCAAGGAGTTCGACGCCTAGCAAGCCGGCAGCCATCAGCAGCCTGTTCGCAAGAAGGTCAGAAAGGACCTCTATTGCGCCTATCATGGGCGGTCTTCGCACACCACCGAGCAATGCCGCAACATTCGTCAACGAAGCAACGCTCAAGAGTCAAGGCCACACCAAGGTGCCACTGTCGAAGCGCCTCGCGAGGCGGCCCGGGAACAATCGCCTCCAACCGAGCAGCACCAAGACATGCAACGCCGAATCATCCAAGTAATCACAAGGGCTGACCCACCAGTGCAGCCGTCGAAGCGGTAGAAAAAGTCGCAGCTGCGAGCGGTGCATAACATCACCGCCACGGGCGAAGGGGGCCCAAAGTACTTGGGTCAGCAAATTTCTTTCGGGCCAGAAGATACCGAAGGAGTGCTGTTTCCGCATCAAGACCCCCTGGTGATTTCGGCCGAAGTGGCGGGCTTTGAAGTTCGGCGGATTCTGGTCGATGGAGGCAGCTCGGCCGATGTCATCTTCGCCGAGGCATACGCCAGGATGGGGCTGCCAACTTTGGCCCTCACTCAAGCGCTGGCCTCGCTTCGCGGTTTCGGCGGTTTCGGCGGTTCAAGTTCTCGGCCAGGCGCGGTTGAAAGTTACTTTCGGAACGGGCGAAAGTAGACGCGAAGAGCAGATACTGTTCGACGTCGTCGATATCCCGTACAACTACAACGCCATCTTCGGCCGTGCAACCCTGAACAAGTTTGAAGCCATCTCCCACCACAACTACCTCAAGCTCAAGATGCCAGGTTCAGCAGGGGTGATTGTCGTCAAGGGGCTTCAACCTTCTACCGCGCCGAAAGGCGACCTGGCCATGATCAGCAGGGCGGTGCACAGTGTAGAGGCCGAACCACGAGTCAACCGCGTGCCAAAGCCAGCCCCTCATGGCAAGGTGGTCAAGGTGCAAGTAAGCGAGGCGGACCCGGCGAAGTTTGTCCAGCTGGGGGGTGACCTAGGCGAAGAGGAGGCTGTGAAAGTCCTAGAAGTACTGAAGAAAACATCGACATCTTCGCCTGGAGCCCCAGCGAAGTGGGGGGCGTTTCGCCAGAGCTCATCATGCATCGCCTGGCCATCAAGCCAGACGCCAAGCCAAGAAAGCAGAAGCTACGCAAGATATCCGCTGATCGCCAGGAAGCAGCAAAGGCCGAAGTGCAAAAGCTTCTCAAGGCCGGGGTGATTAAAGAGATCGACCACCCGGAATGGCTAGCGAACCTGGTCCTGGTGAAGAAGTCGAATGGCAAGTGGCGCTTGTGCGTCGATTTCACGGACCTCAACAAGGTTTGCCCGAAGGATGACTTCCCTTGCCGCGGATCGACCAGCTTGTCGATTCGACGGCTGGTTGCGAGCTCATGAGCTTCTTGGATGCCTACTCCGGCTACCACCAGATCCACATGAATCCGGACGACATCGCCAAGACCGCCTTCATCACGCCGTTCGGCACTTTCTGCCACCTCAGGATGCCTTTCGGCCTGAGGAACGCCGGAGCAACGTTCGCCAGGCTGGTGTACAAGGTGCTTCGCAAGCAGCTGGGGTGAAACGTGGAGGCATATGTCGATGACATCGTCGTAAAGAGCCGCAAGGCTTTCGACCATGCGTCTTATTTACAAGAGACCTTCGACAACTTGCGTGCGGCGGGTATGAAACTAAACCCAGAAAAATGTGTTTTTGGAGTTCGCGCGGGCAAGTTGTTGGGTTTTCTTGTCTCTGAGAGGGGTATCGAGGCGAACCCAGAGAAAATTGATGCCATCCAGCAAATGAGGCCACCGTCGAGCGTACGCGAAGTACAAAAGCTCGCGGGCCGAATTGCGGCACTCAGTCGTTTTCTCTCAAAAGCAGCCGAAAGGGGCCTACCATTTTTCAAGACCCTCCGGGCCACAGGCAAGTTTAACTGGACTCCCAAATGCCAGACCGCATTCGAAGAGCTAAAGCAGTATTTGCAAAGCCCACCCGCCTGGTCAGCCCAACACCAGGAAGCGAAATGCTGTTGTATCTAGTGGCTTCACCGGTGGCGGTCAGCGCAGTCCTAGTCCAAGAGACAGAGTCAGGGCAGAAACCGGTGTACTTCGTCTCCGAAGCCTTACAAGGGGCGAAGACGAGATATATCGAGATGGAAAAGCTCACTTATGCCCTGGTAATGGCTTCGCGTAAGCTCAAGCATTACTTCCAGGCACACAAAATCATAGTGCCTTCGCAGTATCCTCTGGGCGAAGTACTCCGGGGCAAAGAAATCTCTGGTAGACTCAGCAAGTGGGCGGCAGAGCTTGCGCACGTAGGCTATTATCCACCTTGGAGGCACGAACCAGTATAAAGTCTCTGTGTCTTTCGCCTTTTTTACTTACGTGCGTGATAATTCGTGGAAAAACCCCAAGGCAAACGCCTGATCAGTGAAAACGCCAGGGGGGCGAAGCGAATTGGCTGAAGCATCGCTTGCCGAACGTTGAAACCGCGACAGCTTGTTTCGGTAAATAATAAAAAAAAACCGAACACCGTAATAGTCGATCTATGCAAAAATCGCGTCGCTAACGCAAAGTGCCAAAGATCGGCAACGGAAGTCGAAAGCTGAAAAGTCAGCATACCTATTTCGCCAATACACGCAAAGGGGCCGATACATTACGACCCAACAAAAGCACAAAGTGTGACAATGCAGAAAATGGCAAAAAGGAAACAAAAACACAACTTTATTAACTTCGAAATACAATCAACAGCATACATTGTGTAACATGATACAGGCGAACCGATTTAGACGTTCGCTTACAAGTAAATTACATCTTCGCCCCCAAGACAACTACTAAAAGAGTGATCCGGCGAACTTGGTTCGTCATCACTACTGATATTGTACACTACCCTAAGGGGAGAGGGGGCGAAACTATAGAAAGGGCGTAGCGCCGTTGGGCGATCGCCTCCTACCGATCGGTCCGTCGATGGTTTCGCCAGAAACGGGCCATGCCCTCCAGGCACGCCACATGGACATGATCGTAGTCCTCCAGCGTTCGCCTAGGGTGGTTTCGCATCCAGTTGGCAACATTCACAACTTTATAGTTGTGACCATTGATTGTCATCTCGCGATAGACAGGCCGAAGTATGTAGCGAACCTTCGGCAAGTTCTTCGTCGCGACAAACTTCTCATTTCTACTTCGCCAATCCCCGAAAGGGGGCCGAACGCAAAGCTTTCGGCATCGACCCTACAAAAAAGGGGGGTCATAAAAAGAGTATGGGAAGTGGAGGCTGGGGCGAACGAACTGGGCGAAAGGACCACGCAAGCATCTCAAACATGTTTCGCATTTCAAAATGAAAATGACACATATGGTGAAAATAGTCATATATTTCAAGCGATTTGATATCCTAAAACAAGGTAGGCCTTGGCCAAATTTACATAGTTCGCCCTATAGGGCAAACATCAAAAGAAAAAACAAAATTACAAAGAGACGGGCGGAGGGCCTCACACCTCTGGGTGATCTTCGGCTCCACCTCCGCCCCCTCCTGCGGGTTCTTCGCCCTGGTCCGCCGCCTCTGTCTTCGCCAATTGTTCAAGCAGGCGGTCCTTGGCTGCAGAGCGACCGTCCTTCTGCCAAAACCGTCTTCGCCAGGCGCGGAGGGCAGGCGATATGTCTTGGGAGCTAACTTCCCAGTCACCCTTCGCAAACTCGGGAAACTGGGCGACATGCTCGCACCCATGTTGTTGGAGCAGCCCCAGGGCGAAGGCCGCCGACACGCGTGCACAGCAATCACCGTACGCTGTGGCACAGTCGAAAACCGCGCAGCCAGCCTCCTGGTTCCAATCACAGAGCTCAAGGGCGGAGGCGTTTTCACCGGGGACACCGCGCGCCTTCGCCCCCATGTCCTGGAGCGCAAGGCGAAGAGTGCGGCAGGATGTCCTCGCCGACTCGGCCGTTCGGGCCGCCTCCCGGGCAAGGCGTTGGGCCTTCACCTCCGCCCTGCTCAACTCTTGGCGAAGGGCTTCCATCTGGGGCTCTATCATGTTATAATAATCTGTAAGTGCAGCAGAATGCCCCCGCTCCATCGCCAACTCGACCGTAAGGTGATCAATCTCCGCCTTAGCCTCGCTGCCCTTATCGAGCTCGGCTTGAAGGCGCTTATTCTCCACCTTCGCCTCCCGAAGGGACCGAGCGAGTCCCTCCATCTCCAGGCCTTTTCGGCCTAGCTCGTCGTCTTTCGCCCGGAGCCGGTTCTTCAGGCCGTCCAGGCGTGCCCGCATTGTCCGCTCGGTCAAACAATGGGCCGCAAGAAGCTGGTGAACAAGAAAGGGCGAAACGTAAGCCAGATGTTGAAAGCAAAAAAAAGGGAGAGGGGGATTACGAGAATGACTTACCCACACAGCCAGGCTCTTGACGGCGGAGCAGCCCTCGTCGAACTCGTTGAGCTCGGCGAAGAGGCTGGGACCGCCAGCCGGCGCGACAATTTTGCTCACCCCCTCAACAAAGGAGACGAGCTCCGCCCGGGTTTCAAAATCCCCGGGGGCGAAGCGGGGTGGCCCCTGCGAGTATTCGGAGCCGGACCCCTCAGCCATCTTTTTGCCCTTGTTGAGGACGAGCGGCGAAACGGGCTGGCGGGCCGGGCTGTCGAAAATCTTGGCGGCCGCCTCCATCACCAGTTCGGCCGAAGCCGAAGCCCCAGCCCCGCCGGTTGCCCCGAGGGAGGTGGTGGGCCCCTGGCTGCGCCCTGCGGGCGAAGTGGGAGTCCCGCCCGACGACTCCTCGTCGCTAAACGCGCTGGCGATAGCAACGACCCCTCTCTTCCGGGGGGCGGACTTCGCAGCGCCGCCTTTCACCGCCTTAGCCGCAGCAATAGCGACTAAGGCCTTGGCGCCTTCTACATCCTTCCGACGCAGGGGCGAAGAGTCTGACTCCGCCCCAGTTTCGACGCGCTCTGGGCTGGGAGTTGGCGTATAGCCACGCGCCCCAGAGCGGCTATCGCCTGCCTCGTCGCCAGCCTCTTCGGCCGCGGCATCGGCCTCCCCCGCTTCCTCCTCTTCGACGTCGTCCTCGTTTTTGACGTGGAGTCCGCTGGAACAGGGGCCTTCTGCTTGGGGGGTGCGAACCTCACTTGCCCCCGCGGATGTTTCCGGGACGGGCCGGCTTCGCCATCAGCCTTGAAGGGCTTCGCCCTTGGGGGGAGCTCACCGGTGTAAACCCGGTTCGCCCGGCCAGCTGCTTGCCGAGTCAGCAGCTAGCTGTATTCGGTGACCGACACGTCACCAATGAGTTTTCTGGCTTTGGTGTCGGCCTGGGCTAACGTCAACACTGGAAAACGGCGAAGCGCTATGTCAGAGCCGAACAAAAACACAAAGCGAAAAGACAAAGCAAAGAAGCGGTAGAAAATAAAAAGTTACCGTTCGCCCCTGCGGGTAGAATAAGCTTGGGCAGGCCGTCGACCGTTTCGCCGTGGTCGACCTCAACCTGCCATGCCTGCGAAAGCGGACATATCCGCAGCATGCAGAACTCCTCGACTAAGTCCCGGCAACTCAGCCGGGAGCACACCCTGCGGAGCAGGGCGAAACGTGACTCCAAGGTGCCGGTGACGGCAACCCTTGGCTTCCGAGCTGGTGAAATTGCGCGGCGTCGCCAGCGCAGCCCTCGCCGCATCGGAACCCGCCTCGAACGGGATGGAGTGGTAAAACCACTTCACCTTCCAGTGGCGGTCCCATTTCGACATTGCGGCGTTGACCGGCCACAAGTCGGCGCGTTCGGGGCGAACGTTGAAGTTCACGCTCCCGAACACGGTCTTCCGAGTCCCGGCGGGTGTGATCACCGTCTTCGAGTTGACGGCGGCTGAGAAGATGACACCGAAGAGGTCGGCGCTGGGCTCGAACCCAGCGGTCCGGCACGCCCAATCGAATATGGCGATGCGGACTAGAGCCGAAGGACTCAACTGGGGCAATTCGACCTGGAAAAGGCGAAGGATTTCCGGCAACAGAATGTTGCACGGAAAACGGAGAGTAGCTTCGAAGAATACGGCGAACACCACCGTCTGGTGTTCGCCAGGCTGCGGCACTTCGGCTCCACCGGGGGCGAACGCCTGCCCCTCCGCCACCAGGCCGGCGTCGATCATCCTTGCCAGCTCATCGTCGTCGATGAGCGAAGCCCCTAGGAAGGCCGTGGTGTCTTCGTTAATCTGGCCGGGGTTAGGGCCGGTCACAGTGACTGGGTTCGGCTTGCGGGGAGCTATGGCGAAACAGGAATGTGTGGGCGAAAGGTGTTGATTAGGCGAGACAGTTCGTTCAGAGCTAGCCGCGGGCAGATGGAAAGGAAAGTGACTGAGGTGAAAATGAGAGGGGTAGCGACGGTGAAAACGGGGGGTGGTAATATATAGCCCATCAAACGACGCTTCGCCTTCTCATCCAATCAGGAACGGCCATGTGTCGCAGGGTAGTCGAAATGGTAAAATCCCATGAACCGGGCCGTGCAGTAACGGGCTCCCAAAGAAAAGGCCCACTACTATTCGCCGCGGTCCCATGGCCCATCACTGTTCATTACGGCCCAACAGAGCAATATGGGCCACTTCACTGTTCATAGAGGGCGAAGGCCCAACATTGCTCACATTAGGACCAGTCAGAAATAGCAAAAAAAAAACCCACAACTGCCCGAGGTGGGCGAAGGCCATACATAAGAATCCATTTTCGCATATCGCAAATTTTTTGCAGGACCCAGAAGGACAGGTTTCGGCAGGAGCATCGGTCGAAAGGGGGCACCTCATACCATACTACATGGTTTGCACGGTCTCGGCCGAAGCTCCTATCTCACCCTTGCCCGTGAGGGGCTTGTTGGCAGTATGCGCACCAGAGCAAGTGGGCGGCAGAGCTTGCGCACCAGTATAAAGGGCCCATACACCATAATTACATAGAATACCCATGTAGGGGCCCCTTTATGAGGGTGACCATGTAAATTCCCCTGTAATAGCCCCAAACCCTAGTGGGGGATCTGTAATAAGGTTATAAATAGCCACCTCGGACCATGTAAAGGGGATCCCGAATTTAATACAAAATTTATTACACTTTACTTTTCCAACAACCGTTGAGTATCCACGTCTTTCGACGTACGCAGTTATCGTTTCGACAACACAGATGATTCACCTACATGTAGTACCTCCACATAGTATTTAGGAGTGGCAATTAATGGAAGAGGAAAGAACACTCCTTCAAGGGGCTAAAATTATTTCATTGTTTATGATCAATCTAATGCAAAATTAATCGGATGCCTGCGTATACTTATTATGAAATTAATATCCTATTAAACTAGAATAGATCCATAGATATAATAAATGGATAGAGAGATACATAGATATGGATGGATATATATATATTGTGCCTGGATACATCAAGATGTACAGGTTCGGCTGATTATTATTATTGGAAAAAAGAATCAAAGAAATAAAGAAACAAAGAAATAGAGCAATAGATATCGTTTTGTCTGTGCAGCGAGGTAGGCACATTCATAGTGTTTATTCAGACATCATGATGATGGGTCGCCTATGGTGTGGCCTATGGAGGTGTTGTCATCACTGATCAAGGGTACTGGAGATGGAACATCCAAAGACGTTTGGTTGTTGCGACCACATAAGCAGATTAGACTTGGTCTGGTTTCAACTCCTGTGACCTAATGATTAGACTTGGTCCTAAAATGACCTTGAAGGGTGGAAGGCTCATGATATCTATCCCGATAGATGAAACTAGGTGGTCCGATGCAGACTAGACATATCTGGATTAAGTCCTTGAACATTATAGTGAGACGATGATGTTTCCGATTTGGAGGGGTACGATTTTTGGTCTATATGTGTCTCCCGATTCAATGTACCTCATCGGAGAAGATGCATCTGGATATCATGTCTTCGAGGATAGTGCGAATACTTGGTGAGCCCCTACCTAACGCACAACTATCGACTATGCTAAACTTCTACATAGGGTATCGGTAAAGATTGCTCATCACGACGTAACAGCAGTATTGTTGGAGATTAGGATTTGTATTCAGGTTTAGGGCCCCTGATGGGTATTAACACTATGTCCTCTTTATTTTTTAATATGTTGGTACAAAATAGCAGAGGAACCCTGATCTAACCTAGGTGATATGTCGGCAAGATTCTAGACTAAGGATATTGTCGATCTGATCGAGGTAGCTAGTCTTCAGGATAACCGGGATGTTGACTCGGTGGGATTGTGTATGTCTCGAGAAGATTAGCCACTCCCGTGCTAGTAGCCCCTTGTATAAGTATAACATAAGGCTAAGTTAAGATACAATCCGAGAAGTCAAGGTCATCCTCGACTCATAATATATAGTTGAATCCTTTTTGCTGAGTCCTCCGTTATCTGCTCAAGACTCTTCTCACATATTTGGGAATTGGTTTGTTATATTCACGCTGACATATATATTCATATGTGGGGCATCCCGTATTTTGTACACCAACACTATCGGTCTAACTATCTATTTCTTCTTTCCCAAGGTGAATGCCAGCAACATCTATATGTCAACTTTGCTCATCACTAGCCAATATTAATCGAGAAGAATCTCATCTCATCTATTTCCAATCTTCTAGCATTAATTTTGCAACTACCTTTCTCAAATCCCATAGTACTGTTGTTATTTCATCCACGGTGTGTTGTTGTTGTTTCATCCTTTTCTAATGCCTTATTCGGATTAGAGGATTTCTGGAGGATTTTCGAAGGAATGCTGTATTAGGAATTTTCTCGTTTCCTGTCATTCCGATAGCAAAACAGGATCACAGGAAAACCGAGGGAAACTTTCCTTCATTTTCAATTCCACGGAAAAAACGTAGGGCAGAAATACCTGGTCTCTGACCTTTTTTTTCGGTTTCCTTCGTGTAAGACTGAGGAAATCAAGTGCTAAGTATCTTCTTGCAGTGAAGAAGAGAGAAAGTAGAGGATTCCGGAGTTGGATGTAATTAACTAGAGAAATCTTTTTTTTAATAATGAAAACATATAAAATGGATTACTGTTTACTTCTTGCGTTGGTTCCCATGTGCAACCAAAGGCTCCATGTTCTAAATTCCTGTGGTGTTTTCAATCCTCTATTTTCCACAAGAATTCGTATTCTATTCATGTGTTTTTCCTATCATGTGTTTTTCTTGCCCTAAACATTTTCTTCGAGTCTAGTAGAGGGTTAGACATTGGCTTTAGAATCATAGTTGTTGATCAGGGAAGTAGGCTGCTTATAATATGATTTCTTTACTCTAACAAATGTGAAATTATGTTATTTTTTGTGCTTCATATGATATTTATAGTCCATTTATGGAATTATTACTTTAGTAAAATACTGTAGTGTTTTCAATCTGATGGAAACTATTAGTAACTCAAAACACACGTCCATCTCTGATAGGGCCAACATGATATTTATCTGTTCTACATGCACAACTCTTGAATGTTGTTTTGAAGTTTACTGGTTAGGGAGTTTACATATCTATACCCTCTTCGTTGGGACCATCTGGTCTGCACCATGGACAAGAATCTGGAATAGTTAGGCTTATCTAAAATACAAGTTTTTGTGTGCCTTGTGGTTTACAACCAATGTTGGACTACCGATCGCCTTGCCATGCAAAGTTTGCCAAATCCGATGGCTTATCCCCTCTGTGAGCAAGTGGAGGAGTCCATACAATATGTTTTGGTCAATTGTGTGTTCAATAGGAAAGTTTGGACATCAATCTTGCAAAGGAATGGTTTCTATTCCACACTTCCCAATCATAACTCTAGAGTTTTCTTCAGTTGGTGGTCAAGAGCAGTGAAATGGTTGAGAAAGAATGAGAAAAAGGTGCTCAACTCGTTGATTATTTTGGTCGCTTGGGAGATTTTGATACATAGAAAAGTTTGTGTCTTCAATGGAGCTATCCATAGTGTGGAAGCTATGGCTAGCGAGGGCGTCCTTTGGTGTTCAGCTGGGGTTTTGAGACTATGTGAGTTTTTTCTATGGCAATGGTACTAGCTCTGTAGAGAGGTCGGCATGGGTGTGTGTTTGTGTTTTTGTGTTTTCTATTTTTTTATTGTAAGACCTTGTTGGTGGGTTATCGTTTTTATTCCTCTCTCAATGAAATGATATGCAGATCTCCTATGTATTCTAGTCTTCTAGAAAAAAAAGTTTACTAGCAAGAGTCACGTGCTACGCTGCGTGTGTGGGAATAATTATTTGAAGCTATGATATCATAACCAAAACAACATATGTCTATAGTTGTAACTATTAAGCATTACATCCAAGCATTATCTAAAAAAGCATTATGCCATAAGCATACTTACATATGAATACAAATTACCACTATATATCGCCAAGATTTAAATGCAAATATAATTCGTCTGCTCAGATAACTTTTTGTACGAACATGCACATTTACAGAAAAGTAGTAATCAGAGCGCGCGGACTATGGTGCTTATATAATATGGGGGTATAGATTTGAGAAGAAACAGTATCACAATGGCAATCATTATGTGATAAGAGAATTGGAACTTTTTCTCATATCTTCATCATGAACTAATTCAATCTTTTCACATATATAGCACTGCACTGCAAAGAAAATTTTAGTGCTTGTCTTGTGATAATGACAACAACACATTGCATTATGTACTGGCAACAGTTTAGTACATGAAGTGGTACCTCCTTTGCATAGTGCCAATACATACTGAGGTAGCCCTTACATAATCATGTCTAAGGGCATGTTTGGATATCATCCATGTATTGCTACGTGATGAGTATATATGACAGGTAGGGCAAAACACTCATCAAAGAAACCGAGTTAAAATATTTATGTCTTCCAAAAAGGGGGAAACATAACATTTAATTAATTAAAAAAAAATGAAATCATATCTTGAGTCAGCTTATAACAAAAACTCTGTAAGCATATTTGAAAAGCAAATAATAAATCCTGAAGGATGGGTCATTAAGAAATTACAAAACCGTGCAGAGTTGGAAAAAATAAAATCAGGAATAACGTTTGTACATATATAAGAAAAATAACATCCCGGTGTGTCCCTATTGGAACATATGGCATGTCTCATCTAAAATTGTTTGAAGTGCCTGTAGCTTTGTCACACACCAATAAATTGAAATAAAATTATATGATCAAAGAAGAAAAGATAACCACACAGTATAGCTAGAGATATGGAGGCTTGGATCCTTTGAGGTGGCACATATGTATTGTCATTATGTATGGACTAACAGATCAAGCGAGGATGGAACTATGTAGGTTAGAACTTAGAGGTACCTGTGGCTTTAATCCTTTCGGGTAAATAGTTGAGTGTAATTGAAACACCTGCAACTAACGGTAACCTATAGATAATTATTAGTTTCTTAGAAATGGTTATAGCGGAAGAAAAAATGTTAGCTTGTTATACATAGAGCCTGAACTGAATTTAAAAATATAGTAATTGTGGTTTAGTAAATTTCTAACCAATATTGAAATCTTCAATGGAGATTGTTTTGCTAAATGTGCAACATACTTTGTGATTACTGTCTTGACTTCTAGACCCAACACTGACCCACTTTAGTCGTTATAATATGATTCGTAGAATAATGGAGTCTCCAGATATGAGGCTAAAAGACTTGCGCCATGAAATCATATCGTTATCTTAATATGTATCGGCACAATTATCAGTCTATACTGAGTCCTAAGGACCCATTGGTTTGTATCTTAGAAAATGAACTGCACGATCCAAATTTACGGGTAATATGCCAAGTTGTTAGGTCTACAGATAATATAAGATTGTCGACAATGCATATGTATTTCCACGTACAAATATAGAGCACAACAAATTCACAAGTAAAATATAATTTGTTCATTGGGAAGGAAATTGAGAGACAAACCTACTCATATCATGAAACTAAAACTAAAAACTCTAATAATAAATCTGAAGGCCACATATATCACTTAGAGAAGACAATAAGAAAACATCCATACCACCACAGAAGCACAGAAAGGTGGCTGCAGGAAAATGCCATTGGTAAGACATATTCACCAATTATTACTCGCTGGTAAACAATGAATTAAGGAAATAGTACTGACATTACCACAGAATTCACTCATTAACATCTACAGGAAAAGGGCACCGAAGATAAGAACATCAAAACTTATACTCTCCAGCAAACTTTATATATTTTGAAGTATATATCTTTGGAAAGATAACCACAACTGCTATGTAGTACCATGCCATATACTCGAATCTACATTCTTTGAATCAGTGTAACTGAGAATAATGAAAAGTCAGATTTTTTTCGAAGCATATGTTCTTGTAGACCAAATTTGTTAAGATTCCAGAAACAATTGGCATGTACATGTACCGATCTATATCAGGATTTCATTATGAAGCTAAGGACAATGTACGAATCTTTAACCTGTATATCTCTGATAAATGACAAAGATGTGTCATCTTCGATATTCTGTCATTATTAGTGAGAAGTTATCTACTCAGAAGTTAACTAACATAAAAAATATCGGACATTATAATTAACAAAGTTGAAGGAGCAAATGTATTTTAAAAGTAAACTTGGATTTGCTTCTATCAATTTTACCAAGCATCCAGAATGCATCCGTTAATAAAGAGAAATTTTACTGGTGTCACCCCAATTATTTATTCTTCTCCTTACCCCCAAGACACCCACACAGGAGCCGATTAGCCAAACATAAATTGAACATGAGGAAATTAGGCAGAGTATCTGGACGCCATGGTGTTCAGGACGATGACGACGGAGGAGTAGTAACCGAACGCAGCAAAGGGCCATCAGGCCGCAACAGTTATGAATCAATGCCGGCGACTTGCGACGGCTGAGAGGCCCAAATCCATGCCTGGGCAAGGGCTGGGATGCAGGACAAACATCTTTTGGTCGCATCGATTCCACCATGCCTCGCTGACCCTCAACAATGGAAAGAAGAGGTGCAGACTGGACAAGGGAAGGAAGCACATCGTGGAGGAGAGGGGGAGCGGCGGAATCGGCACACCGGGAAGGGAGGAGGGACGGTTGTGGCAGCGCACCGAGAGGGGAGGAGGGGTGGCAGTGCAGGATATCTTCATATCTTCATGGGGCCCTTTCGTCATCACACCGCCGCTCTCCCTCATCGCTGGCTGCCTCGACGTGATCCGCCACGTCGTCACCACTTCATCTTCGGCTGCCACATCACTGCACCCCCTCATCGTCAGCCATCCCCTCCGTCCCATCTGATGCTAGCTATCTCCTATGCCATTGTGGGGCCCTGAAGGGGCCAGGTGAGGGGACAGATTTCGCCCAGCTCATCCCTCCGGGGTCGGGGGCGAGGATACCCACAGGCGAGCAGGGGTGAGGGCGTTCCAGCCCAACCTGCCCCCACCCTGCCTTGTTGACTCCCCTAGGTTGCGTCGGTCGTCGGAGGAGCGACACTAGGGTTTTGGTGGGAGGTATCAGTTGAGGAGACCTGAGCCGCTCATTCATGTATCCTCGATGCTACGGTGATGAAATAGCCGCCACACTGGGTTACGCGTACAGTTGGATGCTTGCCTCACCGAGATTGGACGTTACACACCAATTTGGACGTGAATTTTATTTTGCAAAAGATGAGGTTTCTTTTAAAGAAACGACTGAGGTGGCATGGCTAATTTCTGACCTATCCTACGGTGTTTAGAAAAGTGAATATACGGTCATCTACGGTCATTGCACTCTGAGCCCGGGGGTGATTTCTATATATACCCTACGTGCTCACATGGTTCTTCATTCATCTCCTATCCACCATACAACATAAATCAACATTCAATTTTCATTGATCGAAATTGTAACAGGAATGGACAGCTGCAGGAAATAAACTATCACGTCTACAACTTCTTACTCTGCAAAATCAGTGTTGTTCTCTTGGAATTCTTTTTTTTGAACGGCCTGCCGTTGCTGATATTTTATATAAAGAAGAAAATGCCCCATTTTAAGTAGAAAATGGAACCAAACATTATAATACACAGTTAATTAGGAGATATTGGGTGAAAACCAACTGCACCACCCTAACTGACCTAAGCTACCCAGATCATGAAAGAAGGACAAAGGGGGAGCCCAAAACAGCCATTGATAAAGAGCTTGTTGTAAGCGGCACAAAGGCTCCGACTTCGTGAGGTAAGTGTTATCGTTACCAAACTTGTCACCTATCGATACAGTAGATCCAACTCCACAGCTATCACATCATCGTTGCCAAAAGTATTGTGCGGTTTCCAGCGGCTCGCTCCAATGGCATGAGGCGGGGAAGGAGTGGTGAGGGTGGCGACACGGAGGGGTCAGCGCCTTTTTTTCTGTCCTCTTGGAATTCACAGTCTCATTCCTTCCTATTAGGATCTTCTAATCCCAGCTGCCATGCATCCATGGGACAATCCAGGCATACATGTACTTAATTTAGCCGCAACGATTATGCCGGTACTGACATCTTTGTGCTGACTTGATACAGTAACAAATAGAGCATTCCGTACGTCCCATAAATATTTCAGCTGAGTTAAACTCAATCTGCTTTGTGAGAGAAAATGTGTCTTTTCGCTGAGTGTCAAAACCAATGTGCACAGCATCGTAGAAGCAGAGTGCTCAAAAGAACATAGAGAGGGAAAGAAAAGAATGCATGGACGGTGGTCTTGTGAGTTAAAAGGCGACTACACATACCTGTTATTTCTGGTCTTTGGTGTGTAAATTTTGGACGTGCTACATTCAACACCCGCAACCCGCCATTTGGCCTTCGTCCTAAATATTTTCTAAAAATTATATTTGCATTTTTTTCAAAATGCAGTACAAACAAGATGCTTATGTGTAATCACACTCATCCCTCATCCTACAAAGACACATCTTCACCCGGTCATGAGCACATATGAGAAATTGGACCAAGATATATTACAACTAATGACAAAGTCACTAGAGGCGATTCACTATCCAGCTCACTGAAAAAAGTAATTAGTAGTAAATGCGACCATGTGCTATGTGTATATAACCAATCAGTTATGGATAGTTATGGACAGGTTCCATCTGTATTTATCGAGGCTTAACATATTTGTTAGGGTATGTGTTAAATATGTGTACAAAGTATGTTACAGCTTAGGATTTAAAGTTATAGAATAGAGTTAGAGTTGGACTCTTTCCTAAGCATTCACTGAAATAGATAGGTATAACCGGTTTTAACTGCATAACGATAGTATAATACGCTTATCGATGGTCGTGGATACCTGATACACTATAATTATGCTAATATCGGGAAGGAGTGCCAGCAATCAGTTCCACGTAGATGTAAGCTTGGGCTTGAGCCTCGTTAATAAATATCATGTCTTGGTATCGTTATCAAGTTTGGATCTTCTATTATAATGTCGATTTGTTGACCGGTTTTATCACAATATTATATCTCCATCAAAACAATCTGAATTGGTTGAATTGTAATCCTTTCTTGATAATATGTAGCTGCCAATCTGTTCATGTGCTACCCTACTAAATTATTCCATCAGGGAACATACCTTGCATCTCTCTAGCCTCAGGGGCGACGCGAGCGCCCCCACACGCCGGCCGCCGCAGCCCCTTCCTCCTCCCCTCCACATCGCCGCTGCCCGAGTGGCCCACCGGAAAGCCGGCTAGCCGCAACAACGGCGGCAGGGGGCTTCTTCCTCCCCAAGTGGTGCCGTGGAGGGGGCATTCCAGCGTCCACAGTGGAGGTGGCCGGGGCGACCCGGCCACGAGGACGATGGGAGAGGTCGAAGAGGTCGCGGGTGATGGATGGCCGATGGTGGCGTGGACGGTGACAACTCTTCGGGGGCGGTGGTGGAGGACGCGGATCCGGCACAGCCGTGCCCGGATCTAGCTCCCCTAGCCGGATCCGGTGCTATACCCGCGACGGATCTGGTCGCTTGCGGCGCTGGAGTGACAGCGTCAGCATTGGAAGCGGGAGGACGGCGTCGGTGGTTGGATGGCAACGGCGCCACGGTGGGTGGCGACGAGGAGGCCGCGGGCGATGGCACTACAACAGTGGTGGGGATGGGGCCGGTGGTCGTCGGTGGATGAGAGGTTGGTACGGAAGGAGCCGGTAGTCTTTGGTGGACAGGAGGCCGGTGCGGAGGACGCAGACAACAGCACGAGGCTGGCACGGCTTTCTTCAGTGCTAAGCTTGCCTTGGTGTGATGGCAAGGTGACCAGGTGGACCATTGTGAACACGGATAGCCGGTCGAGGTGGTGGCGATGGTAGCACCATAAGGTGGGCGTTGAAGGCTACGGCGAGCTCCTCTCCAGGTGTCAATCCTTTTGCAGCGGTGGCTTACCGCAGCAAGATGGCCAAGCTGGACAGACTAGTGCGGGGGAGAGGGGATCCATTGTTCTCTCTCACCCTCTCCCTCTCCAACCCACCCATGTGGATGGACTTGGAGCGCTCTGGAGGTCGAGATCCTGCTTTGATGACCGGCCGGTGGCGAGGCATCGGCGCGGTGGCGACGTGTTGAAGGGGATTAGCTGGTGGTTACTACCGAATCTGACATGCACTCAATGACACAGGAGAGTAGGGAACTATGGGTGAAAGCCTAGCCTTCGGGTTGGTAACGACGATGCCTACAGTTGCCGCTTTCCCCCTGGGGCGTTGTTGTGTTTTTCTCTATACTCTCATTGGCTTCTTCCGGTGAAAACCACGTCCTGGTTCTCTAGGATGGGTGGCGGTGGTGCTCTTGGCGTCATTTCCTCTTTGAGTCGTCGTTTAGAAGAACCATTCCGGGTGTGGAGTGCATGTTTTTGTTTTTCAGCAGCAGGATCAGACGTAGACGTGTGGTATAGCTGTATTTTTCTTTTTCCTAACTATAGTTTCCCAGGATTGTAGACTTGTTTTTTCTGCTATATCAATAGAAATATTGCACTATCTTGTGCGGGTTGTTTCGAAAAACCATGTACTCCATAACACTAGACATAGGTCAAGGCAGATCGTGGCTATTCTTTTTTTTTTTTTTTGCTTCTTTACTTTTTTAATCAATCAAACAACTTATATGACAAGTAAAGTTACTAGCTGCACACATGTACACAGTGCACATTGTCCGAAATATGTTGCTTTTAAATATGGAGTATAATACCACCATCCACTCCCAGTCCCCGATACCACCACCCAACATAAATCGAGTTCAGATTGTTTCTGTCGTTACAGAACAAGGCAATTGGAATGGAAGGCAATACGGAACCAGTACATAGTTATTCTCACACCCTTTGATGGTATTCCTTGATATTAGTTGCAATATAGTGTAACCTAAACCTGTTAGTTGTTCTTCGCAAAGTGTGCTGGTGTCGTTGACCATGCCCTCCGATTAGAGAAGGCTACAATGGCTGACAGATTATGTATTGGGTTTATTCAGGCTCTACATTATGCTGCTAGGTTCTCTTGGCCTCTTTGCCAGTGTGAAGATGGCTCGACCGCAGTGACAACATTGCCACCGCAAAATGCAGTTCTTGTCTAATTCATCGACAAGTTCATTTGATCCATGTGTAACTAAATTAAAATCGAATCTTATGTATTGAACTATTGCCAATGAACTTTATCACAGTGATGAATAACGAAGGTTACATTGGCTTTCTACTTGGGCAATAACGTCTGCACATCTTTCTCCCTGTTCCATCGAATCACGCATGACAAAAAAAAATTACTAGGTCATTAATTGTTTATGGTGTTGCTATTTGTCAGGCAATTGAGTTTTTCTGAACATTCGGTCAATATTGTGGACCCTTTGTATTAGCTTTGAGATTTTTTATCTGCACCTCAACAATTTGAATGGTCGATTGTTGTGATACACAGACCATATTAACCAAATGAAACCCCATATATGCAAAACGGTTGGTACAAATTAAATTTGCTTAGTCAAACTATTTACTTCTCGTGCTTTACACACTTACAGTTTCTATAGATATTCAAATACACAAACATTAAAGATAACGTAACTTCATAGTAGAAGATGACGCAACTTCATAGTAGATTAATGATCCAAATGCTAAAAATAATGACTCAACAATTTGAATGATCGATTGTTGTGATACACAAACCATAATAACCAAATGAAACCCCATATATGCAAAACGGTTGGTACAAATTAAATTTGCTTAGTCAAACTATTTACTTCTCGTACTTTACACACTTACAGTTTCTATAGATATTCAAATACTACAAACATTAAAGATGACGCAACTTCATTGTAGAAGATGATGCAACTTCATAAAAATAATGACTCAACAATTTGAATGGTCGATTGTTGTGATACACAAACCATATTAACCAAATGAAACCCCATATATGCAAAACGGTTGGTACAAATTAAATTTGCTTAGTCAAACTATTTACTTCTCGTACTTTACACACTTACAGCTTCTATAGATATTCAAATACTACAAACATTAAAGATGACGCAACTTCATAGTAGAAGATGACACAACTTCATAGTAGATTAATGATCCAAATGCTAAAAATAATGAGATGGTGTTATAAAAGAAAGCTAGAAATAATTGAGATGGTGTGTATATGGCTTAATAGAAGTAGAGGAATAATTTGTAAAAAGAGAGAAATGATGTATAGGATATAAACAGTTGGCATAATAAAAGAAGAGTGAATTGACATTGACTATACCCTATTAGCGAACAATTTTAAAAGGATATAGGATTTTCTGTGCCGGCATTTGTTCGGATCAAAGACTATGGCTATCTGGGATCAAGTCAATCTCTCTAGCTTCACTATGTTACTGGTAGTCGTATGTATGTAATTAGATATATTTGATACATAGAGCTATTAAGACCTCTTTGGGTTGTCCAAGACTCCATAGCACTATACGTTTCGTATATCTGTTGAATATTTTAGTGGGATTAAATTGGATCTGTTTTGTTAGTAGAGGATGTTTCTTTACTCCGAGCGAAATATAAAGATGAACAGAGCATCCTGGAGTGGAGCCAGGTGTACTATATAAGATAATGAATGAAGAAGAAAATGAAGGATCTACTAGTACAGGACCGACTACACATGTTGTTTCTTCTGTACTGGGTGTACATTGTGGACATGCTACGCTTAAACACCAACTACGCTTTAGCCATTAGTCCGTCATAAGTAATGTTATGCAAAGAGACATTTCTTTAGGCAATGTAACAATAGCTGGAAGGATTTGCAAAAAAATATAACATATATATTCGTGTTAGAAGACTGATCAAGGGATAAATGACCAGAGCAGTTTTAACTGTAACAAAGTCAAAATCATTCTAAATAATATTGTACAGTACTACATATTTGGTAACCGTGGATGTGGCAAGACTGCCTGGGCGTTGTCGGTGAGGTTGGAGGAAGCTACTGCCTTGCTTACCATATTGTGTTTTGTGCAAAAGTTATCTACGTAAAAATTTCTTAAAAAGTAATATTAATCTAATTTTTCAAATATGACATGGTTAATACTCAATTAATATATGCTAATGACCTACCTAGTTTCGTATTTTGCTGAGTAGCTTAGCCAGCCGCTCCATAGAAGTCAGCCGAAAGATATAATTGTACCAAATATATCACATTTAAATACACCCATCACCTTCACCCCCTCTCCATCTAGATCGTTTCTCATCTCAATACAGAACCACCGCTTCTTTATACTCTAAACAAAGTACTCCATTGCTCATTGTCAGAGAAAGGCAGTGGGAATGGAAGGCAATACGGGACAAAATGGTAGCTTTCTGTGACGGTTTGGGAGAATTCTCAGGATTTTCAGTTGGTCATGGCATAGTGTACCTTGTGCATGTGGGGGTGTGTGCGTCGTGGCTTCAAGCTCCTGTGGTGTGACGTGTGCTGTGGGAGGCAGATTGAGATAAGCTTGTAGAATTATGTCAACCTCGACAAAATTACAGCGTCATCCCATGACAGAAGAGAGCCTAGGCACTAACTGTACAATTAGTGGGGAATAATTTACAAGATATATGATTCTCAATGCCGGCCTTTTCCGGATCTAACACAACTTGCCTTTTTATTCAAAGCAGAATACTAGTTTAGATCAGGGCTAGTCGCTCGGTCTTGCTTCGTTCACTAGCTCAATGCTAGCCCTATGTACAAAATTAGCCACATTTGAGTTCTACTGCTCCCGGTTCCGAACGTGTAATAATTGTGAAAACCGGAGCGATCCATTAGCATGTGATTAATTAAGTTTTAGCTAATTATTTTTTAAAAAAATAGATTAATTTGATTTTTTAAGTAACTTTTTAATAGAAATTTTTTAAAAAACACATTAACGCAGTTTGAAAAGCGTGCGTGCGAAAAACGAGAGAGGTGAGTTGGGAAAAGGGGGAAAGAACAAAGCCTAAAACCTCTTCAGGTCGTTCACGCCATCGTATGGCAATATATTCAGAATAATTAGAGCATTCGGTGCGTCCTTGAATATTTCTGCTAAGTTAAACTGGATTTGTTTTCTGACAAGAGAATGTTTTTTTACGGTGAGTTAAGGAAAAAAAAACAGATGAATAGAGCACGGCTGAAGTAGAGTGCACCAAACAAGATACAAAAGATGAACGGTTACTACATAGACAGAGGCCAACTTTATTTCTTCTGTATTAGGCGTACATTGTGGATGTGCTACATTAAACACTAAGTCCCCTTTAGCATTTAACCAGTTATAAATAATGTTCTGAAATGACACATGATTTTTAGACAATGTAACAATAGCTGGAATAGTTTCCGAAAAAAGAAAGACATAACATATTTGTGTTAAAACATACTGCTTAAGTGATAAATGACCGGAGTAATTTTGAATCGAACAAATTCGAAATCTTTCATGACACTATTGTACTGTAATATGTTTCTATGTTTTCTGTAACACTGGATATGGTAAGACGTAGACTGATTGAAGATATATTTACAGATAGCACACATACATGCAGTCCCGAATATATCGCATTTAAATACCTCCCCGTGCCCTCACCTAGGGGTGAAAACGGTACGGAAACGGACGGAAACAACTTTTATCGTTTTCGTTTTCATATTTTTTTCGGAATCGGAATCGGAATCGGAAACACCGGATACGAAAACGGAAACGAATATTGTCGAAACCGAAAACGGAGCGAAAACGAACCGGCGCGGATTCGGAAACGAAAATTTATCAGAATAGAAAAACCCCTCAAAATGAGCTTCAAACTTTATCAAGTCCAATTGTCAAGTCTCAACAGTCAAAAATACATCACAAAACACAATCTTATCAAATCCATTTGCTAAGTCTCAACAGTACACCACAATAGATGTTCTTATGTAACTTCAGATTTGCATAATAAACAAGTCAGCAACGGTTGCAATTTGCATGGACTCCATCAGTACATAGTTCATCACAAAACCATCAATACATAGTTCATCAACACAATCACAATTTGCATGGACTCCATCAGTACATAGTTTATCACAAAACCATGAATACATAGTTCATCAACACAATCACAATTTGCATGGACTCCATCAGTACATAGTTCGTCACAAAACCATCAATACATAGTTCATCACAAAACAAATTGAAATTGACCATCATTTTCTTCAAACATCCATTGGTGCTATGCCGTCGTCGTCATCAGAACATGCCTCATGATCTGTTTCACTAGCCTTCAACAAAAAAAAATTCGAGCATTAGTGGAAGTATAAAGTCAGTCACTACATAAAGATTGTTAGTAATACAAGCACAAACCTGGGACAACAAGGCACAAAAATTTCGCTCCAGGCTCTCCATGTTCATCTCAGTTAGGATAGACCCAATTACATTTCCACCTAAATGTTCATAATCAAAGATTAACTCAAGAATTTGAATATGAAGTAGTAAGAGCAATAAAAATAGGTGTACACGCAGCTGAATATTACCTTTTTTTGATGCTGTAGTCCAATCTTTGGTGCAAATCAAAGCTTGCACAATTTCAGGGTCTAGACGGCTACGAAACGGATCAATAGCACGACCACCAGCACTGAATGCAGATTCTGAAGCTACAGTTGACACTTGAATAGCAAGTACATCACGAGCAAGTCGAGTAAGAATAGGAAGCTCATGTTGCTTAAGT
The DNA here is from genome assembly GCA_000573905.2 of Oryza punctata. Taxonomy (NCBI): domain Eukaryota; kingdom Viridiplantae; phylum Streptophyta; class Magnoliopsida; order Poales; family Poaceae; genus Oryza; species Oryza punctata. Next base: position 11,601,987 of record CM002496.2, on the reverse strand, counting down.
GACCACCAATGCAAAATATTAAATGGGCTTTTGTCTGTTGTGTCCCATTCCAACAGTGGTTGATCGAGGTAAACTTCCAACTCACTTTTAGTGCCTTTTCCAGGGGCAGTACTAGCACGCAAGTATTGTAGAACTTCTGCATCAAGTTCGTCCTCGCTCTCCCCATCATACTCTTTATTCACTAAAGGAGTATTCTGCACATTTGTAGCTGCTGGAATCTTCGATGTTGGTTGACTAGAAGCATAAGTATCAAATAGCTTATTGATAATAGCCATGAAGTCTGCCATGTGTTTTGGGGCACTCACACCATAAACCTTATCTGCATAATACTCAAGAAGTGTTCTCTTGAACCTTGGATCAAGAAAGCAAGCCACAGAAAGAGCCATATTGGACTTCTCCCAATATTTATCATACTTAGGTTTCATTGACATGCCCATACTCACAATAACTGTATTAGAACTATGACACCAATCTTCTACTACCATCTTAATTTGACAAAATTTTCTAAAAAACAGATTTGCAGTTGGATAACTACTGCCAGAGAAGATCAAAGTAGCATCATAAAATCTCTTGAGGCATGTACACAATGACTTTGCCATATTCCAATCATCATCTGTGGGAGCACATTTCATATATTTGCTTATATGACGAAGAAAGAGCCTATCAAAAGCAGGTCTATAGTGAATAGCTTGCTTTAACATAAGATATGTGGAATTCCACCTTGTTGGAACATCCAAAGAGAGACCACAAGTAATGTCTAATCCATCACATTCAGAGGCACACTTCATGAATTCTTCCCACTGCAGTGGAGAGTTCTTCACAATCGAAACTGTGTTTCTAATATTTGAAATACTAGATGAAATTTGCTTCAAACCATCTTGAGCAACAAGATTAAAAATATGATTCAAACATCTCACATGAAAAAAGGCTCCATCACAGATCAAGGGTTGTATCTTGTTTAGCTTTTGTACTAACCCCCTAGCACATACGTCATTGGCTGATGCATTGTCCAATGTAAGTGCAAGCAATTTCCTATCAAGGTTCCAGTCCAGTACACTATCATAGAACACTTTGCACAAGTTGTTTCCTGAGTGATGGCCCTCTACATGCATAAACTTGATAATTCTCTTTTGCATGCACCAATTATCATCTATCCAATGCACAGTTATGCACATATAACATTTATTTTGATTTGAGGTCCACATGTCCATGGTTGTACAAAAGCGGCATGAAAGAGTTTTGAAGTACTCATACATTTTCTTCTTCTCCTCCAAAAACATATTCAATATGTCTTTCCTAACAGTTATGCGACTTTTGATTGGAAAAGTAGGCCGCAAGGACTTAATAAAATCCACAAAGTACTCATGCTCAACAATATTAAAGGGATATTCATGCATAATGATTGCCAAGTAAAATTTCTTTAAGCTAACAGCCTCATCATACCTGTAAGTCTCAACAGAAGTGCCGCTTTCACTCTTTTTGAGATTTAGAAGCTGTTGACCACTTTTTATTTGGTGCTTCTTGTCTAGGTGACTCCAAAATATTGTCGTGCCCCGATTACTTTCACGACGAGATGTATAGCTGCACTTCTTACACTTTGCCCAAAGCTCTACAATCTCTGTTCCATCATCCCCTACGACCTTTTTTTCATACTCGTCAAAGTGGCTCCAAACCTCAGAACTGCATTTCTTTGCTTTCTTTGCAGGAGGGACATTTGCATCCTCGGTACTTTCTTGTGTCAAATCAACTTGAACTCTTGCCGCTGCAGCAACATTTGCAGCGGGATCTCCATCATTTGCAAGAGTTGGTTGTGATGCTCGCAAAGCTACAATACCCGGATTGCATATACTTGCACTGCTGCTACTTGCATTTGATGAATCCATCACACATCTACAACATAAAAGAAAAAAAATTAATGGCATTTCTAGGTTTAATAGAACACAATATAATCCGATTGCATTTCTAGGTTTAATAGAACACAACATAAATATATACATAAGTGTAGCTAGGCAGCTGCAGGTGGGCTGTTTGATGCCCTCTGCTTCAGTCTACACATGATAATTTGGAGAGCACTGGAAGTTCTCTCATGGAGTTTCTTGTAAAGCAGTGCTAAATTAATTGGTGTAGGGCCTGGATACATGATAATCCGATTAATGGCATTTCTAGGTTTAATACAACACAATATAATCAATCCATGGACTATACAGAAATCAATCATTCAATCCTTTAAACATCCACTAAAAAAATATATGTATAGACTAGAGAGTAGAGACGAGACAGAGAGATAGAGCCATAGAGGTGGAGCTCTAACATCACCTGCTAGACAGCAAGAGTGGTACTGTGCTAGTCTGCTAGAGCCTAGAGGTGGCGTCGGCAGTCGGCACGACTCGGCAGTGGCTGCCCGACGCGCTGGCAGGCTGGGGCGCGGCCGCGCAGGTGAGCGGCGGCGTGAGACGACGACCGCGGCCGCGCGGGTGAGCGGCGGTGCCGGCACGGGGGTGAGGCAGCCGCGGGTGAGCGGCGGCGCGGCCACGGGGGAGAGGCGGCCGTGGGTGAGCAGCGCCGCGAGACGACGGGGCCCCGGCCGCGCGGGTGAGCGGCGGCGCGAGACGACGGGCGCGGCCGCGCGGGTGAGCGGCGGCGCGGGCATGGGGGCGAGGCGGCCGCGGGTGAGCGGCGGCGCGGGCACGGGGGCGAGGCGGTGAGAGATGGCGAGGCGCAGCGCGGTGAGCAGCGGCGTGAGATGGCGGAGGCGCGGCGGCGCGGGTAATGGCGGCGGCGCGAGATGGCGGATTGGCGGGGCGCGGGGTGCAGCACTGCAGCGGCGCGAGACGGCAGGGCGCCGGGTGCGGGTGCGCGGCGGCGCTGCTGGCCGGCTCGTCCGCGCGTGCGGCGGCCGTGCCCGACACCCGGCACCGACACCCGATTCTGTTTCTCTCTCTCTTGGGTAGGGACTAGTACCGTAGTACGGTTAGGGTTAGCCGGTTAGTGTTAGTTAGATGCCGAATTGGACTGGGCTGGGGAGGAATTCTAGACTATTGTATTGTATGTATGTATGGCAGTATGGGCTTTTGTAATTTCGGAATTTCCGACAACTTTTTTGGAAAGTTTCCGACCGATTCCGAGTTCCGACGGAAATTGCTATTATCGTATTCGATTCCGTTTCCGAAAAAATATTTCCGTTTCCATTTCCGTTTCCGAAAAATTCCGAGAAAATTCCAACCGACTGATTCCGTTTTCGAAAACATCCCCGGAATTCGGAAAAATTCCGTACCGTTTTCACCCCTACCCTCACCTGCTCTCCCCTGTTCATATTGTTTCTCATAACAACACAGAACATCTGCTTTCTTTGTACGCGAACGAAACACTCCGTAGTTTATTTCTAGAGAAAGGCTATAGGAATGGAAGGCAATATGGGACCAGACAGTAGCTTTATTGGGAAGTATGGGAGATTACTCAGGATGTATAGTTTTTCTTCACATAATTAACCTTGTGCATGTGCATCTGCGTGTGTTGTAGTTTCACGGTCCTCTAATCTGAGGTGTCCGTGTTGCTAGAAAATCCAAGAGGTGAGAACACGTGACCAAACAGATAGGAGGAAGATGAATGTAGATTATAATAGGGAAACGGGTATACATGATTCCAGGTACAGATTAGAGTGAAGTTATCTCAATTTTCCAAGCACGTGACAACTATGTTTTGGTTGTTTTAGTTTAGTTGTAATTTAAAACTAAAATTTTAATTAACACAGCCCTTCCCCAAAATAAGTATTACATATGCCCTCCCGTTCTGATCATGCATGTGTGCCATTCTTTCCGATCTGCTTCAATGGTTTTAACCATGCTTACTTGATTAGCCTCAAATCAAACTGCTATTAACCTTTTGCGTTGTCCAAGCCATCATATTCCATAACGATGTTCAGAATAAATAAAGCATTCCATATGTTCGTAGAAATGTGGAATGTTTCTTTTCTTTTGAGTTGGGGAAAACACTAACAGATTATCATTGCTGAAATACGGTACACCAAACATGATAGAGAGCGCTAACTACAGAAAATATTTTTTTCTTGCGGTCAAAACCAATTTTCGTATATGGGTGGGTGCCCTACATATACCCAGGTGTCTAAAAAAATCCGATTTTCGTATACGGACGCTTAAGCTATCCGACTATGAAAAGGAAAAATTGAAACAAAAATAAAAATTTTGGAAAACAAAACCCTAGCTCTAGAATCCGGAAGCCACCCACGGATCCTCATCATCATTGTCCTCGCTCGAAGTCACCGGCGGATCCTCTTGTGTAGGGGGCAAAGGAACGGTGGGAACTACGCGGGATAGGGAAGTAGTGTCGGATCCGTCCCTCCTGTCAGCACCGTCGATGGATCCTCGTGCGTGGGGAGAGTGGGGTGCTGGGTCCGCATGCGCGCGGGGGGGGGGGGGGGCTGGCAAGATTCTTGCGGGAGGGGGACGTGGCGCCGGATCCAACCCTGCCATCACCTCCACCTGCGGGATCCCTCTTGCCCGAGCCCACCGCCACCCTCGACCGAGCCTACCACCTTCACGTTGGTAATCAAGGAGACAGGAGGACTAGGGAACTGAGTGGGAGACTCGCATGCGAAAATAAACTTATTTTTGCATATAGGCATGTTAAGTGGTCTGTCTATGAAAATTGATTTTCGCATGCGGTTCATGAACCGTACTTGAGGGATCAATTTTAGCATGTGGGGAAAGATTGAGATTCCTCCTCCTTGTTACTCCTTTGTAGCAGAAGAGAAGAAGGCATTTTATAGATGCTTACATGGGGTGAGAGAGTGCGTCCTGGTTTCTCATCAAGCTTCAGGAAGCTACTCTGAATGAAATATTTCATATCCGGATAAAACGCCGATGATTATAATAGGATGCAAATGGTATTCCTCCCTTTTGCTACGAGGGCGATCAAACCTGTTCAAACTAAGATGGTGAAAACGAAGTTATGTTACTATTTAACAAGGGTATTTGATCAATTGGAATTAAGGTCACTATAGAAATTCACGATCGAGACCGTGTGCCAGCTCGATATATATTTCCATCCATCATTTTCGATATGATCAAGCATCTGATTGTTCACATTGCTCCTCAGATTATAGAACTTGCCCCCCTTTACTTAAATCAAATGTGAGCGTACGAGCGGTGCATGTCGATTCTAAAAGGCTATTTCCGCAATCAGGGTCACTTAGAGAGATCGATGATAGAGGGTACACAACTAAAGAGGTTGTTGAGTGATGCATATATTACTTAAAGGATGTCAACACAATTGGGACACCCGTGCCTAGATACGAGGGAAGATTGACTAGAAAGGGGACTGTAGGAGTGAAACGGTTCCATGATGACGACTACACAACATCGCACTGCAACATCTCGCTGTTGTTGAGCCCTTTATGGACTATCATGCCAATGAAATCAGGGCAAGATATGTCAATTGGATCTCAAAAGAGTAGAAGCATCGCTTTCCTTAATGTTGAAGGATCAAGACCTATCGGACGGTGACTCATTATAAAAAGGCTGGCATCTAGCCCATCAACTCTAATGACCTCAAGGCAAGGGTATGATTTCAATGGATACACGTTTTACACGAAAGGAAAGGATAATGAAAAGCATGGCCCAGAACAGTGAAGTTCGGGTAGAAATGTTGGACACATTGTAAATGAAATTTGGGAACCTGACTACGGACCGAACATGCAGATTATAGTGTTTCGATGCCAATGGGTTAAAGGCCAAACATGCGTTTTCCTAGATTACTATGACCTAATGATTGTTGACCACAAGAACAGAGACCACAAGGATGATATGTGGGTTCTCGCTGAGAGTGTGGCACAAGTTTTCTATGTAACCGATCCAGCAAATGAGAAGAAAGACATTACTGTACCAAGAAAATAACATATTGTTATTGTCGATAATGTTGAAGATGCTGCTGATTACAACCAGCATGGTGACCTACCATTATACACCATCTTCCTAATAGGATCAGGTGCATAGAGGAAATCATTAACAAAAACAATAATATGTTTCTGTGCACTGATGGTGTTGTAAAAGTAGTTATATTAAATTTGAGTGTAATTTGGATGAATTTAGTAATGGATTTATGTTATGAGAAATTTTAATTACAAGAGAATGGATGTACTAATTTCAATTTAGAATTTTAACCAATTACTTATACATTGTTAAACAATATGGCAATGAAAATTCAAAAAGTGTAATATACGAGGTAGTCATCTTATTTTATTCACAAGCGGGTTTCTAAGAAGCCCGCTTGCGATAGTAATTATCGCAAGTGATCATCTTAACCGCCTTCTTGTAATAATATATAGTTTTTGCAAGCAGGCAAGCGGGCTTTCATAACACTGGCATGCGATAATACTTTTTGCAAGCGAGCAGTTAAGAGCCCTCCTTGCGCTGATGCCATCCATATATATTCCATGTGTTGGAGCCAGCGAACCCTAGCCGCCTGGCTGCCAAAATTTCCCCTTGAACCGTCGCCTCGTCACCATTGACCGCCGCTGCCTCGATGCGCCTGTAACATGACCTCGCCGTGCCTCCTCATCGCCTTTGACCGCCACTGACGTAACCCGCCTCATCATCTCTGAGAAGGCCACCACCTCGTGTCCGAGCAGGCCGCTGCCTTGTCACCGTCGACAACCACCACAGCCGTAGTAAAAAAGTCAAAAAATGATTCGTTTTTAGCACGGCTTCAGCCTACTCCCCGCTCCACATCAGCCACCACCTCATCACCGTCGACAACCGCCGCTGCCGCACCATCTTAGGCCTCCTCTCCATACCATGTCAGGGGCCACCTCATCACAAGTTCAATAAGTATAATATGCTACATGCATATAGGAGACCACCGTCATGGTGCTTTTTTTTATGTTAGCATCTACTTCTGTAAATCATCAACTGTCAAATCTCAAAACACACGTTGATCGAACTGGGCCAGCACGATATTTATTTGTTCTATATGTACAGTGGCACACTCTCGAATACTATTTTCAAGTTTATATATTGGTGATCATCTACCACCGTTGTTGCACCGGAGCATGGATTGAGGTGATCTCTATATACCCCCCCCCCCCCCTCCCCGACCCCTATCCCAAGTGCGGAAAACGTTCTTCATTCACTTTCTAGGCACAATACAACATAAATCAACATCCAAAATTCAGTAATGAAAATTGTAATAGGCATGGTGCGCATCCAGAGATATACTATCACCACCTTCATTTATTACGCTGCAAGATCGTCGTCGAATGCTTCGAATTCATATAGTCTCATTCCTTCCTTTTTGGTGCTCCTGATCTCAGCAGCCATGCACACATCGGGCAATGCGGTCACGTTTTTTTTTTTTTGCTTCAATGGCTGTTCTGCTGGCCATATGTAATTAATTTAGCCGCATTCATCTAAAATAGTGCATTCTGTATCGTCTGTAAAATATTTCCTCTCACTAGTGCAGATCCTCTCATCTGTGACGGGCTGCAACATAACTGGTTTTCCGGGCCGCCACAAAGAATACATCTCAAACGGGTCTAAAAAAGGCCGATTGAGATAGGGTCGGAGAGACATGTTAAATGTGCGTAGAACTGAAACCCGTCACGGATGACACATATATTGGACGGGCTTAAACTAGGACCCGATTGAGATAACCTTGAATATCTCAAACGGGCCCCAAGTTGGGGCCCCTCACAGATGATTGTTATCTGTGACGAGCCACAATTTGTGGTCCGTTTGAGATTTTAAGGTTATCTCAATCGGGCCCTAGTTGGAGCCCGTCACAGATAACAATCATCTGTGACGGGCTCTAGCTTGAGACCCGTTTGAGATAACAACAAAACCCATCACAGATTGCACTCCTCTATGACGGGCACTTTTTTAGGCCCGATAAAGATAACTGATATGCCCGACAGAGAAAACAGTTTTTTGGACCGTTACAGATAGTTATTGCACACTATAAATGGCCGCAACAGCCAGCGTAACTGTATCCCACTATTCACAATTTTGGTGGGAGGTTGGAGAGGGCAAAATTTTAATTTTTTTTCCAAATGAAAATAGACAAATAGTAATCAGTACTTTAGACAATTCATCAATTCTCATTAATTTAGAGTATTTATCTTATAAGATATTTCTCTGATTCTTTTTTTATTTCTCCAGTGATGGATCGAAGTTGGATGTATGCGAAATCCGTGAAACGTCATAGTCACGAGTATAGAAATGGGGTATTAAATTTTATAAACACTGTGGAGGAGGATAGAAAAAGAAGAAACAGCGATTACATGTGTTGTCCATGTGCAGATTGCAAGAATGAGAATATGTTTGATAGCCGAGTGGACGTACACGCTCATCTGATACAACGAGGATTCATGGAGGGCTACACATGTTGGGTCAAGCATGGAGAGCAAGAATCAGGAAGTGGTGCAGCTGTAGACAGTACTAGTGCGTAAAATCAGGAAGATGAAGATGAGCATGACATGTTTGTACCTTCTCCACTAGGCGGTGAAATGGTTGATGCTGATCATGATCTGCTACAAGATATGTTACATGACGTTGAGGATCCAGCCTACAACGAGAGAGATTCCATAAAGTTCAGCAGGTTAGAGGTTCGTAGAATTCACGCTTGTCCAAACGACTGCATATTGTACCACAAGCAATATGCGGAGTTAGATGCTTGTCCTGTCTGCAAGGCCTCTCGATACAAGCGAAAGAAAAGTCCTGACGAAGGGAAAAAATCAAAGCGGGATGGTCCCGCGAAGGTTGTGTGGTATCTACCTATCATTGATCGTTTCAAAAGAATATTTGCAAACCTCAAGGAGGCGAAGTTAGTACGTTGGCATGCCACGGAGAGAAGGAACGAGGGTATACTAAGACACCCAGCGGATTCAATTCAATGGAGAAATATCGATCGAAAACACAAAGACTTTGCTACCGACCCCAGAAACATGAGGATATGTCTGTGTACAGATGGCATGAATCCTTTCGGAGAAATGAGTAGTACTCACAGCACCTGGCCAGTTCTTATTTCAAACTATAACCTACCACCATGGTTGTGGTTTAAAAGGAAATATATTATGCTGTGCTTGCTAATCAAAGGACCGAAACAATCGGGCAATGATATCGACGTGTTCTTGGAGCCTGTTATGGATGATCTTGAGATACTCTGGAAAGAAGGTGTGGAAACTTTGGATGTGTATGGTCAGGAGAATTTCAAGATACGAGTTCTACTGTTATGCACCATTAATGACTATCCCGCCCTCGGTAATCTATCTGGCCAAACCGTGAAAGGAAAGAAGGCTTGCTCCGACTGCATGGAACATACACGCAGCCGATGGTTGAAGAAATCACGAAAGATGGTTTATATGGGTCATAGGAGGTGGCTCCCGCTACGTCACGCATTTCGAAGAAAGAAGAATATTTTTAACGGTAAGAGAGAACTTCAGCAGGCTCCCAAGGATTTGTCAGGAGATGAGGTGCACAACTTGGTCAAAGACATAACCAACGAGTATGTGGAAGAAAAAATCCATATTTTGGTGATTACCTTACTGGAAAGATCTTGAGGTTCATCATTGCATTGATCTCATGCGTGTAGAAAAGAATATGTGTGAGAGTTTGGTTGGCCTGCAGCTGAATATTCCCGGCAAAACAAGGGACGGGTTGAACGCGCGCCTTGATCTACAGGACATGAACATTCGCAGTGAACTCCAGCCCATAACAGATGCACAGACAGGTAGAGTGTACCTCCCTCCAGCTTGCCACACACTGTCGAAGAATGAGAAGATCGCAATGTTGTTTTACCTGAAAGATATCAAAGTTCCATTGGGCTATTCAGCGAGGATTAGTAAGTACGTCAAATCGGAAGATCTGAAACTGGTTGGAATGAAGTCTCACGATTGCCACGTGCTAATCACACAAATCATGCCAGTTGCTACCAGAGGCATTCTTCCCCCAAAAGTCCGTCATACGATCCAACGTCTGTGCGCCTTTTTCAATGCAATCGGTTAGAAAGTTATAGATCCCGAAGATCTAGATGGGTTGCAGACTGATATTGTCAATACCCTCTGCCACATGGAGATATTTTTTCCACTGTCTTTCTTTGATATCATGGTTCATCTCCCTGTTCATCTTGTGAAATAAACAAAACTATGTGGCCCAGCTTTTCTAAGAGAAATGTACCCGTTCAAGAGGTACATGGGAGTTCTGAAGGCATACGTTCGGAACAGAGCAAAACCGGAGGGGAGCATCATTGAAGGATACACGACCGAGGAGGTCATTGAGTTCTGCGTGGATTACATGTCCGAGACCGAACCTATAGGAGTTTCAGCGTCTTGTCACGACGGAAGGTTGTTAGGTGCTGGCACAATAGGGAGGAAAAGAATTAGGTCCGATCAAACTTCCTACGCGCAGGCTCATTTTGATGTGCTCCAACATATGGCAGAAGTTGGCCCATACTTTGAGGAGCACTTAGCCAAAATCCGGCAGGAGAACTTGGGTCGATCTGAGACGTGGATTAACAGATAACATAACTCTCGGTTCAATGCATGGTTCAAGAATCGTGTGACAATGTCGACGGATATCCCAAATGAGACAGTATAGTTGTTGGGGATGGGACCGTGTTGGGCCATAGACACATGGCAAGGATACGATATTAATGGATACACATTTTACACCGTCCATCAAGATGACAAAAGCACAGTGCAAAATAGCGGAGTCCGTATAGATGCCTTCCATGAGGTACACTCTACCTGTCTCTGCATCTGTTACGGGCTGGAGTTCACTGCGAATGTTCATTTCCTGTAGATCAAGGCGCGCGTTCAACCCGTCCTTTGTTTTGCCGGGAATATTCAGCTGCAGGCCAACCAAACTCTCACACACATTCTTTTCTACATGCATGAGATCAATGCAATGATGAACCTCAAGATCTTTCCAGTAAGGTAATCGCCAAAATATAGACTTTTTCTTCCACATAATCTTGTCCTTTGCCTGACTACGTTTTCTTTTCTTCCCAAACTCGTTGGTTATGTCTTTGACCAAGTTGTGCACCTCATCTCCTGACAAATCCTTGGGAGCCTGCTGAAGTTCTCTCTTACCGTTAAAGATATTCTTCTTCCTTCGAAATGCGTGATGTTGCGGGAGCCACCTCCTATGACCCATATAAACCATCTTTCGTGATTTCTTCAACCATCGGCTGCGTGTATGTTCCATGCAGTCGGAGCAAGCCTTCTTTCCTTTCACGGTTTGGCCAGATAGATTACCGAGGGCGGGATAGTCATTAATGGTGCAGAACAGTAGAACTCGTAGCTTGAAATTCTCCTTACCATACGCATCCCAAGTTTCCACACCTTCTTTCCAGAGCATCTCAAAATCATCCATAACAGGCTCCAAGAACACGTTGATATTATTGCCCGATTGTTTCGGTCCTTGGATTAGCAAGCACAGCATAATATATTTCCTTTTAAAGCACAACCATGGCGGTAGGTTATAGTTTGAAATAAGAACTGGCCAGGTGCTGCGAGTACGACTCATGTCTCCGAAAGGATTCATGCCATCTGTACACAGACATATCCTCATGTTTTTGGGGTCGGCAGCAAAGTCTTTGTGTTTTCGATCGATATTTCTCCATTGAATTGAATCCGTTGGGTGTCTTAGCATACCGTCATTCCTTCTCTCCGTGGCATGCCATCGTACTAACTTCGCCTCCTTGGGATTTGCAAATATTCTTTTGAAACGATCAATGATAGGTAGATACCACACAACCTTCGCGGGACCACCCCGCTTTGATTTTTTCCGCTTTGATTTTTTTCCTTCGTCAGGACTTTTCTTTCGCTTGTATCGAGAGGCCTTGCAGACAGGACAAGCATCTAACTCCATATATTGCTTGTGGTACAGTATGCAATCGTTTGGACAAGCGTGAATTCTACGGACCTCTAACCCCAGGGGACACAAAACCTGCTTTGCTTCGTATGTCGTCTCGGCTAATGTGTTCCCATCAGGCAGCAAGGAGTTCAAAATTCCTAAAAGCTCCGTGAAATTCTTGTCTGTCCATCCACTACTTGCTTTCAGATTCATTAGGTTCAAGGTAGCTGATAATTTGGTGTGCTTTGCTTTGCATCCGGCGTACAAAGGCGTCTGTGAGTCACTGACCAACCTGCTGAACTTTATGAAATCTCTCTCGTTGTAGGCTGGATTCTCAACGTCACGTAACATATCTTGCAGCAGATCATGATCAACATCAACCATTTTACCGCCTAGTGGAGAAGGTACAAACATGTCATGCTCATCTTCGTCTTCCTGATTTTGCGCACCAGTAGTGTCTACAGCTGCATCACTTCCTGATTTTTGCTCTCCATGCTTGACCCAACATGTGTCGCCCTCCATGAATCCTCGTTGTATCAGATGAGCGTGTAAATCCACTCGGCTATCAAACATATTTTCATTCTTGCAATCTGCACATGGAGAACACATGTAATCGCTGTTTCTTCGTTTCCTATCCTCCTCCGCAGTGTTTATAAAATATAATACCCCATTTCTATACTCATGACTATGACGTTTCACGGATTTCGCATACATCCAACTTCGATCCATCATTGCAGAAATGAAAAAAAGAATCAGAGAAACATCTTATAAGATAAATACTCTAAATTATTGAGAATTGATGAATTGTCTAAAGTACTGATTACTATTTGTTTAAAGTACCTTTATGAATTTACTCTATCTCAATCGGTCTTTTTTTAGGCCCCTTTGAGATGTATTCTTTGTGATCGCCCGTAAAAATCAGTTATGTTGTAGCTTATCACAGATGAGAGGATCTGCACTAGTGTTTGCAACTTGGCCCATCCTCTCGAGTCGCTGCAGCACGCCGACGTGCTCGTCTGGCGTACGGCAACAACTACTTCTGCATAGGTATGGGCGCTAGAGATGGTTCTCTTCTTCTGCTCCGTCGTCGATCCGGCCGCGGTCTTTGGACGAGCCAGACCCCGCCTGGACAGAGGACACACCGTGACAATTCGATGCCTGCACAGTGAGGATTGATTCGGAGTTTCGGACTGATGGTAATACATGCAGATATACAGATAGATATACAGGTACAGTACTAAGATGTAAGATGGTACTCAGACAAAGAGTGAAAGAGACATTATTGTTTATCAAGAACTGATCTTGGTCGAGGGACAGATGCATTGCTCAAAGTTAAATCTTTTAGTCATGCTGCTAGCTAATTAATGTGCCACATCCTGGAGAAGGTGAGGATAGATAAAGCAAGGAACGAAAGAGGAGCGCAAAATATTAAATTGCCTTCGGTCAAAGATAATATTTTGACCAAAGAATGCATGACACCCAGAAAGAAAAAATTAGATGAAGAGATGAAAGTTTGCATCTACAAGATTACTACTGTGGAGATTATGGGTAACACAAACCTACAGATCTAGTTTATCTGACTCATTATAGGGTATAGATTATATACATACATTATATAACAAGTTAGGACTTACATATTACGTTTACTTGTAGATTAAGGAAACAGTCTATTATCCTGGTCTGTTAATATTGTAGATTAGTTATAGAAGATTTAAACCGTAAGTAGTTAAAATCTCTTAAACCCTTCTCATCCGATTATATAAGGAGAATATGGTGCTTCTCAAGGGTATGAGCAGTTGAGCACTATCAGTTCGTCAGATCAATACAACACCCGACAGATACAATCCCAAACAGAAGTAGGGTTCTGTTTGGGTATAATCTCTCATCGAGATGGTCTGAATCTGTCTAAATCTTTGTCTCCGTATCTATTCACTTTTAGGTTTCGTGTGATACCCCTTTTCATATTGCTGAATTCTAGCTTCGACAGTTAGCGCGTCAGGTAGGGACTGCGTCGAGTTTCCTATCGATAAATGCGATGGAAATCAACTTTAGGATAAAAGCCGAGATCAACTCAATGAATTCGATGGCACCAATCTTCGAATCGTGTTTGTCGTTCTAATCTAATTTTTATTGGATTAATTTCTAATCGCAATTGAATCTCTTGGTATTTTCTTGTTTTCGTACGCCGATCGGCCATATGAAGTCGAAGCTGCTGGCGGACTTACGCAACCCAACCGCTGGAGCAGCATCGGCGGGCGGGAGTGTTTGTCCATAGCCTGCTGCCGCTGGCCATCCACTGGAAAAGCACATGCATGAATTGATCAAATAGATCATGCGCCATTAATTTACCCAATCATGCTTGCCTAACGCATAGGGAATTAATTTCCTAATTCTAACCAGATTTTCTCTCTGTTTGCTGGAGCTACCATGTCACGTTATGGCAGTCAGATTTTCAGAGTTGTGACCACGTGGCAAGTATCATCACGGAGTCGGTTGGCAGTGGTGGTAAATTTCTTGAATCGCCCCCGCCGAGCGCCGACCATGGCGATCGGCTGCACACCTGCGCACGTGAATTCTAGTGCATGGCAAGTCACCGGCCACCACTCATAATCCCAGCCATGCCGCACGACCCGGGAGGAGCCATTATACTACATGCAATCATGTATCTGCATGAGTGCTTACGGTTATGCAAGAATCTCCATCACGTACAAATCAAACCATATGTGTTTGGATCTATTAATTATTACATCGATTATGATTTTTTTCCAAATCACTAACCACAGGTAGGTTGATGTGTAGTTTCTTTTCTTCGCATGACCTCCTCTTCACGCCGGCTGCTGTGTCGTTGCTGTCTGGTTCTTTCGCCTCTACTGTTTGGTGTACTCCGCCGCTATTGCTGATGGTGACACTAGTAGAGAACAGGATTTTGGAATTCAGTTTTAGTCCCGAGTTAAAAAGAAATCGGAACTATTGCACATTTTAGTCCCGGTTGGGAGCTCCAACCGGGACTAAATGTGCCCGCCCCAACGGTTAGTTGAGTTATCGGCGGGGGGACCTTTAGTCCCAGTTGGAGACAAAAACCGGGACTAAATCCCCACTTTTAGTCCCGGTTGGTTGTACAAACCGGGACTAAAGGTCTTGGTCCCGGTTATTGCCCCAAACTGGGTCTAAAAGGGTGGATTTAGACCGTGTTTTTCCCCCAACCGGGACTAAATGTTCCACTATAAAACCACCTCCTTCAACCTCCAGCCCGAGCTCAGCTCGAGCTTGACCTTATTTTTGCTCCGGCCGGTGGCTCCATTTGTGAAATTTTTCGTTCTCCTATTTCGTTAGCAACCTCCTTCTGATACGATATATTGATAGTGTTGCTCGTTTTACGGTTTAAATTCGAGAAATTTGTGGTTTGTTTTTCTTTAGTTAGTTCATGGTATAGCTCGATGATGATATGGTCAATATTTAATTGTGTGTGGCAATGTTAATATTGTGAGTACTAAGAGAGAATATATACGTCACCTTGCGCCGGAGTGGACAAGCAGGGGCGACTCGAGACGGCTACGGCGTCAATGAGTCGTCTTCAGCTTGTCCACTTTTGCACATGATGACGAGACTTAGTTGTATGGTTTGCTACACACATCATAAAATGTATTTGACCTATTGGCGAGAGGGTCAAAATAACTGGCAATCCGCTATCTGAGAGCACTAAACTTTTAGTTGAAATCTTTTTTATTAATAATGTTTTTTTATTGATACACCTTAAAATTAATTAGTCATGCAATAATTATTTTTCATGCAATGTTTATTTAGTTAGTTCATGGTATAGCTCGATGATGATATGGTCAATATTTGATTGTGTATGGTAATTTTAATATTGTGAGGACTAAGAGAGAGTATATACATCGCCTTGCGCCGGAGTGGACAAGCAGGGGCAACTCGAGACGGCTACGACGTTGATGAGTTGCCTTCAGCTTGTCCAATTTTACACATGGTGACGAGAATTAGTTGTATGGTTTGCTACACACATCAATAAAATGTATTTGACCTATTGGTGAGAGGGCCAATAAAGTTGGCAATCCGCTATCTGAGAGCACTAAACTTTTAGTTGAAATCTTTTTTAGTAATAATGTTTTTTTATTAATAGACCTTAAAATTAATTAGTCGTGCAATAATTATTTTTCATGTGTTAATGTAATGCAGATGAACCGGCAATGGATGTACGGCGACCGCCGATCCGGGGAGTTTATTGAGGGCGTACATGCTTTCTTATGTGTGGCCGAGGCAAATAAGCGGAATGGTTTCATATGTTGTCCATGTATTAATTATAAGAACATGAGGGATTATTCTTCCTCAAAGATAATTCACGAACACCTGTTTAGGTCAGGTTTAATGACCGGTTATATATGTTGGACCAAGCATGGAGAGAGCGGGGTTATAATGGAAGAAGATGAAGAAGGGGATGGTGACGACATTGGTGTGTTTCGTGAATACGGTGCCTTCGGTTATATGGAAACGGACGAGGAGGCAGCGCTAGAAGATGAGCCTGTTGATGATCTTGGTCAGGCAATACGCGATGCACATAGAGAATGTGAAACTGAAAAAGAAAGGATGAAGTTCGAGCGCATGTTAGAGGATCATAAGAAACTTTTATATCCAAATTGCGAAGAGGGGCAGAAAAAATTGGGTACAACACTGCAATTGCTGCAATGGAAGGCAAAGAATGGTGCATCTGACAAAGGATTTGAGGAGTTACTAAAAATCATAAAGAAGATGCTTCCGAAGGGTGACGAATTGCCCGCCTCTACATACGAAGCAAAACAGGTTGTGTGCCCACTGGGATTAGAGGTGCAGAAGATACATGCTTGTCCAAATGACTGCATTTTGTACCGCGGTGAGGATTACGAGAATTTGGATGCTTTCCCGGTATGCGGTGCGTCGCGGTATAAGATAACGCAAGATGACCCGGGTTATATCGAGGGTGAACGTCCTAGGAAGAGGATCCCTGCGAAGGTCATGTGGTACGCACCTATAATATCACGTTTGAAACGTTTGTTTCGAAACAGAGATCATGCAAAGTTACTACGCTGGCACAAGGAGGACCGTAAGGTTGATGCTATGTTGAGACACCCTGCTGATGGTTGTCAGTGGAGAACCATCGACAGAGAATTCCCACGGTTTGCCGAGGACGCACGAAACCTAAGGTTTGGCTTAAGTACGGATGGCATGAATCCTTTTGGTGAGCAGAGCAGTAGTCATAGCACTTGGCCAGTGACTTTATGTATTTATAACCTTCCTCCGTGGCTGTGCATGAAGCGAAAGTTTATTATGATGCCCGTGCTCATCCAAGGACCAAAGCAACCTGGCAACAATATTGATGTCTACCTAAGGCCATTAGTTGATGAACTGCTACTTCTGTGGCAAGATAAAGGTGTACGTGTGTGGGATGAGTACAAACAAGAAAATTTCAACCTACGAGCAATGTTGTTCGTAACAATCAATGATTGGCCTGCTCTTAGTAATCTCTCAGGACAGACAAACAAGGGATATAAGGCCTGCACGCACTGTTTAGAAGTTACTGAAAGTGTATATTTGAAAAAAAGTCGAAAAGTTGTCTACGTTGGTCATCGTCACTTTCTTCCTATCAACCACCCACTAAGAAAAAAGGGCAAGCATTTCAAATGTAAACCGGATCACCGGACGAAGCCTGAGAACCACAGTGGTGATGAAGTATTCGACATGGTCAAAGATGTGCATGTTGTCTTCGGGAAGGGACCTGGCAACCAACCTGTTGTGAATGATGCTGACGGACACGCTCCAATGTGGAAAAAGAAGTCTATATTTTGGGAGCTACCCTATTGGTCAGTCCTAGACGTCCGCCACGCGATCGACGTGATGCATCTGACGAAGAATGTTTGTGTCAACCTGCTGGGCTTCATGGGTGTGTACGGAAAGTCGAAAGATACACTTGAAGCGCGACAAGACCTACAATGTATGCACGGGAGAGATAAACTGCATCCAGAGAACACAGAGGATAGACCTGATTATTTCGGTCCAGCGAGCTACACTTTAAGTAAAGAAGAGACGGAAAGTATGTTTGAATGCCTAAAAAGTATCAAGGTACCGTCGGGCTACTCATCAAATGTAAAGGGGATAATAAACGTGGCAGATAAGAAATTCCAAAACCTAAAGTCTCATGACTGCCATGTGCTTATGACCCAATTACTTCCCGTTGCATTACGAGGCATTTTACCTGAGAATGTCCGATTAGCTACTGTGAAACTATGTGCTTTCTTGAACGCAATATCTCATAAGGCAATCGATCCAGTGAATCTAGCCCAGCTGCAGAAGGACGTGGTCCAATGTCTCGTCAGCTTTGAGCTGGTTTTCCCGCCATCGTTCTTCAATATCATGACACATCTACTAGTACACATTGTTAAAGAGATTACTATTCTCGGTCCTGTATTCCTACCCAACATGTTCCCCTTTGAAAGGTTCATGGGAGTCCTGAAGAAATATGTACGCAACCGGGCACGCCCAGAAGGCAGCATCGCCAAGGGTTACGGAACGGAAGAGGTCATTGAGTTCTGTGTTGACTTTATTCCTGATCTTAACCCCATTGGTGTCCCTCAGTCACGGTATAAGGGTAGATTAGGTGGAAGGGGAACAATAGGAAAAAAATCAATATTTAGTACAGACAAAGATTCTTTCCGTAAAGCACACTACACGGTGTTGCAAAACTCCTCATTGGTTCGTCCGTATATCCGAGACCACATGGACATTATACGATCGGATAACCTAGGGAAGCCTGAGATATGGATTACGCGTCGTCACATGGAAACATTTGGAGGTTGGCTGTGAAAACATCTTAGGGGGGATGATACAATTGATGAGCAATTGTACTTATTGTCTAGGGAACCATCGTGGCATATCATGACATTCCAAGGATATGAGATAAATGGGATTACATTTTACACGATAGCCCAAGACAAAAAGAGTACGAACCAGAACAGTGGAGTACGCATAGATACCACAGACCCGAATGGCAATAAGGAAACATAATATGGCCGTATAGAGGAAATATGGGAGTTGGACTACGGACCAAATTTCAAGGTCCCTTTGTTTCGACGCCAGTGGGTGAAGCTAACCGGGGGTGGTGTATCAGTGGACAAGATATATGGTATGACTACAGCCGACCTCAAAAATCTTGGATACAGGGACGAACCGTTCGTTCTAGCCAAGGATGTGACTCAGGTCTTCTATGTCAAGGACATGTCTACCAAACCAAAGAGGGGAAGAAACGACAAGCTCTCCGGTGAGCCAAAGCATCACATAATTCTTTCAGGGAAAAGAAACATCGTGGGAATCGAAGACAAGTCCGACATGTCTGAAGAGTATGAAAAGAACGATGAAATTCCACCCTTCATGGTTAACACTGACCCAAGCATCATAATAAATATTGAGGATGAACCATGGCTACGGCGCGATCATACTAAATAGTTTATGTAATAATATTTTACCGACTTATGTACGATTTGTAATGTTGTGATATGTAATGGACATATATATGTAAGACTCGTGTTAATCGTCAAATTATATTCTCCATGCAATCTAAATTTAATTTACATTGAATGTAGTTAGATGTAAATCTAAATTTAATTTTGTTCTCATATTTGGATTTGAATGTAAGTAGATTTAATTGGTAGTATAAATGTAATTAGATTTAATTAGATGTTAATTTTGTACTCATATTTTGTACCCATAAATTAAATAATACCACTAGATTTATTTTTGCAATTATATTTGTGGAACACATATAATTTTGTACTCATATTTTATAAATGTAAGTAGATTTAATTGGTAGTATAAATGTAATTAGATTTAATTAGATGTTAATTTTGTACTCATATTTTGTACCCATAAATTAAATAATACCACTAGATTTATTTTTGCAATTATATTTGTGGAACAAATATAATTTTGTACTCATATTTTATAAATGTAAGTAGATTTAATTGGTAGTATAAATGTAATTAGATTTAATTAGATGTTAATTGTGTACTCATATTTTGTACCCATAAATTAAATAATACCACTAGATTTATTTTTGCAATTATATTTGTGGAACAAATATAATTTTGTGCTCATATTTTATAAATGTAAGTAGATTTAATTGGTAGTTTAAATGTAATTAGATTTAATTAGATGTTAATTTTATTTTTTATTCAATTTACATATCTCATGGTTTAGTTATTTAATTTTAAGAAATTGTGTGATAGTGTGCGTGGGAAGCCAAATTTTTTGGCCAAAAATTTGGCTGCGCGCGAAGGGAACCTTTATTCCTGGTTCTAAGTTAGAACCGGGACTAAATGTTCACTTTTAGTCCCGGTTTTAAATTACAACGGGACTAAAAGGTCTTTAGTCCCGGTTGGAGACAAGAACCGGGACTAAAAGTCCCCTTCCTACCGCGCACGAAGGGGACTTTTAGTCACGGTTCTAGGTTGGAACCGGGACTAAAAGTCCCTCTCTAGTCCCGGTTCTTGTCTCCAACCGGGACTAACGACCTTTAGTCCCGGTTGTAGCCTAGAACCGGGACTAAAAGTCCCCTTCATCTACCCCATGCGCCCGACGCCGGCCTCTTGATCTTCATCTTCATCTTCAACCGCCCGACGCCGCAAGACCCACCGCTCGGTCTTCTCCGGCCTCCGTGTTCTCCGGCCAGCGTCGCCGCCACCACCGCTGTCTTCTCCGGCCTCGGCGACCTCCATCACCACTGCCACCGCTCGAACCGGCGTCTTCTCCGGTCTTGGACCTCCACCGCCACCGCCGCCCGACGCGCCACCGCGCACCGCCGGCCACCCACCGCCAACCGCCGCCGTCTTCTCCGGCCACCACCGCCCGACGCCCCACCGCGCACCGCCGCCCGCCCACCGCCAACCGCCGGTTGCCCACCGCCGGTAATCTTTTTATTTTTTTCAGTTTTAATTTTAAATTGGAATTTACGGATTAATGAGCAGTGGAAATTAGTGTTTTGCGGTGTGCAGGGTTTATAGTATCTATATATCTACTACGGAGTGCATAATTAAGTGTTGTCTTGACAAGAACTCCATATGTTAACCGTGTTTGATTACAAAAGTGAACTAGAAAATGTTTGTAAATCCTGAGAGATTAAAAGTGGAGAAATTATTGGTTATGAATCTATTTGTCAAATCTTATAAAGATTGAATCATAAATCTTATAAAGATTGAATATATTTTTATAGTATGTTTGTTTGGTGTAGAAACTATTGCTAAACTTTTTCTTTCAATTTGATAAAAAAGTTTTGACTTTTAAAATGAAATCAAATCGTCTTCTAGTTTTAATTTTAAATTTTATTTTGAATTGTATATTTAATCTTCGTTGGTTCCATTTAGCTAGATATGATTTTAGTTGTATGAGGAAATTTATAATAAATTTTACGGGATCAAATAATGGCTTAAACAGATCAAATGTATTTACGTAAATAGGAAAACATTAACCCTAGTTCATTCAACCCTTCTTCTCCGACTTTTCCGGTGCGAGAATGAACTAGGGTTAGGGTTTTTCTATTTACAAATGTATTTACGTAAATAGGAAATGTATTAGCGAGAATGAACTGGGGTTAGGGTTTGCTATTTAATCTTCGTTGGTTCCATTTAGCTAGATATGATTTTAGTTGTATGAGGAAATTTATAATATTGTGGGACATTTGATTGAGTTGTAGATTTGATTGAAATGTAATACTCTAAATTCAATAATACGGTAGATTTACTTTTGATTGAAATATAGATTTTAATTTCGATTAAAATGTAATACTCTAAATTCAATATACGGTTGATTTAATTTTGATTGAGTTTTCGATTTTAATTTTGTCCTAATTTTTTTGGCATTACCAATTTAACTAATAGATGGCCGACCCAAATGAAGAGGCCATCTTTGCCATTATCGATCAAGGCTCACAGTACGTCGGTGACGATGAAATCGATGACGGCAGCCAGTTCTTAAATCTGGAATGCGCGGAAGAGCAAGTAAACACCGGCGAGGTATACATCGTAGATTTAAATTTAAACACAATTTGTAACGAATGTATTAATGAAACAATCGATATGTTTGTGTAGCCCTCTGGATCGACAATGACGTCGTCGTCTAGAAAAGTAAGGGGCCCGACAAAGCCGTTGGAGGGGCGGTTCATTATCTCCGAAGTTAGCAGTGATGGACAACCGCTCGCGCCCCTAGAAAATGCAAAGAAATTTGTATATGAGTGCGGAGTAAGGGTTAGGGATAAGATCAGCATCAATCAGATCTGTTGGAAAAAAAACACTCAAGAGCCCGATGCAAAATATGTCACTGACAGAGACAAGGATCTCTTATGGAATGATGTCAAGGCACATTTCGATTTACCAGAAGGGACAGAACTAGGAGTTAAGAAATGGGCTCTAAAGAAGATGGCAACGCTATTTGCTAAGTACAAGATGATGCTGAACAGAACATACGTAAAGAAGAACAAGACTCCGTCCTTCGATGGTCCCCTGCAGGAGATAAAGGATTTCTGGGATGAATTTGTAATCAACCAGACTTCTGATACAAGCAAGGTGCGGCAGGAAAAAGCCCAACAGAATGCATCAAAGAAGAAGTATCATCATAAACTTGAAGCAGGTGGCTACAAGAGTGCAATGCCTAAGTGGGATAAAATGGAGTCGGACTTGCTTGCAAAAGGTATTCGGCCGGCAACCATTGATTGGCCTGAACGTTCAAGGTCTTGTTTTTCGGGCATGGTGGAACACTAGACCCCGATACCGGTGCATGCATTGTGGGTGAGAAATGCAAGCAGTTTGTCGACGACTGTTTGCTGCCATAGACGCTGCGGCCAAGGGTGAGTTCGAGCCGAACAAAGAGAAAGATGAGCTAACCTACGCCCTCGAGAATCCTGAACACCCTCGGTGAAGTAGAGCACGGATTCATCCTTTGGCATAAGCGCTACATCGTTATACCTGGAGCACCTCTTAGACCGCCTTCGCCTCCTATGCCGATCATATCTCCAATTCGATCTCCAGATCGTGAAAGTGCACAACGGCAAATTCCGACTCCTCAGTCACCGATACGGTCTCCGCCTCCCGTGTCTCCGCGTCCACGGTCTCCACCTCCCGTGTCTCCGCGTCCACGGTCTCCACCTCCCGTTCTCCTCCGGCCCAGGTGATTAAGCGTATGTCCACGGTTCCAGCAAAACATGGTGTAAAGAGGAAGCTACCATACGATATGACTGCAGAGGAAACCGCCGAAGTGGTAAAGGGAGAGGTGAAGGCGTTTTTCTCTAATGTGAGGGAACAAATGAAGAAAAATGCGGAGGATGCAAAAATGTTGCCAAGCCATAAACTAAGGAAATTAGTCGTAGAACACGAGAAGGCAAGGAGGGAAAGAAATAAGTCACCGCCTCGATCGGACTACGAGCGCTCTCTACAAGTCTTACAAGGATTCGAAGAGAACAAAGAAACAGGGAAAAGATGTTGCGCAACTCGGTATGCAATCAAAGCAAACAATCGAGCCACTCATTGTTCAACAATCACAAGCATAGTATGATCATGACGCGCTCATCCAAATGATGAAAGACACCGGACTGACTAGGGAAACACTCATGGGGCTGAAATCGCCACCAAAGGCCACCGTGGACGTCGATAAATGGAAGACCAGCTATGTGTTTGGCCGGAGTCTTGTTAACCCTAAGGCGGTAAAATCACTTCCAACCCAAATGTACAAGTTACACAACTGCTACATGCAAGCCTGTCAGAACGGAATAGAACTCATTTCTGCTAAAATTCAAGATGAGCATTTCTTGCGGGGCGAGGACTTGATACATGTTGAATTCACTGAATTACACCCGCTATTTCACAGGGACGCTCTCGACAAATCTCTATTGAGCTATTGGTGTCTGTAAGTGATTCTTTTTTAAAAATTGACGAGTCTTGTGTATGTGTAAAGTATATATCTCTCACTTTGTATTTTTCTTACCCATGCACTATGGAGATGATGAATCAGAAGAAAAACATGGTGTTCGATGTTGGATTTTTCGATCCATATATCATACACGAGAGGACTGTGAAGGAAAAGCCGGAAGAAACGGAGAACAATATGTTCCGTTTCTTTGACAAACAACATCACAAGACGACCATACTCTTCCCTTACAACTTCGCGTGAGTGTTTGTCTTTTGCACATTTCATTTCGACTACTTCGTTCTAAATGTGCAATTAATGACGTACAACTGTAGGTTTCACTGCATACTCTTGGTCATCTATATTGACAAAGGCTATGTTATGATCTTGGACTCCTTGAGAAAGCCAATGTCCAATTACCAAAACATGCTAGACATGCTACAAAGGTAATTATCTCGCACTTCACATTTTTACGCCATTATCTCGATATGATATGAATAACTGAACTGATTTATTTCTCTTAAGCAGTTCCTGGGTAAGGTTCACTTCGAAACATCCTGGTCAATGGACTGCGCCTCTTCGAATAAACCCACACAAAGTAAACTAGCTAGGCCCACCTCTTTCTCCCATTAAATTCGTTACTAATAAGATTAATTGATTGATATATGGTTTTCTCTTATAGTGGTGTCTGCAGCAGCCAAAGAATACCAATTTATGTGGATACTGCGTTTGCGAGCACCTCTTGCATTATTCATTAAAAACAGAGAGATCTATAGACGTACGTATAAACACGCAACTTATTTTTCCCTCTCTTGTTAATAAATATATGCATACATACATTAATAATATACTTATATTTCCCTCTCTTATTCATAGCTTCAATGGAAGGACAGAGTCATACGAGATGACCAGATAAAAGCTATTCAAGAGTCATTAGCAGGGTTTATTACTGACCAAGTCATAAATCCCGAGGGAGCGTACCACTTTGACGGTCGTTTGCAACCCAAGACTTTTACTCAGGAGGGTCCAAATTTGGATGATCCAAATTTCGAATAACTCCATGTATCTAGGTTCAGTGTGATGGTCATGAACAATATGTAAATGTGGTTGTACATATATTATTTTGCGCTAATATTTATATAATATTGCTTAACAAGAGCATTACACTGTACTTATATGCATGCAAGATATCTATTACTAGTATGTAATATATATGTACATATAAGTATACGAAGACGGAACGTATAATACGTTAGATATTAGTGTAAAGAAACAAAAAGAAATTGAAACATAATAAAATAACCGAAAAGAAAAAAATACTTGTATTCCCGGTTTTTACCTACAACCGGGACTAAAATACCCTCTAAAACCGGGACTAAAAGGCCATACCCCGCGGCCCCGGGGAGACCTTTAGTCCCGGTTCTAGCTACGAACCGGGACTAAAGGTACCTTTTAGTCCAGGGTTTTCTGGCCGGGACTATATCCCGTTTCTCTACAAGTGTGATATCATCTTCACAATCAGCCGCCATCATCGCCGCCGACCCGTTTATTCGCCTCCACGGTTGGTTGGTCACACCACCGTTGATGGGCGTCAATGTCTCCACCGCTGGCCACCATCATCACCGCCGACTGGTTTCTTTGCCTCCACGATCGGTGCACGCCACCGCCGTTGCTGATGGCGACATCATCGGCACCGCCGACCGCCGTCATTGCTGCCGATTGGTGCCTACGCCTTCAGGACTGGCTTATTTCGTCGCCATTGATAGACGACCTTGTTCCCACATCGGTCATGTTTATCGTCACCGAGGGAAATAACATAAAGCTAAGTGATCATTATTTATCTTCTTTAGATGATGTTTTCTTTTTCCTCTGCCTCAGTACATCAACTGGTTCTCCATTGAGTAGTGAGTTGGGGGCTACCGATTTTATATCATATTTTTCAACAATTTTCATAATGTTTATCTTGATTGCTTGCGAAATAATTCGAGTAAAAAAGTGTCGATCGAGTTATGGAGCTCTTTTTTCCCATGCTTTCCGTTTGGTTTGTTGATGGATAGTTACCTTTGGGCCAATTACTAGCACCCGGGGGCTCATTGGATGGAGTGTATAATGCAAGGTGCTAAATATTACTCGGAAGAAATCAAAAGCATAGAGATGTTAATTTCTTTTCTGCTCTTAACTGTTGCAGAAGTACCCGAGTAGTAAATTCTGAACCATGAAACTTTGTTTCAGTAATGATGAACTCATGCAATGACTAGTCGGTCAGAGTGTTTAAACGTGAGTCTTATACTCGAGGAAATCAAAATTGGCAAGAGCAGAAATACATATGTATAAATATTTCAAAATGCTCGATTTTTTCTCAAGTATTATATTTTTATCACATGCTACTCATCCTACATGTTTATACTGCAGGATCCAAATCCAGACACGCATAGTAGGGATTCATGGCTTTAAGCATATCTCCTATGCTTCGGGAATGGATCGGTCAGAACATCACCGCCGGCTTGCATTCACCACCACCGACTGGTATCCTCGCCTACATAGTTGGTTAGTCACACCACCGTTGTTGGGTGTCTACGTCTTCACCACCAGCCTACCTTCATCGCCGCCAACTGGTGTCCTCGCCTACACGGTTGATTGGTCACTCCACCGTTGTTGAGCGTCTACGTCTTCACCACCAGCCTGCCTTCATCGCCTCCGACTAGTGTCTCGGCCTGCACGGTTCGTTGGTCACACCATCGTTGTTGGGTGTCTACGTCCTCACCGTCAGCTCGCCTTCACCGCCGAACATTGGTGTCCTTGCCTACACGGTTGGTTGGTCACACCACTGTTGTTGGGTATCTACGTCCTCACCATTGGCACTTCTTCACCGTCACCGACCGGTGTCCTCGCCTGCACGGTTGGTTGGTCACACCCCCGTTGCTAGGCATCTACGTCTTCACTGCCGGCTTGTCTTCACCCTTGCCGACTGGTGTCTCCACATACACGGTTGGTTCCTCAAACCACTGTTGCTGGGGGTCTGCATCTTCACCGTCAGCTTGCCTTCGCCTTCGCCGACCGGTGTCTCCGCCTACACGGTTGCTTGGTCACACCACTATTGACTAGTGTCTACATCTTCACCGTCGGTTTGCCTTCACCGACGTCGTTTGGTGTCTCCCTCTACACGGTTGGTTGGTCACACCACTATTTCTAGGCATCTACATCTTCACCGTCGGCTTGCCTTTGCCGCCACCGACTGGTGTCTCTGCCTAAACGGTTGGTTGCTCACACCATCGTTGTTGCACGTCTACGTCTTCACCGTCGGCTTGCTTTCACCGTCGCCGAGTGGTGTCTCCACCTCCACGGTTGGTTGGTCACACCACCATTTCTGGGTGTCTACATCTTCACCGTCGGCTTGCCTTCACCGTCACCGACTGGTTTTTCTGGCTACACGGTTGGTTGGCCACACCATCGTGGTTTGGTGTCCTTCACCACCGGCTTGCTTTCACTGCCACCGACTGGTATCTCCGCTTTCACAGCTGGGCATCTACATCTTCACCACCGGCTGCTTTCACTGCCACCGACTGGTATCTCTGCTTTCATGTCCACATTATCACGACTGTGCAACTCTATTACCATTGTGGGGCGACTTCATCTTCATTGTCTTCAGCACCGGCAAACTCTATTGCCACTACTTTGCAGGCTTCGCTACTTCACCAACCTCGACATCTCCAAGAGCCTCGACATCTTGGCATGTGCCACCAAAAATGAAGCCGTGCTAATCTACTACAACAAGTAGTGCTCCGATCCTTAAGATTTCTACTCGGACATCTTCAACGCATATCTTCACTCAAGTGATACTCGGCGATAAGAAGCTACAGTTCTCGACTCTATATTCAATTGTTTCCCTACTAACCAAAGAGTCGGGGGCTACACAAATACAAGAATCCAAATTCGACGGACACTGTGTCAAGATGAAATAATCAATTAACCAGCCAACGAGTCGAAGTCTGGGAGTCACTATCTTCGTCTTCGCCTCAGAGTGGCCGTTCTACTTGAACAACACCAATTATTTCACTGGCAATTTTGGCTTTTGGATGTTGCAACAATTTACTCCAAATTTCTCAAGTATCAAGTTCAAGATTAAATCTACATGTCCGGGGGTTTGGAGTTTCAACCAATCAGGTCAGATTCGACAAGTTGAACAACAACATCTACTTTCCTCCAATGGAAGCATTTGCAGCTATAAGGCCATGTTTTGCTGCATGGTTAGAAATCAACAGGCATTGCATCAATCTTCATCATGAACGCGTTAGCATCAAGGAAACTACTCGAGCTTCGACATCTTCTCAACTAATTGATGGGTTATTATCATTGGCATCACCATCGATAGTTTCATCATCAGCATTGTCTTCATCTCTAGTCAATTAACATCAACGAGATTCTTCGGGATCGCCTCTACTTCATCGGCCCCGACGTCTCCGTGGTTGCTAACGGGTGACTATGTCATTGCCGACTTGTTATTTCGCCTTTACGGTTGACCTACGATCCACCACTGATGGTTGACCTTGTCGTTGTCATCGGCTGATACATCGCTATTGACTAGATCACCAACATCATCATTGTAACATTCTGAAATTTGCTAATAATAAAAATCACTAAAATTTCGAACTTTTAAAACTTGTGCATAATGCTGGTTATTATGGTTGTTATTGCTTGGCCACCGCGATGCCGCGTTTCGCCGCCTCGCCATCTCACGGTACACCCTCGCGCCCGTAACATCCTCTGTCCCTCTATTAACTAGCGCCGGTTCCAATTTTGGCTATTGGTGCCCGAAGCTGTGCCGGTCCCGCCACCGCTTCGCTGTCGGCAAGCTCCCCGTGGACATGCCATCCCGGAGCTCTTCACACCCACCTCGTTAGCAAAATGGAACCTATACACCATAGAAGCTTTTGCGCTCATCATATTGGTTGGAGACCATCCCAACCGCCCTAGCCCCGTGCAGCCGAGCTCGGGACCATGGCACTGCTTGGCTTGCCGCCCGTCCATGCGCCGCTGTGTGCCGTAGCCGCCGGCGGGAGGTAGCGGAGCTCCTCCACGCTGCCCCTGGCCGTCGCTGAACCGCCCTCGCCCCATTCTGGCCGTGTTGCGTGTTGTCGCTCGCACCTGCTGCCGCTCAGCTGGAGGAGGAAGCAGATAGGAGAGAGAGAGAGCAACCGGGCCCACCTGTCAATGACTCATACAGATTCCTTCAGAGAAATAAATCGGCAAAAAAAGAAATCAAATCCTTGACCCCACGTGTCAGCCACAGTTGGTTATGGATAAGGTTTCGGATTAAAAACAAATCAATTAGGAACAGTACCTTTTTTGCAATTTCTCGAATTAATTCAAATTTGAATGTTTAAAGAAGTATAACTTATTCATTTTAGCACCGATTCGAGTGAAACTTGAACCTAAATTCATCTAAATTCATGATCTTTTCAATGATATATAACTCATTATTTAATGAAATATATTTATATTTATAAAATAATTAATATCAAATGATTAGATAATGGTCAACCTAAAAGTGTGCTATTAAATAAAAAGGGATATTGTATAGTAAAATAATTATTTTTAACATGTTTTGTCATTGTAGCAACCACATAAGTTAAATTATAACTAATGTTTCAAATTAATGGGAGTATAGGAAAATATTAGTGCCATCTATTAAACTATGTCCAAATATCATTAAACCCATGACTTATTGGTTATTTAAATAAAGTTTAGCCTTGTAATTTTTAGATAAAATATGAGTACACTTAGGTCAGTTCATAGCTTATTTACGAGAAATAATAACAGCACTAATGGGATTAAATCACCTATACGAAATTAATTAATGTCATATTGTATGGAGTAGTGTATATATAATTTGCTTGTTATCCATTAATTAACTAAGCAGAGGCATTCCTAATTGCATATGCGGTATAAGTTGTATTGAAAGGCTCATGGACAATAGGCAATCAAACTCATGGATATTCTTGCACACATATACTGTACAATTTGTAATAAGTGGCAAGTGTTTAGAAAATAATCAAATATTAATACATCCTTGACTCACATGTGCGGTACATCTGTTTAAACATACAGTAACACGGTCACTTATGGTTGCACCTATTGAACTATAAATTATACGACAAAATATGTAAGATAGAGAAACTGCTAATTATAAATCTTAACCCCATATAATGGTAGATCAACTCTGACTTAGAGTTAGTTATTGTAAAGCTATGCATGAAGATAATATGTAACTATGATATTATTGACCTTTTTATAATGGCGAGTAAAATATGTCCATTATAAAATAGTGACTCCATTGAGAGAATAATAATATAGATGGTGCACTATGATGATTTGGTTGATTCTAGTCCTATCCAATGGCAAAACCAAACTTAAGCCTTTAGGACCTGACCATTTTAGTTTGGTAGCAGATGATTTAGCAATCCATCCATAGCTCAGTAGCTAGACTAAACCGTATGTTAACAAGATGTGTATCTCATTTATACCATGTTGGGTTAGCGCCCAATAGGCTGCCATGAAAATAGAAAATTAAGAACCCTTGGCCTTTTTAGCACCATACAATCAATTAGCAAGCCAGAGTAGTATGAACAACCCTAGGTATGAGTCCAACATTTATATTTGTTTGCGCATATTTGGTTGTTGTTTGAATATTGGTTTATTTCGCATATTATAGTATTGGTGTATCGATTAGTCATGAGGCAATGTGTGCAGCTTCCAGAAGGTGAAGGTTATCAAGATTATATCCCGAGCAGGCAAGTCATCACCCCTCCTGTGAGCATGTTGATCCCAATTGCGAAATCAATTTGATTACAAATAAATTTGCATGCAATGATGAATATTCTAATCGTTGTTATGCCATGTCTTTGATAGTTGTTAGCGTATTCCCTTATACCCATAATTACATATGAGTCCCTAATCACTTATTACAAATGCTTAGTAATGCTAATTTAGATTCATGTGTTCTCATGTTTATTAAATGCTATATGCTTGGGCAATTACCTTAGGGAAGGTAATTGACAGACGGCATGTGGAGACATATGCGCCACATTGCTATGACATTGATGAGATGATTTGTGAAAGACCTAAACTAAATGAATGTTTTAGACTGGGGCCTTTGGACGACTTGGGTGGATTCCGGTTAAGGCTAGTGCCATCCCTGGTCAATTAAGGACCGAGCCATGAAGCTAAGCATTAAACGAGACCAGTACGACCGTACTTCTCGCACTGGGCATAGACCTAGCGGAGTAAATAGCCAAGCGAAGGCGGTACCCAAGACGTGGTGGATTAATTTAGGTGTGTGAATAGGCGGGAAGCCTATAGGTGGGTAACCATCAGTGGGTAATTAGAATAAAACTTAATTATAACTTAAGCATGTGTGAGTTTTTCCCTCCTGGGAATGCTAGAACTCTCAATCCTAGAAACCGTGTACGCCTAGAGTGCATGAGGGCTCAAGTTCATGGAGCGGGTACTGCCAAGGTGAGGTTATTCAAATGCTTTGACGTGGCGCGTCTCATTCATTGGGACTTCGGCTCATGTGTTGGGCAAGTCACGGAGTGCGGGTTAAAGCGTACATCCACTGCAGTGTGAGTAAACCAATCTATTCGAATAGCTGTGCTCGCTGATATTGAGTACCGGGACATGTATTACACCTGGCTAGACTCTAAATTCTTCAATTGATGGGTTGGGATTATGCATATTGTTTTGGTCTGGGTGATCAACATATCGGGAGGCGAGAATGAGTCGACCCCAGAAAATCATAACGAGACAATGGCGAGAAGCCATCCTGATATAACCTTGGATGGTAGACAGAACCTCTGCTGATTAAGCAACTATGGAACTAAAATTTGATCAGTCAATGCTAAGTCTTAGGTTTGTGAAATGATATCTGTGAACTCAGATTTACGAAAAGTAATGATAGCCACTCCTCGTATTATCCTGTACATTGCTGCATTTTGTGTGGTGGCTTGCTGAGTACTTTTATACTCATTGTTGCTATATATATATCTTTTAACAGAGTGCCTGGAGAGAAGAACTTGATAGTACGCTCGTGTCCCTAACAAGATGATCGTAGTGTGGTTCCATTCTAGGTCTCATTCCCCCAGTCGACTGCTTGTGTCATGTCAACCGGGCCCTTGTATTATTTTGTCTTCCGCTGTTGTTGTCTAATAGTTGTTAGCCTGCTTGGCCATAATAAGCATATAACTCTTTGGCCTGAATTCATTCATGATATGTTGCGATTCGGCTATGTATTTGTGTACCAACTACTAATCCAGGGATTGGTACTGATAAACACAGATGATTTCCGATTTCCAAAATCGAGGGTCGACAGAGCTATTACCAGAGCATATCAACTGTAGGTCGACACCCTAGATAGAATGACTGATGGTTTAAGGACCATAAGAACAAAAGAAATAAAGACGCTATAGGGATATTTTTTTTACCGAAACGTCATCCTCGAAAGTAGACGGTTGCATCATATTATATGAAAACAAAGTGAAAAAAAGAAAAAGATCAGAAATTAATTTACTAGTCCTGAAAATTTTGTGGTCATTAGTACTAGCTCATCTTGTTACACTTCCGTATAGTAGAAGTGAAGTCTCGACTAAGCCATTAGTGACTAGAAAAGCACTACCTGCAGCATGGGAATGTCATGAAGAACAATGAAAAGAAGTGAAACAGACTGTGTATCTATGAGAAGGCCACGCAAGATTGCTAGTTATATCCATAAGCATACGCGGACTTGAAGGTCATGGATCAAAGACAAACATAAGATGGTACGCAAATCAGGAAAAATGAATAAAAGGAACCTTGTAAACTGCAATGTGGACAAGAAGTTATGGATGGAGGTTGAATTTATTGCATTACAACCGAGGCTACTTCAGAATTTTATGGAATAATCTAGATCGTCTTTAGAAAACTTTGTTTTATGGATTGTCTTTAGAAAATATTGCAAAATGAATTAATTTTCGCATTTTGAGATACAATTTTACAGAGCAATTTCTCCAAAAATGAAAGGAAATGTTTGTTTTGAACAATGTTAATTGCAAGAATTGGTCTCCAAAACCGCTTTGAAATTATATATAATTATGGGAATGGTCAAAATTGGTTTCAAAAGAAAACTTTCTCTGTAAAATATTTGTGAATTTTGGTTTTAATTGATTCATTTTGCAAAATTATCCAAAATATAACTTCATCCAAAACCAAATTTTGAATGCATTTCTTCGAAAGCATCCTTTCAAAAGGATTTTCAAGCTGAACTTCTACAACTATTGCCTAAAGCTTTGCTTTATAAAGGTAATGATTAGGAAACTTTTCCAAAACCTTTGTGAAAACCCATTTCCAAGTGATTATTTCCATACGAAAATGTGGCAGTTTCTAAAAAGGTCCTTTCCAAAAAAAATCTCTACTTGTGACTGCAAAAGCATGCTTCCTTTTTGATTGCTTTCAAACTTTCTTATTTTTGAGGGGGTAGCCTATGGTAGGAGAATCAACATCTTGTGAGAATGAATATGGATAATGGATACCATGTAGCAAAGTTTTATTCAATACCATATGAGAGTAAAACTGCACCAGATACTACCATGACCCTCCCCGACGGAATTGGTAATATAATATAATATCGAGAACTGAAGGATTGGATAGATGAAGAAAGACAACAATTCAGCATTTTCATGCTACTATTGATATCAAGAATTTTAGTTCACTAACCTTCAACCAACTAACTTCTAACAGAGTAACCATCAATGGGACACCAAGAAACAATGATTCCTCCAACTTACAAGACTTGCGGAATATAGGGATAAAACAAGCCATGCTACTCTCTTAAGATCCTCCCCAAGTTTCTGGTGACACGCAACGAGTCCGATTGTTGCTTAAACCTGAAGAGTGCACCATCGGTCTAAACAACCTAAAGCAATATCCTATGAATGAAAGCTACCACTTGACTCCAACAGGATGGAAGGGTAATGTCACATGTTTTGGTTGTGGTGAGAAAGGACATTATGCCAATAAATGCCCTCAAAAAAGAGTTGGAAATGGACAGAGAAGGAATTTGGCTTGGAACCCAATATGGAATATAAGTGCAGGATTGTTACCAACACTAATGCCACGTTCGGTGTATCCAAAATCTCAGTATCAACAATATTCTAGACAAAGAACTACACAACCCTGGTGGAAAGGAAACCGGAAAAGAAAGACATCGTCATTAATAACCTATGCTAAACTTGATCTCACTAAAATGGGAATAGAAATGGGTTATTTGCCTGTAGAAGTTGAAGTGCTACAACTATGGCAACCAAGGAGAGATGGTGTTGCTTCTCTTGTGGACAATTTGGACATTATGCGATAGACTGTACTCAAGGCACTTGTGAAGAGCAAGAAACAATACCTTCACACATTATTTCAGAAGATGACAAAGCCCAAGAACCATCCAAAGAATTTTTGAAGGTTAAGGCATGTAGTCATTGCGGAGAGATAGGACACTACGTTAGTGACTCGTTACTTAATGCCCATACTTTGACGAAGACCATCCAATTGAAGAACACCGTACAACCAGGGTCACCTGCTTTCTCTGCGAAAGGATGGATCATGTGCCCCAAGACTGTCATCTAAGTCCGTTGCTGACCAAGACGGCGGAAGTAAAAAAGCGTGTCGTTTCGCCTGGCTCACCAATTCATGACATCTGGAAGCCACAAGACCCTGGATTATCTACCTTGTCTTAGCATGTTTGTTTGTCAATTATTATTTGGATTCGAGCTAGTTAGTGTCATCGTAGTTTCACCTGAATCTCGGGGACGAGATTCCTTTAAGGGGGTTAGGTTTGTAATATTCTAAAATTTCCTAATAATAAAATTCACTAAAATTTCAAACTTTTTAAAACTTTTGCATCATGCTAGTTATTATGGTTGTTATTGCTTGGCCAACTGTAGATTATCACAATGAAAAATCAAATTAAAGATGCACATCTAAATAATAAATACAATTTACAAGAATACATTATTTATTATTAACCCCATATTTATTTATGCAGAACAAAGCAAGTCAAATAAGTACAATATAATTATTAACACATGTAAGATAAATTACATGTCAAATATTAAATACTTGAACCATGCTGATGGGTGTCATGAAATATAAGTATACGTGAAATAATGGTCACCACTACAATGATCCTATCTATGAAAGAGTGTTCCATTCGAATATTTAAAGTAATATTTAAAACACTTTATCAAGCCTCTCATGGCATAAAATTCACTTATATAAAATAATTGGTCATATAAATAAATTTAGCTATATATATAATAGGTTTTTTTGTGAGTGTTTAATTAAATAATTAGATCAATATTCCACCAAGTCTCACAGTGCCTTCATGGAATAAAATTATATAAATTAAAACTATACGTGTAAAATAAATTGCTATGCAAATAAACTCGACCAACGTGCCATTGTATTAATAGGATCACATTGAAAAATTTCATCCGACATTATTCTCAAGTCTCCAAAATAAATAAGTTCACTTTGGGTCAAAGATCCAAATTAATCTAAAGCAAATTCATTTGGGGAGAGACAAATAAATAGATAGATGATTCAAAGAAAATATTTGGATTGAAAAATTTGTCATAGTTGAATTAGTACAAGGTCTGATTCAAGTTGTACAGCCACTCTTGTAGTTTAGTCCCTCCCTTTTTCCCTTATTATTTTCCTACTATTCCTCTCTCAGCCAAACACTGTTCATGGGCCACCAACCGTTTGATTTGGGTTGGGCCCAGACCGAACCCTTCCCGAGCCAAGCCGTGCACCGTTCCCATGCTTGCGTGTCCGCATCGCATCCCATCCGAGCCCCGCGTCCCGCGCCGTCCAATCGCTGTCCCCTCGCCAGCTCGGTCTTGCCCCTAGCCCAGCATCTAGCTCGGCTAGCTGTGGGTTGGAGAGCTTATCCTCCACGGCATCCGAGGTCCCATCACAAGCCAAACCACCCATCAAAAGCCCCATCCCTCTCTGCTTCTTCCTCGAACCAAAGCCGGAGCAATTTATCGAGCACCTTATGTCCATGCCCTCACCACCACTGGTTGCTGCCAGAGGCGAGGCCGCAGCTTGTAGCCCGTACTCTAGGAGCCCAGGAGCCTGAGGATACAAAAGGGGTGGATCGGGGAGCTGCTACGACGCCGGGCGCATTTCGTCGAACACTTGTGCGCTCGCGGTCATTGCTCCAATCCTCTGCTTCCTTGCCGCCTCACGAGCCTGATTATCTCTAAACCCAATGTGAGTTTTTCCTATTTTGACTTACTCGCCTGCCACGATCGAACGGCATAGGGTAGGGTTGTGGGATTGACGTGATAGGGTAGGGTTGCGCCTGTATGATTCTCTGTCCCTCTATTAACTAGCGGCGGCTCCAATTTTGGCTTTTGGCGCTCGAAGCCGTGTCGGTCCGGCCACTACTTCAACGCCGGCAAGCTCCCCGTGGACATGCCATCCTGGAGCTCTTCACACCCACCTCGTTAGCAAAATGGAACCTATATACACCATAGAAGCTTTTGCACTCATCATATTGGTTGGAGACCATCCCTACCGCCCTAGCCCCATGCAACCGAGCTCGGGACCATGGCGCTGCTTGGCTTGCCGCTTGTCCATGCGCCGCCATGCGCCGTAGCGGCCGGCGGGAGGTCGCCGGAGCTCATCCACGCTGCACCTGGCCATCGCTGAACCACCCTCGCCGTATCCTGGCCGCGTCCCACGTTGTCGCTCGTGCCTGATGCTGCTCGGCTAGAGGAGGAAGAAGATAGGAGAGAGAGAGCGCAGCGGGAGTAAACCAATCTATTCGAATAGCCGTGCTCGCGGATATTGGGCACCGGGACATGTATTACACTTGGTGAGACCCTAAATTCTTAAAATTGATGGGTTCGGATTATGCATATTATTTTGGTCTGGGTGATCAACTTCTCGGGAGGCGAGAAGGGGTAGACCCAAGAAAATCATGACGAGATAGCGGTAGGAAGCTATCCAGATATAACCTTGGATGGTAGACAGAACCTCTGCTTGTTAAGAAACTATGGAACTAAAATTTGATCAGTCAATGCTAAGTCTTAGGTTTGTGAAATGATATCTGTAAACTCAGTTTTACGCAAAGTAACCATAGCCACTCCTCGTATTATCCTGTACATTGCTGCATTTTGTGTGGTGGCTTGCTGAGTACTTTTGTACTCATTGTTGCTCTATATATATTTTTTAGCAGAGTGTCTGAAGAGAAGCCCTTGATAGTACGCTAGCGTGCCTAACAAGATGATCGGAGTGCGGTTCCATTCTAGGTCTCGTTCCCCCAGTCGACTGCTTGTGGCATGTTAATGGGTCCTTGTATTATTTTGTCTTCCGTTGTTGTTCTCTGATAGTTGTTGGCCTGCCAAGCACTAACGTAAGCATATAACTCTTTAGCCTGAATTCATTGGTGATTTGTTGTGATTCGTCTATGTATGTGTGTACCAACTACTGACCCAAGGATTGGTACTGATAAACACAGAAGATTTCCGATTTCCATAATCGGGGGTCGACAATCATCTTCATCAACATCCTGTCATGCTTCTTCGGCAGCACCTACTATGTTGCTGTGGATGAGCAACTTTGTCTTCACAGCTGACTATCGCTGCTATCGTCAGTCGTTATTACCATTGGTCACGTCTACTGTCACCGACTGATTTCTTCTTCTTCACAATTGGTGGATTTTGCCATTGCTGCTAACGGAAAACTTCGTCTCTACCACCGATATCTTTATCACATCTGATGAGCAATATCATCTCCATAGTGTGTCTTCATCTCCATGTCCATGTTGGTCATCTTGCCTCCATGTCGATTGCATCACCTACCGTCAATGGACAATTTCGACTACAACAGAAGGATAAGCTAGACGCTCAGGAGCTTATCAGCTCAAGCATAAGGATCATACCTTCAATTTGGATTTGTTCCAGGTACATGCAACATGAATTCATGGTCGTGAGCTTATTCCCTGTACTCAAGGTTTGGAGAAATCATTATTCACCGTGAGGGCTATCAGTCGAGTACTTGCGCTAGTTGGGATTCAATTATAACATTTACTTTGGTACATTTCATGAGGGATAATTACTTGGATAAGAAGCCGCTCGTATGAGATGTACTCGGTCTATATCACCCGAGAGATTTGTCACTCGGGAGCATATTAATTGGTGAGTTATACACGACATATTTTAAGGGTATCGGTGGACATATTTTGAGTGTAGGCCTGATTTGTCTGTAACCCATATTTCAGGTGTGGCCCGTCATGTTCTTTTAGGGACTTAGGCATTTTTTCTTAGGCAAAAGAGCATGTGATCAAGTGCCCAATACCTTAAAATCCTCTTATACCGCTGTTACTCAATTTCTTAGGAGTTTGTACAATGCACTTCAAAAGGTGACAAATAGTGAAATTTTATAT
Organism: Oryza punctata; assembly: GCA_000573905.2. Classification (NCBI taxonomy): domain Eukaryota; kingdom Viridiplantae; phylum Streptophyta; class Magnoliopsida; order Poales; family Poaceae; genus Oryza; species Oryza punctata. The sequence continues at coordinate 11,563,704 of CM002496.2, read as the reverse complement.
AGCTGCCCGCTGGCTGTTTTATATATGTATAAGAACTGTTTGGGTTAATAAAACGATCGATTGGATATAATATTTTTGCTTTTTGCCACGCAAGTGAGTACTTTATTGACCAATATTATGGCTTAAGCTGATTATATATTTTGATCATTTTTCAAGCGGTTGGTAAATCCACTATGAGTTTATTTACTCGGATTTTATACCACATATGCTGTGTATTTTCAGGTGTATTGGAACCATGTATCTTTTAGGACTTAAGCACATTTGTTAAAGCAGTGTGAGCATGGTGTGTGCCCGATACTTTGAAAATTTCTTTATTCACATCATACAAGCTTCTTTATAAGTTTCTTTATAGCTGTTTTACTATGTGAATTTTCAATGTAGTCAACTCTAGGTTGCTCGCATCATATTTTACAAAGCAGTTGATTCTATCACTTGAGTCTTGTTTACACGGGGCTTCATACCGTATATGCTCTTATTACGCTACTTAGGTGGCTTAAAACTACTCGGATGGTTGATAATATTTATGTTGACTATATGTTTAGTTTATTCAACTAATCACATAGTCGGGGGCTATACCTACTCGATACATCTAGGTATATTTTTGAAATTTTTTCTAGCCCTTCACAGCCTTATGATTTGGTAGAAGCACTTGAGAGACTATGGTAGAGATGATTGAAGTACTCGATTGTATATATTTTGACTCGGGAGAAGATTATCTCGTCGATTGCGAATGTTTTAGGGGCTACTGTGGAGATTATGGGTACCACATGATGCGGACATCATTGCTTCGGATATACACAACAATCCTCCATTGGTCTTTCAAGCGAGGACGTTCAAGTTAAGGTGGAGGCCCAAAGACGTTCAAGTCAAGGTGGAGGCCCAAACCAAATCGACTTCGAGTCCGTTCGGAGTCAAGGATCAGTCTGCACTAAAATAGGCGCCCAGGTTGCATACATGCTCGGATTGGGGCGTTCTTTATATGGATGGAAGACTAAGAAGATAACCTTTCCAATGGTTCTGGTCCCATGTCCAAATTTGTTACGAGTCATCGGGAATCGACCGAACAAGTTGACGTTGAGAATCTGTTCTGGCGCTGCGACGCCGTATTTGGGCCTTTGGGCCGTGTATCGTGTTGGAGCCCATTAGGGTTGAGTCAATGGGTGCTTGCACGACCCTAAACTCCATATATCAGCAGCCGTCGCCATCTTTAGTTTTTGGGTTTTGCTTATATTAATCTGTCAAGAACAGTTTCACCGCTAGATCAGTTTGTAATACCCCAACTTGTGAGCTTAATCATTCATCTGCAATTCTGGTTGCAATCTATCTTTGTTCTTGTTTGTGTTCTTCGATTTGCAAGCAGGGATTAGCCTTCTTGGCGAGGTCAACCGAGTTTCAGTACGGTTGATAACCAGAGGAGACGTGGTGCTGCGATTGCGGGGCTCAGGAACGTGCTCGTTCAAGAAGCCGGATTGATTTGTGTTGCGACTCCACCAAAATCGTTGATTATCAGAACCTTTCGGAAGATCGGGAACCCTAGTCCACATCAAGTGGTATCAGAGCTCTAGGTTCACCATCAGGTTCGCTCAGTTTCTTTACCCTAGTTTAGTTTTTGATTTCGCTGTTATCCTAGAGTCTACAGAAAACCCAAAAGAAAATTATAGTCGATAGTCTCTCCTTAACCTAGACCGTGTTTAGCCTTTGTATGATCCTTTTCAGAGTCCGTAGTGTTGAGTTTGAGTCCTAGTTTAAGTTCTTGTTGCTGGTTTAGTTCGTGTTTTAATCTAGTCGTGTATTTTCCTTTGTAACCCTAGCCACCACCATCTTCACCCTGTTTGTTAGGGTTCATCCTTTGAGAAACCGTTAAACACTTACCAAGATCACCACGTAACACCGGAACACCTTCCCAAACTCCGCTGCCACCATATCCATCTCCACCGCCAAAACCGACTAGGTTATATCACCTCTGGAAAACCTAATCGGAAGCCACAATTTCAAACAACCGTAACTTTTGCATACGAACTCAGAATCAGGCAAAATTTAACTTTTCGGATAAGAGAAAAAAATTTGATTGAGCTGTAACTTTGTGGTGTCCCTATTTTCGTGCTCCTCGAAAAGAAAAAAATAAAAGAAAAATAAAATTAAAAAAAAAGAAAAGTTGATTTCCACTAGTGCCTCGAGCTCACGACGTGCTCCGTTGAGCTTATCAGCCTTACGGTTTTGCTGTTTTTGCTGAAACTCGGCGAAGCTTGCCTGTCCGTCTTTCCTAGCTGTTTACCAGTGTCATATTCCTTTGCACCATCATTGGTACCACTACTGTCTAGGACATGAGTAGACCAGCAACTGAGGGCAAGTGACTTGGGATTTCTTATTCAGCATTACTATCTATCATTGGATCGTATATCACTCACATATATTTGGCCTTCCTAGCTCTACATATTACTTCTGGACAGCACAGGTTCTTGATCCTTGCAATCGCTGACTACGCCTTCCAGGTATCCTTTGCTTTGCTGGTAAGAACCTTATAAGGGCTTGGTAAGGTGCTCCATATTGCTGAGTTGTTGAGAGGCACCACTACACCTGTGTAGTAGATTATTAGGGATAACCTTCACCGTTGGTTGCTGTTTTGGTGTTTCAATGGTAGGAGACGATGAGAAGACGACTCCCAAGGATTTTGCTAACTGTGTCAGTCAAGAGCAACTACGAACTGTTGTAGGAAATTGTTCAAAAAGAGATGATGGAGGCAGTCACTAGGGCTGTCAAAGAAGCCATCATTAACCTCGACCTCGGCAAACACATGGAGAGGTTGGACAAGCGGGTGTCTACGCTAACTGATCGGGTTGCTGCTTCGGAGACTCGACAACCATCCACTGAGGAAGTGAACGGCAACAACGCCGGTGGACATCCAGAAGACACGGTGTACGATTCCAATGGTAATGTAGATGAACAAGCTACACGACAAGCACGGTTACGACGTCGTCTTCGCTTCAATATGACAGGTATGGGTGGCGCTCAACACCACCACCAACAAGGTAATCATAATAATAATCGTGTGTCCGATGATCCTTATGCTAAGGTTAAGTTCAAAATACCTACCTTTTCGGGTTATTATGATGCTGAGAAATACATTGATTGGGAGATGACAGTAGAGCAAAAATTTAGTGCCCATCTTGTGCCTGAGCAACATAGAGTTCGACAAGCCAGTAGTGAGTTTAAAGATTTTGCTATCATTTGGTGGACTGGGTGAGCTGCTGAGGGTGTTTTACCTTCTACTTGGGAAGAATTTAAAGTAGCTATGCGTGATAGATTTGTTCCTCCATCCTATCATAGAGAGTTACGTAAGAAACTGATGCGTTTAGAACAAGGGGATAAATCTTTACAGGATTACTATGGTGAGCTACAAAATGGATTAATGCGTTGTAGCATTGTGGAGGGGACCGAGGATGCCATTTGTCGTTTTTATTCGGGTTTGAGGGTTGAAATTCAGAATATAGTTGATTATAAAGAATTTAACACTGTCAATCAGTTGTTTCAGTTTGCTATGCTTGCAGAGAAGGAATTGCAGGGGCGTGATCGGCAGGGCAAGAACAAACGACCAGCTGCATCCGAAGTTTCTACAGTGGCAAAACCACCTCCACCACGACCAGCAGATTCAGGTAAAAGTCCTTCGCAGGTACCCCACTAAGAGTGCTTCATCCGTCGCTTCGACAAGATGTACTCCAAACATTCAGTGCCACCGCTGCCAAGGATTTGGCCACGTGCAGAGAGATTGTCCTAGTCAACGGGCATACATTGCCACAGAAGATGGCTATATCAGCACCTCCGATGTTCAAGATGATGAAGAAGAAGAGGAGGAAGGAGTTGATGCTGAGGAGGGCGAATTCTTTGGGCGTGAGGACACAGCGGCCTACATGAACATTATTGTACAGCGGGTGTTTAGCACGCAGGTACAACAATCTGAAAGGTTGCAACACCATAATTTGTTCTATATTTTCTTCGTCATCAACAATCGTCGTACACGTGTGATCATTGATGGAGGTAGCTGCAATAACTTGGTGAGTTCTGACTTGGTGAAGAAGCTTGGTTTGACCACACGCCCACACCCACATCCATACCATATTCAGTGGTTAAATGATTCTGGAAAAGCAAAGGTAACACGATCTTGCAGAATTTCATTTTCAATTGGTTCATATGTTGATTCTGTTGATTGTGATGTGCTTCCTATGCAAGCTTGTTCGCTTTTGTTGGGTCGTCCTTGGGAACATGATAAAGATGCTAGACAACATGGTAGAAGTAATATATACAGTTTTGTGCATAAAGGAAAGAAAATTACTTTGGTTCCATTAACCCGTGCTGAACTTGTTGAAATTTCTGATGTTGATATTTACTATTCCTTGATATGCAAACAAGATTTGTATTCTCTTGATGATATTGCTAGTTCGATACCTCCTGTTATCACTAACCTTTTGCAGGAGTACGAGGACATTTTTCCAAATGAGGTATCCCCGGGATTGCCACCTATGAGACGGATAGAGCATCACTTGGGAGAAGAAGATGAGATTGATTTGAGGACGACTTCAATTCAAGAGGGGGAGGATGATGCGGACATCATTGCTTCGGATATACACAATAATCCTCCATTGGTCTTTCAAGCGAGGACGTTCAAGTTAAGGTGGAGGCCCAAAGACATTCAAGTCAAGGTGGAGGCCCAAACCAAGTCGACTTCGAGTCCGTTCGGAGTCCAGGACCAGTCTGCACTAAAACGGGCGCCCAGGTCGCATACGTGCTCGGATTGGGGCATTTTTTATATGGATGGAAAGCTAAGAAGATCACCATTCCAATGGTTCTGGTCCCATGTCCAAATTCATTACAAGTTATCGGGAATCGGCCGAACAATTTGACATTCAGAATCTGTTCTGGCGCTGCGACGCCGTATTTGGGCCTTTGGGCCGTGTATCGTATTGGAGCCCATTAGGGTTGAGTCAATGGGTGCTTGCACGACCCTAAACTCCATATGTCAGCAGCCATCGCTATCTTTAGTTTTTGGGTTTTGCTTAGATTAATCTGTCAAGAACAGTTTCGTCGCTAGATCGGTTTGTAAGACCCCAACTTGTGAGCTTAATCATTCATCTGCAATTTTGGTTGTAATCTATCTTTGTTCTTGTTTGTGTTCTTCGATTTGCAAGCAGAGATTAGCCTTCTTGGCGAGGTCAACTAGATTTCGGTATGATTGATAACCAGAGGAGACGTGGTGCTGCGATTGCGGGGCTCAGGAACGTGCTCGTTCAAGAAGCCAGATTGATTTGTGATGCGACTCCACCAAAATCGTTGATTATTAGAAACTTTCGGAAGATCGAGAACCCTAGTCCACATCACCACATACCCACAGTTCTAGTTTATCCAACTGGTTATAGATGATAAATTATCTACATAGATTATGTAATAAGTTAGGACTTGGATATTACGTTTACTCGTAGATCAAGGAAACGGCGTATTGTCCTGATCAATCAATATTGTAGATTAGTTATAGGAGATTTAAACCGTAAGAAGTTAAATTTCTATCTTATAAAATATTTCCCCTCTGGTTATGTAAGGAGGATAGGGTGTCTCCCGTGGGCACGAGGAGTCAAGCACTATCAGATCGACGGATACAATCTCCAAACAGGAGTAGAGTAATACCTATTATCGAGAGAGCCTAAACCTGTCTAAATCTTTATCTTCATATCCATCCACTTTTAGGTCTCATGCACTATCTCTTTTCATATTGCCAAATTCTTATTTCGACAACTGTGTTTTTGTTGTTTTAGTTTATTTTTAACATAAAACTATGACCATAATGTGGCCAAGCACAATGAAAACCTTCATTGCCGCAGCAACGTTTGTATAACCAAGCAGCAGATCCAGCATAATATTGGTCACAATTTGACACAATCACCTATCGTTTATCCCACTGAAAAGAACATCTCAGTTTTTGTTCTCTACAGTGTACTGTCTTGATATCTTACTTACCCATCAGCTAATACCAAGAGTACTGTAGACAGATAACTTCTTATGATTGTCCATGCACTCGATATATATTTTCAGCAATGCAGGTTCTTCCCCTCATCCAAACGCTCGAGCGAAAAGGAAGACTGATACATATGCAAATGTTATATGTGCCTAGCTCGCTCATATCGTGTCAAACCATTTTTAAGAGCACTATAGAATGCAATTTTTTTTATATTTCTACTTTCTAGAAAACAATTAATATTTTCTAGAAGTTGGAGGCGATGGGAAACTATTATGGTGTTGAACAGTGCGCTGAAGGTCAGCTTGTGATCTCTTGCCGGGACATCACAAGTTTCAACAGTGCTAGTACGTCCACCATTGCATGGAGAAATCAAGTAGTGCACAATTCCTAGGCTATATAGGTGTAACTCATATGTGATTCTTCTTTTCTGTTTTTCACTCCGTGGTAGCTAACAGTATAGGTGTGCACTCGAGTTTTTCACTCCGTGCTAACATATAAAGAATTGTCCACGAGGCACTTCATGCGCATGTGCACATAGGGTCCATTCTCTTTGCTCGATGTGTGGTTGTGGCCATGTGGGATGGTAGATATTAAACACTATACTCCATTTTTCTAAAGTGTACACCCTCGTTTACTCCACTTTTCTAACATGTACATCTTCATTTTTCATACACATGTTTCTCCAACTGTTAAAATTGTGCGTTTTGTAAAATCATATTAATTAATTTTTAAATTTTTAACTAATACTTAACTAATTATATAACTAATTATATACTAAAGATCTACTCTATTTTCCGTGCTGGAGAGAAAGCTTTTGGCCCAGACTCAGCCTGTAAATCTGTAATTGAAGTGGTCCAAGATTGTTTTTTTCCTTCGTTAGCTACTAAAATAGTTGTGCCTTGCTCTTGTCAGGCAAAGCATATATCTATGACAAAAACCGTACATTATTGTGGAAAAAAGTAATTATATGCTTCTGTTTCACCGTACAGGATTAAGGAAGAGCTAGCGCGTGTCCTTCCTGGCTGGACTGCGATACATCAACTATATTAGAACAAGTTTTTTTTAATAATAAAAATAAATTGCATCTCAGGCGTTTTTCCACGAGTACACAGCTAACAAGTCTCGTAAGTAAAAAAAGGAAGGAACAAAAACAATCAAGGCTATCTTCTACAAGCAAATCGAGAACACAAGTAAGAAAGTAGAATATGCTTTTGAATATATTACGAATATAAGATGAATCTCATAAATTGGGATTTCACAAACCGAATTAGCGGTGAAACTGTAATAGCATAATAATCTAAGCAATACCTAACCCTAATTCGAAGATGGCTACTAATTAAGTAGGTTCTATGGTCGACCTACGACCTCTGAAATTGTTTCTAATGGGCTCCAACATGAATATGACCTATCAGGTCTAAAGAAGGTAACGTAGCATCCGAACAGATTTTTGGATGCTATTTTGTTTCGACGATTCATGTTGACTCAGAATCTGGAAAGACAGTGTCGTTAGCTATCCATACATATGTAAAAGGTTGAAAACAGAGTTCGGATGAGGTCTGGGCGATGATTTCAGTGCGGCTGCTCCTTAAAGGTAGGCTCGAACTTGATATGAATTTAACCTTCATTTTCTAACCTCGTGTGTACCCAAAGGACTAATATCCTCATCACTTATCATGAGTTCTATCCAGTTCATGAATATAAGAGGCGGGGATAAGTCCAATGCCTATTTTAACTGCTGCTTCAATAATTTATGAACTGTCAACAGACACATCAAACTATCACAATATTTGTCGTCCACGTCCTACACTGCTACAAAATTAACAACTTGAATGCTGTTTTCATGTTTATATATGGTGGCCATATATACCGGTATTGCATATCCCGATGTCTACATAACATTATTGGTAATTCATTCACTACGTAAGAAACACTAGTCAGTATCCCGTTCTCTTTGATCTAGGACTGGAGGACATCAGGAAAGAGATTATCGCATCCATGATTTCTAGGTCTGCAATTTCAGTAGAACGTTCCACGCTTGGAATTTCTATGGTCCTATTCCTTCCTATTTGGTGCTCATGATCTCAGTGTCCATGCATACATGGCAGTCTGTCTGATTGTCCAGCTTCAATGACTTTCAGATCGATAGATATATTTAATTAGTTAGCCTCATCTGATCATATAGTTCTACTTACTTTTTATTTTTTTCCAAGAGCCATCATACGCCATTATACTCAGAAGATACGTATAGCATTCCGTTGGTCCGTTGAGTGTTTCAGCTGGGTTTAACGTACTCGATCTTTTTTGTGAGACATGATGATTAATTCCTTTCGTCAAGTGGGGAAGAAAATGAACAGCATTGCTGAAGCAGAGTTCAACCCTGAGAAGCAAATTAGGTGGTGATCATAGGAGTCAGTTGAGAGCCCCTAGTTAGCTGAGTTACATCAATCTTAGGTTAATTGGTTCAATAAAGTACACCCGAACTATCGGGTCAACGGTTCAGCCTAGAGAAGCAATAACAGGGAACAGTCGCCATCCAGACAGACAAAACCAAGGTCAAGCTGGTTTCTTGAAATACTCGTTCGAATCAAGAGCAATTCAAAGCAAAGTCAGATTCAAAGCCAGTTACAAGGTTTCGGAAAACTCCATCAATCCCAGGTCAGCAAAGTGAATTCTCAGTTTAAATTGCCAGCACAAACAGTACAGTCTAAGGAAAGTAAGTTCTATGAGCGCCCAAAAGTCCAGCTCAGGGTTAGATCAAGCAGATCCGGTCAATTCAGTTTTGTGAAGCAACAGAACAGCAGGGTTGAATCCAGTCAGTTCAGTTGTATAGGTTTGGTGAATCAATCAGTCAGTATGAGTCAGTATGAGTCAGAAAGAGACCGAAAAAGTCCGTAGATCAGTCAAACCGACTACACCAAGTCTTCTTTCTAGTCATCCCAGAATCTCATGACGAGATTCCTGTAAGGGGGTATATTTGTCACGCCCTAATTTTCGTTCGGCATTAAAAATCGCTTAATAATTCATTTCTAGAAATTATATTAAAATTTAAAACAATTTAATCAAGTGAATTAATGTATTAAAAGTTTCCTTTATCCTAAAATACTATTTGATATTTCCCGTGATTTTCGGAGCTCAGGAAATAATTTTAATAAAACAAAGTTCATTTGAGAGATTAGATAAATTTAAAAATCAATTAAAAACTCCATTCCCCTGTTTGGGCCACTTTCGGCCCAAACCCTTCCTTCCTTCTCCCAGCCCGCTCGCCCCTCCTTCCCTTCCTTTCTTTCTTGGGCAGGCCTCCTTGCTTTCTCTCCGCTCGGCCCGCTCTTCCTCTACACCAAAGTTCACTTCCCCCCAATCGTCTCCTCTCTCCCTCTCTCCAATAGGTGGGACCGGGGCCCCGCCTATCATCCCCTTCCTCCGACCAAAACACCATGGTGACTCTCCGCTCCCCATGTCATCGTTCCTCCCGGCCGCCTCCCACTCCCGAGCACGTTTCCAACCGGGGAGACCATGCTCTCCACCACATCCACGTCCCTCTTCCCTCACTCCTCCCACAAAATCCGACACCGGATCGAGACCACTCCGTCCCACGTCGCCACCTCCATCCGTCGGTCGTTGCCGCCCCTTCGACCATGATCTCCACCTCCCGAACCTACAAAACCCTTCCCCGAGCTCCTCTCTCCCAGTTTCTCACCTCTACCGTGCTCCCCAACCCCGGAACCACCTCCACACCGTGAACCTCTAGCGCCGCTGTTGTTCCCCAACTCTGGCCGCCGCTCGCCAGCACTTACATTGTCGTCGTGCCCCGCCGCTAGCACCATCGGCTTCGTTGCATCAATGGCTACCTCGGTCGTCCCTTGCTTACCGCGAAACGCAGCCGCAGAGGCGACTTCGCTGTACTCCCACGCCGTCGGCACCATTGCCAACTCCAGCAGCCCCTCGCCACCACCACCATCGGCGTCGCAAACTCCCCCGCAAGCCCGGTCACTGCTCTTTTCTCCCTCGCCACCACTCGAAACACCATTCCTGCCACCAACCCGAGCCGCCTCCATCTGCCACTTCCTTACCCGCTTGTCACCACCGCTTGAGGTCGAGCCGGACTGCGGCGTTCTCACCAGCACAATCCCCAACTCGGCGCTCCTCAACCGCCCCTCCGCGTCCGCCAGACACTGCCGGAGTTACATCCGCACCGTCAACCCAATGGGCAATCCCGGTCGACTGGGTGGTGAGCCAGCCTCCCCCTTCGCCGTGGCCGCCCGATCCACTTCGTGGTGATCTGGGTCGTCCGTGTAGTACTCGCTTGGCTGCCAGCGGCTTTGCTGTGTCGGCGCCACGTCGGCGTGTTCGTAGATCTATCAGACCGTCTACACCTAGCTTTCTTTCTAGTCATTCCCGAATTTCGGACGAGATTCCGGTAAGGGGTAGATTTGTCACGCCCTGATTTTCATTCGGGATTAAAAATCACTTAATAATGCATTTCTAGAAATTCTATCAAAATTTAAAGCAATTTAATCAAGTGATTAATGTGGGAAATTAAAAATTTCCTTTAAAAATCATGGCCGGAAATATGTTTGCAAAATACTCTCTTAAATTCTCCTAGCCCACTCGCACCTCCTTCCCCTCCTCTCTTCCTTGGGCCAGCCTCCTTGCCTCTTCTCCACTTGGCCGCGCTTCTTCTCGACCAAAGTCCACTTTTCCTCCCCAATCATCTCCTGTCTCCCTTCCTGTCATCGGGGCAGCACATGTCATCCCCTTCCTCCATCCAAACCGCCATGGCCACTCTCCCCTTCCCACGTCAGCGTCCCTCTCGGCCGCCTCCCGTGCCCGTGCTCGCCTCCAACCCCAGAGACCATGCTCTCCGCCACGTCCCTGCCCCACTTCAACCACTCCTCCTGCAAAAACCAACACCGGATTGAGAGCACTCCGCCCCACGTAGGCACCTCCATCCACCAGCCGTTGTCGCCCCGTCGGCCACAATCTCCACGTCCCAAGCCTACAAAACCCTCCCCCGAGCTCCTCTCTCCCATTTCCCCACCTCCACAGACCTCCCCCATCCACAGAACCACCTCCAAAACACAAACCTCTAGCACCGCCGTTGTTCGCCAACTCCAGCCACCGCTCGCCACCACTTCCACTATCGCCGTGCCCCGCCGCTAGCACCACTGGCTTCGCTGCGTCAAGGGCTACCTCGACCGTCGCTTTCTTGCCACGAAACCATGCCGTAGAGATGACTTCGCCGCACTCCCGTGCCACCGCCACCATTGCCAACTCCGGTCGCCCGTCACCGCCATTCCCAACTCCACGCCACCACCTCCATCAATGTCACAAACTCTCCCGCAAGCCCGATCACTGCAACTTTCTCCCTCACCACCACCTGAAATGCCATCCCCACCACCAAACCTTGCCGCCGCCTCATCTACTTGTCACCGCCGCTTGAGGTCGAGTTGGAATGTGGCATCGTGTGTGTTTAGTTCTTCTTCAGGTTCATCCAAGGACACAAGACATATGTAGGCCAAAGGGTATAGAGTATTTTCTAGTGTGGTACATAATCGTTTCGAAAGTTTAACTTTAATCTTATCGCTATACTTCAGTCATTGGCTTGCTCGCTGCTACCAGAACGCGCTCTACTCTGTACCCGGACAGTTAGGACTACGGTCATCTCGAGGGCTATCACCACCTCTACACCAACCTCTAACATATTGTGGAATACGCAGTGTTGATATTTGTTAACGATATTGTTAGGAATATAATTTCCAACATGCTCGAAACATCAGTCGATATTTCTTACTGTTACAGATATAAATCCGCAAGCACACGGATATACTGCTGTAACATTTCGCCTGGAAGTATTCTAAGGTATCATATTTATCCTAAGGAAATATATGGTTGAGAAAATACTATAAAATACCATGTTACTAATTCATATCATACTTACGTAGATCAAAATCTATGTAGAGGTTAATCAAAGTTAAAGGATAGATTGACACACAGGAACATTATAAGAAAAATATACTTGTTTTAAAACAACCTGCTTAAGTGACATCTGATGTGCTGAAATAATTTTAGTATAATCTTGTATTATCATGAATTTGTAATATTGGATAGAGGTAACACGGTGCTAGCAATTCTTTTTATATTTTACCACTGCATTTTTAATCAATTATACATGTCTTATGAGAGGCAATAGTTAATACAACATTCATTCTTTTCCACATGTCATTTCTGACGTCTTAAAAAAGACATGTACACTTATCCCAAAACTATTGTGACCGCGTGCCCTGAACTCACCTTGCATGACCGTTTCTTACTTCTCTCTGCCTTCTGGTCTGCCAGGTACTTCAGTCAGTTCATAATCGCTGATTTGTAAAATTTTCTGAATTCATCGCTAAAAAAAGTAACCAGCATTCGGAGCTGATGAAGAGATTGTGTTCAGAGGTCACAGTTTCATACTTCTATAAAGTCACACATTATTCTTCATGCGTTCTACGCACAAGCTGAATGTTAGTAGATATTGAAAGCAAAAGTGGAACCAAACTGAAGAAGAGGATGCTGCTAGATATGAGATGCGAAGATGTGCACAATTTCCAACCCCTAGTGGACAAAGCGGCGGCAAAACTACCACACTGGCAAGGGAAGCTCCTAAACCAAGCTGGCAGATCCACTCTCGTTAAGGCGGTCCTAACCTCGCAACCTATCTACCACCTTACCTCCATCAGGCTTCCGAAAGGAACTTTGGAAGCGCTCGACAAAATAAGGCGGAAATTTCTTTGGGCCGGCGGTGACAACCTCTCGGGAGGAAAATGCAAAGTGAATTGGGATCGGGTCTGCCGTCCAAAGGAGCTGGGAGGCCTGGGCGTCCTCGATCTGCATCGCTTCGCGCGCGCCCTCAGAGTGAGATGGCTCTGGTTTGAATGGCAAGAACCTGAAAAGCCCTGGCTGGGGCTGCCGGTGCCATGCGATGAAACCGATAGGGCACTTTTCAATGTGGCGATAGAAATCACTATTTGAAATGGTGCGAAGCCAAGCGCCGCTGATATTCCAAACCTCGAAAAGGAAAAATAGGAAAGTTAAAGATGCCCTCACAGGAAACAGATGGGTCTCTGACCCAGAACTTCACTTGTTCACAACCGCGCACCACTTCCGGGAATTCGTCGACCTATGGACGGCCCTACACAACGTGCAGCTCCGGCTGGACACAGAAGATATGGTTCGATGGCGACTCACTGAACACGGCCAGTACTCAGCAAAATCTGCTTACTGCCTACAGTTCGAAGGCGCTGTTCCAACGCCACTTAAGAAAATAATCTGGGATACCTGGGCGCCGCCGAAATGCAAATTTTTTTCCTGGCTAATCTTCCAAAACAGGGTTTGGACATCAGACAGACTGCAAGCACGGAACTGGCAAAACCAAGTCTTTTGCCCACTTTGCCGCGCTGAGCCGGAAACAGCAGTCCATCTGCTTGCCCACTGCCGCCTCTCCAAAAGAATTTGGGAAGCTGTAGCTGCTTGGTCAAAACTACACATCCAACCATCAGAATGGGTAAATGCTGAAACAGTTCAAGATTGGTGGATGAAAATCACCTCCGCGCAAAATATGCCAAAGAAAGCCATCAGGTCGATAACTATTCTGGTTGCTTGGGAGCTGTGGAAGGAAAGAAATTCAAGAATTTTTAGAAACCTGACAAACACTCGGACCTCCATCATGGCGAAAATAAAGGAAGAAGCGCATATGTGGGTAATGGCGCGGGCAAAATGCCTAACTGAGCTTTACCCGTTGAGTGAGTAGTCCTCTTTCCTTGCTTGGTCTGGGATGACCCTAACTCCCAATTCCTTGTACCTATGTGCTCTCCTTCTCTATCAATATACAAGGCAAATTTCTTGCCTTCCTTTCAAAAAAAAATTAGGAAGAGGAGAAAAAAGAAAAACAGGCCATTTCTATCCTGGTGTCGTATAGTGCTTCTATAAAAAAAAAAGCCTCGTGGAGGTATCTTTGTACGGGGTTAACTGAATCATGCCATTGCAATATACCGATTCATATAGGTGCCATTACAATTTATCGTTTAGTATCTATCTCATTTGAATTCACACAAAATTGAAAGCATATCATCACCATCACGTTTTCTGGCACAATCATCTAGTTTTCCGTCGCACTTTCTTTCTTCCTTTTAAAGGAATTGAGGCAAAAATGTAAGATCGAACAAGATCAAACAAAACCACCAGAGAGGATGAATGGTATAGGGAAAGCCAAAAACCCAAAAACATTTCACGGAAACAAAAGTTACCTTCGAATCGATGGACGTCTCGACGTAGTCGGTCTGACCACCGTGTGCTCACCGGTCGGTCCGCACCTTCACCATCAGTCTGACCAGTGTTGTCCGCCTGGTCTGACCGCTGCCTCCCCACCTGCTGCTGCTCGCCGCGACCGGTTTATCTGCTTCCTTGCTGCCAGTCAGACCGCTAGTAGTACTCCGGTCAAACTGTCGGGATCTAGAAAAACACGTATCGGCAAAACTCTTGAATGTATATCAAGTTTATTGCATATAACTCTCTGTTTATACAGTGCACCAACAACACTTCTCACCCAAATCTCGAGCAAACTAGAAACCCTAACTTTTCTCTCAACTCAACTCTCTCAAAATGGATACCGGGGGGCACACCCTCCCTCTTTATTAATACCCATAATATGGTTGCCCCTAGCCACGAATCTAACTCATACAAGAAGTTCTAATTCCCTGCGAAACCTTCCTGTACAAGAAAAAAAATCAACAAATTCCAATCTTCCCAAACTTGGACTCCAATCCAAATTTAACTCCGCTTTCCATACGCACACAACACCACGTGTATCTAATATGGAAACCTTCAACTCCACTTGCATTGTTCTCTAGCCTGAGCATCGCGCGTGATATCCTTGACCCTCTGGACCTCAACATCCCTGCCTAGTCCTAATTCATCACCGGTTATACTCTCATGACCTCAAGTAACACCTGCACATGAACCACACATAAACTCCATATCTAAGTACAAGTTCGCACCAACTTGACTCACATTAGCACATAATAGTATCACATATGAATAGAAACCATCTAGAAGTCATATCAATGAAATAATCTAGAATTTCCAAGAAAACAACCCAACTCCGTCCTGGAGTCTGCCGGTCAGACCGTCCGGCAACCCGGTCATACCTCTCCAACACCACCGGTCTGACCGGCGGCACCCACCCGATCTTACCGGACACACAAAGCCGACAACCGAAAACACTGCTCATCGTATTTTCACAAAACACTTACCTTGAACAAATTCATCACCACAATTAAATTATCACATGATTCTAAAAAAACTCAAGCTTCCGTTTGAAAAAGTAACGACAAAATTAAAAAGGTTAACACATAAGGACAAAATTGTTATGTGGTTCATGCACATTGTTATGTGGTTTCAGGTTTTACCCATGTTGGTTTTATTTATAAGTTCAGTTTCATGGGAGTCTGCGCCTAATACAAAATCTTCAAATTAAGGCTGGGTTAACAGTGTACTCTGTTATTAATATTGCAATATATCAGCATATGAGTTTTTAAAAGAAAGGTAGAGCTACCGTCCCATTTTCCTCGCATCATGTAGCTGCTAACCTAGTACTCCTATACACAAGTGAATTTTCAATCTAGTCCTAATGTGTCTTAAAACGTATACCATCTTGTTGGTTCTTCCCAAGGTAAAAAGATAATAATAATTTCAGCTTGTTATGTCATTATCTTGTATAAATATACCTCCACCCAATGTCTTTACCGTAACAAACAAAACTACCAGCTCTCAGCTAATGAAAACATAAATATTTTTAGAGATGCTAACTAAGAGTCGTGATCGAATATCTAAATGTAAATGAGATGCAACGGGAAGTAAATTAGAACGGTTCTCCAATATCCTCCAGATTTCTGCAGCAGCAATCAGCCTGTTATGTTACTATATATATAGGATTGCTTCCCTTGACGGTTGGTTGATGTTAGTAGGAAACATTAATTGTTGCAATGAATGTATTTGTTATATGTACCAAATAGTCAACAGCCCCCACGCGTTGCAGCGGAAATCTATAAAAGTCTTGATAAAAGTTTAGGGGGTGAAAAAATAATAGAGCAGTATAACAGATTTATAAGATATTTGTGTGAATTGAAGCAAAGTTTGCAACAATGTTGATGAACTATGAGAAAGTAGTTGAGGCATACTTAGGGAGAGCATTAGAAAGATAAAAATATCATTGATAGAACTTACCCTCAATCTCAAAAATACTCTCAAATTATGCCTCAACAATTTTCATTTTGGATACTAAAAATATTACTATGTGTCACTAATTATGACTAAAGTACAACCTGGTAGTAGTAGCCATGGAGGTGGATTTTCTGCTCTGATTGTTGAGATTATTGAAGAGAAAGTGATTCCTTGACGGTTTATTTGATCATTGAGATAGTACCATGTAATAAGCAATCAACACTAGAGTTAATGTGAGGAATGGGCCACATGTTATTAGATTTTCTATTGTATCCGATGGTTGATATCTGAGATGCACAATGATGTAACGGCTATGATATTCTTAATGACGTGGCTGCACGAAATCGCAGCGAATGAGGATACTTATATAGGAATAGTAGATTAAACCTACGCAGTAAAAATTTTGGAGGATTGATGTATAATTAGAACTAAAACATGCAACATGACAAGGAAAAAAGGATTTTTTTTTCCCGGAAGACATAAGGATGCAAAAGCAATGTTTGTAAGATGGCAGAGTTATGGGACCAACAACCTGTGTTCAAATTCAAATTTCATTAAATATTATAAATGGTTGTGTATCCCCAGTTGTTGAATTCCATTTTATTTTTACAGAACATGCTTCAATTACCTATTTCCGTTATTAAAATTGACAAAGGCCATCTACATCTCATTATGATATTACCATCACAATTTTCCGTCCAACTTGTCGGGACAGCAAAACCAACGGACGATAAAAGAGAAGACATGGACCGAGGAACTAATAGCAGGTGCAGAGATACAATTAGCTAGGAATAGGGCGCATCAAGAAGAAATGGCCATTCTTCCGCTCATATGTGTCCATGAGATTTGGCTGGTCGGCGGCGAGAAACAATGTGTTTGCATTTCGATTTATTTGGCTACTGAACTAAAGAACGAAAGCGCCAGATCGTCTGAAGGTATGCCGAGACCGAATGTTAAGCCTTCTCTCTCTGCTTCTTTTCCATGATGGAGAATGCACCTCTCCACTATCAAGTTCTCTCTCCTGTCATTATATATACATGTCGCAAGGACAACAATGTTAGGCAAAAGATCCTTTACTACACTGCCCAAAATGACACGTATTACTGTCTCGAGGTAGTAATAGAGAACCCTCGTACTGTTGTTGTATAAATATGGTGATATATTTATTTCTTCACTTTGCTGTGTTCAATGCCATCGCGAACAATGGTTAGGGAAGCACTGTTAGTACGTACGATGGTAGAATCATGCGGCCACCAACCAGTGTTCCATTTCAAACTTCATTAAGTATTTTTAAATGGTTGTGTATCCCTAGTTGGCCCATTTCATTCCTCAAAATTGCTTTCCTTATGTATTTCCTTTATTGAAATGAACAAAGGTCGTGTTCATCTCACTGTTATATAATCACACAACTACCAAAAGCATTTTTTCATGTGGCCAAAACCTATTTTTTCATGCGATTAGGGTGCCTGTATGCATGAAAACATCTACGAAAATAGCAATTTTCGCATGCAGGTGACGCAACCGCATGGAAAAATCGTTATTTTTTGCATGCGAGTGCTTACGTCTGTCACATACAGAACAAAAATCAAAAAAAAAAGAAAAACTTTAGCTCCGGTGGCGATGCAAATCCGGCCGTCACGGCGCCGCCGCCGACGGATCTGGCGCCTGGGATGGAGCCACCTGCTCCCTGCTACCTCCTCATCGTAATCATCGTCGGCAGCACCAGCTAGGGACGGTAATGGCACCGGGTGGCGGCGCGGCACCTCCCGAGGTCGCTGAGCCACCCGCTCTCGGCCGCCTCCTCGTTGGCATCACCGCCCACTGCCGCTGGCTCCCTCTCGGAAGAGAGAGAGAGGGGAGGAGGTGAAAAAATTGAAGTGATGAGAAGGGAAAGAGAGGAGAGGAGAAAAAAACTTCGAAAAAGAGGATCTATTTTTGCATGCGAACTGTTAACAGGTCCAAATGCGAATATAAAATTGGTTCAGTTTTGCATGTGGTACCTTAAAACCCCACCTGTGAAAATAAATTGGTTCATATATTTGTTATCCAACACCAGAAAATAAACTTCTATGGCCATCTTCAGCGCTAAAAGTAAAAATTCACAATATACACAGGATATAAAATATAGGCGCACCAACTGATGTGCTGATTTTCTAGTACCGACATAGTTCATCCTCACTTGGTAAATGTTATTTCTCTGTTCTCTTGTTAAGCCATATCAGATCAGTTGCTTTAAGCCATAAGATGATTAATCTGTGGTCCAAATTATTTTTCTCATTTTCACTTAGTTAATGTTATTTCTCTCTTCTCTTATTAAGCTATATCATATCAATTGTTTTTCAGCCTTATATGATTAATCTATGGTCTAAATTATCTTTCTTATTTTCTTCTCTTATTAAGTCATATCACCTCAATTATTTTTAAGTCCTTAGATGATTAATCTATGATCCAAATTACGTCCCTCCTTTTCTTCTCTCATAAAGTCACAACACATTATCATCTTTATATATACTATTTAAACTATCATAAACTATATCAACTTATGTAAACTTATATCACCTAGCTATCTTACATATTATTTCTACTTATTGCTATCGTACTAAACTTCCACAACAACGCGCGGGGTTTCACTAGGTACAATTGAAGGCACAAACCTTTTTGTGTTGGCTTTAAAAAAAGAAAGATTAAAACCATATTATAATTACCTTCGCTAATGGAAAAAAGTTTTCCTTTGCTGGGAAGAAGAAATGTTGGGGAATGTACTACGAGTAATACGAGTAATGTTGGTGGTCTACCAACGAGGGTTGAAATTCTAGAACACACAATTGCTAGAATAAATGGGGTCGACATTGTAGATTGTGACTATCGCATGGTACGGGGATCGTTGGTTCCAGAGTATACGCAAGATTGTGGTAAGATAGATGGGAGACAAGGATTTTTGTACAAGTTCTGGCCTCTGAACTATCAGGTAATAGTCCTACTCCTGTTGGCTGAAGTTGGTGTTGCTCTTATATATCAGTATCACTCAAGTGCAATATCTGGGGTAACTTAATCTAGCCGTCGTCGACTTGGCAGTATGAATCTCCACACATTATCGACAACAGGGTAGTCTTATTCTACGAATACGAACTCGGCGAGATTGGGGGCATCACTAGATCCCCTATGCGGCCTTTGTGGCTTCAGATTGGGTCTGTCTAGGTTTATCCCTCATCTCGGTATTTGTTGCTCTATGTTCCATTCTCCCCTCTCCTCCGAGGGGGTCTTGTATTTATGCCCACGGATGTCCCCTTGTCCAAGTAGAACTAGGGAGATAAGTATGGATATTATCCTTGTAATCCTTGTAATTTCCAATATGAGCTCTGCTTTTCTTTGCTTATCCGGAACACCTTCCGTATATGAGGCATGATACCATATAAAACTTGGTATATGGTGGGCTCCTCGAGCCCAACCCAAGATTATTGGGTATGCCTTATCCATAACACTGACGGTAGCCCCGACTTTAATGCAAATGAACGAGTTGATGTTCTCGACCGAAGACCTTAAAACAACAGTTGTCGAACTCATCAAACCATTCTCAGGAGACCGAGAAGGTGTGTAGTATGCAACTAACTTCTCTGTCCAAACTCGATCGAGAATTTGGATTAAAGTCAAAAGCTTTCATCTCGGCGGGTACACCATCGCTTTATCCAGTTTCCTTGTCGAACTCAACCAACCGTTCTTGGACAGCCGAGTAGGTGTAGAGTATGCGACGAAGTCCTGATATCTGACTTAACAGCTTTGATGTCTGATTCTCCTGAAATCAATTACTCAGAACAAATTGTTAGCTAGAGAAAGCCTCCGAGCGAACGCTTAGGGTAAAATATAAATTGAAAAATCGAAAATAAATTGAGTCTATTTATGATAATAAAAGAGTACTCTTACCAAAGCTACCCTCCGCAATCAGATATGGTACCCTTCCTAGCCCCCGGCTGTCTTTATGGAAAAATCGTTTTTCCACAAAGGCAGCTTAAATCTTATAACAAACTATGCCAAAGCAGCGAATTCCTAGCCCCTAGGCGTGAAGTTGGGAAAACCAAATCTCGATTACATGACTTGGTTAATACGCTCAAGTGTGTACTCTGACATGACCAAATCCGATATTATCATTTGACCCTGAATGGTCTGACAAACTTTCAAAGTGCTAGGCGTCCCCAGCCGAGATCCATGGGACCCCGAAGCTTGCTAGGGTAGCGTAATAGGATAGTAGGATCTACTTTGAGATGTAGCGATACAAGAAAAGGGGATCAACGAACAAATATTGCACATTTTATATGTATAAACACTTACAGAGATTGATGCATGGGGGTAATGAGATCACTATCTCGTTGGTCAAGGACCAGGCGTGCAGTTGTATTCACTCATTTCGCAGAGGCAGTGGGAGAATCGCTATAACCGCTGGTCCAGGACCAGGTATATAGACGTTCTTAACCACTCGCAGAGGTGGTGGGAGAATCGCTTGAACCGCCGGTCGAGGATCAGATATGGAGACGTACTCAACCACCTATAGAGGTAACTCAGACAGAAGGTGAGAGGATGACTACCATCACCGACCAAGGACCAGGTGTAGTTATCTCTCGACCACTCGAAGGCTTCTTCGAGAGATGGTGAGAGGATGACCACCACTATCGGCTGAGGACCAAGCATAGTTATCTATCGACCACTCACAGAGATGGTGGGAGAATAGCTACAACGTTGGTCAAGGACCAAATGTGTAGTCGTACTCGACCACTCGGAGAGGTAGTGGGAGAATCGCTACAACAATGGTCAAGGACCAATTGTGTAGTCGTACTCGTCCACTTGGAGAGGTTGTGGGAGAATCACTACAACCATGGTCAAGGACCAAGTGTGTAGTCGTACTCGACCACTTGAAGAGATAGTTGGAGAATCACTACAATGATGGTGAAGGACCAAGTGTGTAGTCGTACTAGACCACTCGAAGAAATAGTGGGAGAATCTCTACGACGATGGTCAAGGACCAAGTGTGTAGTCGTACTCGACCACTCGAACATGTACTGGAGAATTACTACAACGATGGTCAAGTACCAAGTTTGTATTCGTACTCGACCACTCCGAGACATAGTGGGAGAATCGCTGCAATGATGGTCGAGGACCAAGTGTGTAGTCGTACGCGACCACTCGAAGAAATAGTGGGAGAATCACTAAAATGATGGTCAAGGACCAAGTGTGTAGTCGTACTCGACCACTCGAAGAGTTAGTGGGAGAATCTCTATAACGATGGTAAAGGACCAAGTGTGTAGTCGTACTCGACCACTCATAGAGAACTT
This sequence comes from Oryza punctata, assembly GCA_000573905.2. Lineage (NCBI taxonomy): Eukaryota > Viridiplantae > Streptophyta > Magnoliopsida > Poales > Poaceae > Oryza > Oryza punctata. The sequence continues at coordinate 11,542,113 of CM002496.2, read as the reverse complement.
AAAGAGGTGGTAGGATTGCTACCATGTCTGTACTCAGATCAGGTGTATAGTCGTACCTCGACCTCTCGTAGGGGCACTTGAGTTGGTTATTACATGTGCATCTCATGTGGCTAGCACGATTCACATATCCAACTTGTAGCATATCAGACGTCCGTTCGCAATTATGCCGGGTGATCAAGCCGACAATGTTCACGAGGGATTGTCTATAATAACCTTTTCTGGAAAATTCCAGATGTGACCAGTGCAAGATGTGAGATAGGTCGTTGATCTAGGTTGGTAGGTTTGGTCCGATAACGCCGTATTTGATCGAGAATGTTCTCGATAATGGGGTGTACTCGACCGTTGCCTACTTGAGTGCTCGATTGTTGCTGAAAAATATTTTCTAGAAGACAGGATACATAGCAGAGAATACCGAGCGAATACTCAAAAGACTATATAAATCTTCTAGATTTATCAGGATAAAACGAGCAAATTTAGATTAAACACTAGGCAGTATGTAAACCGTAGGCAGTATGTAAACCGTAAACAAGCATAATTTTTACGAAAGAGACAGAGTGAGCTCCCAGTATTTGACCGTAATTACGAGACGTTCACACATCAGATATTGTATAAAAGATATGTTGTAGGTAAACATAATAATTTATAATAATAATTTATAGATATGACAATTGGTACTGGAATTGTAAATAAAATATCACGTATCTTTGTGGATATATTCCGGATATATCTATGGAGTTAGTAGATTAATTTAAAATTTAATCTACTAATTACCTCTATATAAATATATTTATATAGTGGCTTGATGGACATGGGCATAGGTTGATCTCTACTGTGACCACTAGATGATGGCGCGCCAACCTCCTGTACATATTCTGTTTAGTAACATGTACGGAGCTTGGGAACAACTTGTAAACAATATAAACTCAATATGAGAAGCTTTATATGTTGGATGGATAAAACAGAATGTAGGAATTCAATTGTTCAGAAAACACGATTGGTTCTTGATGCCTCATTGCAAGGTGAAGTCCTTGTACTCCATGAGTCCATGTTCATGCTGATGTATTCCAAAGCTAACCACACAGTATATTATTAGATTTGCAGGCAATACATATTTCAAGTGCACTCATGATCGTACATTACGGATCACACTGAGGTCTGAAAATCTAAAGGAACATATACATGCTGAAGTTATATCTCGTCGAAACTAGATTTCGGCAATATGAAAAAGGGTAGCGCACGAGACCTAAAAGTGGATGGATGCGGAGACAAGGATTTAGACAGGTTCAGATCCTCTCAATGAGAAGTAATACCCTACTCCTGTTTAGGGATTGTATCCGCCGGGTGTTATATTAATCTGACGATCTAGTTGTGCTCATGCCCCTAGAGGGCCTCCTACCCACCTTATATAGGATGGGGGCAGGATTACAAGATAGAAACTTTAACCAATACGGTATCGGTTTCCTAATTCTACTTTACAATATTACCAAACCAGGACTTTAGGCCATTCCGTAATACATAAGGAAACGTAATACTCAAGTCATGATCCGTTACATATTATATAGATATAGCTATCCCCTATAACTAGTCGGATAACCATGTCGAGTGGGTATGGGGTACCCATAGTTTCCACAGTAGCCCCTGAGACCTTCACAGTCGAAAAGATAATCTTCTCTCGAACTAAATTACTCCAGAACCGAGTGCTTTAATCATCTTCGCCATGGTCGCCCGAATACTTTTATCAAATCAGAAGACTGTGGAGGGCTGAAAAATAATAAAATATAGACTTAGGTGCATCGACTAGATGCACCTAATAGGTACTATGTGGTTAGTTGAACAAACTAAGCATATAGTCAAGGAATAAATAGATTAACTAGCTGAGTGGTTAAGCCACCTAAGTAGCATAACGATAGCACATACATCATGAATCCCCGAGAAAATAAGACTCAAGTGATAGACCGACTGCTTTGTGAAAATATGATGCATGCAACCTAGATTACCACATCTTTGAAAACTCACATAGCAAAAACAGCTATAAAAAAGCTTGTATGCCATGAATAAAGAAATTTCCAAAGCATTAAATATACACCATGCTCACACTGTTTTAACAGATGTGCTTAAGTCCCTAAAAGACGCATGGCTTTACCATATTTAGAAACATAAGGCATATGTGGTATAAAATCCGAGTAAATAAAACTTATAAAGGATTTACCAACCGCCTGAAAAATAACCAAAATATATAATCAGCCTAAGCCATAATATTGGTCAATAAAAGTGCTCACTCACGTGGCGAAAAGCAACGATATTATATCTAATCGATTGCTTTATAGATCAAACAGTGCCTTGATTTATATATAGAAAAAATTCAGCGGGGCAGCTATATAAAGCTTCACTGTTTGTCACCTTTTAAAGTGCATTGTTCCAACTCCTAAAAGTTGAGTAATAGCGATATAAAAGGATTTTAAGGTATTGGGCACTCAATCACGCGGACTTTTGCCTAAGCAAAAAATGCCTAAGTTCCTAAAAGAACGTGACTGGCCACACCTAAAATATGGGCTGCAGACATATTAGGCCTAGACCAAAAAATATGTCTTCGATACCCTCAAAAGGATGATGCATATAACATGCCTCTTGATTTGTTCCCGAGTGATAAATCTTCCGGGTAATGTAGACCAAGTGCATCTCATCCGAGTGGCTTCTGGTCCAAATAATTATCCCTCATAGGGTATGAGAAGAAAAAAAATGATAATTGAATCCCGACTGGTGCAAATACTCAGTCGATAGCCCTCATGGGGAATAAAGATTGATCCAGACCTTGAGCATAGGGGATAAGCTCACGGTCATGAATATGTATCCGGAACAAAGTCAAATCAAAGGTATAATCCTTAAGCCTGAGCTGATGAAGCCCCTGAGCATATAGCTTGTCATTATGTTGTAATCGAAATCATCAATTAGTAGTAGCTGATGTAGTCGGCATAGAGGCGAGATGACCAATGTGTAGAATGATATCGCCCATCAGAAGTGATGAAGATGTCAGTAGTGGAGACGAAGTTGCCCATCAGCAACGATAATGAAATCCATCGATCATGAAGGTGAAGAAACAGGTCGGTGACAGCTGATGTGACCAACGGTCATGACAACTGGTGATAGCGGCTATAGTCGTATGTGAAGACGAAGAAACTAGTCGGTAATGCAAAAAATAATTGGTAGTGAAGATGAAATTGCTCATCCATGGCAACAGAATAGGTGCGGCAGGAGAGGCATAGCATGATGTTGATGAAGACGATGATGTTGATGATCCAATCAATGGCGGTGTAGCAGCCGATGATATGACGAGCGGCAATAGTCGTATGTGAAGACGAAGAAACCAGTCGGTAATGCCAAAAATAATTGGTAGTGAAGATAAAATTGCTCATCCATGGCAACAGAATAGGTGCGGCAGGAGAGGCATAGCATGATGTTGATGAAGACGATGATGTTGATGATCCAATCAATGGCGGTGTAGCAGCCGATGATATGACGAGGTCGCCCATCAGCGGCGGTGTAGTAGGCCAACCATGAAGGCAAAATAACAAGTCGGCGATGACATAGGCAACCGAAGGAGAAGACATAGTCATCCATTAGCGACAGTAGCGATGTTAGAGCCGATGAAGTAGAGGTAATACCAAGGAGGCTCAGCAAGAAGTCGAGGAAAAATGATCCAGTTGGATATTCAGCGTTGACTAAGCATGAACCCTTGAAGCAAACAACTTGGTTGACGGTAATTGACCGGAGATCACGAAAGTGTCGATGAAGAAAGTGCTGGTGATGATTGTAGTAATAATAATCCATCAAATTGTTGAGAATATGTCGAAGCTCGAGTAATTTCCTTGACGCCAATGCTTGCATGACGAATATTGATGCAATGCCCATTGATTTTTGACAATAGCAGCAGAACTTGGTCTTGTAGTTGTTGCATATGCTTTACTTGGAGGAAAGCAGATGTTGTTGTCTAACCCATCGAATCTGAGTTGATTGGTTGATAACTTCAAACTTCTGGACATGTAGATTAAATCTTGAACTTGACATTTGAGAGATTTGGAGTAAATTGTGGCAGCATCCAGAAACCAAAATTATCGATAAAATAATTGATGTTGCTGAAGTAGAACGCCTACTCTGAGTTGAAGATGAAGATAATGACTTCTTGGAGTTGACTCGTTGGCTGGTTAATTGATTGCTTGATCTTGACATAGCGTCTGTGAATTTTGAGTCTTGTATTTGTGTAGCCCCCGACTCTATGCTAAGTTGAGAAGCAATTGATCATAGAGTCAAGAACTGTAGCTTGTCGTCGAGTAACCACCACTTGAGTGAAAAAATGCATTGAGGTGTCCGAGTAGAAATCTTGAAGATTGGAACGCCACTTGTTGTAGTAGATTAGCTCGGCATCATATGCAAAGATGTCGAGGCTCTTGGAGATGTCGTGGTTGATGATGCGAAGCTTCCGAAGTAGTGGTAGTAGAGTTTGCCGGTGCCGAAAATAATGAAGACGAAGTTGCCCCACAGTGGTGATAAAATTGCAATGGCGTGATGACGTGGACACGAGTTGGTGGCAACAAAGGTAAACCAGTGGCAAAGACGCGTAGTCATGAAGATAAAAACACCAGTGGGCAGCGGCAGAACCAGTCGGTGGTGAAGACGTATACCCCCAGCAATGGTGGTGCGTCCAACCCACCGTGTAGGCGTAGGAACCAGTCGGCAACGATAACGATGGCCGGCAGTGAAGACGTAGGCGCCCAGCAACGTTGGTGTGACCAACCAACCGTGTAAGCGACGAAACCTGTCGGCGACGATGACGATGGCCGGTGGTGAAGACGTAGACGCCCAACAATGGTGGTGTGACCAACCAACCGTGTAGGCGGAGGAACCAGTCGGCGACGATGATGAAGGCGGACTGGTGGCGAAATAGTAGGCGCCCAGCAATGGTGGTGTAACCATCCAACCGTGTAGGTGGAGACTGTAGTCAGCGACGATGACGATGGCCGGTGGTGAAGACGTCGACGCCCAGCAACGGTGGGGTGACCAACCAACCGTGTAGGTGGATGAACCAGTTGGCGACGATGACGATGGCCGGCGGTGAAGACGTAGACGCCCAGCAACGGTGGTGTGACCAACCAACCGTGTAGGCGGAGGAACCAGTCAGCGACGATGATGAAGGCGGACCGGTGGCGAAATAGTAGGCGCCCAGCAACGGTGGTGTAACCAACCAACCGTGTAGGAGGAGACTCCAGCCGGCGACGATGACGATGGCCGGCGGTTAAGACGTAGACGCCCAATAACGGCGGTGTGACCAACCAACCGTGTAGGTGAAGGCACCAGTCGGCGATGGCGAAGGCGAGCCGGCGGTGAAGACATAGACACCCAACAACGGCGGTGTGACCAACCAACCGTGTAGGCGGAGGAACCAGTCGGCGATGATGATGAAGGCGGACCGGTGGCGAAATAGTAGGCGCCCAGCAACGGTGGTGTAACCATCCAACCGTGTAGGCGGAGACTCTAGTCGGTGACGATGACGATGGCCGGTGGTGAAGATGTCGATGCCCAGCAACGGTGGGGTGACCAACCAACTGTGTAGGTGGATGAACCAGTCGCCGACGATGACGATAGCCGGCGGTGAAGACGTAGACGCCCAACAACGGCGGTGTGACCAACCAACCGTGTAGGCGAAGGCGAGCCGACGGTGAAGACGTAGACACCCAACAACGGCGGTGTGACCAACCAACCGTGTAGGCGGTGAAACCAGTCGGCAATGATGACGATGGCCGACGGTGAAGAGATAGACGCCCAGCAACGGTGGTGTGACCAACCAACCGTGTAGGCGGAGGAAGCAGTCGGCGACGATAATGAAGGCGGACCGGTGGCGAAATAGTAGGTGCCCAGCAACGGTGGTGTAACCATCCAACCGTGTAGGCGGAGACTCTAGTCGGCGACGATGACGATGGCCGGTGGTGAAGACGTCGACGCCTAGCAATGATGGGGTGACCAACCAACCATGTAGGTGGATGAACCAGTCGCCGATGACGATGGCCGGCGGTGAAGACGTAGACGCCCAACAACGGCGGTGTGACCAACCAACCGTGTAGGCGGTGAAACCAGTCGGCGATGATGACGATGGCCGGCGGTGAAGACGTAGACGCCCAGCAACGGTGGTGTGACCAACCGACCGTGTAGGCGGAGGAACCAGTCGGCGACGATGATGAAGGCGGACCGGTGGCGAGATAGTAGGCGCCCAGCAATGGTGGTGTAACCAACGAACCGTGTAGGCGGAGACTCCAGTCGGCGATGATGACGATGGCCGGTGGTGAAGATGTCGACGCCCAGCAACGGTGGGGTGACCAACCAACCGTGTAGGTGAGGATACCAGTCGGCGACGATGACGATGGCCGGCGGTGAAGACGTAGACGCCCAACAACGGTGGTGTGACCAACCAACTGTGTAGGCGGAGGAACCAGTCGGTGACAATGACGATGGCCGGTGGTGAAGATGTAGACACCCAGCAACGGTGGTGCGACCAACCAACCGTGTAGGCCGAGGAACTAGTCAGCGACGATGACGATGACCGGCGGTGAAGATGTAGATGCCTAACAACGGTGGTGTGACCAACCAACCGTGTAGGCGGAGGAAGCAGTCGGCGACGATGATGAAGGCGGACCGGTGGCGAAATAGTAGGTGCCCAGCAACGGTGGTGTAACCATCCAACCGTGTAGGCGGAGACTCTAGTCGGCGACGATGACGATGGCCGGTGGTGAAGACGTCGACGCCTAGCAATGATGGGGTGACCAACCAACCATGTAGGTGGATGAACCAGTCGCCGATGACGATGGCCGGCGGTGAAGACATAGACGCCCAACAACGGCGGTGTGACCAACCAACCGTGTAGGCGGTGAAACCAGTCGGCGATGATGACGATGGCCGGCGGTGAAGACGTAGACGCCCAGCAACGGTGGTGTGACCAACCGACCGTGTAGGCGGAGGAACCAGTCGGCGACGATGATGAAGGCGGACCGGTGGCGAGATAGTAGGCGCCCAGCAATGGTGGTGTAACCAACGAACCGTGTAGGCGGAGACTCCAGTCGGCGATGATGACGATGGCCGGTGGTGAAGATGTCGACGCCCAGCAACGGTGGGGTGACCAACCAACCGTGTAGGTGAGGATACCAGTCGGCGACGATGACGATGGCCGGCGGTGAAGACGTAGACGCCCAACAACGGTGGTGTGACCAACCAACTGTGTAGGCGGAGGAACCAGTCGGTGACAATGACGATGGCCGGTGGTGAAGATGTAGACACCCAGCAACGGTGGTGCGACCAACCAACCGTGTAGGCCGAGGAACTAGTCAGCGACGATGACGATGACCGGCGGTGAAGATGTAGATGCCTAACAACGGTGGTGTGACCAACCAACCGTTTAGGCGGAAACACCAGTCGGCTATTGTGACATCTCGGCCCAGGGCTTAATAGTATTAATAGAATACTCATATCAACAAGTTACAACTTCTTTTCCGGAAGCTGATCTCCAAAGAACTATCAGGTTAAGCGTGCTTGGCCTGGAGCAATTTGGGATGGGTGACCGATCGGGAAATTCTTCCCGGGTGCGCACGAGTGAGGACAAAGTGTGCAGAAAAGACTTGTGTTGGTCTGTGAGGGTAGTCTATGGCAGCCAATGAATTAGCAGAGGTGAAGAGGCAAGTAGATGACCTGCGGCAGCCAATGAATTAGCAGAGGTGAAGAGGCAAGTAGATGACCTGCTACAGAAAGGATACATTAGACCAAGCTCGTCTCCATGGGGAGCGCCGGTCATTTTTGTGGAAAAGAAGGATCATACTCAGAGGATGTGTGTGGATTATCGTGCATTGAATGATGTGACCATCAAGAATAAGTACCCTCTGCCTAGAATTGATGATTTGTTTGACCAGCTTAAAGGTGCCACCATTTTCTCCAAGATTGACCTTCGATCAGGGTATCATCAGTTGAGAATCAAAGAGGAAGATATACCTAGGACGGCCTTTACCACTCGGTATGGGTGGTATGGGTTGTTTGAATGTACTGTTATGTCTTTCGGACTTACCAATGCCCCTACTTTCTTCATGAACTTGATGAATAAGGTATTTATGGAATATCTGGACAAGTTTGTGGTGGTCTTCATTGATGACATTCTCATCTACTCCCAAACCAGAGAAGAGCATGAAGAACATCTTCGCCTTGCACTAGAGAAGCTTCGAGAACATCAGCTGTATGCCAAGTTTAGCAAATGTGAATTTTGGCTGTCTGAAGTAAAGTTTCTTGGGCAGGTCATTCAGCCGGAGGAGTTGCCGTTGATCCTAGTAATGTGGAATCCGTAACTAATTGGAAACAACCAAAGACAGTTGCAGAGATTCGTAGTTTCCTGGGTCTTGCAGGCTACTACCGGAGATTCATAGAGAATTTCTCCAAGATTGCTAAGCCCATGACTCGTCTGCTTCAGAAGGACGTGAAGTACGAGTGGTCAGAAGAATGTGAGCAGAGTTTCCAAGAGTTGAAAAACCGCCTTATATCAGCACCCTGTTGATGCAAAAAACACAGACTGGCCTGAGAGGTTTGCTTTACTCTAGTGCAGGTCCAAAATTAGGGTTTCAGATTAAAGGGCGTGCCAGTTGATTTGATCCTGCAATCAACAAGAAAAACATGCAGAGAATATCAGTAAACGATAGACAATCGGCCATAGGGCCGATTTCATATCGTATGTGACCTAGCCGATGCAATAAAGCATGGATCGGCTGTAAGGTGTAATCAATGATAGAATTAACCCTAAAACTAGGATATCGGCTGTAAAGATCAGTGTTACATAATCAATATATCAATATTACTTTAGAGATAAGCAATTGGGATAGACCGGACTGAACCGAGACAGTATAAATTGCCCAAGTCTAAAGATAACATGACATAATTATTACATAGATTGATGTCATAGCCGATATCTAGGTTTAAGTATTTATCGGCTATAGCTCCGATACAACCTTATACTAGGATATTCTCTAGTAATAAATATATTAAACTGAAACCAATTAGATTGACATCAAGCTTAATATATTTACATTAGATTATATCCTGATATAAGGGGCAGATATAGAATATTAAACAAAGCATAACACGATGTAAAACATCTATATCAGGTAAGATCAGCTGAAACCCCGATACTATCCTTATTAACAACCATGAAGCAGGTTAGAGATATCATGATTCTAAATACGACTTAATAGGTTGGACTGAACCAATGCAGCATTAAGTATAAAGAGAAGCATAAGATCTAAACAATCAAGCCGATGATTGCCTTTTCAGGATGGTGGATATATTATGTTACCTAGATTAACAAGGTAATCTAGCCGATACCGATGAAACCCTAGAAAGGATCTAGCCGATACAGGTAGATTGCATTGTCGATCTAAGTTATATAACATATATGGTAACTCGGAGAATCACAACAAAGAACTAGAGTGTCATAGAGATGTAAGCACTAGCCCTACTGATGTAACTCGCCATGACAAGATATACCTTTTTGTCGAAGATCAAAGTGATGAAGCACGACTCGAAAGCACAAACTTGTCGAGAACAGAAACAAAGGTTTGGCGATGCGCCGAGATTGATTGAACGTGTGTTGTTATTATTTACAAGACCTCGGGATTATATTTATACCCGAAATTACAAACCTTGTCCATCACGGACACGACTCATATTAACCTAATACAAATCCAACTAACAAACAAGTCCCTTCGGCGGACTCTTACCGAGAATATCTATAAGGAAATTACATAAAATATCCTAATTAATAGATACAATTGCCTCCTCAAGACTTCATCCGTGCATGGCAATCCATATGAAACACGCTAACATAACCTGATGACGTACACCAAGTCATATCACCGACATCAGCTCCATCGGCTAACCTCATCCAGTTCTGACTCAGCCGATCAGTTCGTAGCCGATTCGGACTCCAGCCGATGCGCACTCTGTTTCCGATATCCTCGCATATTTTCAAATCCACTTCGGATTATGTTGTGTTTCCGATCCTTGTAGATAGATTTGCTTACCAAATTTCATCTTCAACACATGCCCCCCAATTCCGAAGTATTTATAATGCAACGGAATTATCTCTTCTCAACGGCAAAATTCTAGGGTTACCCCCGTGACCGTTACGCACCTAATTCTTTAAATACCAACGACTCCTCCGGATATTTCACAGCGTTAGCTCCACTTTCACCGCTTAAATCACCAAACTCCTCCGTGAACTCCGGCAAACATCTTCTCTCTCCACTCCGGCGACCTCACCGGCGACCACCTTCCCCAGCGGCAACAACAGCTCCACGATCCAATGGCAACTACCACAAGCATCCCCCAGGTATTCTGTTTCTCTCAACCCCACTCATACCATCCATCATTATTTTAGTCCAATCTGTGAACTTAAATCATCTTTACCTTAACCTCTCTCTTTCCTCTTCCCCTTCTTTCCAGCACCTAAGGGACTTGATCGCAATCCCCATTGAAAAAGAACAGGGCCACTATTTTCTCGGGCCGATGGGCGATGAAGACCCTACCGCGTTCATCAACTCCGAGACCAACCGCATCCCCTTCAAGGAATCCAAACCCAGCTACCAACAGATCTCAGACTTAATGAATTGAACAATGAAGACTTCCCTGGTTATAGAGATATCTTTGTATCGGCCATCACTCCTTATATACTACCAATAGGTGTATCTCAAGGCCGATATATACAGTCTTCATACGAATTCTATCACCCAATGATCGCTGCCAGGCAACTTGGTATGGGTCAATTACCTATTGGTCTTTACTTCTCAAACAGAATTCAAACAAGGGGCATTGTTCCATCGGCTTTAGTTATGGACAGACTCCTGAATCTTGAAATTCCCCCTTTAGGACCCATCAACCGGATATCCTTGATTATACAAAGAAGTCAACTATTTGACAGATGATGGGGTGAATGGAAAACACATCTGTTTTTGTCCATGCCAGCCGGTTTCTATCTGACAACTATGAATCCAGCTATCAGCCCACAGGTAAATCCTTATACCCCTCATTACATTCCTCATTATTATTCCTCTCTATCTTTTAAATATCCTATTTTGCATCTTTCAGAGTTTTGGCACCCCTCCTCCAACCAAAAGAAACAGTGGCAAAGATATTAACTATGCTGCTGTCAAAATATCATCTGGCAAAGATCTGATCCCTTCTTCAATCGGCTTCAATGCCCCAGCCATCAAAGATCTTCTTCAAGGTCAAACTAGCCAGCCGATTGTGACAACGGGCAAGAGAAAAAGAACTAAGAAACCTGCCGTTAAGCCAACTGCACCAAAGAAGAAATTGCCTTCCAAGAAGCAAAAATCTTCAGCCGATGAAACCCCACTTGATCCTTCTGTGGAGGAATTCCTAGATGAAGCAATTATCGAGGAAGAAATAGATGAAGTTGCTGCTGAAATCAGTGAATCCGGCCACATCTCAAGTCCAAATTCTCGAGCCGATTCACCACAAGTCAATCCATCAAGCCCAGCTAAATCTCCAACTCCCAGACGTCGTCCTCGAAAAACTCAGGTACACAAACTTTTTTCTTCTCTTTTCAATTCTATTTAACTCAAGTTCTCCCATTGCCTACAATATTTTTTTTGAAAACTTTCAGCCTACCCGAGCAATATCACCTCCTCGTCAAGCATCAAGCGAACACACAGCATCAGCTGCAGGAAGTCATCATCTAGAAGACATAGCTACAACAATCCCTACTCCTCCAATCCCTGTAAGATCACTATCAACCATAACTTATATCAGCCAACCTCATGAATCCTACTTACATTCCTTTTCTCTAGGCTCTAGCCGATATGTTCTCCTTTGACATAAGGCAATTCATGGATGATGAAGAAGAAGAAACAGCAAGCAAAGCAAAGTCCCCAGTAGCCGATGAACTAAAAACAAGACTAGCCGATATTGCAGATCGACTAAATGCATCACTGGACAGTCTAGTTGTAGATTGCGGCTCAATCAGATCCAGGTTTCAAGAAATCCAAGACCAACTCCCAGAAGATATGATCGACTCTATCTCCCCTGCTGTCTTTTTAGAGCAATACAAATTCAAACTTGAAAGAGCAAAACAAAGGATGTCTGATCGGCTGGAACACAAAGCCCTTGAAGCAACCATCCAAGTCAGCCGACAGCGAGTAAATGAAGAGAAAACAAAGCTAGATGAACTGACAGCTGGCCCAGATTCAACTCGGCAAGAATTAGATAGGCTCAAGCAAGAAGAATCCGATCTCTGAATCCAACTTCGTCAATGCCGAGTGAAGATTGCTGAAGCAGAGAAAAGAATAGCCGATCTGCCTCAAGCCATTGAAGAATAAAAATCCAAGCTGAAGTCCTCCATCAAACATCTGGCTTCTCTCAACAAATCCCTCAAGCCTGTACCAGGAACTGATGCCACAGATGCCAAAATGATTGATGAAGTCGAGCAAATTCGCCTGCGTGCGATCACAGCAATCCAAAACTTTCTGGGTTGATGTAATAGTTTAACAATCATCTGAAACATTATTGTACTGCAATATATGTATCGGCCATCGAGCCGATTTTATACTTAGCCAAATACTGGAGTTCCTTATGCTATCAACCATCGAGCCGATTGTATAAAATTGTGCTCAAAAATTTCCAACTTTAAATTGTCAAAAATTTCCAACTTTAAATTGTCTCCTCCATGCCCCCCAAGTTTGTAGTAGGGAACACAATGCTGCAAACTTTGATGTCTAAGGGCGATAAAAATATCGGCCATCTAAAGGCGATGTAAACACATCGGCTATCAACCATCAACCGGCAAACCATAGCCGATCATGAACCGATCCAAACACTTGGGTAATATTTCTTTAAGTATTTTCCATTAAGTGTTCTTCCAAATATTTCTCCATCAAGTCCTTTTAACACATTGGCCCCTTTAGAAACACATTTAGGAACTTGAAACGGTCCTTCCCAATTCGGTGATCACTTGCCGAATTTATTATCTCTGGCCCCTATCGACAGCACTAATTTCCAAACCAGCTCGCCTTCCTCAAAAGATTTGGGTACAACCTTCTTGTCATAATGCCGGGCAACTCTCTCCTTATCCCGTCGAACTTTCTCAAGAGCTCGCAATCGTGCTTGAACCAAATCTTCTGACTCATCAACCATCAAACTATGATAATCATCAGCTGTTAACTCATCCTGTAAAGAAATCCTCCTAGAGCCGATGTTGGTTTCCCATGGTAAGATAGCTTCATGCCCATAAACCAGTTGATAAGGAGGTACCTGGATTGCACTATGACAAGCCATCCGATAGGACCATAGTGACTCAGCCAGAATAGTATGCCACTTCTTAGGGTATTCGGCTATCTTTCTCTTGACCAACTTAATCAAACTCTTGTTAGATGTCTCAGCTTGTCCATTGGCTTGTGCGTAATATGGTGATAAATTCAACAACTTAATTCCCATGCCATCAGCAAACTGAACAAACTCATCCGATATAAATATAGAACCTTGATCAGTTGTAATCGTCTGTGGTAAACCAAACCTGTAGATAATATGCTCTTTGACAAAATTGATCGCATCTTGACTGTCAACTTTCTTCAAGGGAATTGCCTCAACCCACTTAGTGAAGTAATCAGTCGCAACCAATATGAACTTATGTAATTTGCTTGATGGTGGATTAATCTGGCCGATCATATCAATACCCCAACCTCTGAACGGCCACGGCTTGATAATAGGGTTCATAGCCGATGCTGGTGCTCGCTGAATTGCTCCAAACTTCTGACAATCTTGACAACCCTTGTAATATCTGAAACAATCCTCCAGCATTGTCGGCCAAAAATATCCAACTCTTCGAAGTAACCACTTCATTTTATGAGCCGATTGATGTGTCCCACAAATACCTTCATGAACCTCACACATAACAACTTTAGCTTCTTCCATACTCAAGCACCTCAAGAGAACTCTATCAATCGTCCGATAATATAATGAATCATCCAACAAAACATACTTGAGAGCTTTATACCTTAATCTGCTTGAAACTGATCTTGAAGGATTCTTTAGATACTCAAAAACATCAAACCTCCAATCATCGGCTGGAATACAGGCCACTTCTACCTCAATCCCTTGTAACATCGGCCTATATCCTGATGCACCTTGAGCTAAATCATTGGCTTCAACGTTTTGCTCCCTAGGAATATGCTTCAAAGTAACCATCTTGAATGTCTTCACCAGCTCCTGGAATTTCTCATTATAGATTATTAAGGTATTATTCTTGCACTCATATTCCCCAGATAATTCTTGCATCTCGTCAGTTACGTCCCCATGAGAAGAATTACCCTATCCATGATCTTGAGTTAGCTGCAGTGGTTCATGCCTTGAAGATTTGGCGTCACTACCTCTTTGGTACTCGTACAGAGGTGTACACGGATCACAAGAGTTTGAAGTATATCTTTACCCAGCCGGATCTGAATATTGGACAGCGAAGATGGTTGGAGCTGATCAAAGACTATGACATGGGTCTACATTATCACCCGGGGAAGGCTAATGTTGTACCAGATGCCCTCAGCAGGAAAGGCTATTGCCATGCTACAGAAGGACGATAGTTGCCGTGGGAGTTATGCAAGGAATTTGAAAGACTGAATTTTGGAATCGTCAGTAGAGGTTTTGTTGCAGCTTTAGAAGTGAAGCCCACTCTCATGGATTAAGTTAGAGGAGCTCAAATCAACGACTCTGATATTCAAGAGATCAAGAAGAATATGAGGTGAGGAAAGGCCATCGGTTACTTAGAAGATGAGCAAGGAACTGTGTGGTTGGGTGAAAGAATTTGTGTCCCAAACAACAAAGAATTAAAAGATACAATCCTGAAGGAAGCTAACGACACTCTATACTCCATTCACCCTGGTAGTACCAAGATGTACCAAGATCTTAGGGAGAAGTTTTGGTGGGCAAGTATGAAGCGCGAGATAGCAGAGTATGTAGCTGTGTGTGATGTATGTCAACGAGTCAAGACAGAACATCAGAAACCCGCAGGTTTGCTGCAACCCTTGAAGATACCAGAATGGAAGTGGGAGGAAATTGGGATGGATTTCATCACTGGTCTGCCCAGAACATCGTCTGGCCATGATTCTATTTGGGTGATAGTCGACAGGCTTACCAAAGTTGCTCATTTCATCCCTGTGAGGACAAGGATTGTGTATGGCAAGGAAATCGTTTGGCGGAATTGTATATGGCAAGGATTGTGTGTTTACATGGTGTTCCTAACGAAAATAGTATCCGATCGAGGTAGCCAGTTTACTTCAAAGTTCTGGCAGAAGCTTCAGGAAGAGATGGGTTCTAAGCTGAATTTCATTACAACATATCATCCGCAGACAGACGGACAAACTGAAAGGCTCAATCAGATTTTGGAAGATATGTTGAGAGCTTGTGTTTTAGACTTCGGTGGAAGTTGGGATAAGAATTTGCCTTACGCAGAGTTCTCATACAACAACAGTTACCAAGCTAGTCTTCAAATGGCCCCGTATGAAGCATTGTATGGTCGGAAGTGCCGTACTCCACTCTTGTGGGACCAAACGGGGGAACGTCAGGTTTTCGGAACTGATATTCTTAGGGAAGCAGAAGAGAAAGTAAAGATCATTCAAGAAAGATTGCGTATAGCCCAGTCTCGTCATAAGAGCTATGCTGACAATCGCCGCAGGGATTTGAGTTTCGAGGAAGGGGATCATGTGTACCTTCGTGTCACGCCTCTTCGGGGAGTTCATCATTTTCACACCAAAGGGAAATTGGCGCCGCGTTTTGTCGGACCTTATAAGATTGTCAGTAGAAGAGGAGAGGTCGCTTATCAGTTGGAGTTACCTCAGTCTTTGGCAGGTGTCCATAATGTGTTCCATGTGTCGCAGCTGAAAAAGTGTTTAAGGGTACCCACTGAAGAAGCTAATCCTGAGCAGATAGAAATCCATGAGGATCTGACCTATATCGAGAAACCAATTTGTATCTTGGAGACATATGAGAGAAGAACCAGGAATCGAGTTATTCGTTTCTGCAAGGTCCAATGGAGTAACCACTCGGAAGAAGAAGCTACCTGGGAACGAGAAGATGAATTAAAGTCAGCTCATCCGCATCTTTTCGCCAGCTCTTCCGAATCTCGTGGACGAGATTCTGTTTAAGGGGGGTAGGTTTGTCACACCCTAAAATTCTTTAAATTATAAATTGTTGTTTAAATGGAATTAGTAGAAATGATTTTAAAAAACCTAAAAGAAAAGATCTAATTTTAAGTTAATAAATTCCAATATAAAAGTGGGCTAGATAAAATTTTAATAAATACTTCTCTTGTTTCAATTGTTCCTAGATTTTTCTGGGATTTATTTGAGCCAAGAAAGTATTTTTTTCAATCAATGGAATTACATTTCATGCAACACATAAAAAGAAAAATAGTTAAAACCTCTCTCTTTTGGTTTTGGGCCAAAAGCCCATTTTCTTTTCCTCTTCCCCCTCCTTTCTTCGGCTGGGCTGCAGCCCAACCAGCCCCCAGGCAGCCGCCCCTCTCTCCCTCTCTCTCTCTCTAGCGCGCACTGGCAGGTGGGAGCCCCCCTTGTCGGTCGTCTTCTTCCTCCCGCCGCAGCAGCCGCCTACAGCCGAGCCTGCCGTGCGCCATAGATGCAGCCGCCCCTTCCAAATTCCTTCGATGCTTGCTCGTTTTGATTAAATTGGTAGAGGGGAAATAATCCCCTTGATCTCCTCTATCTCTTCTCTATGGAAAGTTTCATCTAATTTGTTTGGAAATCGCCGGATTTCGAGATTGATTCGGACTCGTTTTTCCTTTTTAACCCTAGTTTTTCCATCCCTGATTCCGGTTGCCTTGCACCGAGCCGCCGCCCCTGCCCCTATAAAATGGAACCCCCTGGACGTCCTCTATCCGCCACTGCCTTCGCCCCAAACCCTCGTCGACCGTGGAGCCCTAGCCGCTACTGCTTGTGCACCGTTGTCGCCGGGAAATATTTCAGCCGTGCGCCGCCGTCGTTCCTGTCGCCGCCGTCGCTCGGGAAAGCCACCGTTGGGTTCGCAGCAATGAGAGGAAGCCCGGCCACCCACTCATCTCCGCTGAAAGCCGTCGGAAGTCTCCACCACCGCCAACCCTAGCTGCTGCTCGCTGTCGGTTCGTCGCCGGCGTTTTTGTTTTTTTGGTGAATTTTGGTTAAACTTCGGAAATTCATAACTAAATCATCGTAACTCGGATTCAAGTGGTTCAAGTTGCTAAATTCATCTAAAATCGAGATCTACATGTTAAAAATATCCACATGTACTGTTTATGCTTGTTTTTGTACTGTTTTATTGATTTTTGTTCATTCACTTTAGTTTCTGACGTTCCAGAGGAGAGCGTTTACGCGGAAGAAGGTTCCGAAGTGTTTCACGAAGCTCAAGGCAAGTCACCCAGATCCTAAATACCCTTTGAGCATGTTGATCCCATTTAAATCTATTTGTTTGTATTCAACTACTGCATTTATTTTTGAATGTCATTGGGTGGGAACAACCTATTGTCTTTGCTAAAGCCCCTTTGTTTTGATTACCTATACTTTGTCACTTGGTTAATAATTGGATTAGCTAGAACATTATATGGTTTTAGCTAAATTAATTAGGATGCTTAGTCATGCTTAGAGACATTAACTCACATGAATGGGATAATTAATGCTTCACTATTATTTGATGATGGATTAATGGTAGATTATGCTGGTTAATCATGATAGGGTGTTTAATAAATATGCCAACTAAAACTTGATAATGGTGGGTTGTGAGCACATGGTTTGGATGGTCGTGCTCATGACAGTTAAGGACCGGTTCACGAGTTTCGGTTGTGAAACATTAACCGTGCCAACCACAAGCCAGCGTGGGCAACGGCTTTACCCTTTGTGTAGTGAGGTTCATTGTGGGGCACCAGGTTGAGAAGTGGCGGAGATAAGCCCACGGGGGTCGCTGGGGAGTCCATGCCTTGTTTTATAAGGGGGTGATTATGATCCAGGAATGGTGCACTGCTTTGAATTGCATTATGCAGAGGGTGATGTCACAATCTCTATTCGGGTACTTGCTAAGTATCGCGACGCATGGTTGACATGATGTTGAGGTTGTGTCTTGTGGGTACAGTGGTACGCCTCAGGCCAGAGTAGAACTATTCGAATAGCCGTGCCCGCGGTCATGGGCGAGTCTAACAATGTCTTTCGTGATTAGTCTCACACTTCTCACCATAATAAATGATTCTGTAATTGGTAATAATTTGTTTAGCTCCTGGTTTGGAATGGCATATTCCTGGTTTGGAGAAAGGTCTGTACAGCCGGGAATGGTTGTTCAGAATGGTTGGGCCTGTGCAACGGGTGTGTTGCATAGCGTTGGATTAATATTGTTTAATTAAATACTTTACTGTTTTGCTAAATTCTGTAGCATTTATTAAATGCCATTTACGCAAATGAGACTATATTATGCCGTCCTTTGTTATCCCTTGCACTTGCATATTTGCTGCGTGGCTTGCTGAGTATACCATATACTCACCTTGCAATCATTCATCAGAGGAGGAGTTCTACAGTGATGCTGAAGGTGTGGAGGATTAGGCGTAGCCTTGGTCAAGCTGCTTGTGGATTGGAGTCACCTGCGTTATTTATTTTTATATTCCGCGGCTTAGATCTTTATTATTTGAGAGGAACTATCTGCCTCTGTAATGACTTTATATTTGTCGATTAATTAGATAAATATTGCACTCTATTATCAATTTGTTATTGTGTGCCTCGGCTAATTCCTGGACGAGGGTTTACACACATGTAAGCGTTTGGAGTTTTGGATAGAAATTCCGGGCGTGACAGCTATGATGACGATGGCCGGTGGTGAAGATGTAGACGCCCAGCAACGGTGGTGTGACCAACCAACCGTATAGGTGGAGACACCAGTCGGCAGCGATGATGATGGCCGGCGGTGGAGACGTAGACGCCCATCAACGGTAGTGTGACTAACCAACCGTGTAGGCGGAGACACCAGTCGGTGACGATGATGATGGCCGGTGGTGTTCTGACTGATCCATTCTCGAAGCGTAGGAGATATGCTTAAAGCCATGTATCCCACTATGCATATCTGGATTTGGATCGTGCAGTATAAACATGTAGGATGAGTAGCATCTGATGTAAATATAATACTTGAGAAAAATTCAATCATTTTAAAATATTTATAAGTGTGTATTTTTTCTCTTGTTGATTTTGATTTCCCCGAGTAGATGACTCATCACATTTAAACACTCTGCCCAACTAGTCATTGACATGAGTTCGTCATTAATGGAACAAAGTATCATGAATTGGAGTTTACTACTCGGGTACTTTTACAATTGTTACGAGCAGAAAGTAAATTATATTATCTCTATGCTTTTGATTTGTTCCGAGTAATAGTTAGCACCTTGCGTTATGCACTCTATCCAACGAGCCCCCAGAAGCTAGGAATCGGCCCAAAGGCAACTATCCATCGACAAACCCAACGGAAAGCATAGGGATATAGAGCTCCATAACTCGATCAGTACTTTTTTACTCGGATTTATTCGCAAGCAATCAAGATAAACATTGTAAAAATTATTGAAAAAATATTGATATAACATCTATAGCCCCCGACTCACTACTCAGTGGAAAACCAATTGATGTAGTGAGGCAAAGGAGAAAAGAAAGTTTCATATAAAGAATAAAATAATAATGACTTAGCTTTTTAGTATTCTCCACGGTGACGATAGGGTTGTTCATCAATAACGACGAAAACACCAGTCGGCGATAGCGGAAGGCGAGCCGGTGGTGAAAACGATATCGCCATTAGTAACGGTTGCGGCGAAGGCAACCGGTCGGCGGCGATGACAGCGGCCGGTGGCGAAGATAATGTCGCCATGAGTAACAGCGGCGGTGCACACCAGCCGTGGAGGCGAAGATACCAGTCGGCGGCGATGACGGCGGCCGGTGGTGAAGACGATGTCGCCATGAGTAACGGCGGTGGAGCACACCAACCGTGAAGGCGAAGACACCAGTCGGTGGCGACGATGACGGTCGGGTCCACCAACCGATGCAGCAATGGCTATAAGCATAAGCTGGTCAGGAGACCTGGCAGTGACACGACTGCTGCCGTATATAGCATGTACATGCTAACTCAACATCAATCTGATTAGAAATAAAAGCATATATACAATATAGCATTATAAATTTAGGTACGCATGCATGTTACGAGCATGCAAGCTGGTCTTGCTTCCTGCAGTCCTATGCGAGCTATGCATATAGATGCATCTGTATATGGACGTCAGCACTCCTTGCCGAAGCAAGTGGGTTGTCGTCGTGGGATGTTGGCTCGCCACCATGGGTTCATGCAGAAGAGAGAAAGATCAACAGATCAAACTGGTTAAAAGGACGAGAGCATATATGTAATTGACTGTATATGCATATGTGAATAAGGTTAATTGCGTTGATCGATGCTTGTGCCGTGAGCATTTATTTAGATTGCATCGTGCACACATATAGGCTCCTTCTTGTTAGTTGATCTGCTCCAGGTCCTGCAAGTCCACATGGCTAACTGATCCGGCAAGTCCACCCGCATAGCGGCACAACGTGGTTGAGATCCGAAGGAAGAAGCAGTCGGGGTCAGTAGCGTAAGGGCGACGATGACTCCGTCTCTCGTTCACCCAAAACATGGAAGCAACCAAAAATAAGGAAGGCAATCCATAATTTAAAATTTATCTAATTATAATGTTAGATCGATTGGAACGACAAACCTGATATCTCTTCGTAGATTGATTTGATCAGAAGATGATTACGGCAATCGAAGTTGATTCCATCACACTTCTTTATGGGAAACTCGGCGTACCCCTACCTGGCGCACCAACTGTCGAAACTAGATTTCGGCAATATGAAAAGGGGTAGCGCACGAGACCTAAAAGTGGATGGATGCGGAGACGACAGGTTCAGGCCCTCTCCTGTTTTGGGATTGTATCCGCCGGGTGTTATATTGATCTGACGATCTAGTTGTGCTCATGCCCCCTAGAGGACCTCCTACCCACCTTATATAGGATGGGGGGCAGGATTACAAGATAGAAATCTTAACCAATACGGTTTCGGTTTCCTAATTCTACTTTACAATATTACCAAACCAGGACTTTAGGCCGTTCCGTAATACATAAGAAAATGTAATACCCAAGTAATGATCCGTTACATATTATATAGATAAAACTATTCCCTATAACTAGTCGGATAACCATGTCGAGTGGGTATGGGGTACCCATAGTTTTCACATATCTAATGCCTAGCTGGAGTACTACTTGTCGAGCCATCCTAAAATGCAAAATTAGAGCTCAAAACATGTCAAAAATATTCCCAAAGACGTGTTAATAGATCTTTGTCGGTCACCTCAATTAAATATACAAGCAGAAACACTGAGTTCGTCAAGCTTCATTGCACCAGTACTTGCCACCATGGTCAAAATTGAGGTAAATAACAGAAAATCAAATTGCTACAATATTCACATATAACTCTTTGATAAAACCTAACCTTCATGTAAAGGCACTGCAAAACCTTAAGTTTCGAATAGAGCTAGTAAAAGTCCCTCAAAACCATTAAGATATGCAATCTTCGTTATGTGCAAACAAGAACTCTCTGTCATGAATGACATTACTGCCCAAAGGTTCTGGTTGATAACATGTAGCAATTTATATGAATCATATCGATGAATAATTAGATGCGAACAAAATTTATGTCTGGTTAATTCTTTGTTAATATATATTTGCATGTTGAATAATTTGTGGTTTAATTAACCACGAATGATTTTTAATTTGCGGTTCATTGTGATATAATAAATTATAATGATTAATTAAATATTTAGATGGGAATTATTAAGTTACATATTTAATTTTGTTATGTGAAATATAATAAGTAATACAGTCCCATTAAATATAATAAGTAATACAATCCCTCGCCGACCTCTGCCGCTGGCCTCCCCGACAACCTTCCCAAGCCGCCGGCCGACCATCTCCTCTGGTAAGCCATTTTTTACTTTTTTATATTTTGCTTGTTGTGATATATGCATGTTGTGATGATTTGTGATGTGGATTTGTATATGATGTGGTGATGTGCATATAGATGAGATGAATGCATATAGATGAGATGATATGTTGATTTGTGATGTTGATTTTCTGGTTATGTGCATGTAGTGAGTTTCGCATTTTAGGGTATTTGTGATGTTAATTAGATGGACTTTGTGAATTAAATGGAATTTATGATGTTAATGCTGATTTTAGGGTTATATGTGAGAAGTCCAATTATTATATATGATGTGGTGATGTGCATATACTAAGTTTTGCTATTTAGTGTATTTAATTTGTGATGTAATTAAATGTACTGTGGGCTGGGCTACTTCCAAATTAGATGCATTTTGGGTGATTTTGGGGGAAATGGGATGGATGAATTTTGGTGGGCTGTGATGGATGAATTATAAGAACAGATTATCTACACTTGTGCTTTTTCTATACTCGTGCATTTTGGGTGATATATGTTGGATGTTTTATGCCTCACTGTTGGCTGTTTTGTTTTGATGCCTTGATAAATGGCCAATAATGAATATTGCTCAAGAATAGAACAACTACACTTGTGAATTTTTTCGGGGGGCACTTAACCTATTTTTTTTCCTACTACACTTGTGAATTTTTTTGGGGGGCACTTCACTTGTTTATTTTTCCTCAAGAACGGAACAACTACACTTGTGAAATATTTTGGGGGGCACATCACTTGTTTATTTTTGCTTGAGAACAGAACAACTACAGTTATGAATTTTTTTTGGGGGACACTTCAGTTGTTTATTTTTGCACATAAGAACAGACCATCTACAGTTGTGTTAAATGATGAATAATTTCTGAGCAAAACTTAGGCCATCTGCTTTCATAGTGTGCATAGTGATGAATATCCTTACCAATTGTTGTCGAATGGACAACTATGCCACGTCGAAAGGCGTGGTTCTCTCAACAATAGTTGGAGTGTAAAAGCAATTGTATTTATTTGTACAATTTTTTTGGGGATCCCCCCATTACATAGCCCTAGAGGTCTATTTATAGTCTTAGCACAAGCTTACACCTTCTAGGGTTTAGGGTTACAGGGGAATTTACATGGTTGCCCTTATGAAAGGGATATTTACATGGGTACGCAGTGTCATTTGCACATACGGGTCTTTAATGGGCCGATAGGCTGGGCCTGGTCTATGGCGAAGTCTTTGTAGTTCGCCATATGCCCTTCGCCCGAGATGCCTTCGCCCAAGATGCCTTTACTTGCGGAGTACCGACGCGGCTTTCCAGCCTTCGCCATGTTCGCTTATGGCTTTCGCCATAGGGCTTGGCTCGAATGATCTTGACGTCTTTGGCTTGAATCCTTACTGGTACTATGGTTTCGGCAGGTCCGGCCAAAGCGCTTCATGGCATGCCTCCAACAAGCCCCTCACGGGCAAGGGTGAGTAAGAAGCTTCGGCCGAGACCATGCAAACTATACGGTATGGCATGAGGCGCCCCCTTTCGGCCGATGTTCCTGCCGAAACCTCTTTTAAACTCCTGTAGAAAAAATATGAACACTGGCGTTCACCTTTCGAGAATGGCGAAGCTGTATTATGACACTGGGTGATTATACTTTGCCAAGTTCGTCTGCTTTGCGCAATTCTTGACTTGTATTTTTTCCTTCCCCTTTTCCTTATTGTTTTAGCGGGGATTTCGCCGAAAGTCATGTGTTCGGCCCCCTTTCGGGGATTGGCGAAAAGATTTGTTGACTTTTCAGCTTTCGACTTCCGTTTTCAACTTGTAGCATTTTGCGCTAGGAAAAACGCTTGTGTTTTGCGTAAGTCGAATGTAACAGCGTTCGGTATCTTTATTCCGAAACAATCTGTCGCGGTTTCAATGTTCGGCGAGCGATGCTTTGGCCGATTCATTTCGCCCCCCAGGCGTTTTCGTTGATAAAGCGTTTGCCTTGGGGTTTTTCCACGAAATATCATACACAAAAAAGGCGAAGATACCCATGAATTTTTACATGTCCGAGTGCCAGTTTGCCATTGCCCAGGGTCGATACAACATAGTCTCCCTTTTTCCTTCTTCACCGCTAAAAAATCTTGTTGATTTAACAACTAGCGATGTAGAAAATGCTCAAAGGGTAGTCCTTCGTCATTGAGGACTGCTTTTGCAGATGAATCGGTGCTAGAGTCCAAGTGCCCTTTGGCGGGCAAGGGTATTGTGGCGAAGGGCATGAGCGTGGTGAAACCTCTTCGCCGTCAGCCCTTGGCGCCGTACCTTACTGGTATTGTGGCGAAGGGTATGGGTATGGCGAAAGGCTCCAGAGGCTAGGGTGGCTTCGTAGCCCCCAGCTTGGAGGCAACTTATTTTCGCCCCCAGCCCTTGGCGCCGTACCTTGTTGATAATGTGGCGAAGGACGTGGGTATGGTGAAAGGCTCCAGAGGCTAGGGTGGCTTCGTAGCCCCCCAGCTTGGAGGCAACTTATTTTCGCCCCCAGCCCTTCGCGCCGAACCTGATTGGTATTGTGGCGAAGGGCGTGGGTGTGACGAAGCCTATTCGCCCAGCCCTTCGCGTCGTACCTGATAGGTACTTTGGCGAAGGGCGTGGGTTTGGCGAACCCTATTCGCCCCCAGCCCTTCGCGCCGTACCTGATTGGTAGTGTGGCGATGGGCGTGGGTGTGGCGAAGCCTATTCACCCAGCCCTTGGCGTCGTACCTGATTGGTACTATGGCGAAGGGTATGGGTGTGGCGAAACCTATTCGCCCCCAGCCCTTCGCGCCGTACCTGATTGGTACTTTGGCGAAGGGCGTGGGTTTGGCGAACCCTGTTCGCCCAGAGCCCTTCGCGTCGTACCTGATTGGTAATGTGGCGAAGCGTGTGGGTGTGGCCAAACCTATTTGCCCCCAACCCTTCGCACCGTACCTGATTGGTAGTGTGGCGAAGGGTGTGGGTGTGGCGAAGGCTATTCGCCCCCAGCTCTTCGCACCGTACCTGATTGGCACTTTGGTGAAGGGCGTGCGTGTGGCGAAGCCTATTCGCCCAGCCCTTCGCACCGTACCTGATTGGTATTTTGGTGAAGGGCGTGGGTTTGGCGAACCCTGTTCGCCCAGAGCCCTTCGCGTCGTACCTGATTGGTAATGTGGCGAAGCGTGTGGGTGTGGCCAAACCTATTTGCCCCCAACCCTTCGCACCGTACCTGATTGGTAGTGTGGCGAAGAGTGTGGGTGTGGCGAAGGCTATTCGCCCCCAGCCCTTCGCACCGTACCTGATTGGCACTTTGGTGAAGGGCGTGCGTGTGGCGAAGCCTATTCGCCCAGCCCTTCGCACCGTACCTGATTGGTACTTTGGCGAAGGGCGTGGGTTTGGCGAACCCTATTCGCCCCCAGCCCTTCGCGCCATACCTGATTGGTAGTGTGGCGAAGGGCGTGGGTGTGGTGAAGCCTATACACCCAGCCCTTTGCGTCGTACCTGATTGGTACTTTGGCGAAGCCTATTCACCCAGCCCTTCGCGCCGTACCTGATTGGTACTTTGGCGAAGGGCGTGGGTTTGGCGAACCCTATTCGCCCCCAGCCCTTCGCGCCGTACCTGATTGGTACTTTGGCGAAGGGCGTGGGTTTGGCGAACCCTATTCGCCCAGAGCCCTTCGCGTCGTACCTGATTGGTAGTGTGGCGAAGGGCGTGGGCGTGGCGAAGGCTATTCGGCCAGCCCTTCGCGCCGTACCTGATTGGTACTTTGGCGAAGGGCGTGGGTGTGGCGAAGCCTATTCGCCCCCAGCCGTTGGCGCCGTACCTTATTCGTACTGTGGCGAAGGGCGTGGGTGTGGCGAAGCCTTTTCGCCCAGCCCTTCGCGTCGTACCTGATTGGTACTTTGGCGAAGCCTATTCACCCAGCCCTTGGCGTCGTACCTGATTGGTACTATGGCGAAGGGCGTGGGTTTGGCGAACCCTATTTGCCCGCAGCCCTTCACGCCGTACCTGATTGGTAATGCGGCGAAGGGCGTGGGTGTGGCGAAGCTTATTCGCCCAGCCCTTCGCGCCATACCTGATTGGTACTTTGGCGAAGGGCGTGGGTTTGGCGAACCCTATTCGCCCCCAGCCCTTCGCGCCGTACCTGATTGGTAGTGTGGCGATGGGCGTGGGTGTGGCGAAGCCTATTCACCCAGCCCTTGGCGTCGTACCTGATTGGTACTATGGCGAAGGGTATGGGTGTGGCGAAACCTATTCGCCCCCAGCCCTTCGCGCCGTACCTGATTGGTACTTTGGCGAAGGGCGTGGGTTTGGCGAACCCTATTCGCCCCCAGCCCTTCGCGCCGTACCTGATTGGTAGTGTGGCGATGGGCGTGGGTGTGGCGAAGCCTATTCACCCAGCCCTTGGTGTCGTACCTGATTGGTACTATGGCGAAGGGTATGGGTGTGGCGAAACCTATTCACCCCCAGCCCTTCGCGCCGTACCTGATTGGTACTTTGGCGAAGGGCGTGGGTTTGGCGAACCCTGTTCGCCCAGAGCCCTTCGCGTCGTACCTGATTGGTAATGTGGCGAAGCGTGTGGGTGTGGCCAAACCTATTTGCCCCCAACCCTTCGCACCGTACCTGATTGGTCGTGTGGCGAAGAGTGTGGGTGTGGCGAAGGCTATTCGCCCCCAGCCCTTCGCACCGTACCTGATTGGCACTTTGGTGAAGGGCGTGCGTGTGGCGAAGCCTATTCGCCCAGCCCTTCGCACCGTACCTGATTGGTACTTTGGCGAAGGGCGTGGGTTTGGCGAACCCTATTCGCCCCCAGCCCTTCGCGCCGTACCTGATTGGTAGTGTGCCGAAGGGCGTGGGTGTGGTGAAGCCTATTCACCCAGCCCTTTGCGCCGTACCTGATTGGTACTTTGGCGAAGCCAATTCACCCAGCCCTTCGCGCCGTACCTGATTGGTACTTTGGCGAAGGGCGTGGGTTTGGCGAACCCTATTCGCCCCCAGCCCTTCGCGCCGTACCTGATTGGTAGTGTGGCGATGGGCGTGGGTGTGGCGAAGCCTATTCACCCAGCCCTTGGCGTCGTACCTGATTGGTACTATGGCGAAGGGTATGGGTGTGGCGAAACCTATTCGCCCCTAGCCCTTCGCGCCGTACCTGATTGGTACTTTGGCGAAGGGCGTGGGTTTGGCGAACCCTGTTCGCCCAGAGCCCTTCGCGTCGTACCTGATTGGTAATGTGGCGAAGCGTGTGGGTGTGGCCAAACCTATTTGCCCCCAACCCTTCGCACCGTACCTGATTGGTAGTGTGGCGAAGGGTGTGGGTGTGGCGAAGGCTATTCGCCCCCAGCCCTTCGCACCGTGCCTGATTGGCACTTTGGTGAAGGGCGTGCGTGTGGCGAAGCCTATTCGCCCAGCCCTTCGCACCGTACCTGATTGGTATTTTGGCGAAGGGCGTGGGTTTGGCGAACCCTATTCGCCCCCAGCCCTTCGCGCCGTACCTGATTGGTAGTGTGGCGAAGGGCGTGGGTGTGGTGAAGCCTATACACCCAGCCCTTTGCGCCGTACCTGATTGGTACTTTGGCGAAGCCTATTCACCCAGCCCTTCGCGCCGTACCTGATTGGTACTTTGGCGAAGGGCGTGGGTTTGGCGAACCCTATTCGCCCCCAGCCCTTCGCGCCGTACCTGATTGGTACTTTGGCGAAGGGCGTGGGTTTGGCGAACCCTATTCGCCCAGAGCCCTTCGCGTCGTACCTGATTGGTAGTGTGGCGAAGGGCGTAGGCGTGGCGAAGGCTATTCGGCCAGCCCTTCGCGCCGTACCTGATTGGTACTTTGGCGAAGGGCGTGGGTGTGGCGAAGCCTATTCGCCCCCAGCCGTTGGCGCCGTACCTTATTGGTACTGTGGCGAAGGGCGTGGGTGTGGCGAAGCCTATTCGCCCAGCCCTTCGCGCCGTACCTGATTGGTACTTTGGCGAAGCCTATTCACCCAGCCCTTGGCGTCGTACCTGATTGGTACTATGGCGAAGGGCGTGGGTTTGGCGAACCCTATTCGCCCCCAGCCCTTCACGCCGTACCTGATTGGTAATGCGGCGAAGGGCGTGGGTGTGGCGAAGCCTATTCGCCCAGCCCTTCGCGCCATACCTGATTGGTACTTTGGCGAAGGGCGTGGGTTTGGCGAACCCTATTCGCCCCCAGCCCTTCGCACCGTACCTGATTGGTAGTTTGGCGAAGGGCGTGGGTTTGGCGAACCCTATTCGCCCAGAGCCCTTCGCGTTGTACCTGATTGGTAGTGTGGCGAAGGGTGTGGGTGTGGCCAAACCTATTTGCCCCCAACCCTTCGCACCGTACCTGATTGGTAGTGTGGCGAAGGGCGTGGGTGTGGCGAAGGCTATTCGCCCCCAGCCCTTTGCACCGTACCTGATTGGTACTTTGGTGAAGGGCGTGGGTGTGGCGAAGCCTATTCGCCCAGCCCTTCGCGCCGTACCTGATTGGTACTTTGGCGAAGGGCGTGGGTTTGGCGAACCCTATTCGCCCCCAGCCCTTCGCGCCGTACCTGATTGGTAGTGTGGCGAAGGGCGTGCGTGTGGTGAAGCCTATTCGCCCCCAGCCGTTGGCGCCGTACCTTATTGGTACTGTGGCGAAGGGCGTGGGTGTGGCGAAGCCTATTCGCCCAGCCCTTCGCGCCGTACCTGATTGGTACTTTGGCGAAGCCTATTCACCCAGCCCCTGGCGTCGTACCTGATTGGTACTATGGCGAAGGGCGTGGGTTTGGCGAACCCTATTCGCCCCTAGCCCTTCACGCCGTACCTGATTGGTACTTTGGCGAAGGGCGTGGGTTTGGCGAACCCTATTCGCCCAGAGCCCTTCGCGTTGTACCTGATTGGTAGTGTGGCGAAGGGCGTGGGCGTGGCGAAGGCTATTCGGCCAGCCCTTCGCGCCGTACCTGATTGGTACTTTGGCGAAGGGCGTGGGTGTGGCGAAGCCTATTCGCCCCCAGCCGTTGGCGCCGTACCTTATTGGTACTGTGGCGAAGGGCGTGGGTGTGGCGAAGCCTATTCGCCCAGCCCTTCGCGCCGTACCTGATTGGTACTTTGGCGAAGCCTATTCACCCAGCCCTTGGCGTCGTACCTGATTGGTACTATGGCGAAGGGCGTGGGTTTGGCGAACCCTATTCGCCCCCAGCCCTTCGCGCCGTACCTGATTGGTAATGCGGCGAAGGGCGTGGGTGTGGCGAAGCCTATTCGCCCAGTCCTTCGCGCCATACCTGATTGGTACTTTGGCGAAG
Organism: Oryza punctata; assembly: GCA_000573905.2. NCBI lineage: Eukaryota > Viridiplantae > Streptophyta > Magnoliopsida > Poales > Poaceae > Oryza > Oryza punctata. The sequence continues at coordinate 11,512,771 of CM002496.2, read as the reverse complement.
GGCGTGGGTTTGGCGAACCCTATTCGCCCCCAGCCCTTCGCACCGTACCTGATTGGTAGTTTGGCGAAGGGCGTGGGTTTGGCGAACCCTATTCGCCCAGAGCCCTTCGCGTTGTACCTGATTGGTAGTGTGGCGAAGGGTGTGGGTGTGGCCAAACCTATTTGCCCCCAACCCTTCGCACCGTACCTGATTGGTAGTGTGGCGAAGGGCGTGGGTGTGGCGAAGGCTATTCGCCCCCAGCCCTTTGCACCGTACCTGATTGGTACTTTGGTGAAGGGCGTGGGTGTGGCGAAGCCTATTCGCCCAGCCCTTCGCGCCGTACCTGATTGGTACTTTGGCGAAGGGCGTGGATTTGGCGAACCCTATTCGCCCCCAGCCCTTCGCGCCGTACCTGATTGGTAGTGTGGCGAAGGGCGTGCGTGTGGTGAAGCCTATTCGCCCCCAGCTGTTGGCGCCGTACCTTATTGGTACTGTGGCGAAGCCTATTCGCCCAGCCCTTCGCGCCGTACCTGATTGGTACTTTGGCGAAGCCTATTCACCCAGCCCTTGGCGTCGTACCTGATTGGTACTATGGCGAAGGGCGTGGGTTTGGCGAACCCTATTCGCCCCCAGCCCTTCGCGCCGTACCTGATTGGTAATGCGGCGAAGGGCGTGGGTGTGGCGAAGCCTATTCGCCCAGTCCTTCGCGCCATACCTGATTGGTACTTTGGCGAAGGGCGTGGGTTTGGCGAACCCTATTCGCCCCCAGCCCTTCGCACCGTACCTGATTGGTAGTTTGGCGAAGGGCGTGGGTTTGGCGAACCCTATTCGCCCAGAGCCCTTCGCGTTGTACCTGATTGGTAGTGTGGCGAAGGGTGTGGGTGTGGCCAAACCTATTTGCCCCCAACCCTTCGCACCGTACCTGATTGGTAGTTTGGCGAAGGGCGTGGGTGTGGCGAAGGCTATTCGCCCCCAGCCCTTTGCACCGTACCTGATTGGTACTTTGGGGAAGGGCGTGGGTGTGGCGAAGCCTATTCGCACAGCCCTTCGCGCCGTACCTGATTGGTACTTTGGCGAAGCGCGTGGGTTTGGCGAACCCTATTCGCCCCCAGCCCTTCGCGCCGTACCTGATTGGTAGTGTGGCGAAGGGCGTGCGTGTGGTGAAGCCTATTCGCCCCCAGCCGTTGGCGCCGTACCTTATTGGTACTGTGGCGAAGGGCGTGGGTGTGGCGAAGCCAATTCGCTCAGCCCTTCGCGCCGTACCTGATTGGTACTTTGGCGAAGGGCGTGGGTTTGGCGAACCCTATTCGCCCCCAGCCCTTCACGCCGTACCTGATTGGTACTTTGGCGAAGGGCGTGGGTTTGGCGAACCCTATTCGCCCAGAGCCCTTCGCGTTGTACCTGATTGGTAGTGTGGCGAAGGGCGTGGGCGTGGCGAAGGCTATTCGGCCAGCCCTTCGCGCCGTACCTGATTGGTACTTTGGCGAATGGCGTGGGTGTGGCGAAGCCTATTCGCCCCCAGCCGTTGGCGCCGTACCTTATTGGTACTGTGGCGAAGGGCGTGGGTGTGGCGAAGCCTATTCGCCCAGCCCTTCGTGCCGTACCTGATTGGTACTTTGGCGAAGGGTGTGGGTGTGGCGAAGCCTACTCTCCCAGCCCTTGGCGTCGTACCTGATTGGTACTATGGCGAAGGGTATGGGTGTGGCGAAACCTATTCGCCCCCAGCCCTTCGCGCCGAACCTGATTGGTAGTGTGGCGAAGGGCGTGGGTGTGGCGAAGGCTATTCGCCCCCAGCCCTTCACACCGTACCTGATTGGTACTTTGGCGAAGGGCGTGGGTATGGCGAAGCCTATTCTCCCCCAGCCCTTGGCGCCGTACCTTATTGGTACTGTGGCGAAGGGCGTGGGTGTGGCGAAGCCTATTCGCCTTTTGGTCTGGGTTCCCCACGGACGGCGCCAGCTGTTGTCGAATGGACAACTATGCCACGTCGAAAGGCGTGGTTCTCTCAACAATAGTTGGAGTGTAAAAGCAATTGTATTTATTTGTACAATTTTTTTGGGGATCCCCCCATTACATAGCCCTAGAGGTCTATTTATAGTCTTAGTACAAGCTTACACCTTCTAGGGTTTAGGTTTACAGGGGAATTTACATGGTTGCCCTTATGAAAGGGATATTTACATGGGTACGCAGTGTCATTTGCACATATGGGTCTTTAATGGGCCGATAGGCTGGGCCTGGTCTATGGCGAAGTCTTTGTAGTTCGCCATATGCCCTTCGCCCGAGATGCCTTCGCCCAAGATGCCTTTACTTGCGGAGTACCGACGCGGCTTTCCAGCCTTCGCCATGTTCGCTTATGGCTTTCGCCATAGGGCTTGGCTCGAATGATCTTGACGTCTTTGGCTTGAATCCTTACTGGTACTATGGTTTCGGCAGGTCCGGCCAAAGCGCTTCATGGCATGCCTCCAACACCAATCTTGCTATCGTTGCCCATCTTACGTTCCTTGCCAATCTTGCTATCCTTACCAATTACCTAAAATGAGGATATATAGGAGTCATAGGAGAAAAATAGATATAGGAGGTGTAGTTCGTACGTTGTCATGCCGCTATAATACTAAGTCTTCTGGTTGCCAAGTTGGCTTGGTCGGTTTAGTTCCTGTACGGAACCGACAAATTGGAAAACAGAACATTTCGGATAAAACTACAGCAAAGTAATAACATGGTTTGACCAAAATATGGTAGATCGTCTGTTGAAAGATAGAACTCTGACTCCTACATGCGTCGATCTCCTGGATGGACCAGGAGCTCGACGTTCGTTAAGGCCATTCTTTCCAACCCAGACAAGGTTCCACCGCGTGCATTCTTCCAAGAGTTTCTTGGATGAAAGCAGGAAGTGGAACCTTGTTAGGGTTGGAAAGAACTGCCATAAGGAAGTCGATGCTCCAAGTCCGTCTAGGAGGGCGACTCAGCTAGGTGTGTTGATGCAAAAAAAAACACACACCGGCCTGAGAGGTTTGCTTTACTCTAGTGCAGGTCCAAAATTAGAGTTTTAGGTTCAAGGGCGTGCCAGTTGATTTGATCCTGCAATCAACAAGAAATTTACAAAGAATATTAGTAAACGATAGATAATCGGTCATAGGGCCGATTTCATATCGTATGTGACCTGGCCGATGCACTAAAGCATGAATCGGCTGTAAGGTATATGAACAAGTGTGGAAATAACCCTAATAATAGTATATCGGCTGTAGATATTAACTTTATGCAATTATTAGATCAGTATTACTATGGAAATAAGCAATTGGTATAGATCGGACTGAACCGAGACAGTATAAATTGCTTAAGTCTGTTGTAACATGAAATAACGATCACATAAAATTGATGTCATAGCCGATATCTAGATCTATTTGCATATCAGTCGTAAATTTGATATAAATTCATGATAAAGCATTAAAGATAAGATATAGAACATTTAAACGAAACATAAGCCATGTTAAATACTCTAAGTAGATACGATCGGCTGAAACTCCGATGCTATCCCTATTGACAATCGTAAAGCATGTTATAAATCATGATTCTAAAATAACTTAATAGGTTGGACCGAACCAATGCAGCATTAAGCATGAAAGAAGCATGATGAGCAACAAGCCAATAACATCAAATCAGGATGGTAGATACATCATATAACATGAATCAACAAAGTAAACTAGCCGATATCGTCACAACCCTAAAACGGATCTAGTCGATATAAGAGATAGCATTATTGATCTAAGCTATACGATGTATATGATAATTGTGGAACTTGCAAGACAGAATTAGAGTGTCATAAAGACGTAAGCACTAATCCCGATAATGCAAATTGCCATGACAAGATATACCTTCTAGCCGAAGATCAAATTGATGCAGCACGACTCGAGAGCACAAGCTTGTCGAAAATAGGAAACAAAGGTGGCGATGCGCCGAGATTGATTGAACGTTTGTTGTTATTATTTACAAGACCTCGGGATTATATTTATACCCGAAAATACAAACACTGTCCATCACGGACACGACTCATATTAACCTATTACAAATCGAACTAACGAACAAGTCCCTTAGGCGAACTCTTACCGAAAATATCTATAAGGAAATTACATAAAATATCTTAATTAATAGGTACAATTGCCCCGTCAGGACTCTATCCGTGCATGGCAATCCATATGAAGCACGTTAACACAACCCGATGATGTGTACCAAGTCATATTACCGAAATCGGCTCCATCGGCTAACCTTATCCAACCCTGACTCGGCCGATTGGTTCATAGCCGATTCGGACTCCAGCCGATGCACACTCTGTTTCCAATGTTCTTGCATATCTTCAAATCCGCTTCGGACTACATCGTGTTTCCAATCTTTGTAGATAGATTTGCTTACCAAATTTCATCGTCAACACATGCCCCCCAATTCCGAAGTATTTATAATGCAACGGAATTATCTCTTTTCAACCGCAAAATTCTAGGTTTACCCCTGTGACCGTTACGCACCTAATTTTTTAAATACCAACTGCTCTCCCGGATATTTCACGGCGTTAACTCTGTTTTCACCGCTTAAGCCACCAAATTCTCCCGTGAACTCCGGCAAACATCTTCTCTCTCCACTCTGGCGACCTCACCGGCGACCACCTTCCCTAGCGGCAACAACAGCTCTTCGACCCAATGGCGACCACCGCAAGCATCCCCCAGGAATTCTATTCCTCTCAATTCCACTTACACCAGCCACCATCCTTTTAATCCAATCTTCGAGCGTAAATCATTTTTATCTTAATCTCCCTTTTTCCCTTTCGCTCTCTTTTCAGCACCTAAGGGATTTGATCGCAATCCCCATCGAAAAAGAAACGGGCCATTATTTCCTTGGGCCGATAGGCGATGAAGACCCCACACTATTCATCAATTCTGAAACCAATCGCATCCCCTTCAAGGAATCCAAACCTAGCTCCACCCACTGGCCCAATATCTTCAGATCTTGGCCATCGGCTGTAGACGGATGGAAAGCTTGGTATAAAAGGATGTCGGCCAGCAAACAATCCCATTGGGACGAGATAGGTATTTCTCAATGCCTCTCACTCTCTCTAGCCGATACAAAGAAAGATGAACCCATGTTATTGGCTGCTTCCTATTTTTGGTCCGATACCCTAAATGCCTTCTTGTTTAGCCATGGTCCTATGACCCCCACAGTTTTGGACATTCAAATGCTGACAGGCTTAGATACCTCCTCATCAGCTAATCCCTTCAGCTTCAAGGTCAAATGTGACCATAAATTTCAAACCAAAAATATCGGAGGATGGTCTGGTTTTATAACCGAGAACATGGGTACAGGATCTGTCTCACCCAGAGAACACACAGCTTTCCTAATGATGTGGTTAGACAAATTTCTGTTATGTGGCTCAACCTGTGGACCAACAGCCAACTGGCAACACTTAGCAGAAACCCTAGTATCCAAAAAGTTCATCCCATTGGGCAAATATCTCCTAGGGGCAGTGTACCAGACCTTAAGTCATACATCGGCCAAACTCCTCTTGGATACTTCCACCAACTATGGAGGCCCCTGGTGGTTTGTTCAAATATGGCTCAACATATACACCATCAAGGTTGCAGACAGAACCCCTCTGGATGATCTATCCTTCCCATCTCTAGCCGATGATGATTCAACACGCCGATGCTTATCTTTTGGAGAAGCAGCATCATCCTACCCTGGCATGGGTACATCGGCCGATCAATTCTGTGAGTGGTTTAAGAGATTTTATGATGGATTCTCACATGAGTCTCGAGTTTGGTTTCCTTATGAAGATTACAACAACTATGAATTACCAACCAACCTCAGACTTGATGAGTTAAACAATGAAGACTTTCCTGGTTTCAGAGATGTTTTTGTATCGGCCATCACTCCTTGCATCCTACCAACAGGTGTATCTCAAGGCCGATACATACAGTCTTCATACGAATTCTATCACCCAATGATTGCTGCTAGGCAACTTGGCATGGGACAATTGCCTATCGGCCTTTATTTCTCAGACAGAATCCAAACAAGGGGCATTGTTCCATCGGCTTTAGTTATGGACAGACTCCTAAACCTTGAAATTCCCCCTCTAGGACCCATCAACAGAATATCTCTGATTATACGAAGAAGTCAACTTTTTGACAGATGGTGGGGTGAATGGAAAACACATCTGTTCTTATCCATGTCAGCCGGCTTTTATTTGAGAACTATGAACCCATCCATCAGCCCACAGGTAATTCCTTATACTTCTTATTACATTCCTTATTACTATTTCTCTTTATCCTTTAAATATTCTGTTTTGCATCTTTCAGAGTCTTGGCACCCCTCCTCCAGTCAAAAGCAACAGTGGCAAAGACATCAGCTATGCTCTTGCCAAAACATCAACTGGCAAGGATCTAGTTCCATCTTCAATCGGCTTCAATGCCCCATCCGTCAAAGATCTTCTCCAAGGTCAAATTAGGCAGCCGATTGCTACAGCTGGCAAGAGAAAAAGAACCAAGAAACCTGCTGTTAAGCCAGCTGCACCAAAGAAGAAAATGCCTTCCAAGAAACAAAAATCAGCCGATGACACCCCACTTGATCCTTCTGTGGAAGAATTCTGTGGAAGAATTCCTTGATGAAGCAATTATCGAAGAGGAAATAGATGAAGCTGCTGCTGAAATTAGTGAATCTGGCCATATCTCCAGTCCAACCTCTCGAGCTGATTCACCACAAGTCAATCCATCAAGCCCAGCTAAATGTCCAGCTCCCAGACACCGTCCTCGAAAAACTCAGGTACACAAACTTTCTTCAATTCTATTTAACTCAATCTTTATCCATTGTCTATAACATGTTTCAAAATTTTTAGCCTACCCGAGCGATATCACCTCCTCATCAAGCATCAAGTGAACATACAACATCGGCTGCAGGAAGTCATCACTTAGAGGATACAACTGCAATAATTCCTACTCCCCCAATCCCTGTAAGATTACTATCAACTGTGACTTATATCGGCCTTTTTCATGATTCTTACCCACATCTCTTTTCTTTAGGTTCTAGCCGATATGTTCTCTTTTGACATAAGACAATTCATGGATGAAGAAGAGGAAGAAACAACAAGTAAAGCAAAATCTCCAGTAGCCGATGAACTAAAAACAAGACTAACCGATATTGCAAATCAGCTAAATGCCTCATTAGACAGCCTAGTTGCAGATTGTGGCTCAATCAGATCTAGGGTTCAAGAAATTCAAGACCAACTTCCAGAAGATCTGATCGACTCTATCTCCCCTGCCATCTTTTTGGAACAATACAAGTTCAAGCTTGAGAGAGCAAAACAAAGGATGTCTGATTGGCTAGAACACAAAGCCCTCGAAGCAACTATCCAAGTCAGCCGAGAGCAAGTAAATGAAGAAAAGACGAAGCTAGATGAACTAACGGCTGGTCCTGAATCCACTCGGCAAGAATTAAATCAACTTAAACAACAGGAATCTGAACTCTTAGTTCAACTTCGCCAATGCCGAGTGAAGATATCTGAGGCAGAAAAAAGAATAGCCGATCTACCTCAAGCCATCGAAGAGCAAAAATCCAAGTTGAAATCCTCAATCAAACATCTAGCTGCTCTTAACAAATCTCTCAAGCCTGTACCAGGAACCGATGCTGCAGATGCCAAAGCAATTGATGAAGTTGAGCAAATTTGCCTGCGTGCGATTCTGGCAATCCAAAATTTCTTGGGCTGATGTAATATTTTAACAATCATCACAAACAATATTTTGCTATAATATATGTATCGGCCATCGAGCCGATTTCGTACTTAACCAAATACTGAGATATCTTATACTATCGGCCATTGAGCCGATTTTATACTTAGTCAAATTCTGAGATAAAATTTGCTCAAAAAATTTGCTCAAGAAATTTACAACTTATTATCCTCCATGCCCCCCAAGGTTGTAGTAGGGAACACAATGCTGCAAACTTATATATCTAAGGGCGATAAAAATATCGGCCATCTAAAGGCGATGTAAACATATCGGCTATCAACCATAAACCGGCAACCATAGCTGATTAAGAACCAATCCAAACACTTGGGTAATATTTCTTCAAGTATTTCCCATTAAGAGCTCATCCAAAAACTTCCCCATCAAGCCCTTTTAACATGTAAGCCCCTTTAGAAACACATTTATGGATTTGAAACGGTCCTTCCCAATTTGATGACCACTTGCTGAATTTATTATCTCTAGCCCCTATCGGCAGTACCAATTTCCAAACCAGCTCGTCTTCTACAAAGGACTTGGGCACAACTTTCTTGTTGTAATGCCTAGCAACTCTCTCCTTATCTTTTCTAACTTTTTCAAGAGCTCGCAATCTAGCTTGTACCAAATCTTCTGATTCATCAACCATCAAATTATGATAATCATCAGCTGTCAACTCATCTTGCAAAGAAATCCTCCTAGAGCCAATGTTAGTTTCCCATGGTAATACAGCTTCATGCCCATAAACCAGTTGATAAGGAGGTACCTGAATTGCACCATGACAAGCTATCCGATAGGACCATAATGACTCAGCCAAAATAGTATGCCACTTCTTAGGATATTCGGCTATCTTTCTCTTAACCATCTTGATCAAACTTTTGTTAGATGCTTCAGCTTGCCCATTGGCTTGTGCATAATATGGTGATGAATTTCACAATCTAATCCCCATGCTATCAGCAAACTGGACAAACTCATCGGACACAAATATGGAACCTTGATCAGTTGTAATCGTTTGTGGCAAACCAAACCTATATATAATATGCTCCTTAACGAAATTGATTGCATCTTGACTATCAACCTTCTTCAACGGAATCGCCTCAACCCACTTTGTGAAATAATCAGTTGCAACCAATATGAATTTATGCCCTTTGCTCGATGGTGGATTAATCCGGCCGATCATATCAATACCCCAACCTCTGAATGGCCACGGCTTGATAATAGGGTTCATAGCTGATGCTGGCGCTCGCTGAATTGCTCCAAATTTCTGACAATCTTGACAACCCTTGTATTATCTGAAACAATCCTCCAACATTATCGGCTAAAAATATCCAACTCTCCGAATTAACCACTTCATTTTATGAGCCGATTGATGTGTTCCACAAATAGCTTCATGAACTTCACACATAACAACTTTTGCTTCCTCCATGCTTAGGCATCTTAAAAGAACTCCATCAATCATCCGATAGTACAATGTATCATCCAAGAGAACATACTTAAGAGCTTTATACCTTAATTTCCTTAAAACCGATTTGGAAGGATTCTTCAAATACTCAAAAACATCAAACCTCCAATCATCGGCTGGAATGCAGGCCACTACTACTTCAATCCCTTGTAACATCGGCTTGTAGCCTGATGCACCTTGAGCTAGATCATTGGCTTCAATGTTTTGCTCCCTAGGAATATGCTTTAAAGTAACTATTTTGAAAGTTTTCATCAGCTCTTGGCATTTTTCATTGTACATCACCAAAGTATCATTTTTGCAGTCATAATCTCCAGATAGTTGCCTTATTACCAATAATGAATCACCCATGATCTCAACAGCATCGGCTTCAACTTCCCTCAATAACTGTAAACCTTTGAGAACAGCTTCATATTCTGCTTGATTATTTGTGGTGTATGGTTTAATAGTAAAAGCAAACTGGAAACATGCCCCCTAGGCGATATGATTACCAAGCCGATACCACAACCATGAGTGCAAACAGATCCATCAAAGAATAAGGTCCACGACATGATGTGAATATTATCAACACTGGTATCCCTGTGTTTTACTATGAAATCGGCTATCACCTGTCCTTTAATTGCCTTAGCCGATTCATATCTGAGATCGAATTCTGATAAAGCAAAGATCCACTTACCAATGCGTCCTTTCAAAACTGGAGCCGATAGCATATATCGCACCACATCGGCCTTGCAAACTATGATGCACTCATTGGATAACAGATAATGCCTCAACTTTGTGCAGGAAAAATATAAGCATAAACATAACTTCTCCACAGGTGAGTATCTAGTTTCTGCATCCAACAAGCGTCTGCTGAGATAGAATATAACTCTTTCTTTCCCTTCAACCTCCTGAATTAAGACTGAGCCGATAGAATTTTGATCGGCTGATAGATATAGCTTGAATGGGATCCCTTTCTATGGCGGAATAAGGACTGGAGGAGTACTCAAATATTCCTTGATATTATCCAATGCCTGTTGCTGCTTTTCCCCCCAAACAAACTCTTGATCAGCTTTCAACCTTAATAAAGGAGTAAATGGTTCTATTCGGCCAGACAGATTTGATATAAAACACCGAACAAAATTAATCTTGCCGATCAATGATTGGAGCTTGGTCTTATCTTCTGGAGGTTTAATATCTTTAATTGCTTCAATGCTCCTTTGAGGAATTTCAATCCCTCTCTCATGAACCAAAAACCAAAGAAATTGACCAACCGATACTCCGAAAGCACACTTAGTAGGATTCATCTTCAACCCATATTTCCTTGCTCTTTTTAAAACCTGTTTCAAATCGGCTATATGATCATCGACCTCCTTGGATTTAACAACCACATCATTTATATATATCTCCACCAAAGTGCCGATAAGATCATGAAAGATATAATTCATAGCTCTCTGATATGTAGCACCAGCACTCCTCAAGCCGAAAGTCATAACTACCCTCTCATATAGGCCGATAGCACCAGGACATCTAAAAGCAGTTTTGTGAATGTCTTCTTCAGCCATAAAAATTTGATTATAACCAGCATTGCCATCCATGAAGCTGATAATTTTATGTCCAGATGCTGCATCGACGAGTTGATCGGCTACTGGTATTGGGTACTCATCCTTCGATGTAGCTTTATTTAATTCTCTGAAATCAATACAAACCCTAAGCTTGCCGTTTTTCTTGATGACTGGTACTATATTGGAAATCCACTCGGCATACCGGCATGGTCTGATGAAGCCAGCATCATAAAGTCTTGTAATTTCGGCCTTAATAGCATCATACATTGCAGCTTTACAATGTCTTGGGGGTTGCTTGTATGGCCGATAGCCTGGTTTAATAGGGAGCCGATGTTCAACTATCGATCGGCTAAGTCCTAGCATCTCATAGTACTCCTAGGCAAAACAATCTCTATACTCCTTTAAAAGTGCAATTAATTTATATTTGAATTCTTTTGGTAAACTTTTACTAATATATGTCGGCCTAGGCCTATCACCTGGTCCAATATCAATTTCTTCTAACTCATTGGCCGACATAAAACCTTGACCAAGCTTACCGTCGAGATCATCGATTGTATCCTCTGTGTAGAAATTGGAACACTCCATGGCGCCCTTAAAATAAGAATTGGGGCTGTCCATCTCCTGTTGGCTGTATGGCATCATCAGAAATCTTTAAGTAATCTCCTTGCCAAACTTTTCCAGATAAACAATCAATTCCTTCCATTTCCCAAATAGATAAATCGGCACAAGCTACGTTGACTAACCTGTCGGCTGGCACGATTTCAATTTGGTCTCCTTGCCATTGAATCAAACTTTGATGCATTGTTGAAGGGATGCAGCAGTTAGCATGGATCCAATCTCTTCGCAGCAACAGACTGTAGGAACCTTTCCATCAATGACAAAAAACGTGGTTGGAATTGTTTTGCTGCCGATAGTTAACTCCACATTCAAAACTCCCTTGGTTTCAGACGGATTCCCGCCAAAATCCTTTAGAACCATGTTGGTCTTGATCAAGTCCTCTGAATTCTTCCCAAACTTTCTGAATGTTGTATATGGCATCAAATTAATAGCTGCTCCTCCATCGACTAGCATCTTGGACATCAGCTTACCATTAACAAACCCCTTAACATAGAGTGACTTGAGATGCTGATGGTCTGTTCCCTCGGGCTTTTCAAAAATAGCTTGTTCTGGTGATAACATCAACTTAGCCGATGGCAGTTTTTCTTCTTGCTCGACGACTTGTTCTATTGCATATTCGGCCGGTAACATGAAAACCATGTTGATTTCAGATGACATCGCTTCCTTGCCCTTGCGTTGTTGATTCCTGGTGTGATCAACTCACTTCATCGGCTGACACCACTTTGCTCTTCACACGCCACACTTTCTTCGTCTTCTGCCGCAGCCGATGTTCAATTGCCCCCTCAACCTCCTAGAATTGTTCCCTGTTCCTCATCCTTTGAACTCTTCTCTTCTGATTTTTGGTAAATATCCCAGAAGGACACCATTGAGGATGCGTTGGCTTGGGTTCTCTACGCGAATCATCTTCATCATCATCTTGTTGCATCGGCCCAAGTCTTTCATGTACTGACAACCTTGATTGACTTGGTCGATGCGTAGTTGCACGTGGTCAGCTTGATCGTTGAATGAACTGGGCATCAGGATTACTGCAGCCAGGGCAATTTTCGATAGATGGTAGCCTCATACCTTCGTTCCAGCAGAACCTGAAGAATTCACAACTCCAATGGGGGTTGAAATATCTTTCTTCTTCCTCAGGATATGATTCCTCCTCCTGTCGGTGCCTGTTTTGATATTTGCCGATCATGCCAGCCGATCTGATATTCCTGGTGTAGTTTTTATTTCTATCGGCTGTATGCTGGTTGTATCCAGGATGCACCATATTGATTGGGAAAGGATGCCCATCTATCTTCATGGGCTTCTTGGATCCATCAATCTTAATTTTCCCTTGTTCAATAGCCGACTGGATCTGTTGTCTGAAGATTTTGCAATCGTTGGTATGATGAGATCCTGTATTATGCCATTTATGTCACGCCCAGAAATTTATCCCAAATTTCTAGACTTTTTTTTTGCGTATAAATCCCTGTCCAGGAATAAAGCCAGGGTACACAAAACGACAAATTAATATACAGATCCAAACGAAAATAAAGCGTAAATACTTATAAAAGAGGCACTTAGTCCTGACACCGAAAAGAAAACAGCAGCGGATAAACGATCTAGCGATAGCTCCAGCTCCACTCCCACAGGCAGCTCAACTGGGGTATAAGCCAAACGTCTTCTTCTTCGCAACTTCTTCAACTGAGGTTGATTGATTATTGCAAGGGTGAGTACATGGAATACTCAGCAAGCCGCATAGCAAATATGCAAATGCACAAGGATACCAAAGGATTGGCATAATATATAGGCTCATTTGCAAAAGCAGTATTTAGCAAACATTTGACAATTGTAAAACAGTAGAGTGATTATAATCATCAATATTAACCAACACAGAACAACACACCAATGCTGCACAGGCCCAACCAAACCTGAACAACCAACCCCAGTCGTACAGATCAAACCTCCAAACCAAGAATTGACCATTCCAAACTAGGAGTTAAACTGAAGTATCATCACTTATCACATTATCAATATTAATGAGTAGTGTGGGACTAATCACGAAAAACATTGTTAGACCCGCCCATAACCGCGGGCACGGCTATTCGAATAGTTTTACTCTGGCCAGAGGTGTACCACTGTACCCACAAGATATAGCCCCATAACATATTACCATGCCCTCAGTACCACCACGGTACCTCGAAACGGGACTGTGACAGGACACCCAACATAACCCAACTCAATGCAGTGCACCGCTCCCGGATCATAGTCACCCCAGCGAACCCCCGTGGGCTTATCTCCGCCACTTCACAATCTGGCACTCCACATTGAATCGTGCTACATCAAATGTCAAGCCGTTGCCCACGCTGGCTTGTGGTTAGTACGGTTAATGTTTCACAATAGTAGCTCGCGAACCGGTCCTTAATTGTCATGAGCACAACTATCCAAATATCATCTCCAACCATGTGCTCACAACCCACCATTAGTCAAGTTTTAGTTGACAATTAATTAATTTAACAATCACGATTGACCATCGTGAGCTACCATTAAATAGCCAGCATTAAGATATAAGTGAAACATTAATTATCCCATATGAAATGATACTAAAGTTTCTAAGCATGGCCAAGCAATTATATCCAATATCTAGTTGAACCAATATATAAAATCCAACTAGTCAAATTAATAACCCAAGGTATCAAGAAATAGGGTAATCAATGCAAATTGGCCATAACAAAGGAATAGGTTCACACCACCCAATGACATTCGAAAAAATAAATGCACATTTGAAATACATATAGAATTTAAATATAGGATCAACATGCTCAAAGGATTGTGTTTGGGATCTGTGTGACTTGCCTTGCTTCTTCGATTGATCTTCTGAACTCTTTTCCTCGCGACCACGATCGTCCGAAACGGTGGAATCTACACGTTGGCACGCAAAACGAGAAAAGTTCTAATAAAAACCAAATAAACAGTACATAAAAAATAAACAAACATGTAGAGCTCGATTTTAGATGAATTTTGCAAGTTGAATGGCCCAATTTGGAGTTCGAATGAATTAGATATTAATTTTAGAATATGAACTATGTAATTACTATTAACCGCAAAACCTTAATCAATTGATATGCTTTAATGCCCGCGAACGGACAAGGTTGACGGAAAACAAACTCTGGTTAACGAGCCTCACGGGTCAGCGACTCGACGAGTCAACCTACCGTGGCACGGGACCATGCAAACGGTCAACCGAACCGGCAAACAGAACCGGCGGCTCAGAAAGGCTCTAGGGTTTTAGAACGACTCGGTACGACCAAACCGATATGAAACTACGCCACACTATGCGCGAGCGTAAGCAGCGAGCGGCTAGAGAATGCATGCGTACCCCAGCTAGGGCACGACTGCGGCTATGGCTAGGTGCGGCGGTAGCGAAGTCGGTAAACCGACACGGCTAGGCGGCTGCTAGGTAGCTAGGGTTTTAGGCGGCTAACGACGCGGCAAGCGACACGGCGAAGCGGCAGCGACACGGTAACGGGTCGGCAGCACGGCTACCGTGTGCGACAAAGCGGCGGCAGTGGCACGGCTGCAGCAAAATAGCAGCGCGGCAGCCGGCAGACGGAGCAGCGACGGCGTGCGGCACTAGGGCAGCGGCAGCGGCACGGCACGGGGCGGTAGGGCCAGCATGGCAGCGGCGGCTAGCGGCGGCGAGGCGACGCAGCAGCGACGCGACACGGCAACAATGTGGCAACGGCGGCGTGTGGTACAGCCGCGGCGGCGACATGGCAGCAATGCGGAGGCTGCGTGCGGCAAAGCAGCGCGGCGGCACACGGCACGGCAGCGACAGTATGGCAGCGGCATGCGGCTGCAGCGAGGCAGCACGGCGGCAGCAGCGGCAGCGGCAGCGACGGCGGCATGCGGCTGCAGCGAGGCAGCGCACCGGCGGCAGCGTGGGGGCAGCTGCGGCTAGGGCAGCCGGCGGCTAGGCAGCGGCGGCTAGTGGCGGCGAGGCGACGCAGGAGCGACGCGACACAGCAACAATGCGGCAACGGCGGCGTGTGGTACAGCCGCGGCGGTGACATGGCAGCAATGCGGAGGCTGCGTGCGGCAAAGCAGCGCGGCGGCACACGGCACGGCAGCGACAGTATGGCAGTGGCATGCGGCTGCAGCGAGGCAGCACGGCGGCAGCAGCGGCAGCGGCAGCGACGGCGGTATGCGGCTGCAGAGAGGCAGCGCACCGGCGGCAGCGTGGCGGCAGCTGCGGCTAGGGCAGCCGGTGGCTAGGCAGCGGCGGTGGCACACGGCAGCGCACAACGACGGTGGCACACGGCAGCAGCAGCAGCGGCTGCGACACGCAGCAGCACACAGCGGCGGCGGCACGGCAGCGACAACGGCAGCAACACAGCAGCAGCGACGTGACACCGCAGCGGCGGCTAGCGACTGCGAGGCAGCGGCAAGGGCAGCAGAAGGATCACGACGGTAGCTATGCCGGTAACGAAAAAAGGGGAGGCTCACCGACGGCACAGCGAGGCAGCAACCCGGCAGCGGCACAGCGGCACAGCGAGGCAGCGCGGCAGCGGCAGCGACGACGGCGCTGTGGTGGCGGCTAGGGTTGGGGGCGCAGGGGAGGGGGTGGAGTGGTTTTTGTAGAGGTGGAGGAGGGGGTGCGGGTTGGGCCGGCCCAAGGAAAGGGGTGCACGGTAGTGGGGGGGGGAAGTAGCGCTCGGCAAGGGGTGGGGGGAAAGAATATGGGAGAAAAAGAAACCTAAAAAGGAAAGGTAGGGGTAACAAATGCGGTGCCTTTTTGGGAAAGAAAAAAGAAACTGAACCGGAATAGGAGTAGGGCTTGGCTCGTCATGCAAAACGAAGCCGTGGCAAAAAAAGGGGTCGGCGGATACAACGAACCGCGAACAGGGAGAGTGAACTGGGAACGGTTCACGACCAAAGGAGGGGAAAGAAAGAATTATTAATTCGAAACCTGACATTTTAAATTAACATTATTACTTCCTCTGCTCTGAATATTCCGCTGAAAATCCTTTTAATGATTTGAAGCAAAGAGAATTCGAAAAAGAATTCTCCCTGACGATGCCGATTATTATGCACATTGTTAATTTAGGGTTTGCTCCTGGTTAAATAAACAATTTCTTTTAGGCAATTTATTTTATGAATTTAGAGCTAGAAGGGGAAACTCCAGGGTGCGACAATTTACAATACTTCCTTTTCTTCAGCTCCTCAGCCGATGGGATAACGTGTCCTACTGGCAGCTGGATTTGTTTTTCTTGGAGAAGTAGATCGAAGATCTTATCGGCTTTCGTAATATCGAAATCATATCTCTCCTCCATCCCAGAATTCTTAGCCCACTGACAGACCACCGTCTTTTTGTTCCTAGCCCACTCGGCTGCATTGATGTCCAGATCTTCATCTTCAGAATCGGAATCATAATTGTAGACATTGTTCACATTGTTTGTCTTTTTGATGAATTTCCTAGCCTCTTGGAATCTTGTCTCGTGAGCTGATACCTTCTGAGCTAAATGTGCTAAACTGTCAAAGTCCTTAGCCGAAAACCTCTCCCTGATCGGCGCCAGCAAACCCTGGAAGGCTAGATCGGCTAGCTGAGAATCTGATAAAGATAAGCTGTAACACCTGTTTCTCACATCTCTAAATCGTTGAATATAGTCTGGGACTGATTCGTCTGATTTCTGCCTAATAGCTGTGAGGTCCGATAGCTTCATTTCTTGAACTCCACTGAAAAAATATTTATGAAATTGTTTCTCCAGATCGGCCCAGCTCCTGATTGAATTATATGGCAAGGATGAAAACCAAGTGAATGCCGATCCAGATAGTGAGAGTGGAAACAAGCGAACTCTGAGAGCTTCTGTAGCCGATGCCTCACCACACTGAGCTAAGAATCGGCGGATGTGCTCATAAGTTAATATATTGTCTTGTCCTGAGAACTTGGAAAAATCTGGCACCTTGTATCGGTTTGGCAATGGAACCCGATCGAAGTATTCTGGAGATGGGTGCCGATACATGTTACCATTATATTTAGGCTTAAGCCCAAATTGCTCCCTCATGACGTCTGCGATCATATCAGCCCAGGGCTGATAAGGTGTTGCTCCATCATACTGCTGCTGTGGTGGATCCATCTGGCCAAATTGGATCGGCTGAGGTCGCGGCGAGTGATGCTGATAACGATTATTAAAACCAACCGATATGCCTTGAGGTGGTATATATGAAGGTTGTTCTGTACTGTATTACTGGCCTATCGGCTGAGGAATTCCAGTCGGCTGTTGTGGAACCGAAGGAATTGGATAAGATGTGTCGACAACCGGTGGTCTTGGGTGAAGAATATTCATCAACTACTCTGGTGTTAATTGAGTTGATGCTTGCCCCCCAGTGATCGGCTTTGATCTGATTAGGATTGATGGGATGTTTGAACTTGAGTATGGAGCCGATGGAGCCTGGGTTTGAAGCAGTTGTTGATTTCCTTGACTCCCGCCAACGTCTATCTTCACGGTCCTATACCCTGGGAACGTGCCATCTGGTAATAAATTGGTCCTTTAGCCTTTTCCTCGGCTATCGTTCCATCGACTACCGACTTGATCATGTTTGTCAAAGTATTGACGAGTACCCCGGACTGGTTGACTAACGCGTGGTGTACAGCCGAATCGATGCGATCTTGTAATGCTTGATTCGGCTTTCACTTGTTTATCCTTTTCTTCTCCTGATCCAGAAGTACTTGGGTCTTGCTTCACGATCATCGGTACTTGAACTTTAGCTCTTTGGACGACCGTACCTTGCCGGGTGACTGTGAAGGAGTGCAAATACTGGGTTTGGAGTTGATTCAACATTTGTTGCAATTCTTCTTTCCGTTCGTCATTTAGCTGCTCGGGTGTAACCGCAATGATGTTATCCTCCGCAACTTCAGTGATGTTTGGAGACATGATGACACTGGTCCCACTGGGCGTGCCAAAAGCGTGTTGATGCAAAAAAACAGACACCGGCCTGAGAGGTTTGCTTTACTCTAGTGCAGGTCCAAAATTAGGGTTTTAGGTTCAAGGGCGTGCCAGTTGATTTGATCCTGCAATCAACAAGAAATATACAAAGAATATTAGTAAACGATAGACAATCGGCCATAGGGCCGATTTCATATCGTATGTGACCTGGCCGATGCACTAAAGCATGAATCGGCTATAAGGTATATGAACAAGTATGGAAATAACCCTAATAATAATATATCGGCTGTAGATATTAACTTTATGCAATTATTAGATCAGTATTACTATGGAAATAAGCAATTGGTATAAATCGGACTGAACCGAGACAGTATAAATTGCTTAAGTCTGTTGTAACATGAAATAACGATCACATAAAATTGATGTCATAGCCGATATCTAGATCTATTTGCATATCAGTCGTAAATTTGATATAAATTCATGATAAAGCATTAAAGATTAGATATAGAACATTTAAACGAAACATAAGCCATGTTAAATACTCTAAGTAGATACGATCGGCTGAAACTCCGATGCTATCCCTATTGACAATCGTAAAGCATGTTATAAATCATGATTCTAAAATAACTTAATAGGTTGGACCGAACCAATGCAGCATTAAGCATGAAAGAAGCATGATGAGCAACAAGCCAATAACATCAAATCAGGATGGTAGATACATCATATAACATGAATCAACAAAGTAAACTAGCCGATATCGTCACAACCCTAAAACGGATCTTGCCGATATAAGAGATAGCATTGTTGATCTAAGCTATACGATGTATATGATAACTGTGGAACTTGCAAGACAGAATTAGAGTGTCATAAAGATGTAAGCACTAATCCCGATGATGCAAATTGCCATGACAAGATATACCTTCTAGCCGAAGATCAAATTGATGCAGCACGACTCGAGAGCACAAGCTTGTCGAAAATAGGAAACAAATGTGGCGATGCGCCGAGATTGATTGAACGTCTGTTGTTATTATATACAAGACCTCGGGATTATATTTATACTCAAAAATACAAACACTGTCCATCACGGACACGACTCATATTAACCTATTATAAATCCAACTAACGAACAAGTCCCTTAGGCGGACTCTTACCGAAAATATCTATAAGGAAATTACATAAAATATCTTAATTAATAGGTACAATTGCCCCCTCAGGACTCTATCCGTGCATGACAATCCATATGAAGCACGTTAACACAACCCGATGATGTGTACCAAGTCATATTACCGAAATTGGCTCCATCGGCTAACCTTATCCAACCCTGACTCGGCCGATTAGTTCATAGCCGATTCGGACTCCAGCCGATGCACACTTTGTTTCCAATATTCTTGCATATCTTCAAATCCGCTTCGGACTACATCGTGTTTCCGATCTTTGTAGATAGATTTGCTTACAAAATTTCATCGTCAACAGTTAGTTTAGTGGATTTGAACAAATTATCAATATTAAATTGAGTTTTAAATTATTCCATTGCAAGAACGCGCATCGAAGATGTCGGGCAAGACAGCTCCGGTGGGCACAGGACTGACGGTCAATAAACCTGACGGGCAGGACAGCTCCGTCGGGCACAGAACCGATGGCACTAACAATTCCCCACACGAAAAAGCTGCCGGGAAGGTACCGGCATCGAGCGAGGAATCGTGGCGCACACCGAGTGACCCGTTTGAGCTAGAACTAGCGCAATTGCAGTATGAAAGACCTGAGGATGACCCGGATTATATTCCTATCGAGCATGCGGTAATAACTGAATCCTGTCCAAATATATATATGGAATTATTAACGTTCCCCATCATAGCGGTCTAATGACTTAACCGTGCAGATGGCTACCCATCGTCGGTCAAAACAAAGTGCCATCAGGGTTGAACCTGAATCGGACAGAACGACCTCGAGACCACAGCGAACGGACACGACGACGAGTGGGGGATCTCGTCCAAAGAAAAAACATGGCGAGAAGGGCAGGAACCTAATGCCGAAGGAGACGTGCTACATTTCTGCTCTCAACAATGACGACAAACCCGTCGAGCCGCAACAAGTGAGGGCGAAGTTTAGCACCGCATGCGGCACGCTGGCAAGGCTTCATGGGCCTCACAACGTGGATGAATGGAAGCATGTTAGCATACACATAAAGAATTTAATGTGGGAAGATCTGCAGGAGCACCTTATTTATCCGCCTGGGTCAGAGGCACTTGGCAAGAAATTTGCACTGCAAACAATTGCCCATCGCTGGTGACAGTGGAAGTCGGACATGAACACTCATTATGTTCAGAAGAATAAGACTCCATTTGAAGAATGGGGCACCATTTCGGTAGTCGAGTGGGACAAGTTCGTCGCCAAGATGACAGCGCCTGAAGCTCTAGAAAGAAGGAAGAAGATGTCGGACCTGGCGAAAAAGAACATACATCCACACAAGTCAGGGTCAACTGGATACACCGGTCACGAGAAGAAATGGGGAGCTACGGAGGAAAAGTTTGCGGCTGAAGCCAAACCTTTGATTGGCAGCCCCTAAATAAGCGAACAAGAAATTAGGTATGGGCAAGATCTTCGGGCCAAGTGACAGAAGAGGGTGAGATGCTGTTGGACTATCCGGACATCCAGAATGTGACCACGTCTCTCCAACAGATCGTCCAGAAGGAGAAGACCGGGGAGTTCGTCCCTCGACAGCAGCATGATGAGCTAACCAAAGCTTTGGGAACTGCAGAACACTCTGGTAGGGTCAGAGGACAGTCGTGCAGGACGAATTGGAAGGTAGGGTTTCCACAGGAAGCCCAAAGTTACAAGAAATGCGATGCCTATAAGGCCAAGATGCGCCAGGAAATAACAGATCAAGTCACACAACAAGTCACCCAACAGTTCTACAGTCTTGCCGCACAACATCCTCAAGCCTTCCCTGACCTGGTTCCTCAGGGATCGTAGTCGATGCAGATCCCAAGGTCTATCGGGTCGGTAGAAAATACAACCTACCCGGTAGATAGTATAACTGGTCCGACACCATGCAGCCTTGTCATTCCGATAGGGAGAGCGGGAAAAACAAAGGAGGTTGCGTCCGGATCGGTGATACTGGGTAGACAGTTCCATAATAGCCCAATTCCGACGGACTACGCAAGGGTTCAGGTGGCACGTGTTAATGGCGACCAGATGTTATTGGAGGTTGACATCCCAACACCAGAGGGCATTGAACTTCTCGGGGATGCGGTTAACCAGTTCATACTCTGGCATCATCGAGACATTATCCTCACTGGACAGTTCACGTCGACGACCCCAGCTCCATCGGTGCCAAATACGGCTGCACCTCCTGCACCGCCATCCCATCCGATCTGCAGTACCCCACCCGGTTCTCTACTCCCACAGATATCACCACTTAGAGGTCCTTCTCCACCTCCACAACAAGCCGTACCTAACTCCCCAACTCCCCTACCTCGGCAGCCGTCTCCTGCTCCTCAGTCGTATCTTGCTCCACCCCTTGACGAACATGTGCCACCTCTCCAGCCAGTTACATCAAAGAAGCAGCCAACTACCTGTGAAGCCCGCAAGCTCATACCCGTTATGGTTTCCACGTACAACAAGGAGAAAATGGCAAAGTATGAGACGCAGATGGTTTTGCAGTCTTTCAAGGGTCGAGGGGGTCCGCTAAAGCCAGTTGGACCTGATCAGTATTCGGACGCACAGAAGAGCGTTGTACGTCTTTCTGATAAAATGCAATCTTGGACCTCCGATGAAGTGCCTAGGGAGTATGAATATGGCAAGCCGTTCTTGTTGTTCAACTTGATGTGTGAACTCCCATGGCCAATGAGGTTGATGTACGACTGGTACTTGAGGGCAAGTGAGTTAGGTCTCGGGATGATTATTGTGCATGTCCCGGAAGGCGCTTTCAAGGATGGACCTAACGCAAACTTCGCCATCAGTTTCAAGGACCTCCACGCATTCTTTAAGATGGATAAAATGGATATCAATCTCGTCGGCGCGTGGTGCCTGTAAGCATTCCATGTACTTCGTTATTACCCAATGTGTGCCAATATAAATGTTAGTTATTCTTACTTCCAAATTTCCTCAGGTCACCAAAGGTAGATGCTCAAAGATCGGGGGACTCAATCGGTTACATAAATCCAACGATGGTTTGCGAGACGGCCCACACTGTGCGGATATCGGAGGATAGTGTGGTACTAAAGAATAAGACTCCTTAGGAGAAAAAAGATTACATCGAGCGCCTGCATAAGAGAAAGATGGCCGAGGTGGGAAATTACATGGCCACCTCATTTCACACGCACTCCGACAAACGAGTCATCATGATCCCCTACCACTTTCGGTAAGCAACTTCGACATCTTTCCGTTCACATATTAATAACTGCGCATGAAAATATGCCTTACGTAATTTCATAATCCGTGTTCGAGCGAGCACTACATACTATTCCTCGTCTATCCAACGGACCAAACCGTCGTAGTTCTTGATCCGGCAGACTATGACAAGGATGCGTACATGGAGTTCCTATGCTTGCTGAACCTGTAAGTTCGAAACAATTTCCGTAAAGATTCCAACATTTCGTAAAGATCAATAAAGTCGATTTATCGTAATTAATTAATTTATTTTTGTAGAGCACACGACCGTTAAAAGAAACATGGCGGGTACGTAAAGAATCCAAGTAGAGAGAAACTGTACATAAGGGGACGCTGGCCGGTATGTCAGCATTTATTCGGTACGTACATCACGATTGTCACTTCTTACTTCTGACGTGTACACTTGTGTATGCAGTGTTATAAGCAACCTAGCTTGACGAACCTATGCGGTTATTACGTGTGCGAGATGCTCAGGGTCAATGGGAGATACAGAACTGAGTTTACAGATTTAAGTCATCATGCTCCTTAGATATTGCAAATAGTTCATTAAACTTGACTGTAACACAAATCATTTGTCTTTTACTTTCCATAGCTCCCGAGCATCCCTTAGAGCGCAAGCCGGTTCGATCAGAAAACGCTTATCAACTTGTGCGTGGATTTGTGCCGGATCATTCGTCGCATCTGTAATCATCTAGGAGAGTTCCACGATCCTCATAGCGAACTTGCTACGGACCCCAAATTCAAGAACCTAGGAGAGTGGGAGAGGGAACATGTTGTGGACTAAAAGGTTTATTTGTCGCGGGGGATACTTGTAATATTATAAACACTATACTTTCTATGTAATTTGATGTTTATAACTGAACTCGCTAAATTTTCGGCTAATTTTCCATCTATTGTCCTGTGAGGTCAAATTGTACCGATCGCACGGGATAATAGGTTATCCCAGACGGCTAGCATGTGCTAGGGCGACGGCACGAATTATCCCATGCAGTCGGTATAATTGGACCGCACGGGATAATAGATAATCTCGTGCGGTCCGTATAACCCGAGCGCACGGGATAATCTACTATTGCGTGCGGTCGGTATAATTGGACCGCACGGGATAATATATTATCCCGTGTGGTGGGCCTTATTGGACCACACGGGATAATGAATTATCCCGTGCGGTCGGCCCGCCCGCACGCGAAAATAATGATTTTTCCAGATGAGGAGGTGCAGGCGAGCCGGGCGACCGCACGGGATAATCATTCCAACCGCCCGGAAAAATTGGTATTGTAGTAGTGAATCCTTATCACCCATGATCATTATTGTGGCATGAAGTGATACAATTACCCATATAGTTCTATTTCATATTATTATTACCTATCTACGAATTAATACATGTATTGGGGGCAAAAAAGGCAATTCGAGCTTGTCTAATCATACCTCTATATATACTTCACTACCCACACAGTAGGTTAAACCAAGGTATAATTAGCTCCAATAGGAAAGAAAATGCTGAGAATAAGAAATGCAGGGGAAGGTACCAAAGGTAGATGTTGGTACTCTACCAACCAGGTTCAAATTATAGTACTGAAAATTAAATGATATTATAGTACTTGTTCTATTTCACTTTTTTTGGAAGTTGCTTCCGTTATCTGCCTCAGTTATCTAAAAAATTTGACAAAGAAGGTCCTCGATCCACACGCCATTATACTTTGGTATAACTCACTTGGTTTTCCATATTCTGTCTTATCCTCTTTTTAATTCAGTAGCGAAATTGCTGGTAGCAATTGATGACAATTGACAGAGAAAGAACAGAATCCAAGTTTACGCGCAAAACTACAGTTAGGAATAGGAATCATCTTGAAGAAATGAACAGGCCAGTCCTCTATGACCAAGGTTTCACTGGTCAAATCCCAACCATGGGTACACCTAACCACTGCACCCACAAGTATATCCTGCTGTAGTCACCTTTGCATCTACTTGTTAGGGATTCAAGGGGAGACAAAAATATTGCTTGTTATGTCTGGGACGATCAGACAAGCCTCCGAGACCTGCTGATAATGATCTAGGTTGCCAATGGACGCCGAGTGCCAGGTGGAGCATCGATCATGGGAGGACCGGATGTCTGTACGAGTACATTTGGTCAATCATAAGCTCCTAGCCATCTATGTTCCGGAATGCATGTTGAAAAGTGTCAGTAAAAAAAAAAATGTTCATCGTGACCTCTTCAAATCATTTCATTACTAAGGAGATATAAAAAACTGTAGTCCCAATATGAAGCTCATAAAAATTGGAATAGATCGGATTAACTGTCTCGTGTGTTTTAATTAATTTAGGAGATACGGAAGCGAGCTAGTATTTCGGGGTCATCTTCATCCTCACAGTCTATAGCTTCTTAACCAGGTATTTACAGGGGTATAGGTCAAATAAGTGATTTAATGAGTCGACGCACTTGCACTCTAGATTGGATTTTGTGCTTTCATCTCTCTATGTATACCTGATTGTCTGTGGAAACTAGAATTCGGTAATATGAAAAGGGGTACTGCAGAAGATGGAAAGTGGATGGGTTGAGAGATAAAAGATTTAGATAGGTTCAAGCCTTCTTAAAAGAAGTAATACCCTATTACTGTTTCGGAGGTTGATCCACCGAGTGGTATATCGATCTTACAATCTTGATTAGGTTATACCCGCAATAGACACCATATCATTCTTATATAGCCGGAGGGAAATGGTTTCGAAGATAGAGATTCAACTCTTTACAGATTAAATCTCCTACAACTATTTTACAATCTTAACAGACTAGAACTAGAGATCATGCCTTGATACATAAGTCAACGTAATATCCGAGTCCTAGCCTTATACATATTCTATATAAATACTATAACCAGTCGGATAAATTAGATCTGTGGGTATACAGTACCCATAATCTCCACAGTAGCCCTAAGACCTTCACAGTCAACGAGATAATATTCTCCCATATTAAAACAAGAACAACCGAGTGCTTCAATCATCATTGCCATAGTCTCCGAGTGTTTTTACCAAATCATAAGGCTATGAAGGGTTGGAAAAAATTTCAAAAATATACCTAAGTGCAACAACTAAATGCACCTAATTAGCTATAGCCCCCGTTAAGGTTAATAATATCAACCATCCGAGTACTTTTAAACAACCTAAATAGCATAGTAATATCATATGCAGTATAAACCTCCGAGTAAACAAGACTCAACTGATTAAACTAATTGCTTGTAAAATATGATGTGAACAACTTAAAGTTGACTACATCTTTGAAAACTCACATAGCAAAACAGCTGTAAAGAAGCTAGTATGCTATGAAAAGAAAATTTCCAAACTATCAGGTACATACCATGCGCACACTGCTTTAACAAATATGCTTAAATCCATAAAAGACACATGGTTTCACTACACCCGGAAATATACGGCATACGTGGTATAAAATCCAACTAAATAAAATCATAAAAGATTTACCAACCACTTGGAGAAAATGACCAGCATATAATCAGCCTAAGCCATAATATTGGTCAATAAAAATGCACACTCGCGTAGCAAAAAATGATGACATTATATTCAGTCAATTGCTTTATAAACCTAAGCAACATCCTTAACTTAAAAAAGTTATTTGGATCAACAATAAAAATCTTATTGCTTAGCACCTCTTAAATTACATCGTACCAATTCTTAAAAGAGTTAAATAACTATTGTGTAAATGGATTTTATAGGTATTGGGCACCATTGACATACGCATCTTTCCTCGTCACAAAAAACACTTAAGCCACTAGGGACATATGTCAGACCACACCTAGCAATATGGGCTGAAAACGCTCAGTGGACCTCGGCCCAACTAACCATTTCCGGATACCCTCAAATAAGGATAAACAAAGCAACCGTTACCATTCTCACCTCTTCATCTTCTTGACGAAAATACCCGGTGCTCCTATTCACTTCCAACGCTGCTTAGATTAGGGTTCCATTTCCCCACACCTGTAGCAACCAAATCATTGCGTCCCCACCAGATCCCGCTACGGATAAATCCAATTTACTCTCCCACACCACCCCTCATTAGAAAAACCCCTCAATCCATCCATCCCGCACCCAAACCATGGCCGAAGAGAGAAAAATCCCTGTTGACCTATGGGCGACATCTGATGGCAAGGAATCCACCCTGCTGGAGATGGTGAAAGATGGCGTACTCCCGGCGAAAGAGATCATTGGATGGCGTCCCGCTTACGGCGAGGAATTCCCAACTCCAGACACCGGCGAGATCGTGGTATTTACCCCTTTCTTTTACGCTGGTTTTGCCCTTCCAACTTCCACTTTCTTCTGCGGACTCCTCCAGTTTTATAGGATCTAGATTTATCATCTAAACCCAAATTCTATTCTACATATTGCAAATTTCATCCACCTCTATGAAGATTTTCTGGGCATCCTTCTACACTTTGTTCTATTCCGCTGCATTTTCTACCTCAAACCTCAACCAGACAAAAACAACCCATGTGTAGTTGGCGGATCTGGATTACAACTGCGCAGAACACTGACCCAGAAATATTTTTTCTCTTCCGTTCAAAACCTCCAACAAAAGCTGGCACTCTAACTAGTTTTACATCTCCAATCCGGCCCCTAGTCTGCCCAACTTTGTCGGCCTCCCACCTATTCCTCGAGGACACTAGAGAAACCTCCGAAGCGGCAACGAGCTTGCCCAAGCAAATCAATTGCTCTGCCGCTTAATGGACATGAAGCAAAAAGGTCTTCGAGGAGAACAAGTCACTCGGCATTTCATCAAATGTCAACTAGCACCAATTAAGGAGAGAAGCAAACCAGCATATGAGTATGAAGGTCAGGCCGATATAAAACCGCAAAGGTCCAAATTCCATAGACTTGAAGGTCATGTGCAGCCGCATGTATAAAGTCTTCTCATCCGGCATAGTCGTTGACTACAACCACAAGCTCCGAGTTACTTTGTACAGCTTACACTGACCTCCTCCTACAATAAATAAACTGCCATCCTTTCTATGTAACCAAATTATATTCAGTATAACTGTTTTAACAACTCTTCTTAATACCATTCATGCAGGAAAATCTTCTCTTTTCCTCCAAACCTCCCATCAATGCTCCTCCCAAGCCAGTTGCTAGCCAGGCACAACCTTCAGGTGGCCCTACAATCAATTCAGCAGCAAAAAGCAAGCGAGCAGCCCAAGATGAGAATCCAAAGCAGAAACTAAAGTGAGGAAAACTGGTTTGTGATGACTCTGACGATGATGAACCATACAGTCAACAAACTAGTACCGCAACTGTACCAGCCAGATCTCCAACAACTCGGTCTGCTCCCAAATTCCGTAAATCATCAAGGTAACAATCACTTCCCAAATTTGCTCTGCTTTGATCATTTCAACTTTGAATCATCACATTTCACGTAATCGTAGGAAACCTCAAGACATCAATCCGACTGGCAAAACTGAAGCCGCACCTCCAGATTCTGACACTACCAGCAAAAAAATACTGAACCCCGAAAAAATTTCTAAGGAACAAGCTAAAGCTAACAAACCATCTGCCCAATGTGACTCAGAGCCCCCGACAAGAAACTAGTTAGAAACCCCTAAGTCGGCTCCTGAAACAAAACCCTCGACTAGAGACCAGTCGGGTAAAGAAAGTCTAGTTGCATCTCACCAAGACCCATCAATAGAAGATCAACTAGAGACTAATGAAAAGCAACCAGCCTGCTCCCCAACACCAGATAAAGATGAAGCTGATACACAAGGCCCTCCGCATAAATGAGCCAAGATCATAAGTGGTAAATCTTTCACATATTTTGAATTCACCTTCACGTTTTATATTAACCACATCGTCCCTTTCAAATCAGGACCACTGATCAGCGAAGAATAGGAAATTCCTAGGATTAAATCAGTCGAAGAATCCCGTCCTTGAGTTAAACTACAACGGAGAGACAGAGACGGTATCTTCCAGGGTGTCGTGATAAATAAACGTAAAGAAGATGAAGAGCTCCATATGCTGATCAAGAGCTTGAATGAATCCACCCGACTGGTTAATGTATGTCTTGCTCTCTCCGTTATCATCATCCGCATTAATTCCCTTCTAACCAAAGTTTTTATACAAAGGATTCATCTCCAAAACGAAGCTAAGACAGATGCCCTAGAGAAGCTAGTTCCCCATCTTGAGACCCTTGAAATGGTCAAGGATGAGTTAAGGCAAACCCAAGAAGAAGCACAATCCAAGGAGAAGCAATTGAAGAATTAAATGAACCAACTCATGGATATCAGCTTCGAGCATCGTGGAACTATTGGAGGTAATTCACATCTTCATTCTTATTATGCGAATAATGAGAATCAGCCAAACTTATAGTCTTTCAGCTCAAGCAACCAAAATCGAAGCTCTGACCACTCGGCTAAAGAAACTTGAAAACACAAACGCTTAGCTGGTTATTAACAAAACCAAGGCCGAAGAAGATTTGAAAGGTAACATTGCAATCTTATTGAAATCTTTTGCATGCATATATCCTGATCATCTTCACATATCTGTATATCTCATTTGATCTAACGCAGACCACCAGCTGAAAACCAAAGCCCAATTCGATGTGTTCGCTGAGCGAGACAAAAAGGCTGAGGGTATCCGAGACGATATAGCCAATGTTGCTGCTCCAATCCTGAACACCATATATCAGAACAACCTTGGCTCTAGCTCTGAAGACGCCGTAGAGATCTTTGAGAAACTCGGAACCACTCCAGCAAGATATTTCGACAATATTAAGGATGCTACTACCATGGGCGCAAGCCAGGCTTTAGCGATGATCAAATCCTTTGCTGATGGTACCACTAAAGAAGAGGCTCTTGAGTTAATCAATCGAGCACAAGAACCTACTAGCAAAATAGCTTCTGATGTACTAGACAACTTTCATGAATGATCATTGTTCCTAAATTGATCATGGAGTTAAAATCCGTTATATGATGACTTATTTGTGCCATGCTTTAAGTCCTAAACCTAGCTTTAAGTTTATTAAAATTTCTCGCTGACTTTTTCCAAGCCGAAAACCTGTCAAAGCCATTGAAAAATTTTTAGTCATCATCCAATAGATCCGAACTCAAACAGAGTCAATGACAAGTCATATAAACAATTTGAACTGACAAATATCAAACTCTATTATTATTGATAGCCCCCGACTGGCAACTCAAGGAATGAATTTTGCTTGAAGTCAGTAGTCGCGAGAAAAAAGGTTACAAAGAACTTTCTAAGTATTGAAGTGGCGAAGATGCTCTATATTGCAGGAATTGTCTACAACTGTTCCATCTTCACGTTTTAATCAATAGGCTCCCGGCCGAGTGACTTCCGAAATTATAAAAGGCCCTTCCCATCAACGTGATAATTTATGTCTATCCTTAGTCGTTTGAATCTTCCGACGAACCATATCCCGACTATAAAAGCACGTGATCTGACATTACGGTTGTGATAACGCCAAAGACCTTGTAAATATCTGACCGAGTGAATAAGGGATGCCTCTCGGGCTTCCGCTAGCCGGTCCAGGTCATCTGTCCTGTCTTGCTCTTGACCTCATCATCGAAATTTCGGACACACAAGGATTCGAACTCCATTTCACTCGGCAAAATCGCTTCAACCCCATATACTAAAAAAAGGGAAACTGACCCGTAGCCCAACTGGGTGTAGCACGCATTGACCATAATGCTGAAGGTAACTCTTCTGTCCACCGACTAGCATAGGAGCACAATCTATCGAAAACTCGAGTTTTAATACCTTGAAGAACCATCCCGTTCGCGTGCTCGACTTGCCCATTACTCATAGGATGCGCCACAGATGCATAACAAATCTTAATCCCAAAGTATTCGCAAAAATCTTTGAACACACCTCTAGTAAGCTGGGTGCCATTGTCGGTAATGACTAGATTAGGCACGCTAAAGCGATGTACAATATTGATGAAGATATGTCTAGCTTTATCAATAGTAATTGTTCCAACTGGTTTAGCCTCGATCCATTTGGAAAACTTGTCTACCACAACAAAAAGGTGTGTATATCCACCTTGGGCTTATTTAAAAGGACCCACCATGTCCAACCCCCAGACCACAAAAGGCCAACAGTGCGGAATGGTCTGTAACTCCTTAGCCAACAAGTGAATTTGTCTAGCAAAAAATTGAAACCCTCACAGGTACGAACGATCTTGTCAGCATCAGTGACCGTTGTAGGCCAGGAAAAATCCTACCTGTATGCCTTTCCAACCAAAGTGCGTACTGCCGCATATTCCCGAGTGGATGTCCTTCAAGAGTTGTAGGACTTCCTCGAGTGATACACATCTTTGCAGGACACCAGACGGGCTTCTCTTGTACAGCTCCTGTTCGATCATGACGTAGGTCTTGCTACGACGAGAAATCCGCTCAGAATCATTCCTGCTTGGAGGTAACTCTTGATGCTTCAAATATTTGATAAAGGGTGTCCTCCAGTTGGCGTCAATCAGTAAGACTTGGTATGCAACTAATGCTATGCCTAATTGGAAGCTAGTCGGAGCAACGCTCTTAGTGGGAATTGATGATGCCTTTCCCAGATCTAGCTTCTTTGGAGCCAGAAGCGAGGCTTGCAGCTTTCCTTTTTCTCTCCCCCTTCCAACAGCTTTTTCACGTGTTTCATGCATTAGTGGAGAAGAATATGCCTTACTGCTCTAGGGGGAATGTTAGCCCTAATGTCGACCTCCATACCCTCATCCCGAAAATCTGTATCATATTGCAAATGGATATCGTTATCTTGTGCTTCAATGGCAGGAGGGTCTGAAGGAAGAGTTGGAGCGGGTATTGGCAGCGGACTAGTACTTGGTGCATTTGACCTAGGAGTCACCTTTATCTCAATGAGGTCCTTGGGCCATTGGATAAAGGTCTCACTTGCAGCTCCTAGGGTCAAAGTTTTATCGTTCGGTGGATGCTGCAGAGTCCAGCTGATGCAGTCGGGTTTGACCAAGTCCACTTGTACTTTAGCATGTCCGACCATCAGTTGCGTACCATGCACTCGGGTTTCGGGTGTATGCTTGAATGCAACACCCTCGACGGCTGGGAGCTTAAAAGTTGGTGTCACCCTAACTACTTGGGTGCACTGTGAGGGTTCCTGCGATAGATTTAACCATATTCTTAGAAAATTGTACAATGTATGGATTTGTTAAGATAACATATCCATTGTTTCTTAGTTGTACCGATATGTGGTCGACAGCAGCAGAGACTGGTGGTTGGTCTTCCACCGTCTCAGTTGATGCACAACTGCTACACCTTTGCGTAGGGCTCGCTTCTACTCTGGTAACAGCGACGGGGTCGGTGTTGTGTTGCTGCAATTCACCCCGGATGCGTGCCTCCACCCCTGCTAATTTTTCGTCGAATTCAGAGTGGAGCTCATCTCTGATCTCCTCTCTAATCTATTCCTTCAAGCGAGCATCTTTCTCCGCCTTTGTTATCTTAAGCTTCTTGTACTGCCACATATATTGGGGTAACCAAACCTTTCATGGAATATGTGAGCCAACACCCCTTGTCAGTCCACGATGTTCCTGGGTTCCCAGCGCTTTTGTGAGGATGTCGACCTGGCGTCTTTGCGAGCAGATCTCTTGCAAGAATGACTTCTGGGCAGCATATTCGATCTGCAGTACAGTTAAGGTCGGGTTAAATCATGCTATGATACAAACAAATTAAACATATTCGATATGTTATACTTGCCATATGATCGTATACTACTTGATCTTGGGGATTTAGGAACGTAATTGTCCCATCACTGTTCTAATAGCCCTTGCCCTTGCCCAACTACTTGTCCGATCATCCGGGATATCAGCAAATGGCGGCAGGGTGTTAGATTGCGCAGCAGCGTCATCCTCCTGTTGCCACTGCTCCTGCTTCCTGCTTTATCCTCCGGTGCCCAGCCAGTGAGGGTGCAGGTTTCTAGCCTGCAACACTCTAGCGGCCTCGCTTCTTTCTTGGGACTCGGGGGTTGATTTGGTAGCATGAAACTGCTCCCATACGGTCTCGGTGATCCACGGGTACTTTTCATATGGTGTTGGGTTGTTGGGGTTGAGGACGTACTTGCCGACCAGCATTGTCTTGAAATTTTTCCACGCAGTGCCCATCTTTTGGATAGCACGATGCTTGAGTATTTGCTCGTCCACTTAGGATATTCGAAGGTTAGGTTGACCTGCACCCAAGCTTCCTCCTTTTCTGCAGCTGGGACGAGCTTCACGTCATCAACCAAAATGGTGGAGTGTCACCTCCCTAGTAATCCACAAACCGATGTGAACCTCTTAACAACTTTCCTTGGAGCCACAGGCAATCCTAGGGCGTTGACCTCTGTTATGGTCATTCGTTCCTTGGGAATCTTATTTAGGGTCCTAGGGTTCCGGGTCAATGTGGTCTCACTAGTTGTCATCGACGTGGGTTCCCCTTGCTGAGACATTTTCAAGTAACTTGTGTACGATGAAAAGTTGTTACAAACATTAATATTTCACTAAAAGTATTATACAAAATTTCAAAATTAATTAAAATATAATTCACTAAGTGTCATCACTAAATTCACATATCCAAATATAATTCACTTAATACTAAATACAAACCTAACATCAATAAAAATCAACATATATAAAATACATATCTCACGTATATAACCCTGAAATCAACGTACATAAAAATGCACATCTCACACTCAACAAATATAAAAATGCACATCTCACACATATAACCCTAAAATCAACAAATATAAAAATGCACATCTCACATATATAACCCTAAAATTAATATATATAGAAATCAACATCTCACATATATAACCATAAAATCAACGTACCACACACACACAGATATATATATATATCTAAAATCAACATATATAGAAATCAACATATCACATATATAACCCTAAAATCAACAAGGACTAACCGGCATCGAGCAGAGGGTGGTGATGTTGATGGTGGCGGATGGCGGATGGCCGCAGTTGTGGGGAGGAGGCGGTGGCGACAGACAGCGACGGTGGCGGACGGCGGACGGCAACGGACAGCGGCAGTGGTAGGGAGGAGGTGGCAGCGGTGGCGGCAGCGGTGACGGACGACAGCAGCGGGGACAGCGGTGACCGACGACGACAGTTGTGGGGAGTAGGCGGCGGCGACGGACGACGGCGGTGGCGGTGGATAGCGGACGACGGCGGACGGCGACAGTGGTAGCTAGGAGGCGGTGACTAGGGTTTGACGTTGGCGGGACTTAGAAATTTTGGATATGTACATCTGAGAGCGAAAGAAACCCTAGTCTATACCTGATCAAACCACATCCGTGACAAGGATTAAAGCTAAGGCCGTCATGGATGACAGTCATCCATGACGGGCTTAAGTTTAAGCACGATTGAGAGGATATCATCCGTAACGGGCTTAAGATTAAGCCCAATTGAGAAGAGCTCATCTGCGATGGCCTTAAACTAAAGCCCAATTGAGATGAGCTCATCCATCACAAGCTTAAACTTAGCCCAACTGAGATGAGCTCATCCTTGACGGGCTTTTTTCTAAGCCTGATTAAGATGTCAGTCATCCGTGATGGGCTTTTGTTTAAACTTGATTGATATTACTTTCGGCCCGTCACTGATGTTTTTTTTTTAACAATAGACAAATTATTTTTTGTTTGCTATTTCATTGTTGACCATCATTGACTTTTCCTTATTCCTTAGATGGTTTGGTTTGCACTTTTCCTAATTCCTTATTCCTTAGAAGTATGTTTTATGTTTTCTTTTGCGAATCTTTCGCATACTAGAGTAATCTTGTAGAGAGAGTGACATAACAATACAATGTCTGAGTGGTCAATGCATGTAAATTTAGTATCGTAATCTTGTAGTGTATTACATAGCAAAGACGCTGCAATGATAACTGGCCAAGTGCTATTATACAAAATACTTCATTCATTACAAAATACCAAATCGTTCGTTACAAAGGTAATGATACTGATTACTTCATTCGTTACAAAAAAATGCAAATAAAATTAATACAACATATTCATTGACAAGGATATGACTTCCCTATGATCTAAACGAGTCTATGCCACAACTTCTTCTGGATCATCGTCAAGATCGATGTGAGGTCTTGCATGAAGATTCTGGTTGTATTCCTCTTCATCGACCACATTGTCAACCCCAACAATTCTTCACTTTCCATCCCTAACGACGTGCAACTTTGTGTTTGCAGGGTCTTTTATGTAGGAAATCTTCTCGACCTACTTCACAAGTATGAATGGTTCATTCACGTATCCGACCTTTTCTAGATCTACTAAAGTGAAACCTTCCATGTCGACTTTCAAACCTGTACGTATATTCACCCAATGGCCACGAAACAAAGGGACTTTGAACTTCACGTAGTTTAGCTCCAGATCTACTCTATGCGGTCATAGTATGTGTTCGACCCAGATTGATCCTGAAATGCATCTATGCGGACTCCGCTGTTTTGCACCGCGCTTTTCTCATCTTGTTTGACGGTGTAAAATGTGTATCCATTAATATTGTATCATTTCCATGTGTCGACATCCCAACACGGTCCCACTGCCAACATCCGTACTGTTTCATTTGGACCTCGGTTGACTTTCTAATACGATTCTTGAACCATTCGTGGAAACAAGAGTTATGTTCTCTGTTTATCCACTTATCTGATTGGCCCAGGTTCTCATGCCGGATTTTCGCTAAATGCTTATCAAAATATGGGGCCACTTCTGCCATATGTTGGAGCATAGCGAAATGGCCCAACACATAGGAGGCTTGATCGGGCACAATTCTTTTCCTGCCTATTGTGCCAACACCTCACAACCTTCTTTCATGACGAGACGTTGGAACTCCGAAAGGATCAGACTCGGACATGTAATCGTTGCAGTACTCAAAAACCTCCTCAGTCATGTAACCTTCAATGATGCTCCTCTCTGGTTTTGCTCTATTCCATACATGACTTCA
The DNA here is from genome assembly GCA_000573905.2 of Oryza punctata. Lineage (NCBI taxonomy): Eukaryota > Viridiplantae > Streptophyta > Magnoliopsida > Poales > Poaceae > Oryza > Oryza punctata. The sequence continues at coordinate 11,477,148 of CM002496.2, read as the reverse complement.
GAACTCCCATGTACCTCTCGAACGGGTACATTTCTATTAGAAAAGCTAGGCGATATAATTTTGTTTGCTTCACAAGATGAACAGGAAGATGAATCATGATATCAAATAAAGATAGTGGAAAATACATCTTCAAGTGATAGAGGGTAATGACAATATCGGTTTGCAACCCATCAAGATCTTCGGGATCTATAACTCTCTAACCGATTGCATTGAAGAAGGCACACAGACACATTATCGTGTGGTGGACTTTGGGTGGAAGAATACCACTTATAGCAACTGGTAAGAGCTGTGCAATTAGCATGTGGTAATCGTGAGACTTCATTCAAACTAATTTTAGATCATCCAATGAAACATACTTATTCTTGCTGAGTAACCTGATAGAACTTTAATATCTTTCAAGTAGTATAATATTGTGATTTTTCATCCTTCGACAAGGTGTGGCAAGCTGGAGGAAGGCACACTCTTCCGGTCTCTGCATCGGTTATAGGCATGAGTTCACTGCATTTTTTTCTTCCACATACCATTGTCCTTTGCCTTACTACATTTCCTTTTCTTCCCAAACTCATTAGTTATGCTGTTCACCATGTCGCGGACATCATCTCCGGTCAAATCCTTGGGAGTAGATTGAAGTTCTCTCTTACCATTGAAAATTTTCTTCTTTCTTCTAAATGGTGACGTAATCTGAGCCGCCTCCCATGAGCCCTTTAAACCATCTTTCATGATTTATTCAGCCACCTATTGCGTGTATTGTCCATACAATCGAAACAAGCTTTCTTTCCTTTGATAGTTTGTTTAGAAATATTACCAAGTGCGAGGTAGTCAATAATGGTGCAGAGCAATAGAATTCGTAGCTTGAAGTTCTCATGACCATACGCACCACAGGTTTCCACACCTTCTTTCTAGAGAGTTTCTAGATCATCCATAACAGGCTCCAAGAATACATCAATATCATTGCCGGGTTGTTTCGGACATTGGATTAATAAGCACAACATAATGTATTTCCTTTTGAAGCACAACCATGGCGGTAGGTTATAGTTTGCAATAAAAATTGGCCAAGTGCTGTGAGAATTGCTCATGTCTCCGAAAGAATTCATGTCATCCGTACACAAACATATCCTCAGGGTGTTGTCGATTGATATTCCTCCATTGAATCGAATCTGCAGGATGTCTTAGCATACCGTTGTTACTTCTCTCTATGACATGCCAACGTACTAACTCCGCTTCATTGGGGCTGGCAAAGGTTCCCTCGAAATGATCAATGATAGGTAGATACCAAACAATCTATGCTGGACCACCTCGCTTTGACTTCATCCCTTCGTCAGCACTTTTCTCTTGCTTGTATCGCGAAGCCTTGCAGATAGGACAGGCATCTAAGTCCGCGTATTCCTTGTATTACAATATGCAGTTGTTTGGATAAGCGTGGATTCTACAGACCTCTAACCCCAGAGGACACAAAACCTGTTTTGCTTCATATGTCATCTTGGCAATGTGTTCTCCTCAGGAAGCAGGGTTTTAAATATCCCCAAAACTTCTGTAAAACTCATTCTCTCCATCCACTACTTGCCTTAAGTTTCATTAGGTCCAAGGTAGCTGATAATTTGGTGTGTTTTGCCTTGCATCCGGTAAATAGAGGTGTCCCCAAGTCACTGACGAACCTAGTGAACTTTATGGAATCTCTCTCGTTGTAAGTTGGGTCCTCAACGTCACGCAACATGTCTTGCAGCAGATCGTAATCTACATCAACCATTTCACCGCCCAATGGAGATGGTACAAACATGTTATCTTCATCATCATCTTCCGAATTTTGTGCTCCACTACTGGCTGCAGCTCCAACATCATCGACTGATTCTTGCTCTCCATGCTTCGTTCAACATGTGTATCCCTTCAAGAATCCTCAACGTATTGGATGAGCGTGTACGTCCACTCTGCTATGATGCATTATCTTATTTCTACAATCATCACATGGACATGTAATATAATCGTTGTTTCTTCTTTTCCTGTCCTCCCCCACGATGTTTATAAAACTTGAAAGGCCACTTGTATACTCTGTGGTATGTCGCAGAGTCTCGTACATCCACTATTTTCGATCCATTGCTGCAAAAATGAAGAAATATTAGGCAAAAGTAAGTAGTACTAAATTTATGGGAATTGTTTACTATTTTTCAATTACTTTTTTGAATTTTCTGTTTTACTTTAAAAAACAAACAAAAATTTGCCCCTACACCTCCCACCAAAATTGTGAACAGTGAGATAACCATTCCTTAGGCAGCTGGAGTATTTATAGTGTGCAGTAGATATCGGTAATAGCCAACGAACGGACATCGGTGACGGGCATCTAATTATCCTTATCGGGCCTAATATCGAGCCCGTCACCGATGACAACCATCAGTGACAGGCCTAAATATCATCTTTGTCGGGCCTTGATTAGAGCCCGTCACCGATGAGACCTATCAGTGATGGGCCTATGTTTTGGGCCTGACAAAAATTTCAAAGATAATCTTTATTGGGTCGAAATATAAACCCGTCACCTATAGGTCTCATCGGTGACGGGTTCGAAATACATGCATATGGATAATGACTGCACGAGTATATTTTTGTCGGTGTTTATTTAAGCCCGTTAGAGATGACGATACTATGACTGACAATATATTGCCAGGCATAGGAAAGATCGTTACAGATAACAAGTTATGTACTAGTGCTCGACATGGAAACCGGGAGAGGAGCATGTGAGCGTCTCCCAACCATTGATTCACAGTCCTACTATTCTATACACAATAGCCATTGCTTCTATACACAATAGTCAGTTGTTGATTTGCACTGCATGAATGACTCTATTTTAAGCTTAGGCCTTATTTTTAGTTATACTAGATGTTGTTATATCAGTTTTACGCTTGAAGAGTTCAATTCTATTGTTCTAGCCGCAGCCAATGTGGCAATAGAATATATTGCCATGTTTAATATGATGGCAATAATAGTTATTGCGACAATATTGTTTGTCACTAGTGCAGATCCTTCATCTGTGACGGGATGCAACATAACTGGTTTTTGCGGGCCGTCACAAAGAATACATCTCAAACGGGCCTTGAAAGAGGCCGATTGAGATAGGGTCGGAGAGATATGTTAAATGTGCGTAGAACTGAAGCCCGTCACGAATGACACATATCTGTGACGGGCTCCAACTAGGTCCCGATTGAGATAACCTTAAATATCTCAAACGGGCCCCAACTTGTGGCTCGTTTGAGATTTTAAGGTTATCTCAATCGGGCCCTAGTTGGAGCCCGTCACAGATATGTGTCATCCGTGACGGGCTCTATCTTGAGGCCCGATTGAGATAACAACAAAGCCCGTCACAGATTGCAGTCCTCTGTGACGGGCATTTTGTTAGGCCCGATAAAGATAACTGATATGCCCGGCAGAGAAGATAGTTTTTTGGACCGTTACAGATAGTTTTTGCACACTATAAATAGCCGCAACTACCGGTGTAACTGTATCCCACTATTCACAATTTTGGTGGGAGGTTGGAGGGGGCAAAATTTTAATATTTTTTTCAAAAAAATAGTAAATTCATAAATGTACTTTAGACAAATAGTAATCAGTACTTTAGACAATTCATCAATTCTCATTAATTTAGAGTATTTATCTGATAAGATGTGTCTCTGATTATTTTTTCATTTCTGCAGCGATGGATCGAAGTTGGATGTATGCGAAATCCGTGAAACGTCATAGTCAGGAGTATAGAAATGGGGTATTAAATTTTATAAACACCGCGGAGGAGGATAGGAAAAGAAGAAAAAGTGATTACATGTGTTGTCCATGTGCGGATTGCAAGAATGAGAATATGTTTGATAGCCGAGTAGACGTACACGCTCATCTGATACAACGAGGATTCATGGAGGGCTACACATGTTGGGTCAAGCATGGAGAGCAAGAATCAGGGAGTGGTGCAGCTGTCGACTGTACTGTTGCACAAAATCAGGAAGATGAAGATGAGCATGACATGTTTGTACCTTCTCCACTAGGTGGTGAAATGGTTGATGTTGATCACGATCTGTTGCAAGACATGTTACGTGACGTTGAGGATCCAGCCTACAACGAGAGAGATTCCATAAAGTTCAGCAGGTTGGTCAGTGACTCGCAGACGCCTCTGTACGCCGGATGCAAAGCAAAGCACACCAAATTATCAGATACCTTGGACCTAATGAAGCTGAAGGCAAGTAGTGGATGGACAGACAAGAGTTTCACGGAGCTTTTGGGAATTTTGAAGTCCTTGCTGCCTGATGGGAACACATTGCCCGAGACGACATATGAAGCAAAGCTGGTTTTGTGTCCCCTGGGGTTAGAGGTCCGTAGAATTCACGCTTGTCCAAACGACTGCATATTGTACCACAAGCAGTATGCGGACCTAGATGTTTGTCCTATCTACAAGGTCTCTTGATACAAGCGAAAGAAAAGTCCTGACGAAGGGAAAAGATCAAAGCGGGGTGGTCCCGCGAAGGTTGTGTGGTACCTACCAATCATTGATCATTTCAAAAGAATATTTGCAAACCCCAAGGAGGCGAAGTTAGTACATTGGCATGCCACTGAGAGAAGGAACGACAGTATGCTAAGACACCCAGCGAATTCAATTCAATGGAGAAATATTGATCGAAATCACAATGACTTTGCTGCCGACCCCAGAAACATGAGGATATGTTTGTGTACAGATGTCATGAATCCTTTCGGACACTTGAGTAGTACTCACAGCACCTGGCCAGTTCTTATTTCAAACTTTAACCTACTGCCATGGTTGTGCTTTACAAGGATTATGCCGTGCTTGCTAATCCAAGGACCGAAACAACCGGGCAATGATATCGACGTGTTCTTGGAGCCTGTTATGGATGATCTTGAGATGCTATGGAAAGAAGGTGTGGAAACTTGGGATGCGTATGGTAAGGAGAATTTCAAGCTACGAGTTCTACTGTTCTGCACCATTAATGACTATCCCGCCCTCGGTAATCTTTCTGGCCAAACCGTGAAAGGAAAAAAGGCTTGCTTCGACTGCATGAAACATACACGCAGCCGATGGTTGAAGAAATCACGAAAGATGGTTTATATGGGTCATAGGAGTTGGCTCCCGCTACGTCACGCGTTTCGAAGGAAGAAGAATATTTTCAACGGTAAGAGAGAACTTCAGCAGGCTCCCAAGGATTTGCTTGGGGATGAGGTGTACAACTTGGTGAAAGATATAACCAACGAGTTTGGGAAGAAAAGAAAACGTACTCAGGCAAAGGACAAGGGTATGTGGAAGAAGAAGTCCATATTTTGGCGATTACCTTACTAGAAAGATCTTAAGGTTCGTCATTGCATTGATCTCATGCATGTAGAGAAGAATGTGTGTGAGAGTTTGGTTGGCCTGCTGCTGAATATTCCGGGCAAAACAAAGGACGGGTTAAACGCGCGCCTTGATCTACAGGAAATGAACATTCGCAGTGAACTCCAGCCCGTAACAGATGCAGAGACAGGTAGAGTGTACCTCCCTCCAGCTTGCCACACACTGTCGAAGAATGAGAAGATCGCAATGTTGTCTTGCCTGAAAGATATCAAAGTTCCATCAGGCTATTCAGCGAGAATTAGTAAGTACGTCTAATTGGAAGACCTAAAACTGGTTGGAATGAAGTCTCACGATTGCCACGTGCTAATCACACAAATCTTGCCAGTTGCTATCAGAGGCATTCTTCCCCCCAAGGTCCATCATACGATCCAACGTCTGTGCGCTTTTTTCAATGCAATCGGTTAGAAAGTTATAGATCCCGAAGATTTAGATGGGTTGCAGACCGATATTGTCAATACCCTCTACCACATGGAGATGTTTTTTCCACTGTCTTCCTTTGATATCATGGTTCATCTCCCTGTTCATCTTGTGAAGCAAAGAAAACTATGTGGCCCAGCTTTTCTAAGAGAAATGTACCCGTTCGACAGGTACATGGGAGTTCTGAAGGCATACGTTCGGAACAGAGCAAAACCGGAGGGGAGCATCATTGAAGGATATACGACGGAGGAGGTCATTGAGTTCTGCGTGGATTACATGTCCGAGGCCGAACCTATAGGAGTTCCAGCGTCTCGTCACGAAGGAAGGTTGTCAGGTGCTGGCACAATAGGAAGGAAAAGAATTAGGCCCGATCAAACTTCCTACGCGTAGGCTCATTTTGTTGTGCTCCAACATATGGCAGAAGTTGGCCCATACTTTGAGGAGCACCTAGCCAAAATCCGGCAGGAGAACCTGGGTCGATCTGAGACGTGGATTAACAGGGAACATAACTCTCGGTTCAACGCTTGCTTCAAGAATCGTGTCACAATGTCAACGGATATCCCAAATGAGACAGTACAGTTGTTGGGGATGGGACCGTGTTGAGCCATAGACACATGGCAAGGATACGATATTAATGGATACACGTTTTACACCGTCCAGCAAGATGACAAAAGCACAGTGCAAAACAGCGGAGTCCGTATAGATACCTTCCAGGATCAAGTTGGGTCGAACACATACTACGGCCGCATTGAGCAGATCTGGGAGCTGAACTACGTGAAGTTCAAGGTTTCTTTGTTTTGATGTCGTTGGGTGAATATACGCACTGGTGTTAAAGTTGATAAGGAAGGTTTCACTTTAGTAGATCCAGATTTTCTACATTAAAGACCCCGCAAACAAGAAGATGCACATCGTGAGGGATGGCAAGCGCCGAATTGTTGGTGTTGACAACGTCATCGACGAAGAAGAGTACAACCAGAATCTTCATGTACGGCCTCAAATCAACCTTGACGATGATGAACAGGAGCCTGTGGCGTATACTCGCTCAGATCATACGGAAGGCATAACCTTGTGATTTTAGTTGTGCTTAATTGTTATGTTGGTTTTGGATACTAGTGAAGTAAGATGGTAAGGAAGTATTTTTTATGAGTAATAGTTTGGTGCAACTTGTAATAAAATTTTATTGTGACTTTAGTTAATTTAGTGATTTATTGTACTTCACAAAATTATTTGGTATAGTAAAATGAGCACATGTTCATTGTAAAGTATTGTATTATTTATTATCAGTTCAGGTCAAGGATGAACAGGAGTCAAATGTCATCTGTGACGGGCCCTAGTATAGGCCCGATACAGATGACAAGATCTCTATCGGGCCCAAACTAGAGCCCGTCACAGATGTTGTCATCCGTGACGGGCGTTGGCTTAAAGCCCGATAGAGATGACAACATCTCTATCGGGCATTAGAATGTAGCCCGTCACAGATGTTGTCATCCGTGACGGGCTCTATTTCAAAGCCCGATAGAGATGACATCATCCCTATCGGGCTCTAAACTAGAGCCCGTCACAGATGTTGTCATCTGTGACGGGCTTTTTTTCACGCCCGATTGAGATGTTCACTACCCGTACAACCATAAAATAACCGCGCTGGATCTGGATCTGGATTCAAAACTTTTCTAAGTCAAAGAACCCTAGCAACCGCCGCCGACGACCACGACGCCGACGCCGACACCGCCAACCTCGTCGCTAAGCCGCCGCAGGCCGCCACTTCGCTGCCGCCGGCCGCCTCTCCTCCCCAAGCCGCCACCGGTGAGTGTTTTTTAGTGTTTTTTGGAGTGATGTTTTAGTGATGTTACTGTTAGCACCGATATTGTAGTGTTAGGTTTAGTGAAAATTAGATTTAGTTAAAAATTAGGTTTAGTACACTTTAGGTTTACACAAAATTAGGTTTAGTGATTTTTAGGTTTAGTGAAAATTAGGTTTAGTGAATTTTAGGTTTTTAATGATTTTTAGGTTTAGTGATTTCATTGATTTTAGTTTTAGTTAGATTATTTTAGTTAGGTTTTTTTAGTATATTTTAGTGATGTGTTGACGAATGGATGATATTTTAGTGAACTTTAATAATTTTAGTGAATTTAGTGAAATGTAGGTTATTTTACGGACTTTAGTAAATTTTATGAAATATACGTTATTTTATTGATTCAATTTTAGTGAACTTTTGTGAATTTAGTCCAATGTAGGATATTTTAGTGAAGTTGTAATTACTTAGGTTATTTTAGTATATTTTAGTGATATGTTGGCGAATGAATGATATTTTAGTGAACTTTAATGATTGTAATGAATTTAGTGAAATGTAGGTTATTTTAGGGATGTTGGGTTACTTAGGTTTTTTTAAGTTAAGTTTAGTAAATTTTATGAAATATACGTTACTTTATTGATTCAATTTTAGTGAACTTTTGTGAATTTAGTCCAATGTAGGATATTTTAGTGAACTTTAGTGATTATAGGTGAAATATAGGTTATTTTAGTGAACTAGACTAATTTTAGTGCATAGTTAAAATATTAGAAAATATACGTTACCAAATTATCGCAGAATCCGAGGTGCCTAGGGTCAGACGGTGGTTTGATCGAGTTATATGTAATTCACAAAACCGATTTAGACACCGTCAGATCCCAGTGCACCTCGGTTTTTGTTATTATTTGGTAATTATTCATCTCTAATATTAAAGTTGGTTCGGAAAATATTATCGAAACGTTGCAGAATTCGGGGTGTCTAGGGTCAGAAGTTAGTTCGGTCGAGTTAGTGCACTCACAACACCGATTTTAATAACTTCTGATCCCAGTGCACCTCGGTTTCTGCCATTTTTTGATAATTACTCATTTACGTAGGACTTTGTTTCTAGATTATCAAATCATCATAGAATACGAAGTGTTCCGGATGCCAAGTTGGTTTGGTTGTGTCAGTACATTTACGGAACCTTCCAAGACACCTTGACATCCAAAACATTTCGTAATCTGTCATTTCTTGATAATTAAGAAACGTGTAAAAGGAAGCGAGGAGGAGCCATTTTGCTTGTAAAGTAGAAGGCGGAGCGAGTAAGAGTAACTATGGTACTACTTAGTGATTGTGGGACTTACTGAATTAACCGACTTACGTGCATACGTGATTTGTTTACAAAATTATTAACTTTGTTATTTAAAAGCACAGTTATTTAAACGATGTCTCAACAAGGTGAACCGATGTCGACGACAACTAGTGGGTCCTCAAGGGCACGGGGTCGTAGGATAGGGAATAGATCCCTAAGGAATGGTACACCATCTCAGAGGTGAACCAGGTTGGACTGCCGACGCGTCCTCGCAATGTCCTAGCCAAGTTCAGGTCCACCAGCGGTGTCATAGCAAGGGAAAACTTCACAATCCTCGCGGATGACATCAAGCTTGTGCCCGAAGCGGAGAAGAACGTTGCTTGGCTCAAGTTCAAGGAGAGCTTCGAGTATCCTGCAGCCGACGAGGAGAGGCTCAAGCAGGCTGCGTTCAAGGTGATGGGCAACTGTTGGAAGAATTTCAAGAGCAGGGTAGTCACGGAGTTTGTCCTAAATCCGATGACCCCTGATCTAAAAGACCAATAGCCCTTCATAACGGATGACGTTTGGGAGCAATTCTACGAGAAGAAATCGGCCCCCGTATCCCGGGCTAGAAGCGAAGCATATAAGGCACTGCAGGCCAGGAACGTGCACCTGCACCGCCTAGGCACCGCAGGATACATCGGGAAGCTGGAGGAATGGCAGCAGGAAGATGAAGCGGCAGCGGCAGCGAACACACCGCCGGTGTTTGCCGACATCCCACACCCACGGGCAAGGAACTGGGCCTGGGCGAGGAACCAGAAGAATCAAGATGGGTCAGTTTCGCTTCCAAATCCCCAAGATCAACAAGTGTACGATAATATAGTAAGTGCCTAATCTCAATATTTGTTCGCATTGTCTCCACCGAAATTTCCGTTTAATCCAATCTCATTTGTACTACAGAAGGAGTTGGTTGCCTCCCAAGAAGCCTCGCAAGAGGGCAGCTCTCAAAGACGCGAGGACAACATCCTCAGTAAAGCGTTGGGCAACAAGGAACAACGTGGACGGACTAGCGGACTTGGCGCCAACGTGCCGTGGAAAGTTGGATTCCTGGACTACGCGTGGCAGTAGAAGAAGCGGACAATCACGAAGGTGCAAAAAGATGCCCGCCTTGCCGCCTAGATCCGGGAGCAGGTCAGAGCCGAATTGAGCTCTGAATTCGACGAGAAGCTTGAATCGATGACGGCCCGTATCAGGCAGGAGATTCAAGAAGAACAAAATATCCCGGAGCCTACCGTTGCTGCTATGCAACAGGATCTAGCTAGTCCCACGCAGAGGCGCAGCAGTTGTGCATCAACTGAGGTGGGGGAAAAAATCCCCCATCGGTCCCCGCAGCCGTCGACCAAATTACGGTAAATCTCTCATCCGCAACGCATATAATTCTTAACGAATATAATTCTTAACGAAACCATATGGTAAGTACTACTCTAAAAATTGTTATTAATCTATCGCAGGAACCAACTAGCTGCACCCTGATAGTAAGGGTGATGCCGTCCTTCTCGGTTCCTGTAGCTAAAGGCCTAGCTTGCAAGCCGACCTCGGAGACTAGACTGCATAGGGCGCAACTACGGGCTGACTATGCGAAGGTCCAAGTCAACTCGGTGAAGCCAGAATTCGATCATTTCCCGCTCAGGCATCCACCGTGACGAGGTCCTAACCCTTGGAAATGCACGTGGAACCTTCATTCAATGGCCCAAGGACCTCATTGAGATAAGGGTGATCCCGAGGCCAACCACTGCACCAAGCGGTCGCTGTCGATATAACCTGCCCCTGCTCCTTCAGCACCTCCAGCTCCCGCTCGTCACGAAGATATAGATGATGTCGAGTTGTAGTACGACACGGACTTCGCGGACGAGCCTATGGAGGTCGACAGCAGGGCGATCATCAAACCCCCACCCATGAAGAAGAGCAGGAAGGCGCATTCTTCCCCCCAGAAAATTGCTATCGAAAAACCTGCTGCAAGGGCGTGAGGAAAGGGAAAGCTGCAGGGTTCACGACTTGCTCCAACAAAGTTAGATCTGAGCAAGGCGCTGGTAGTACCTAGGAAGCCCGTATCTCCATCCTCCTTCCAACTAGGCATGCCGTTGGTTGGAGACGATATGCTAGCAACGATGGGCACCGCTTGCAAGGAGCTACACATGTACTACATGGAAAAATCTAACGTGAGGAGGAAGAATAGAGAAAGTGATATAATAGGTGAACACGCAAGAGCTCCATTCCTTAGGCCACCATTTTATCGTGGTAGACTTCAAGGATCTATTCGACCTCTACAGGCTCTGCTCGGTGGACACCACCCTCCTCAAGTGCTATTCGTTGTAAGTACTCTTGCTCACGAAAATTATTCATCTGAATCCGTGTAACATGCTTATAAGTTCGTTTGTCTTGTGTGCAGGTATAGTTGGAAGTGTGTCTCAAGAATACACCCGAAGTTGCCTTCCTTGATCCTCAGGTAGTTAATGTCACAAATCTTCAAGGGGACCGTCAAGGAATGGTAAACTACTTGCTTGACACCTTCTGGGCACGTCAAGACAAGGAGTACATCATGTGCGCCTATAATCAATAGTAAGTGTGATCCCTAAATACAATTCTTTGCACGTCCAGCTTTAGTATTAACTTTAACTATTTCAATGCCGCGGTGGACATTGGATCCTACTGGTAATAACGCCTAAGTGGAGTACGTGCCACTACTTAAACTCCAGAATTGACAAGAAAGCATACGATTGGACCCCGATTCAACTCGCGATAGATGAAGCGTGGGCCCAATATGCAAAAAGGAGGCCTTCGAAAGACAGGGCAGGATACACTTATCCATAAGAAGGACTTCCCAGTCAAACAACAACTAGGCGACCAGTGCGGATTCCATGTCTGCCACAACATGCACCTACTTTGCAAAGATAAGGTGAAGACTTTGGGTGAATTGGAGGTATGTGGTCTCATTCGTGACATGTTCTAACTTAATTAATGTACATACATATATCTAAAGATCGTTCGACTAATTTCGAATTTTGTACATGTAGCACAAATTTTCAAAGGATCCGGGTAGCAGCTTTCAGGATATTCGTGACGAGATTACCGAGTTCATCCTCCACGAAATTATTCACCATAAGGAATGTTTAGGGTTAAGATTAAGTGAAGAACAATTTTTAACATTCTATTTGAATTTTCAAACACATGTTAGTATGTAATATTATTGTTTATTACATTTATTATCTCTATGTAAATTCTTTCTACATGAATATTGCAGCTTATGATGCTTACCACTTGACCAATATGCATGTGTGAATATGGATGTTATTTGTCTAAAATATATGTGAATGGCATTTGTGAATGGGGATGCTGCGATGTATATATGTGAATGGGGATGTTGTGATATATATATGTGAATGGCATATCTGTTTCTGTTATTTTGCAGCGGGCATGGCTAGCACAGGCCTGAGGCTAGCCAAAAAACAATATTTATTTTTTTTGTGGTCATACTCATCGGTGACGGGCTATAAGTCAAAGCCCAATTGAGAATACAGTCATCCGTGATGGACTGTAAGTTAAGATCCGATTGAGAATACAGTAATCTGTGACGGGCCGTAGTTAGGGCCCGATTGCGAACAATAGTCATCTGTGACGGGCTTCTGTTTAGGCCCGTTTGAGAGGATAGACATCCGTGACGGGCGCTAGTTGTAGCCCGATTGAGATAGGTCATCCGTGACGTGCTCTGTTTGACTGGTCGTCTGGGTCAATGATATCGGTGACGGGCATTAGTTGATGTCCGATTGAGATAACTCCATCCGTAACGGACATATACCCGTTTGAGATGATTCCTCACATCACTGACTTCTACGCTGTGTCGGGCTCCATACCCGACACAGATGTGGGTTGGAGCCCGACACAGATAAGGGTTACCGTTGTAGTGTGTGGCAATAATGGTTATTGTAACAAAATAGGTTGCTGCAAAAGCAATCTCTTATAGCGATGAAGAATTTCGTGGCAACAAGTACCAATCCAAATAAAAATCATATCAGAGAAAAATCTTTATTGTAATCTTTTTGCAAGAGATTCATTAGCCCCAACAATATGTTAGAAAATAATGGCTGTTAGCATTAGAATTTAAGGTTAATGAGTAATCTGTAAGTACATGCCAGACATCCAAATGTCAACAAGATTACAAGTTTATCTTACTAAATCTCATGATAGAACCTAAGGCCATCAACTAAGATATTATCGAAACATTTATGAGACTAAAATAGAACAATGGTATTTTGGTCACTATACCTCAAATATGGAGTATATATGTTTGTAGCAAAGTTCCTGTGAAGTATATTTGTTAAAATCTATAGTACTAGAAAAATGTATGGTAATGTACAAACTAGATGATCTTGAGTACGGAAGGGATACTAGGTACTTCACCAACAATCATCTGTGCTTCAAAAGTAATATCATTTGATTCGAGCTTTCTTTCAGAACAGGGGTAATTCAATATTTGTGTGGGTTATCCAGAGTTTTTTATTGCCCATGGCATATACTACGGATTGTAACGATCTCGACTTCCTGCCCACAACATAATTGCAACCAAGCTAGAACTGAAATTAGAATCTAGAACCAGAATAAAGTTGCTGACAATATTAATTTGCATGGCCTGATCAGTTCGTGGCCATCCATAATTTTTAGCTAGCAACTTAACTAAGAGGTTGCCAGGAAATACTATATTCTGAGAATAAAGTGTACGTGGGTTGTAAACAAACATTTTTCACTAACTTGAAATCCAGGGTGAGCAGCAAAATAGTGGTTCCTATAGTCCTATTGGACATGTATGTAGTTCAAGCTTAACTGCACAAAGACTTGAATAAGTATATTGATGGAAGAAAAATGCTTGAGAACAACGAACAATACTGATAACGAAAATAAAGAACTGATATAGATTTGTCATTCCATTCAGAAAAAAATCGAGTACTCTAATCAAACACTAATGCAAATTGCAATGACAATATCAACGAGTAATGCCAGTAAAATAAGTACAACATAGCACAGTGGTTCTTAGTTGATGAAACAGAAATTACCGCAGTTATCATCTGACGAACTAAAATTGATTGAAACTACCTATCCACGGAGCACACTACTGAGGCTTAGAAAAAAAATATCTTCAGTTTCTGACTCATAGCTTTCCAGCATGACATTTCATTGGACATTCTACACACGAAAAAACATATAGAGAGTAATGAAGAATATGCAATATAGTATGCTGTAAATAGAAGATGGGATTGACAACAGTAGGACAAGGTCAGCGACAATAGTTAGTAACGATGTTACATGCTGGGTTTCCCTGGAACAAGACAGACGAAGGAACAAAGAGATGGGAAGATGAGAAGATCCAAATGTCACAGACTCACAGGGGGAGGAAAGCATAGTTGGGGTATAAGATAGATCGTTGCATTCGTATCATTTACGATCTGCAAGTGCGGAGGCACCATTCGGGAGGACGGGAATGAGCTGCAGTCAATCGATCATGCTGGGCAGGGAGGGGTTGGGTGGACAGCATATGCGTACCGAACCTCAAACGACGAGTGCGGAGGGTGGAGGACTAGAGGGGTTCGCCCTCGGCGGGGGGAGGCTGGGATTATACGGGAGGCGTCACCGATAGAGATGGGGAGGGATGCGGTGGCGCTGGAGATGGGGATGGGAGGGGAGGAGTCGTGAATGGTTTGCTGGACGTAAACCTATATAGTGCTAAAGGCCCATATGAAGATTGATATTTTGGAAAATCACAAAAGACCACTTCATGGGATGGTATGCATGGGAAAGTTTAGTACCACCTTACCTATTCTAGGAAAGGGAGATCTTCTTATAAGGGATGATACTCTCCTAGCCACATGTGACGGAGAAATAAAGAAGAGCACACGCGCGCGCTCTCAAGCCTTACCTAGCCAGGCCAGGCGAGCGCGTACGCGACATGCACGTCAATGATCTGTCAAAATTGGTTCCTCACCTTTACATAGATGCTGTCCCTTTTTGCTATTTTGTTTTAAAAACCTAGCTTTCGGAAACACACCAAATAATTCGGTGCATGGAGTGGCATGGACTCTGGATAAGTAACGCGTGGCTTATCCGGTTCAGTTACACAGAGTGGAAATCGTGCAAGTGCCTTGAGCAAACGTCCTGATACATCTATATAAACCGAGTCATTGCCTCCAGGCAACACATGCGAAAACAATCTAGGGTTTGCATCCTCCGCTGTAGTACGTCGTCGCTCGTAGTCTACTACATCCCCCTCACCTGCATGCACCGATGATCAGGATATAAGTCTCTAGAACATTCGCCTTTGATGTCCTGCACCGGGTGAAGGCGTCAATAAGGTTTTTGGGAAGCGCTTCACGTGACTGCTTACTATTTGTCCATAACGACTCGTCTTCCTCTTCGCTCGGGTGATGCGTGCTATTGTCAACACCCGGTACCGCGAGTTCTTCCTGCTGTGCATCCGAATTTTTAGAACCCTCGATACGCATAAAACATGTTGCGCATATTTGATTTGTTCATGTTTTTCTACCTAGTTTAGATCGAATGATGCGATTATGCTAGTTTACATCTGCAATGTCATGATTTATTTATGGAATAAATTAAGTAAATATGTGCTTATATATTTAACAACCCAAAAACCTTAATATAGGCATTGTGATTTTAATATAGCTGGTTTTGCCGAGGCACTGAGTCCGAAGAAATTCACAGGTGTGCACTTCATGCAATGGCAGATCAGGGTCATTATGTGGCTAATAGCTATGAAATGCTTTTGGGTTGGGTTAGTAAAGGCAAACCTGAAGGAGTTCTGATTACTGAAAAGCAGCAAGAATTCGAGGAGGCCACTAATCTATTTGTGGGATGCATTCTTAGCGTACTTGGAGATCGTCTAGTCGAGGTGCACATGACTGAAGTTAAGGAGTTGTGGAATGCACTGAATATCAAATTCGGTACTACTGATGCTAGCAATGATCTGTACGTCATGGAGCAGTTTCATGACTACAGAATGGTTGACAACAGTTCTGTAGTTGAGCAAACTCATGAAATACAAACGATGGCTAAGGAACTCAAACTCCTTAAGTTTGTCTCTTAGCTGACAAATCTGTGGCCTGGGGCATTATCGTGAATCTACCTCCCTCTTGGAGAAGTTTCGGTACTGCACTCAAACACAAGAGACATAAGTACTCTGTTGAGGTATTAATAGCGTCTCTTAAGGGTGATCGTGGGCAGTCTAGTGGCAATGTTGTGCACAAGGCCCGAAACAAGAACACAGGGAAATACAAACCTTAGTAGACCACCAACAAGTGTCCACAACGCAAGGGGATGAACACTGCACGGTAGGTTTCTAAGTCTGCCAATGTGACCATTGACAACACTGTAGATCGAAGCAGGTGTGAATGGTTGGTATGCCCAAAAACCAAAACTTTTAGCAGAAATAAAAGTTACCCTCAAATTCGATGGATCACGGTCTGACCGAAGATGTTGCGCCGGTCTGACCGCCTGGTACACGTCGGTCTGACCGCCGTTCTCTTGCCGGTCTGACCGTCGCCTTGCCACCGGTCTAATCGCAGGTGTGCCGTCGGTCTGACCGCCACCTTGCCGCCGGTCTGACCGGTGGTATGTCGCCGGTTGGACCGCCGAAACCCAATGAAACACGAATCGAAGAACTCTTAAAGTGGATGACGACTTTATGATTCTCTCTCTGTTTACAAAACGCACCAGCAGCACTCCTTACAAAAATCTCGACTAAACTCGAAACCCTAACAAAACTATCAACTCAATTGCTCTCAAAAGCGATACCGGGAAGCCTCACGCTCCCTCTCTATTTATACCCAAGGTAGGCAGCCTAAAGCCACGAACCAATCTCATACTAGAAGTCCTAATCACTCTAGGAAACCTTCTCGTATAAGAAACAAACTTTACATAATCAATCCCACCAAATTTGGACTCCTTCCAAATTCGACTCCGCATCCCATACGCACACAATACCTCCATCGTATGCCATATGGAACCTTTACCTTCCACGTGCATTGAACTCGAGCCTTAGTATCCCGCATGATCTCTAACCACCACGGACGTCGTCTTATCCCCGAGCCTCTCCCGGTCCATCACCGCAAATACTCTCCCGGCATTAATTCACCTACACATGAAACAAACAAAGAAACCATATTCCGAGACCAAGCTATCCCCAACCTGACTCATTGTTAGCAAATAACAGTATTAAATACGCATAGTATCCATCTAGAAGTCATATTCATGAAACAATCACGGATATCCAAACAAACAATCCGAAACCGAAACCGACTCAGCATCAGTCGGTCAGACCGTGGGCTGCATCGATCTGACCGCGCAATACACGCCGGTCTGACAGGCAGCCTCTGCCCGGTCTGACCGAACCCAAACCAGCAGAACCTATATATCACCTGTGTAAATCCAATCATCTCCAAAACCACTTCGCAAATAAATTCCAAATAACAAAACCAATAATCTCCAATACCAATTGTTCATCACCGAATAATAATCAAAACACCTTTTGATTTTACAATCTCCACCTTTGATGAACACATTGGCAAACCCATCAAAAATATTTTGGTGTTTGGAAAAATAAAAACAAAAATGGTAAAAAGCACACTTTGTAAAAACGTACACATCGTGCTCGAAAATCCAAAAACTTATTTGCTTCTCAAAAATTCACCTTGCTTCTCCCAAAAACACTTCTCCCCCTTTTGATAATGATTTCATTAAGCATAAGAATTATGTTCATCAATGTATAAGAGCTTAGCATACATATAGCATATCAAGTCATGTGTCGCAATAAAAAGAAGATGAACCCATCTATATCATAACAAGCATGCATTAAAGTATAATCATGAACCAAAGATTTTACAATTAAGCTTGAATCAACAATCAAAATTCATGAGTTCATACGATTTAAAATGCAACATCTTAACAAGCACATAGGTTGAAAAATAAACACTAAACACATATACCTATTGCATTTATCATTCTTTCTCAAATAAACTTTAGCACAAAACAACCAAGAGAATTTTAACTTTTTTTTTGCTTGAGCCTTTTTGCTCATTTTTAAAAATCTCGGGTACGTCCCTGTCGTCAAGACTGTTTCCAGGGATTCGACACCCATTATTTTGCTCATATCGAATACGTCCTTGTCGTCAAGACTGTTTCCAAGGATTCGGTATTCATTTTTTTATATTTTTTATTCTCTTTGCACAATGAGCAACAAAGCTATTTGAGGAATAACAAATCAACAAAGCATATATATATATCATTTATAAATCAAACCATATGCTAGCATCAATATTGCACATTTTCTTAATTCAAGTATAGAATTTAAGTGTCATGCATCATCTCCCTTAAAAAAAAATCTAAGTTTCATAAAAAGACTAGAATACATACAAGTTAAGCTAGAGACAGATAAACCTTCATAGTATGGCTAGCATGTACAAGAAAATACCATATGTATAAAACAAAGCTCTCTTTTTCAATTTTCCTCATTATCATATTTTTTGCTTGATAAAACCATGAGGTACAAACTCCCCCTCAAAACATGCCAAAAGGATGAATTATGCCCAATTCACGACGAAGAAAAGCAAAGCGATTAGAATCCAAAGGTTTAGTGAAAATATCAGCAAGTTGCAACTCTGTGTCCAAAAACTGCAATTCAACATCTCCCTTCTCAACATGATCCCTCAAAAAGTGAAAGCGAATATCAATGTGCTTTGTGCGTGAGTGTTGAACAGGATTCTTAGCAATATTAATAGCACTAGTATTATCACACAAGAGAGGTACTTTTTCAAAAGTAAGACCATAATCTTTTAAAGTAGATAAAAGCCAAAGAATCTGTGAACAACAACTAGCAGCAGCAA
Source organism: Oryza punctata (assembly GCA_000573905.2). Taxonomy (NCBI): domain Eukaryota; kingdom Viridiplantae; phylum Streptophyta; class Magnoliopsida; order Poales; family Poaceae; genus Oryza; species Oryza punctata. The sequence goes on along the minus strand of CM002496.2, from coordinate 11,458,354 downwards.
CATATTCAGATTCAGCAGTTGATTCAGCAACACTAGATTGTTTCCTAGAAGACCATGCAATCAATGATGTACCAAGAAAATGACATGTTCCACTAGTACTTTTCCTATCAATTCTACAACCAGCAAAATCAGCATCTGAATATCCACTTAAGCATATAGAAGATGAAGTAGAATACCAAATTCCAAACTCAAGTGTATGATTCAAATACCTCATTATTCGCTTGACCGCTTGACGATGTGAAGCACGAGGAGAAGCTTGAAAACGTGCACACAAACACACAGCGAATTGTATGTCTGGCATAGAAGCAGTTAGATACAACAATGATCCAATCATACTTTTATATTCCTTTTGATCAACAGCTTCACCATCTTCATCAGGATCCAACACAGCTGAAGAACCAGTTGGTGTTGAAATTGGCTTGCTATTCTCCATCTTGAACCGTCTAAAAGATCCTTCGTATACTTCGTTTAATGCACAAATATACCTTGAGGTGTTTGCTTAACTTGTAATCCCAAAAAGTACAATAACTCACCCATCATGCTCATCTCAAATTTCATGCGCATAGTCTCAGCAAACTCTACAACCAAAGCGTGAGACGAACAACCAAAGATAATATCATCCACATAAATCTGAACGAACAGTTGATTATCACCATGCTTAAGAACAAAAAGCGTTTTGTCAACCTTTCCCATTGTAAAACCTTTCGCAAGTAAAAAGTTCTTAAGCCTATCATACCATGCTCTAGGTGCTTGTTTCAAACCATAGAAAGCTTTAGACAATTTAAAAACATGGTTGGGAAAATCAGGATTTTCAAAACCAGGTGGTTGTTTGACATAAACATCCTCCTGTATAAAACAATTTAGAAAAGTACTTTACACATCCATTTGATACAATTTAAAACCTTTTGAAGCTGCAAAAGCCAACAGAAGTCCAATTGCTTCAATTCTAGCAACAGCAGCAAAAGTTTCATCAAAATCCAAACCCTCCACCTGAGTAAAACCTTGAGCAACAAGTCTAGCTTTATTTCTCACAATCAAACCATCCTCATTTTGTTTATTTTTGAAAACCCACTTGGTTCCAATAATATTATGTCCAGAAGGTGGTTCAACTAAAGTCCAAAATTTATTTCTCTCAAAATTTTCAAGTTCTTCATGCATGGCGTTAATCCACGATTCATCAGTTAATGCATGTGACACATCTTTGGGTTCAAAATAAGCAACAAATGCAGAATTTGCACAAACATCATGAGTCGTTACCTTAGACCTAGTAGTCCGCTCACCTAAATTACCAATGATTTGTTCTGGCGGATGTCGTCGTTGAATGTGCAAGGGAGCAGCGACTTCTGAAGTTGATTCATGTTCTGTATCAGTACTGGTCGAGGTTGAAATCTCTGGAGGACCATCTCGAACAGCGTCAACAGAACCCTCAGCCGACGACCCTGGTCGGTCTGACCGCACGTCCTGCGCCGGTCTGACCGGAGGTGTGCCGGCGGTCTGACCGGCCTGGCGCCCGGTCTGACCGGCCGAGCCGACCTCGTCGTCGTCGCTCTCGTCTTCAAAAATACGACCATCCTCCCCCTGAACCTGTGACAATGTACCTGCAATATCGGGTCTAGTACCTAGATTAGCCTCATCAAAAGAAACTTCGCAAGTCTCAACGATTTTGTTAGTCTCCAAAATAAGTACACGATAGCCACGAGAGTGTGCGGGGTAACCAAAAAACGTTCCATCGGTAGAACGTGCCTCAAACTTATCTAAATTTCCAGATTTCAAGACAAAGCATTTGCAACCAAAAACACGCAAATGTGAAACTTTGAGTTGATGTCCAAATCGAAGCTCGTAAGAAGTTTTTCCAAGTTTTGATCTCAAGAAAACCCGATTTGAAATATAACAAGCGGTGTTAATCGCCTCAGCCCAAAATTTTCTAGGAGTGTGATACTCATCCAACATCGTTCTAGCCATCTCAACCAAAACACGATTCTTTCTTTCAACAACACCGTTTTGTTGCAGAACACGAGGAGAAGAAAATTCATGTGCAAGACCTCTTTCGTTGCAAAATTGTTCAAATGAAGCATTTTTGAATTCACCACCATTATCACTTTGAATTCTTTTCAAAGAACCAGGAGATTCAAGATCCAATCGAAGAAACAAACCACTAAATTGTTGAAATGCCTCATCCTTAGTTGCCATAAAGAAAACCCAAGAATATCTAGAAAAATCGTCAACAGTAACCAACACATACCACTTTCCTCCTACTGATTGCACTATAGCTGGACCAACAGTGTCCATGTGTAATAGCTATCCTGGTGCATCAGTCATCACAGAAACAATAGCAGCATGTGAAGAAGCAACCCTCTTAGCATGACAACACAGTGTACAAACCAAATCAAGATCTGTCTTAAGTTTAGGCAAACCACGAACAAGATCCAAACCACTTAACCTCGTGAGATGATTAAAACCAACATGTCCAAGTCTACGATGCCAAAACATCACATCTTTACTAAACTTAGCAACCAAACATGTTATCACAGGTGAAACAGGATTTTCAAAATCAGCTTTAAACACTCTGCCATAGCGAGAAATATTCAACACAGAATCACCACGAGAATCAAAAACTTTACTTCCAATTTTCTTAAAATGAACCTCAAAATCTTCATCAAGAATTTGTGAAACTGAAAGCAAATTATACTTTAAGTCCTCAACCAAAGCTACATTCTTTAATTCAAATTTGTTATTTACCTTAACCAAATCTGTAGCGAGAACGGCACTAGTAGAAGCATCACCAAAGATAATTGATTCAGTCTTGGATGCCCGTTTGAGGGAGGAGAACCAATTTTTATCACCGGTCATGTGCCCCGAACAACCGGAATCCACGATCCACACGTTCTCCTTCCTTGCCACCAACGCCTACACACAAGCAGAAGTCGAAGCCTCAGTACTGGGGTAAGATGATACTAAAAATTTAGGAATCCAGTACTGAGACACACGACCAGTAGATCCAATAGGCATATATCCACGTGCAAAAACAGTTTGAGAATTTTCAGAAAAATTTCTCCAAGACCGGTCTGACCGAGGTACAGTGGCCGGTCTGACCGCCTTTGTACCACCGGTCTGGCCGGTCACCGGTCTGACCGCGGGACCCACTGCGGTCTGACCGGTTTCCTTGAGGGAAAACCAGATTTTCGCCAATTTGATTTCGCAAAAGCAATCTCTCTCTCCTTTTTCTGTTTATGAGCTAATCTGAAACAAAAACCAACTATATGTCCATCTTTGCCACAAAACGAGCAAGTACATTTTTCACGGTGAGTAGAGACATTGGTAGAATCAGATGACTTAGCAACACAAGTAACAACAGGAGGTTTTGTATGCACAACATTGGATTTGGAAGAAGATGCATTCAAAGTAGACATGATGCCAGCAAATTTAAACACAGTGTTCTTAGTTTCAGGTTTAACCAAAATTTCACCACTTCTAGCACCAACACCTAACACAACAGGAGGATATCTAGTATGGAGCATAAGGATTAAAACCTAAACCATGGTTATGTGTGCTAACCTTAGATTGATTTAGGATCATGTTGAGGCTCTTTTTACCATCAGAAAATCTTAGCAAATAATTTTTCAAATAAGAAACCTCTTTTTCCAAAATAGCACAGTTTTCACAATCTATCATGATACCTTTACTTTTACGACACTTGGGGCAAGAGAGCACTTTATTGTTTTTCACAACATCTTCCATATACTCAACATGACCTAAAGCATCTTTTAATTTCAACTTATTCAAAGTACATGTTGAGCAATCCAAAACATCATGAGGTTGTTTTAACTTTTTAGCACAAATCATGTTAAACATCAAACTAGCATGAAAAACAATTTGATATTTTTGCAACAACTTTTTAGTTAAAATCAACTCATCCAAAGTGCATGTGTGCAAAGCAAAACTAAGAGCAAGAGAAGATTTACTTTTCAAATCATGTACAACATTGGTATCTCTAATTTTAGAAATTTCATTCATTAAAACCTCACAACTTTGACAATCATCATCATTAGGAATAAGAGATTTTAATCTATCAATTTCAGAATTAAGAGATTCAATGATAAACTCCTGTTTTCTATACATCTTCTCACACTTCATATTTTTTGCACTCAAAATATTAATAGCTTCTTCAAGAGCACTTACCTCATTGTCTTCACACTCTGAATCCGATTCACCACGCGCCATGAAGCAAACACTGGAGATGTTCTATCCCTTGTCATCATCTCCACTCTCACCATCTACATCGCTTAGTGGCTCAAACGCGGCGTAGATTTGATCCAAAGCCTTTTTGAGAGTCTCCTTGATCTTCTTTCCTCCTCTAACTGTACTCTTTGGCTTGTGGTCATTTGTCTTCTCATCACCATTATCTTCCCTCCTATTTCTCCCAAGCTTAGGACAACGTGAACGAAAGTGATCCGTAGCACCACATTCAAAGCAACGAGTTGGTCCACCTCTTTTCCTGTACCTAACATTAGTCACCGCTCGAGAAAGTCTGTTAGATAACAAAACCAAGTCCTCCTCCTCGAACTGTTCGAGTTGATCATCGGACATGGCATTAAACAAAGCAAATACGGAAGACTTTGATGAAGAAGTATCAACATCCAAAGAAGTTGAGGAAGAAACCAAAGCACTCGACTTAGAATTAATTTTACGGGAAAGAATATTCATCTCATGTGTTTTCAGTTTTGTGTAAAGCGAATCCAAAGTTAAAGTAGACATATCAACAGACACCTGAATAGATGTAACTTTCATCTCCCAAATAGACATGTCAAGACCATTCAAAAAGTGGCGAGCAGTCTCAGATTGTGTATAATTAACATCATAAGAAGAATCAACAGATCTAAGATCACTCAAGATTTTATTAAACCTAGAAAGATAGTCATCCAAAGCTTCTCCAGGTTTCATCTCAAATTTAATATACTCCTTTTTGAAAAGATCTCGACGAAGTTCTTTAATGTTATTTGTTCCTTGATGAAAATTACTCAAAGCAATCCAAATCTCATGGGCAGTTTGAAGATGAGCAACACGATCATAATCCGAACGAGAAATCCCACTCAAAAGAATATTGCGAGCTTTGCAATTTTGTTCAAACTCAGTTTTTAAAACAGCAGTATTAATTTGTTCAGGGATCTCATAAGGATGAGAAACTTTTCTCCAAATATCATAATCCTCAGCCATAATATAAGATTGCATCCTACTACACCAACGAGAAAAATCCGTTCCATCGAAAACATGAGGCTAAGTTGAAAACCTATTAGCAACCATGGCAAAAACTCTAGATTGAAAAAGATCCAAAGAAGAAAACAAGGCTCTGATACCACTTGTAGGATCGAACAGCAATAACTAAGCCAACCAGAGGGGGGTGAATGGTTGGTATGCCCAAAAACCAAAACTTTTAGCGGAAATAAAAGTTACCCTCAAATTCGATGGATCACGGTCTGACCGAAGATGTTACGCCGGTCTGACCGCCTGGTACACGTCGATCTGACCACCGTTCTCTTGCCGGTCTGACCGTCGCCTTGCCACCGGTCTAACCGCAGGTGTGCCGCCGGTCTGACCGCCGCCTTGCCGCCGGCCTGACCGGTGGTATGTCACCGGTTGGACCGCCGAAACCCAATGAAACACAAATCGAAGAACTCTTAAAGTAGATGACGACTTTATGATTCTCTCTCTGTTTACAAAACGCACCAGCAGCACTCCTTACAAAAATCTCGACTAAACTCGAAACCCTAACAAAACTATCAACTCAATTGCTCTCAAAAGCGATACCGGGAAGCCTCACGCTCCCTCTCTATTTATACCCAAGGTAGGCAGCCTAAAGCCACGAACCAATCTCATACTAGAAGTCCTAATCACTCTAGGAAACCTTCTCGTATAAGAAACAAACTTTACATAATCAATCCCACCAAATTTGGACTCCTTCCAAATTCCCCTCCGCATCCCATATGCACACAATACCTCCATCGTATGCCATATGGAACCTTTACCTTCCACGTGCATTGAACTCTAGCCTTAGTATCCCGCATGATCTCTGACCACCACGGACGTCGTCTTTTCCCCAAGCCGACTCCCGGTCCATCACCGCAAATACTCTCCCGGCATTAATTCACCTACACATGAAACAAACAAAGAAACCATATTCCGAGACCAAGCTATCCCCAACTTGACTCATTGTTAGCAAACAACAGTATTACGTACGCATAGTATCCATCAAGAAGTCATATTTATGAAACAATCACGGATATCCAAACAAACAATTTGAAACTGAAACCGACTCAGCATCAGCCGATCAGACCGCGGGCTGCACTGGTCTGACCGTGCAATACACGCCGGTCTAACAGGCAGCCTCTGCCCGATCTGACCGGACCCAAACCAGTAGAACCTATATATCACCTGTGTAAATCCAATCATCTCCAAAACCACTTCGCAAATAAATTCCAAATAACAAAACCAATAATCTCCATTACCAATTGTTCATCACAGAATAATAATCAAAAACACCTTTTGATTTTACATGTACATGTTTGTGCTAACATCTCGCTATTTTCTTCTTATCAGGTCGCATGGATTCCTCTGTCCTAATGGGGAATGGGTCACATGCTTCTATTCATGGTGTTGGCATGGTAGATCTAAAGTTTACTTCAATAAAGATCGTGCAGCTGAAGAACATGCAGCATGTCCCTACTATTGACAAGAATCTCGTTAGTGGCTCCTGTCTATGTAGAGATGGATTTAAGCTGGCGTTTGAGTCTAATAAATTAGTCCTGTCTAAACACGGATATTTTATTGGTAATGCCTATGGGTATGGAGGATTGTTCCGCTTTTCCCTTTCTAATTTTTGCAATAAGTCTGTGAACCATATTTGTGGTAGTATTGATGATGAGGCTAATGTTTGGCACTCATGTTTAAGTCATGTTAATTTTGGCTTGATATCTTGGCTTTGCAGTATGTGTCTAATTCCTAAGTTTTCCATTGTCAAAAGTTCCAAGTGCCATAGTTGTGTACAATAAAAGCATCCTCACCATCCTCACAAGGTTGTCGAGCAGAGAAACTTAGCACTTCTAGAACTCCTACATTCAGATCTTTGCGAAATGAATGGGTGTTGACGAAGGGTGGAGAATGATGTTTCATTACGTTGATTGATGATGCAACTAGATTTTCCTATATCTATTTGTTGAAAACGAACGATGAGGCTCTAGACTATTTTAAAATCTATAAGGCAGAAATTGAAAACTAACTTGGCAGGAAGATAAGATGACTTAGGTCTAGTCGTGGTGGAGAGTTTTTCTCAAATGAATTTAACTTATTTTGTGAGGAATATGGCATCATAAATGAGAGGAAACCTCCCTATTCTCCCAAGTTTAATGGGATTGCCGCAAGGAAGAACAACATGCTGACTGACTTGGTTAATGCCATGTTAGATACTGTGGGACTACTTAAGGCATGGTGGGGGGAGGCATTGTTGACCTCGAATCATGTGTTAAACAGAGTTCCAAACAGAAATAAGGACAAAACACCATACGAGGTACGGATTGGGAGAAAACCATCACTTTCTTACTTGCGTACATGGGGTGCTTGACAAAAGTCAATGTACCAATAACAAAGAAGAACAAGCTTGGACCTAAGACAGTGGACTGTGTCTTTCTGGGATATGCTCACCACAACATTGCCTATAGATTATTAATAATTAAATCCGAGGTAACTGACATGCATGTTCGTACAATTATGGAGTGTCATGATGCTACCTTCTTTGGGAGCTTTTTTCCAATGAAGGATATACATAGCACTTCTAGCCAACCTTCTGAAATAATACCCAGTTCAATCACACCACCAGAATAAACTGAACATACACATGAACTTGTTGCTAAGGAGGTGACAGTGAAGCTCCTCGAGGAGCAAGAGATAAAGGATGGCTAAATCCTTTGGTGGTGATTTCACTGTGTACCTCGTGGATGATACCCCTGTCAATTTCAGAAGCATATGCATCTCCTGATGTAAACTACTAGAAGGAGGTTGTTCGTAGTGAAATGAATTCCATTATCACTAACGAAACTTGGGAGGTGACAGAGCGCCCCTATGGATGTAAACCCGTGGGATGCAAGTGGGTTTTCAAGAAGAAGCTTAGGCCTGATAGTAGTATTGAAAAGTACAAGACTCGACTTGTTGCAGAGGGCTATACTCAGAAAGAAGGCGAAGACTTCTTTGTCACTTACTCACCCGCTGCTAGATTGACCACAATCCGTTGGTACATTCCCTGGCAGCCTCACATGGTATTCTCGTTCATCAAATGGATATTAAGACAACTTTTCTTAACGGAGAGCTGGATGAGGAGATCTATATGGTTCAACCTAATTTGTTTGTAGCGGAAGGTCAAGAAGGAATGGTGTGCAAATTGTTGAAGTCTTTGTATGGTCTGAAACAACCTCCTAAGCAACAGCATGAGAAATTTGATAGAACACTAACATCTGCAACCTTCGCAGTCAATGAGGCAGATAAATATGTATACTATCGATGGTGAAGTTGAGGGAGTTATTTTGTGCTTGAGTGTTGATGGCATACTCATATTTGGGACAAATCTTGAGGTGATTAATCAGGTTAAATCATTTTTGTCTCCAAATTTTGATATGAAGGATTTGGGAGTAGCTGATGTTATCCTTAACATTAAGCTAATTAGAGGTGACAATGGGATTATACTCTTGCAGTCCTATTATGTGGAGAAAACCTTGAGTCTCCAACACCTTATGATCCTAGCTTGTTACCTCGTAAGAACAATAGAATTACTAGGAATAAACTGGAGTACTCCCAATTCATTGGCTCACTTATGTACCAAGCTAGCGCAACTAGGCCTGACATCTCCTTTGCTGTGAGCAAGTTGAGCCGGTTTACCTCTAATCTGGTTGATGATCATTGGCGTGCGCTTGAGCGAGTGATGCGCTATCTAAGAGGTACTATGGATTTGGGGCTTCACTATTCCGGGTATCCTGCGGTAGTTGAGGGTATAGTGATTCTAATTGGATCTCCGATGTCGATGAGATCAAAATCACTAGAGGATATATTTTCACACTAGGTGGTGGTGCTGTTCCATGGAGGTCTTGCAAACAGACCATTTTGATGAGGTGGACCATTTAAGCAGAGCTTACGACACTAGACACAGCTACTATTGAGGTAGAATGGCTATGTGATCTACTGATGGATCTGCCTATGGTTGAAAAACAGGCTATCCTTATGAACTGTTACAATCAAATGGTACATGACTTAAAGTGAATTATAATAAATCATGTTTAATTCCTATTAATAGAAGTGAAGAGAGGGCTCAGATGTTAGCTGGAGATTTTGGTTGTCAAGTTGGTTCTTTACCCTTTACTTATTTTGGTTTACCTCTTGGTACTTGTTAATGCCAAAATTTGGTAAGATTGTTAGTGGATTTGGTCATGCAAAGATTTCAATCAACCAATGGAAATTTATCCAGAAAAGACCAAGTTCAATAAAGAATCATGAAGACCACGACATGGTAGTTTAAACCTACCTATTAATTAGGTAGTGTTCAGTAGTTTTCATTTTATCATTAGGAAATGTTTATCTAGTGTCCGATCAAGACTTGTATCTTTCCTTTTATCTTTGGGAAATATATGTCGTGTCCGATATGGACTACTATCTATCCATAGGTATAAATATGTACACTAGGATTCATTGTAATATTTCTCTCGATCAATACAACTACTCTCAGCGCATCGTCACCCTCTTGCCGTGGATTTTACTTATCAACTGTCGGAAATTTGCACCTAACGCGGGCTGGTGTTGTTCAAGGCTACGTTCCACTGACCATGGCGAATTGTATCGGGTACATTGGTGTTGTTCAAGGCTACATCGATCGTTTCGACCTCTTGGATCGGTCTGGTTCTTTTGATATATTTGCTTACCTATTTGTCAAATATCTTAGTTAATCCAGCTTGGTAGCTCGATTTACTTGTATCAGTTGCGATCTGCTTTAGGGTTTTCACCGGTATCGACTAAATTGCTTTGCCATATTATATTAGCTAAGGTATCCACCACTCTTTAAAGCAGTCAAAGGCTTGATTGTTTAGACTTTATTTTTCTTTGCATACTTCGAGTTGCATCGACATTAGCTATGCTTAGAATCATAAAGGCTAACCTATCTTTGATTTAATAAGGGTTTCATCGGGGTTTCAGCTGATGAGTTATATAGACCTTGCATCGGCTTATAAAGATTACATACAAGTTGCATTTAGCCAATCGCAACAAAGATTTCACTGTTTATCTAATCGTTTGCATTTTATGACATCAAATCTCAAGCCGATGTACGCTTTAACCTTCGGATCAGTACTCATTCTATCATATCAGTATTAGCTGAATTTTTTTTATTGGATTATATTATTGTTGTATTACAATATCATCAGCCGATTGTATTTATATCATTATCTACGTAGAGCCGATAGTTCAAAACCCTATCAATATCGGTTGGTATCGACATCGACTGGAATTACTATATCAGCGCTTCCGCCGATTTGCTCTTTGATGATCCACATATTTATCTATCTTGTCAGTTGCAGGATCAAACTAACTGGCATGCCCTCATCTCATCAATATTTTAGACCTGCACTAGAGCTAAGCAGATCTCCCAGGCCATTGTGTTTGTCAACTTAGTTCGCGCCAACACAGATCTGGCACCATCGACCGAGCGCGGATTTTTCATCAACAGGACTACTAAACCTAGACTGATTGATTTTGCTCTTTTGCTGGATAGGGATGAGAGGAGACTTTCTACTACTTCAACCTCTTTGTCCTATGGTGATAGGTTTACTTTGGTTAATTCGGTCTTCTCTTCCCTGCTAACCTATTATATATGTACTTTGAAACTCCCTAAGACAGTGATTGATAATATTGATTGAGCTAGAAGGCATTGTCTTTGGAGAGGTTCAGATGTGAACTCTAACAAAAAGCCTATGGCTGCATGGCACAAAGTTTGTAAGCCTAAAGTAAAAGGAGTTATGGGAGCTATCAACCTAACAATTCTGAATGAATATCTTTTACAGAAATATCTGGATAAATTTTATAATAGGAAGGATTTTCCATGGGTTAATTTTATTTGGTCCTCCTATTACAGAAATAGAGTGCAGTTTGATGGATTTTCTTTTAGAGGAATTGCCAGATGTTATATAGTGATTGTGTTTCTTGATCCTTCTAGCGTGATGTTTGGTATGATGGTCCTCCTCTTTCCAGTCAAATGCCAAGATTATTTTCTTTTGCCCTAAGTTCTAAGATCTCTGTTAGGTATTCTATATCAATCCAGCTGGACGATAATTTTCATCAAGCTCTTTCTCAAGAGGCACACCATGAATTTAAATCTCTCCAAGTTTTATTGCAAAAAATTGATATGTTCCAAGATAAGGACACATGGGCCTATATTTGGGGTACTTTGACCTATAGCTATCAGAAGTTTTATGCTTTAAATTTCAGAGCTATGCAACCTTCACAACACTTCATCTGGTTATGGAAAAGTAAGGCTACCTCAAAGATCAAAGTTTTTGGATGGCTTCTACTAATGAATAGATTGAACACAAAACATATGTTGGAACATAAGCACTGTGCACCTCCAAATTGTGATCTTTGTTGTGTTCACCGCTCTTCTCAATCTTTGGAAGATCTCAACCATCCCTTCTTTCAATGCCCTTCTCTCGGTGAGATGTTGGAATGATTTGGGCATTTCTTGCATACCTCCTTTGTTTTTGATATTATCATGGTGGAAGGCAGGCATAGATATTAGGACCGGTGTTCTATGGAGAAATTTTTGTTTGGGGCCTGGAATATTTGGAAGCAAAGGAATGGTTTTATCTTTGAGAATTCTCCTCCTTCCTGATTTCTTGGAGACGTCTTCTTAGCGTGTGTTTGGTTTCGGGACTAGGTGGGATGGGATGAAACCATCCCTAATTTTAGGGTTGAGATGATTCCACTCACGTGTTTGTTTTGTAGGATGGAACGATCCCAGTTTTTTGTTTGGTTGAAAGGACGAGAGAGGGATGGGATGGATGCCATTTGCAACCACTGACGACGGCAGAGGAGGAGCACGTGTGGATGAAGGAGCGTCGACGATGGCCGGGCAGGCGGAGGAGCGAGCCGACGGGCGGGTAGGTGGGCGGGTGGAGATTGCGACCGGTGGGCGACGATGGCCGAGCGAGCGGAGGAGCGGCGCAAGCGGGCGAGCAGGCGGTCGGGCAGAGCAGGAGCGTGACCGGTGGTCTGTGGGTGGAGCTGCGCGAGCGCGCAAGCAGGCAGGCAAGTAGAGGAGGAGCGCGACCGGTGGCCGGATGGGTGGAGGAGCTGGATGACGGTGGGGCGGGCGACAACGGTCGGGCGGGCGGAGGAGCGGCGCGAGCGAGCAGGATGACAGCCGGGTGGGCGGCGCCAGCTGCAGCCGCTCCCGAGGGCGATGTCGCCGGATCCATCGCTGCCAGCTGCAGCTACTCCCGAGGGCGATGTGGGGTGAAGCGGCGTAATCTCACGTCGTGCGCTCGTCCTAGGTGGGTCGAGTTCGTCTACCAGATTTTACCGGATGGTTTGGTCCCGGATCTGAGAGGAATATTCCTATCCAGGAACCAACCCATCCAAACTCACCCGTAAACCAAACACCACTAAAAGTGGGTTCACCCCAACCCATCCCATCCCATTCTTGCAACCAAACACACGATTAAGGATGATCTCCTTTTTGTTGTTTTGTTGTTTAGACTGAATGAGTGATAAAATTGTAGTCTTGAACTGTATTAGATTGTTGTAATTAATAAAATTCTTTAACAGCGGGGGCCTCTCCTAGCGTGGGCCTCTCCTGCTGTGATTCTTTAAAAAAAAAGAGGTACACATTCCTCGTGTACTTTATTTTATTCTCAATTTTGCACCTAAAAATTTAAACAATCCAAACCGATAATGACGTGACAATCTGTTAAATATACTCATGACTAATCAAGCCGTGGTGATCAATACTTGTTCAAAAGGAGTTACCTGGATATGTACTAAAAATTTCTCATAATTTTTTTCACAATTATTATATACAAATATATTACTTAAATGGACGATATAAGCTTGTGTCCAGTTTTTATGAAATATTCTGTCCCAAAACCAAGTGTTTCATGAAACAAATAGCAAAACCTAGGGTTTTGACTTAGGAATACCCCAAAACTTGGGGTTTTGTGCAATTTGCCTGCTTTAACTAAGGTGTAAAACCAGAATTAAATTTTGCAAAAATGAAATGCACCAAAAACCTGGGGTTTCATGCTCAAAGCTGTTTTTTCAACGTTTTGACTAAAGTAGATGCATCAAAATGTACGTACCGCTTAGCTCCTTACTTAATAAAGGAAATTCATGAACCAGTCCCTTTCGAAGTTACCTTCTTATCAGCAGTACTGCTAACTGGAGTACCAAAAAATGGTGCACTGTTTAATAATTTGTTTGGTAGCAACCAGGCTTCAACTTGTTTTGTGAGTCGTCACCATCAGCAAAAGGAAAAACTCTTGAAGTTTTCTCAACGCTCGATAGATACTAATTTGTGCCAGACAAAGATTCGAATTTTCTCTAACTACAGCACCCATTGCTTTCAGATTCATATTTTTTAATTTTTACAAGTGCTTCTGTGTCCATATCACCAAGATTTTTATAATAGCAAACCATTTTGCAGTATTTAACTTTGTTCATAGAAACTAACAAAATTCCCATGCTCTGCTATGGGAAAAAAATTTAATAATGTCATAGACAAATTATATTTTTTTATCGAATAAACTACCATTACTTATTTGCTTATTTGAATATATATGACACTCTATTCCAAAAATGTCAAACTAAATATTAAAAAATATCAGGCACTAATTTGTAAAAAGTGTAAAAGTAGTGGGTGGTGGCCACCACCAATAGTGTAAAAATAGCATATATAGGTAACGATGCATTCATGCTATACGTGCATTATTTCTCATTCAGAGGTCCAGTTCTGAGGTATTTCTTTTCTTTGAGTGGAACAGTTCCGAGGTTAAATGTCGTTTTCTCACGTAACAATCTAACAATATATACAGTTCCCACATATATTCGTGTGTTATTGATACATACACAGTTGTCACAGGAATTCACAATCTGCGCAGATTGTGAATTTTGGAATTTTTAAATACATGAAATGGATAAAAATCATATGTTAAGATAAAACATTGGAAACACATATACTCCGCTAATGGAGAAGTGATCTTTTATTGTGGTAAAAAAACACAAATATCTTGGATAGATTAAGAACGAATACTAAGAATGCTTTTAGTACCGGTTGTACAAGTCCAAGTCTTAAAAACATCTTTGGTACCGGTTGATAACACCAACCCGGTCTAATGATGGTGTTATCACCCAGGACTAGAGATTTCTGAAGGGTCTAGTTAAAAACAAAGCATATCTATATATATTAGATGTGTGTGGTAGGTGAGATGGTAACGCGCGTGAGACTGAGGTGCGATATCTTGAATTTTTAGTACCGGATATTTCAATCAATAGTAAAAATCGAGATTTTTAGTTCCGGTTCTATAACCGGTACTAAAGAGGTTACGAACCGGTGGTACATAGGAATTCTCTAGCAGTGCTCCCTCCATTAAATTTTCAACTAACCAACTTCAAACATTTGGGGAAGGAGGAAGAATATTCAAGCTCTGTAGTATACATAAATATTAATATAGAATAGCCACAAGAGAAATATATACATATGTATCAAATTCACAATTTAAGCTAGTACACAGCTGCTTTCATGTTTAGAAATCTAATAGTATTTATAAAGCATCATAAACAAATAAATAATATATCTATCAGCTGCATGCATGTTTCTCTCGAGCACCCTATGGCTCTTGCTTTGATAAATCTGATAATATTACACCTGTATGTGTGAAAATATGAGTGCAAATATAAACATCATTATTGCCAGTAAATCTAACAAAGCAAGAATTCTTTCAGAAACAGTAGACATGCTTGCAAGTTCAAGTTGCAACTAATTAATGGCCAACGCCATCGCTTGGTGCTGACCACAGCGCTCGACTGCTCCCAGCGCCGCCCTTCGCCGGCGGTGGAGGCACCGGAACATGGAACTCATCCGAACATCGAGGAGTAGTACTCCTGCTGCTTACATGCTGGTCATCATCGTCGTTTGGCACCATCCTAGCATGTGAAGGTGATGATGGTGAGGCTAAAAGGAAGATGAACAAGATCGCAATCGCATGAGAAAACCCCATGTTAGTTGATATATGGCTAGATATATATATGTACGAACTAAAGCTAAGTAGATGTGATTGCATGTATGATTTTGGTTAGGATAGTGCATGTCTCGAACTTGAGCATATTTATAGGGGAGAAAAAGGTAGCTAGTAGGCACACGCATATATGCATGCATAGCAGATGCGAAACTATTGGAGAATTAATGAAGGTTAACGGCCGGAACAGTATGTATGAGTCAAGTTAGGCTGGCGGAGTCAACCAACTTGTTGTCACAGGTCTGCATCACATTTCCCCTAATTGGAGGTACAGGATGTTGAAATTAGAAAGAGTCAGTGTCGACAAATTGACTACTGTTTTTTTGGATTGGATTCAGCTATATATATACACACATGCATATCTATATATATATCTTCATGTGATCTGTTTAACTATGTGCATATATACAAGGAATCCTATATGCAACATGTTGATATTGACACCAAATTGGCTGGAGGGAGTTTAATAATGGATGTGGCTACTACATCAAATTTTGTTCAAGTCATATGCAAATCAAATAAAGGTAGTAATCAATTAAAACGGTAACATGTTAATATATTACCTCTAATACAAAACCCTGTAAACATAGAATAATTTTATTTTATTGGTTTGTTCTGACACAAATCTTACATTTTCTATTTGCATATTTCTTGAAGGTTATGTGGATAGATGGAGGCTATTTTTTACATTAAGGGTGTATTCGGTAGAAGGAGTTCCCAACTCCTGTCCCTCATGTTCTACGCGCACGCTTTTCAAACTGCTAAACAGTGTGTTTTATACAAAAGCTTCTATACGAAAGTTGCTTTAAAAAACATATTAATCCATTTTTCAAAAAAAGTTTAATACTTAATTAATTATGTACTAATGAGTTACTCCGTTTTCCGTACGGAGGTAATGAGTTTCCAACTCACTGAAACAAACGCAACCTAAGGGTGGTTCATCCCTCTCTTATGACTTCTCTCCTCCAACTCATTACATATTCCTATAATTCCAATATGACCATATTAGGGGTAGCACGTACCCAAAATCTTAAACACTTCATTGCACAGTCTAGGATGCAATGCCTCATCTTCCATTACCTAAAGTGTGCTTGCTTGTCAAAATAACAACTTCATTGAAAAAACTAATTTGAATATTCTTATCAAGTAAATCATCAACAAAGTGGTCTATTAGTCATTTGAATTGTTCAAAAGGAGTACTATCATATTCATTTGCAGCACTTAATTCAGTTGAATTATTCAACAATGTAGTATCGTATTCATTTGCACCACATAATTATTATTTTTCTTGACTGAACCTGCCGGCACGCAGTCCCCATCAATATAAGGAACACAAGTGAAAATGCATAAATGTGTACTGTACTCGCACAAGCTAAATGATATGGACTGACCTATGATTGTTTGATCTTATACTCATTAACTTAACCCTAGCATATACATGATCACCTACGCTTATGCGGAATGGTGAAATTAACTGACCGTTTGAGCTTGAGGCCATCTTAGTCACGATAGGAGTCGTCGGTGAAGTCGAGGTCATGGTAGCGGATCGCCGGAGGTAAAGCAGAACCTCGCGGTGCGGATGGCGTCGCCCTTCTGTCCACCACCTGCACTGACCGATGACAGGGTTGGAAAACGCCCTTCGGTCTGCTTCCAGCGCTCCTCAGGATCAGTGTTAGGTTTATTAGGAGTGGCTTAGTGTATTTGATCGTCACCTAGATACGAGCCGGCCTCTCCCTTTTAATGTGTGTGATAGAGGAGATCGGGGGTGAATCCGTTATGGAGAACGGTGCACGTCCGATCGGCGCGTGTCAATGAGGTGCAAGCACATTGCTCGCTCCTCGCTGTTAGCCGCGCATGGGCGTGGGTGGGCCTAGCCCACGACGCATCTCACTGGCCTCCTTACCAGGAGATCAACCAACAATGATATTAAAATGTGAAATGCTCCCCCGTCCCTAAACTTATCAGTGATCACGTTATGTAATATATACATTGAAAATGTAGATCAACCTCCTAATACTTGCTAATTAAAGTGTGTCCTCTAGGTCCAAAACTATCACATACACATATCCCCTCAGAGATCCTACGTGGCACTGATGTTGTTGTTGCCACCTCCCTCCTCTCTCTAGCATGTGTGTCCACCGCAGAAGCGATAATAATAGTGGAATGGCGCCACCAGAAGCAGATGCAGTCCGGAGCAACCAGAAGCAGAATGACGAGGGAGCTTAGGGTAGGTCAGCAGTGGCGAGGTTGACGGTGGAGCAGGGCCACATGGGAGACCGGTCGACATGGGATCAGGAGATCCGATGGGGGTGGAGTGGTGACCTGACGGAGAGGCTTCATGGAGCCCAAGCGATAGTGGCCTAAGCAGAAGAGTAGCGCAAGGCAGCGGGGTCCCTTGCTCCAATCAAACAGAGACGATATGAAGAAAGGAGAGAACGAGGGGATGAGAAAGAAACAAATAGATGGTGGAGAGAGCAGAACGGAGGTAGCAGCCACGTCAACGCCGCCTGACATTTTTGATCTAGATGCCACATTTTAGAAAGTTCACTGCTGGAGAATCCATCTTTTAGTCTTGGTTAAGTAACTGGGATGTACAATCCAGGACTAAAGATGGGTATTTTTTAATCCTGGTTAAAATAATCTGGATTGAAAATCGATCTTTAGTGCCGATTGGTGTTACGAGCCGGTAATAAAGATTAATTTGCTTTTTTCGGAATGTTTTTTTTGTTGCTTGTTGTTTTTTATACATATGCATATAGATGTATAAATACATACATATATATTCATGTATATATATAATATACATGTTTATATTAGAAAAATACATATATATTTATATATATTTGTAAGTACATAGATATTTTCATGATTATATGTACTTAATTATAAATATACGTGTATTATATATAAAGACGTATATATTTATACTTAAGTACATATATATATACATGCATATATCTATGTTAAACATATAAATAGAACTAAAGACATATGTTATTGTATACACATATGAGTAATATATACAAATATATAAGTAAACATATACCTATATTACAATCGTTCTTAATTTCTAATTTTCTATCATATATTAGAAAAGCTAAGTGCAAGGACGAGGGTGAGTTGAAACAGTAGGTCTTCCATCGTAGTAGAATTCTCTCGCGCGATTAATAACCTCATCCATGATAAATCCAATGAGTTGTTCTTCGACAACCTTTATAAATTCCACCTGGGCAAGTTCCTCCTTCATCCAAATAACCTATCATTTGAAAAAATATCATATAAATATATAAAATCAATAAGAAATGAGACATAATGTATGCAATGTATGCATGATGTTTACGTACATGCAGATCCTTGTCATTGTTAATTTAGTGTGTTATGGTGTGCACATACCTATAGACGTAGTAGCTGCACAATTTGATCCCCTTCTCCTGTTTTGCACGCTAAACGAGAAACAAGATATTTAATACATATTTATATTTTTGTCGACCCCCTTTTTATAACAGGAATCATTCGTGTTAACAGTACCATTTCCATGGATCAAGTAGTCTGGTATACACGAGTTCATAACCGGAATATCAGGTGCATATACATAGAGCATTAAAGATACATTATTACATCATAGTCCCAGAGGCATAGTTTAGAACATAGGACCAAATGGTCCGGAATACAAGCAAAAACAGAATTTAGATAAGACAGCGAAATCAAGGCAGCGGCAATGCTATTGCCACAGGCAACGACCGTATCTAAGACCTACTAAGCACCATCGTCTTCAACAGCCTGCTGATAGTACTCGTAAGGATCATCATAGACTCTATCGTCAGCTTCGGATGAATTTGTAAATAGTAAGGGTGAGTACCAACCGTACTCAGCAAGCCACCACATCCAGTATGCATATGATAGGGATAATCCCAAGTAGTGGCTAAGGTTTCTTTTGTGTAAAGCCAATTTTGTAATTATTTTTCACAAGCGTAAGACCTGGCACAACTGATCAAGTTTTAACTCCATTGATCTTTAATCAGCGACGGTTCTGTCCACCATCCATTGTGTTCCCAAGGATGGCTACCCGCCACTGGGTCGTCCTGGTTTTCTGGGGTCTACCCTTTCTCGTCTCTTGAGAAGTTGATCCACCAGTCTAAAATAATATGCATAATCCCAACCCAATCAATTTAAAAATTAGAGTCTAGCCAAGTGTAATGCATGTCCCGGTGCTCAATATCCGCGAGCACAGCTATCCAAATAGATTGGTTTACTCACACTGCAGTGGATGTACGCTTTAACCCACACTCCGTGACTTGCCCAACACATGAGCCGAAGTCCTAATGAATGAGATGCGTCATGGCAAAGCCTTTCAATGACCTTACTTTGGTAGTACCCGCTCCATGAACTTGAGCCCTCATGCACTCTAGGCGTACACGGGTTTTAGCAGTGAGAGGAGTTCTAGCGTTCCCGGGATGGAAGAACTCACACATGCGTTAAGTTGTGATTAAATCAAGTTTCATTTTAGGTTACCCAGCAATGGTTATCCACCTGTAGGCTTCCCGCCTATTTACACACCTAAGTGAATCCGCCACGTCTTGGGTACTGCCTCTGCTCGGCTATCTACTCTGCTAGGTCTATGCCCATTGCGAGAAGTACGGTTGTACTAGGGTCTTTTCGTGCATGGCTCCATGTCTCGGTCCTTAATTGACCAGGGATGACACTAGCCTTAACCGGAATCCACCCAAGTCATCCAGCCAACCCAGTCAAAAACATTTGTTTAATTTTGTTTCTTTCACAAATCATCTCATCAATGTCATGGCAATGTGGCGCTCATGTCTCCACATGTCGTATGTTAATTATCTTTCCTAAGGTAATTGCCCAAGCAAATAGCATTTAATAAATATGAGAGTGCATGAATCTAAATTAGCATTCCTATACATTTTTCATAATTTACTAGGGACTCATACGTAATTATGGATACAAGGGAATAAGATAAACAACTATGAAAGACATGGCACAACAATAAATAGGATATTCATCATTGCATGCAAATTTATTTATAAACAAACTAATATCACAATTGGGTTCAACATGCTCAAAGATTAGTGATGACTTGCCTTGCTCACAGCCCTGCTGACCTGGATCCTCGATCAAGTTAGCAACTCCCCTAGAATCTATATTTACGTGCGAAAGAATTGATTTGAATTCGGTTAGAAATCAAATTAGATCACCATAAATTAATGCAGTACAAAATAAATTGCAAAAGTGGTACCAATAGGTAGATCACAATTTTAGATGAATTTAGGTTCAAGTTTCACTCAAATCCGAGTTAAAACAAGTGACTTATGCTAGTTAAAAGATTCAAATTTGAATTAATTCAAGTAATTTGAAATGGCACTGCTCCTAATTTATTTATTTTAAATTTTGGCATTAACCAAAAAAACAATTCTAGTGGCTGATAGGTGGGGCCATCCTCTCTTTTCTTTCTCTCGGTTTTATTTTTCTAAAGAAATTGAGTGTATCACCGACAAGTGGGTCCGGCCTAGTTGACCTAGGGTCAAACCTGCCCTTTAATCCCGGTAGGACCCTCATGTCACACCTCTCTCTTCTCTTTTTCTCTCTCCCTTCTGTTTTTCTCTCTCCCTTTTTTTCCTCTATCCCTTCTCTTTTCTTCTTCTCACTACTTCTTCCTCCTCGCCCCTATGCTTCTCCCTCTCCTCTCTCTGCCGAGCCGACGCTAGCGGCGCGGCGGCGGACGGCGGGTGGGGGGGAAGGGGGGCTCACCCGGTGGCAGCGGCGGAGAGGGGAGGGGGCGGGTGGAAGAGGTGAAAAGGAGGGGGGAAGGGGGTATTTATAGGGGGGATGGCCGGCGCGGAGGTGGAGATGGGACGACGCTCGGCAATGGCGACGACGACGGCGCGCGCCACAGTTTTTTTTAAAAAAAGAATCAGAGTGTTACAATTTTAGAACAAATGATTTAATATAATTGTGGAGTATGTACTCACTAGAAACTTCATCATCAAATCTAGTTTTAATTTCCAAACCCAGCAGGCGGTTGTACGGAACCGTGCCCATGCCCTATGTACAGTTGCAAGCTATGATTAATTATTCAAGATCCGCATAGTAGCAATAGCAACAATCATAATTACATTGGAATGGATGTCATTACCCGTCTAGCACTTCAAAAATCTTGGCGAAAGTAATTTCTGGTTTATCCATTGAGTCATAGACATGGAGTTTGCTTGTAGAAAGATATATAACAAATAGGACCAAGTGGAATATGCAAATTGTGTGAGACCATATATATGTCATAGTATGAATACGAGAAGGAAATCAATACAAAAGGCGGTAAAAACTCACGATGTGTTTAAGGCAATAGTATATAGGTCTTGAAATGTTGTTGCACCAGGAAATGGCGAATGTTATCCTCTATTTCTTTGTCAAAATCCCGTATGGTCGTCTGGTTAACTCTGTAGGGGTCAATGAATCCAACCCTGAGAGCACCCTGCCTACAGCATGGTTGAATCTCCATTCTACAATGGAAAGAAAGGAATTTTTAGAAGTTATCCACACACTGTAGTTATTCGATGATACACACAAGGAGCTAATCAATGAACAACAATTAAACGATACTTACAAAACCCAGCAACTGAGAAGGGAGACGTTGAGAGCATCTCGCTGATATGCATTGAAGTCATCTTCGAAACGGATCCACATAGTATCATCTCCTAGAAAGTAATCTGCGTTTTTAACCCTCACATTGAACATCTGTCTACCTGTGGATTATTTTTCCATGTACCTTTGATGGAATCGGTACATCTGCGTAGATAGGTTATTCACCTCATCAGGCTTGACTAGTGGTTCGCCGAGGGTAAATTTGTATTTAAGATCCTCTTTTGTCGTGCTTTCGATAGGTTTTTGACCTCGCACTTGCTATCTCGTAAGATTTATCTCTTTCATAAATTGTTGTATTTCAAGTTTTTCGGATAGCAACGGCTCGACCGTTTGTTTTTCTTGCTTTCCGATCTGAGGGACATCTTTGAACTTTCCTTTAGTGCTCCAAAAAAACTTGCGTATTGATCGATCGTAGTCTGATGCTACGGTTTTTTTGGCCGGTTCGCTCATCTTGGTAAAGAAGGCCTTAGTTGCTGGGTCTATTGGAGTCCTCTTCTGTGGAATCCGTGGCATGAAGTGGTCCTTCACTTCCTTTCTCACGACATAGTCAGTCCTATCATAGGCTCTTTTCTTAAGAGCGGCTTGTTTTGGCTCGTCGAGTCTTGGATTCTTCGTTTGTTGTGTGGACTTTGATGGCGCAGGATGAGGTGGACAAGACTATCTGGTACCTGTAGCTAGTTGCGGCGTTGAAGACGGAGGAGACAGTCCAGGTGGCGGACACCTCGGAGCAGTCGGTACCCATGGAGGAGTCGGTGCCCGCGGAGGAGATGGTGTAGGCAGAAGAGATGTAGGGACGGACGCCGCTGCTCGCTCGGGAAGCACGATGTAGCGCATGCACCATAGTACAATGGCGTGGGTTGTGTCTCCTAGTTACGTCTCCCCATCTCCTCTGAGGATGTCCAACTCGAGAACCTAGAAGCCCGGGACCATCCGCTCAACTTTGACCTTTGAGTACCAAGGTGGAATCGGACTACAATAGTACGTCTCAACTTGCTGCACTAGTATGGCCATTCCATCCGCCACCTTCATGAGAATCGAGGTTAGCAACTGACATATGCAGGACTTTTTGCAATGTAATGATTCATATATTATAAAACTACGAACAACCTTGATTGATATGTTCCTCATGGGAATATGTAGCTCACATGATGTCCGCTGTGTGATTTCATCCACGGGGCAGGGTGGTTTGTCGACATCAGGCCCTGCTGCAGCTTCCATGGTATGATCTCCTACTTGCGCTGTAGAAGCGCAGCTGCTTCCTTTCCCTGAGGGGCTCACCATGACGGGCGGAACAGACGACTATGTCTGTTGGCGTGACTCACTTAAGAGTTGGTCCACCTTTATGGCCACCTCTTGCAACTGTGCGTTGTAGGCCACGACCTGCATTTTGAGATTTGTCAACTTCGCATCTTGATCTCTCTTGCTTCTAATGTGACTCCGGTACGTGTGGATGTCCTCTTTGAACCCATACTTCCATGCAACCACGCCATTTCCACGTGTTCGTCTTGGGTGCTCAGGATTCTGTAGTGCAAGCATTAGTTCGTCCATCTCTCTATCAGGCTGGAAATTTCCCTGAGCAGCGGCCTCTAGGGAATCAATGAGATGGTGTGTTACTTGGCGTATGTCATCGCCAAAGAATAGGGAGCCATCACCCGGATTCAGTGTTCCCCATGAGCGTAGTACCAATGTTTTGATCGTTCAAGCTAATCAGCTATGGCCGGAATGATATCTCTTTTCTTCTAATGTTGCTTCCATTCTTTGCCAATTGGGCACTACCTTCTTGTAGCTGCCTAACCCTAGCCGGTGAATGTATTTCTTCTTAGCACCATTGGCTTTGTTCTTGGCTATCTTCACTTGCCCTTCCTCTCCTCTCTCGAGCATGATGGTCCACAACATGTCTTTCTCTATATTTGGGACATAAGATTGTTCCTCATTCCCGCATGACCATGTTCAGCGCCAGTGACCCAACCGTGTTACACAAAGTTTCTTGCAGCATTGGTAGGGGCAACTGGTTGGCTATCACTATGCTCCTCCTCGTTCAAGTACTAATTGGGGTCCTCATTCCCTCCTCATCTGCCCAATATTTTCTGCTGCCCTCTGCGATCGTGTCGAAGAGGATCTGCTTGTCATCACGATCTGCATCTATTTGTACCATAGAATTATACACATCCACATTGTCAACAAATACTAAGAACTTCTAAATTTCACTTAATTAAGAAATATGCAACCTATGTGTGTAGTGTTATATATATCGACATTGTCGACAACTACGAAGAACAACGTAATTCCTGCTACTTAAGAAATATCTACATTGTCAAGAACTTGACTTAGTTTCGTTTAAATTAGCGATGTAAGAAAAGTGTTGCACTCAATTAGTCTGAGGAAATCCTAGATAATATAAAAATTTTATAATTTCATGTAACTTACCTTAGGTTTACTTGGCCGCCTTGGAACCACGTAAGTTTGACCGTTGACCACATCAGCAACTGCACCATATAATTCTGACAACATAAAAAATAATTAGTTAAACACAAGTACATTGGTCCTAAGTCGAAATTCAAAACATCTGCATATACATTGTAAAGTGAGAGAGAGTGACTCAAGATATTGGGTGAACACATCACCTCGTTCTTTCATGGCTACAAATGGATAATTTCCAAAACAAATCTTGCTTTGACCCCCATGCGTAGGATTCCAGACAATATTTATTTTGGAAATTATGTGTTTGTGTTCATTCATGAAACAACGAGTGCTTGTGTTCAGCCAATATCTCCTTGGAACTAGAGAATGAGCGAACTAATGAGAATCACTCGTTTGTTCATTCGCTCGCTCGTTTGCTTCTTCGCTCGCTCGTTCGCTCATCCGCTCGCTTGTTCGGTCGTTCGCTCGTTTGGTCATTCGTTCAGTCAGTTGTTCGCGCTCGTTCGGTCGCTTGTTCGCCCGACCGCGATGATGGTGGCGATGGCGGCGTCGGTGGCGGTAGTGGTAGTGTCGGGTGGTGGCGCGAGGCGATGGTGGCAGTGATGGTGCCAACACGTGTTCTAATAGTGCCGATGTCGAGGGCGACAGCAGCGGCGGAGGGGGGGGGTTGTTGCAGCAAGCGACGCCGATGGCGACAACGATGGTGGTGATGACAAAGATGAGCATCGTGAAGATGAGCGCGCGGCGATGATGAGTGCAAGATGAAAAACTGTATGTGTAACCCTATATATATGCAAAAATCTTTTGTTCAGGTTGGTGCCACAAACCGGGACTAAAAATCCTATCTTTAATGCCGGTTATTTTCTTCAATTAGTCCCGGTTTATACAACCAACCGGGACTAAAAATAGTTTCCTCCTATTTCCATTTTTTTGCCCCTGCTTAGGATAACAACTGGGAATGAAAATTACTGAACATATATTGGTTTAATATTTAGAAATTTAATTGTGGCCAAATTAATTTCATTAAATATAGGTTTAAACAATAGTAATTAACTTTAGCCAAATAAACAACATTAAAAAGTGCATTAAATATGAAATAAAATCACAAAAATAATGAGAGAACATTTAAAATAGTTTAAAATTGTTATTAAATTCTAAAAATCAAATATAATTAACCCACGCCCGATTAAAAATGAAAAAATAAGCAGCATCTAAAATTGTTTAACATTGTTATTAAATTTTAAAAATCATATATAATTAATACATGCCCGATTAAAGATGAAATAAAATCACAAAAATAATGTGAAAAATTTGAAATTGTTTACCATTATTATTAAATTCTAAAATCATTTATAATTAACCCATGTCTGATTAAAGATGAAATAAAGGAGAAAACATTTAAAATTATTTAACGCTGTTATTAAATTCTAAAAATCATATATAATTAACCCTTGCCTGATTAAACGCATTAAACATGAAAGAAATTCACATAAAAAATGAAAAAATAGATGGACCTTCAATACGTTAAAAATAATTTACATCATAATAAAACAACCTAGTTCAAATATAAATCAATTGAAATAGATGAACCTTCAATGTATTGAAAATAATTTACAGCGTTATGGTTGACCTCACAAACTTTCTCATAATGAATGTTCCTTCACTATGATCGTTGTGGGAGTAAGGGGTGTCCTCATTAGATAGGAGGATGCTCGGGTCAACCGTCACCGCGAATGGTGGTTGCCCACCAAACTGATCGTAATCTTCGTCAGTCTTGTCCTCGACTTTCCTTTTACTAAGGAAAACCACGTGATGCTTTGGCTCATCGTGCTCTTCCCCTTTTTGATTTGCTAGACAAGTCCTTCACATAGAAAACTTGCGTTACTTCGTTTGCTAGGACGAATGGTTTGTCTGAATATCCAACCTTGTTAAGGTTAACCGTCGTGATCCAACAATCATCAACCGTTATGCCTCCACCAGTAAGCCTAACGCATTGGCACCAAAATAGAGGTACCTTCAGTGGTCCATAGTCGAGTTCCCATATGTTGTCGATGACAGCGTAATTCATGCTAGTTGTCCCATCTTATCTCAGGGCATCAATACGAACAACACTTTTCTAATTCGTGCTCTTTCTGTCTTGCGCTCTTGTGTAAATTATATACCCATTGACCTCATATCCTTGAAATGTCGAGATCAAGAAAGATGGTCCCCTAGCCAAGAAGGCTAGGTTTTGGTCAATCGTCTCGTTACCCATGAGATGTTGTCGCAACCAAGCAGGAAAAGTATCAATGTGATGGCGTGTAATTCAGGCATCGAACTTATCGATGTTTTTTGAGCAAACAACCGCCAAATGCTCCTCGATGTAAGGAGCCACCAATGAAGATTGTTGCAAAACCGTTAAATGTGCTTTATGGAATAAATCATTGGTTACAATCATTATAGCTTTTCTTCCAAGAGTCTCCCCTTATTTATTGATTCGAGGATCCCGATTAGACGAAGGTCTTCAATAAATAATACATAGAACTCAATGACCTCCTCTCTTCCATACTCCTTGGTGATACTTGCTTCCGGACGAGAACGGTTACAAACATACTTGTTTAGAACGCCCATAAATCTCTCGAAAGGGAACATGTTATGTTGGTAAATAGGACCAAGAATACCAATCTCTTTGAGAAGGTGACACAAAAGATGCGTCATTATATTGAAGAAGGATGGTGGAAAGATTATCTGAAAGCTAAAAGGACATTGCACCATGTAATTTGAAGGGTTGTTAATCTGTCCAGATCGATGATCTTCTGCGAAATTACATTCAGAAAAACACATAATTTTGTTTTTGTTGCCCGGACATTATCAGGAAGGACACCCCCGAAGTATCACAACAAGCAGTTGTGCCATCAACACGTGGAAGTCATGAGACTTTAGGTAGCCAGACTTGATGATCTCCAGGCATTCAAACATACCTTTCCTTCACTGCTCAGAGTGTAACTAGCTGGACTCAAGTAACGATTTCCTCTCTTTTTCAGTTCCGGATGAAGGTTGTCCCATTGTTTCAAATCATTACGTGCTTCAAGTGTATCTTTTGACTTCCCATATACAGCAAGGAAGCCCAGCTGGTTGACACAATGGTTCCTATTTAGGTATATCATGTCGATTGCGTTGCGGACATCTAAGATTTCCCAATAGGGCAACTGCAAAAAAATAGACTTCTTCCACATCACCGTGCGACCATCTTCGCTCGCCATAGGTTGGCTGCTAGGTCCCTTTCCAAATACTACTTTAAGATCATTCACAATTGCAAACACATTTTTTCCGTTACGACGTTTAGGCTTCGTACGGTGATCTGCCTTCTGTTCAAAATGTTTCCCTTTCTTTCGGACAGGGTGGCTTGCAAGAAGAAATCTATGATGGTCCAAGTACACAACCTTCCTAAAATGCTTCAAGTACGTATTGTCAGCATCATGATGTACTTCCACTTCATATATAACCAAGGCCGGAGGTTGTAGATACACATCGTCACAGGCCAGTCCTATGACTGCTGCTCATCCCCCAAATGGATTCATGTTATCCGTACTTAAACCGAACCTTATGTTTCCTGCATTCTCTTTGAAGTCTTGAAATGTTTTGCTGATGTTTTGCCGATGTTTCGCCACTGGGACCCATTGGCAGGGTGTCTCAGCATCCCGTCTTGTTACCGTTCTTTTGCATGTCAGCGCATCATTCTAGCATGTGCTTTGTTCCTATGAAAATGCCTCAGCCGTGATATTATAGGAAAATACCACATCACCTTATCTGGAACTCTCTTCATCGAAGGTTGTCCGTCAACATGCTTCTAGGTTCTCGTACTCACTGTGATAGAGGATACAATCGTTCGGACATGCATGTATTTTCTCTACTTCAAGTCCTAGAGGGTAGACTACTTTCTTAGCTTCGTACGTTGTTTCAGGCAATTCGTTTCCCTCCGGAAGAATGTTCTTTACGAGAATAA
Source organism: Oryza punctata (assembly GCA_000573905.2). Taxonomy (NCBI): domain Eukaryota; kingdom Viridiplantae; phylum Streptophyta; class Magnoliopsida; order Poales; family Poaceae; genus Oryza; species Oryza punctata. The sequence continues at coordinate 11,429,977 of CM002496.2, read as the reverse complement.
CTCGCCAAATGCCTTGTCACTCATATCATTTTTTGCCTTCCATTGCAAGAAATCCAACGTGGTACCTAACTTTTTGTACCCCTATTCGGAACCTGGGTACAAGGACATTTTGTGGTCTGCTAACATACGGTCTAAATTCTTGACCTCCTTTTCAGTTTTGCGGTCCTTCTTTATGTCGCGCAACATCTGACCGCGATCATCCGCACCGTCATTATCTTGAACAGCCCCATCCGCCTCGCTTGTTGTATTTTGTTCAAATCGACCGTATTGAGCCCAGTCCGGAATTGTTTCTTCTTCTTCATTTTCTTCCATTGCAACCCCTAACTCGTCATGCGAGGTACAACAAATATGGCTAGGCATGAATCCCAACTCAAACAAGTGAGCATGAATAGTTCTTAATGTAGAATACTACTTCTGGTTTTTGCACTTTTTGTATGGACAACATATAAAATTCTTATGCATGTTGGCATTGGCCACAATCAAAAAATAATATACGCCATCAATAAACTCCTTCGACCGTCGGTCCACGATATACATCCATTGCCGATCCATCTACATGAAATAAACAAATGTAAAGGAAGTCCACGAAAGTGAAACTAATTAACTAATCATATAACAATTTAAAACATTTTAATTAAACTAACACATTTTTAATGAATCTTTGTTATTCCTAACGATTTTAATGAGTTTTAAATGGACTTAACTGGAGTCATGGTTAATTATATATAAATCCTATCATTTTTAAAAAAATTATAACTATATTTCTCCATGTATTATCCTTATTTTAATTATGTTCAAAAGCTTTTTAAATTTATAAACATATTTTTAATGCATTCTACCTATTTCTAACTAATTCAATGATTTTAAATGGACTTAGTTTTCTATTATTTTGTGCTCATTTTCTATATATCTCCTTTGTTGTCTTTCTTTACCATTTTTATCCAAATGTTTCTAATATTATGAAATACCCTTATTTTAATTCTCTACATAATTTTTCTCTCTCCTCTTTTCCATATACCTGTTTGAGAGAGAATGACGTATCGAAAAATAGCTACAAATGTAACATGTTTACCATACATTAATAGAGCATGAAGTTACTAACCTTTTATATCCCTTCGATCAGTATAATGTCACCAAAATATTTGCACAAAAAATTTTTGACAGCACCTCCCCTCCTCCTCCATGCAAATTTTTGCAGCAATGGCTCGAGCTGGAGGAGGAAGAAGACTATACATAAAGGACATGATCTTTAAGTACCGGTTGGCGGTACCGGTTGGTACAACCAATCGGTACTAAAGTGTTGATCTTTAGTACCGGTTGGTGGCACCAACCGGTACTAAAGATGGCGGGTGGCCTCACAAAAAGTGAACCGGTACTAAAAACGATCTTTACTACCGATTGGTGTTACCAACCGGTGCTAAAGATCGTAACTACCCGTTGGGCTTACAAACTGGTATTAAAGACCATCTTTAGTACCGTTTCGTAAGAGGACCAAGAGATTTGTAATTTTGGCTGACTGAGCAAAGGTCGGTTCTCCAGTAGTGGTTTCGAGTAGTAAGTCTGCATTTTTCAAAGTAATTCGACCTAAATGACACATCACGACAAGTTTAGTGACCAATGGTGCATTTCACTCTATATTAAATGTCAACACTAGATAGTTGGGCCTGTTTTAATTAGCAAAATATAAATGTGATAACATATAATTATTGGAAAAAGATTTGGTTAATGGACTATTTTAGCATTGACGGTACATGCAGCTTGAACCAACTCCTCTACTATTGACTCTATGTAACCCCGTGCGTTACTGTGGGAGTTTTGTATGATAATAGTAGAAACAACATATAAGATAGCTACACAATTAATATAACTTTATATACTTTATATAATTTTCTTCTTTGGTTGACTATTGAAATAAATATAAATTCACTCCATAAATAATTAAAATGATGTGCTTTGTAACAATTTAAATCATATATATAAATTCATCTTTTAAAAGTAAAAACAAAGTGAATTGGCTCAATGGGAAAGAAAAAGAACGGAGATAATATAAAGTAATCATTTAAAGATAAAACAAAGGTGATATGACTTCATGTGTGAAGAAAAACAGGCATATAACTTGAACAATAGATCAAGAATCCAATGGCTACAATCAATTAAGGTGATGTGTCTTAACGAGAGAAGAGTGAAATAGCATTAAACTTTCAACGGGATTGGATCTGGTGCACGTGGTTCAATTTTTTCTCTTCTCCCATATTTTTCTTTTGGTTTTTTTGGAACACAAGTTTCTTTGAACGATTTTTATTAGGTGGATTAGGGTGGAAAGGGAATGGTTATTTCTTATGCAAGATTAGGGTGGAAAAGGAGCGTTTTTTTATACATGGAATTGGGATGGGATGGTAAGTAGACCTATTGTGCTAGCTTGAAGATAGTAGATATACATAGTATACATAGCTGATATACATATTATATACATAGTAGATATATATATATGCTGGCCATGTCTCTTAGATATGCTTGTGTGTGTTTATGGGGTAAGTGTGCATGTCGTGAGCGTCAACGTTGTGTTGTGTTATTAGAAGAAAATGAGCCGGTGGCTGCGTGGCGGTTACCACCTGTGCCCTAGCTCATCTGGCACTAACTATATAGTACTGATCATCAACGAATGGATCAACATGTATATAATGAGGAAACAGTGGATCCAAAAACTTCTGGAATTGAATTGACATTCTAAGTACATATAATTCCTTGGTTATTGAGCTAGTTACTTAGATTAGTAGTATAATTTATCCCCAAACACATGCATGCATTTTGATCTACCGTACGGTTGAAGTGTAGTTGATTAAAAAAATTTCTAGAGGAGCAAATTGTAGTATCAACAGGAAAATTGCACCCTTGTCTGCTGGTTATTAGTTTCAGTTATCTGTATCTTAGACTGCTAGTGCCATTTCTGGTGTCGTACAACTGTTACCTGATAGTTAAGTGTAAGCACAAAAATTTAATAGTACAGAAACCACAACAACTCGTGCTAAACAGCTAGTAACCGCGATGTCATGACTCATGGAACCTGGACCAAGTTTTGCTCATAAATTTCAAAGCTGTATAAATGTTCATTAATCAATTGAGTGTCGATTTTCAGTTCCTATTAATTCCTTCGCTCATACAAAGTCATTGAGACTTTATGAAAAGATGGTCTGGTGGTGACGCTACCCTGGGATGACTGCTACTGGGGGTCTTTGCTTTTTCCCTGGTTTAGTATGAGCGATTAGAATTTGCTCCAAGGTAATATAGGTACCGATTTATTTGTCAGGAAAAATCCTAGGTGCGTACTTTTTTTGGGGGGTGGGGGAAGGGAATTCAACAATTAATTAATATAAGAGCAATAACATTCATCCAGACACTACTACATATCCTCTAATATGTGATGACATCTCACATACCTGGGTTTTGTAGGCCATCACAACGAAATCATCTCAAACGGATCTAAAAAGAAACCGACAAAAATATACTCGCACAGATATATTAGATGTGCATAAAACTCGAGCCCATCATGGATGATATATATCCGTGACGGGCTCACATATCGTCCCGATAAAGATAACCTATGATATCTTTGTCGGGTCCTAACATAAACTAATCACCGATGTTCATCATCCGTGACGGGTTTCAACTTGAGGCCCGATTGAGTTAACTATTAGGCCCGTCATCGATGAATGTCATCGGTGACGGGCTTCTGTTAGGGCTCGACAAAGATAAGTGAAATACCATTCACAACTGTAATTTTGTTGGCCGTTATGGATATTTATTGCACACTTTAAATACCCCAACCACCTAGTGTAATGGTTATACTACTGTTCACTATGTTGGTGGGAGGGGGTGGGGGTGATTTTTGTCTCTTTTTTCCATGAAAATCAGAAAGTGCAAAAGTAATTGAAAAAATAGTAGTCAATTCTTATAAATTTAGTAAATACTTACCAACAAAAAGTTTATCCAATATTTTTCTACTTTTTTGGCAACTCAGTGATGGATCGAAGTTTGATGTATGGGAAAACCGTGTGACGTCACAGTAAAGTGTATAGAAATGACGTATTAAATTTTATAAACATCGCAGAGGAGGATAGGAAAAGAAGAAACAACGATTACACGTGTTGTTCATGTGCAGATTGCAAAATGAGAATACGTTTGATAGAAGAGTGGAAGTACACGCTCATCTAATACAACGGAGATTCATCTAAGGCTACACATGTTGGGTGAAGCATGGAGAGTAAGAATCAGAAAGTGGTGCAGCTGCAGACAGAAGTGGTGCACAATATCAGGAAGATGAAGATGAGTATTACATATTTGTACCTTCTCCATTGGGTGGTGAAATGGTTGACGTGGATCACGATCTGTTGCATGCCATGTTACGTGACGTTGAGGACCCAGCTTACAACGAGAGAGATTCCATGAAGTTCAGTAGTTTGGTCAGTGATTAGAAGATGCCTCTATACGTCGGATGCAAGCCAACACACCAAATTATCAGCTACCTTGGACCTAATGAAGCTGAAGGCAAGTAGTGGATGGACAGACAAGAGTTTCACAGATCTTCTAGGAATTTTGAAGGCCATGGTTCCTGATGAGAACACAATACCCGAGACGACATACGAAGCAAAGCAGGTTTTGTGTTCCCTAGGATTAGAGGTCTGTAGAATTCACGCTTGTCCAAACGACTACATATTGTACCACAAACAATATGTGGATTTAGATGCTTGTCCTGTCTGTAAGGCTTCTCGATACAAGCGAAAGAAAAGTACGGATGAAGGAAAGAAGTCACAGCAGAGTGGTCCGTAGAAGGTTGTGAGGTATCTACCTATCATTCACCATTTCAAGAGAATTTTTGCCAACCCCACGGAAACAGAGTTAGTACATTGCCATGCCATAGAGAGAAGGAACGATGGTATGCTAAGACACCCTGCAAATTCGATTCAATGGAGGAATATAGATCAAAGACACCTAGAATTTGCAGCCAACCCAAGAAACATGAGAATTTGTTAATGTACGGATGGTACAAATCCTTTCGGAGACATGAGCAGCTCTCATAGCACATGTGCTTCAAAAGGAAATACATTATGCTGTGCTTGTTAATCCAAGGACCGAAACAACCCGGTAATGATATTGATATGTTCTTGGAGCCTGTTATCGATGATCTTGAGATTATCTGGAAACAAGGTGTGGAAACTTAGGATGCGTATGGTCAGGAGAACTTCAAACTATAAGTTCCATTGTTCTGCACCATTAATGAATATTCGCGCTTGGTAATCTTTCTGGACAAACTGTGAAAGGCAAGAAGGTTTGCTCTGACTGTATGAAATATACACACAGTAGGTGGCTGAAGAAATTAAGAAAGATGGTTTACATGGGTCATAGGAGATGACTCCCGCTACGTCACGCATTTAGAAGAAAGAAGAAAATTTTCAACAATAAGAGAGAACTTCAGCCTGTTCCCAAGGATTCGTCCGGAGATGAGGTCCACAACATGGTGAAGGACATAAGTAATGAGTTTGGGAAGAAAAGAAAACGTAGTAAGGCAAAGGACAAGGGTATGTGGAAGAAAAAATCTATATTTTGGTGATTACCTTACTGGAAAGATATTGAGATCCGTCATTGCATTGATCTGATGCACGTAGAAAAGAATGTGTGTGAGAGTTTGGTTGGCCTACTGCTGATTATTCCCGGGAAGACAAAGGATAGGTTGAACGCGTGCCTTGATCTACAGGAGATGAATATTCGCAGTGAACTTCTACCTATAATAGATGCAGAGACAGGAAGAGTGTACCTCCCTCCAAATTGCCACACCTTGTAGAAGGATAAGAAGATCGCAATGTTATCATGCCTAAAAGATATTAAAGTTCCATCAGGCTATTCGGCGAGGATAAGTAAGTACGTTAAATTGGACAATCTAAAACTGGTTGGAATGAAGTCTCACAATTGCCACGTGCTAATCACACAGATCTTGCCAGTTGCTATCAAAGGAATTCTTCCACCCAAAGTCCGTCAAACGATCCAACGTCTATGTGCCTTCTTCAATGCAATCGGTCAGAGGATTATAGAACCCGAAGATCTAGATGGGTTGCAGGCCGAAATTGTCAATACCCTCTATCACATCGAGATGTTTTTTCCACTGTCTTTATTTGATATCATGATTCGTCTCCCTGTTCATCTTGTGAAGAAAACAAAACTACGTGGCCCAGCCTTTCTAAGAGAAATGTACCCGTTCGAGAGGTACATTGGAGTTCTGAAGTTGTACGTTCGAAACAGAGAAAAACTGGAGGGGAGTATCATTTGAAGGTTACACGACCGAGGAGGTTATTGAGTTCTACGTCGATTACATGTCCGAGGCCAATCCTATCGGAGTTCCAGCACCTCATCACGAAGGAAGGTTCTTAGGTGTTGGCACAACGGGCAGGAAAAGAATTGTGCCCGATTAAGCCTCCTATATGCAGGCTCATTTCTCTATGCTCCAACAGATGGTTGAAGTTGCCCCATAGTTTGAGGAGCATTTAGCGAAAATTTGATAGGACAACTTGGGGCGATCGGATATGTGGATTAACAGAGAACATAACTCTCGGTTCAATGAATAGTTCAAGGATCTTATTACAATTTTGACAGATGTCCTAAATGAGATAGTACGGTTGTTGGGGATGGGACCGTGTTGGAACATCGACACATGGTAAGGATATGATATTGATGGATACACATTTTACACCGTCAAACAAGATGACAGAAGCACAGCGCAGAACACATACTACGGTCGCATTGATTAGATCTTGGAGCTAAACTACTGTTAACGATGAAATTTGGAAAGCCTCAAAGTTATCATTGCCTAGAGTTGGTATCGGCTACAAAGTCCTAGAATCGGCCGATGAGCATTATCAATCGCCAATAGTCGGATTCTTGATTGGTTCGGTTAAGGAAATTAATATATGAAAGGAAGCTTATCCAAAAGAGAGCGAGTCCAAGGAGGATGCGGCATGACAGTTTATCTATTAATCAGGAAGAGTTTGTTACTTTCCTTTTATCTTTAGGAAAGTGTGTTTCGTGTCCGATAAGGACTTTATATTTTTCCTTTTACCCTTAGGAAAGTTTGAGTCGTATCCGATATGGACTAGTATCTACCCATGGGTATAAATATGTACACCCGGGGTCCATGTAATCTATCTCCACATATCAATATATCTACTTTCGGCGCATCGCCACCCTTTTACTTTCGACGAGTTCTTGTTTCAAGTTGGGCTGCATCAGCTTCGATCTTCGACGAGGAGTAAGGCTTGTTATGGCGGCCTGCGTTGTTGGGATTAGTGCTTCCATCGCCTCGACACTCTAACTTTGTCCATGTAAGTCGTCGAGTTATCATGTACGTTATATAATCTAGATTGACAATATTTTCTACTTGCATCGGCCGATCTCCATTTAGGGTAATGTTGATATCGGCTAAATTATTTTGTTGGCTTAGATTATATAATGTATTCACCACCCTGAAAATCAGTTTAAGGCTTGATTGTCTAGATATTATGTTTCTTTCCATACTTAGTGCTGCATCCGTTAAGTTTGATCTACTAAGTCGTGCTTAGAACCATAATCTCTAGCCTGCTTCTTGATTCCTAATAAGGGTTTTATCGGGGTTTCAGCCGATGAGTTATCTGGATGTTGCACCGGCTTATAAGGATTAAATATAAGTTGGTTTTAGCCAATGAGAACAAAGGTTTCATTGTTTATCTAATCATTTGGATTTAATGACATCGGACCTCCAGTCGATGAATGTTTTAACCTTCGGATCAGTGCTTATTCAATCTATCATTACTAGCTGATTGGTTTATACTAGATTATATTACTTTTTTATTACATTATCATTAGCCGATTATCTTTATGCTATCATTTTCTCAAGCATCAAGATTTATACTGGATATCGGCTGGTATCAGCATTGGCTGGAATTACTATATCGACTTGTGAGTCGATCGGCTCTTTGATATTGAATTTATATATCTCGTCAGTTGCAGGACCAAACTGACTGGCTCGCCCGCATCTTATCATTATTTTGGACCTGCACGGGAGTTAAGCAGATTTCCCAGGCTGTCGTGTTTTTACGTCAACAACTACGTCAAGTTCAAAGTCCCTTTGTTTCATTGCCGTTGGGTGAATATACGCACTGATGTCAAAGTCGACATGGAAGGTTTCACTTTAATAGATCTATCGAAGGTTGGATACGCTGATAAACCATTCATACTTGTGAAACTGATCGAGCAAATTTTTTACATAAAAGACTTTGCAAATAAGAAGATGCACATTGTTAGGGATGGTAAGTGCAGGATTGTTGGGTTGCCAACGTTGCCGATGAAGAAGAATACAACCCAAATCTTCATGTCAGACCTCACATCGACCTTGACGATGATCCACAAGAGGCTGTGGCATATGCTCGTTCAGATCATACAGAAGGCATCACCCTGTAACTGATGCCTTTCTACTTATTTCTTTTGCTATTTCTAGTAATGAAAGAAGAATATTTTGTATTAAGAAGCCTTTTGTACGAATGAAGTACTTATACTCCTACGAATTTCTGTTGCAGCATTAAACATAATCTTGCTTTAGAAGTAAGTACAGTAGGTACAGTACTTTCCGTTCTATGAAAATACTAAATTACTTAGTGACTTACAAATAAATTATTTAGTGAAATAAATAAATTTTATTGTACTTTACTTAATTATTTAGACTACTGGTCAACAAATATAAAAATTAATTTGTTCATATGAAAAAAAAGTAAAAACGTTATACGTGTCGGGCGTTAAGTAAAGCTCGATCGACATGATATCATCTCAATCGGGCTTAACCTAAAGCACGTCATGGATGATCTCATCCGTGACCCCTGACGGCCCTTAGGTTAAACCCGATTGAGATGATATCATCTCTATCTGGCTACGCACGTCACGGATGTGGTTCGAAATCATTTAGCCTAGAATTCATCGATTGAGATCTACACATTAGCGCGAAAATTTCTAAGTCTTCAAGCCCTACCGCCGTCCCCGAGCCCGTCGTGCCGCCGCCACCGTCTAGGAACCCGTCGTCATCCTCTGCTCCACAACCATCGCCGCTGCCCTCCCAAGCCCGGCACTATCGTCCTCCCTCGCCGCCACAGAGCGCCACCGTCCCCGAGCCCGGCGCGATCGTCATCCCTCGCCGCGACCGACCGCCGCCATCACCGCCACTGGCCACCGAGTGCCGCCGCCACCCTCTACTCCCTATGCTCCAGGTAACTCCACCATCACCTTGATAGATGAATAGGTTTTAGTAGATTTTAGTAACGGATGTATGATAATTGGATTTAATTAGTGATTTTAGTGAAATGTGGATGAATATGTTTCAGTAGATTTTAGTGACAGAAGATATGTGGATGGTTGTATGATATGTGGATTTAATTAGTGATTATAGTGATATGTGGATGAATAAGTTTTAATAGATTTTAGTAACAGAAGATATGTGGATGGATGTATGATATGTGGATTTAATTAGTGATTATAGTGAGATGTGGATGAATAGGTTTTAGTACATTTTAGTGATGGATGATTTTAGTGATATTGGACTTGTGATTTATATTTAGGTTTATTTGGGATATTGGACTTGTGATCTAGGGCATTTTAAATAATTTTGTAATTTTGTGATTTTGTAAGTTATTTTGGAATGGAAATCAACAATTAATTAATATAAGAGCAATAACATTCGTCCAGAATGAGTGCAGAGAAACAGTTTCTCTCATGGCCAAAACAAGAGAGAAAACTGACCTATTTTCTAAGCGAGCACTATTAGCAAGTTCATGGCTAATTTTATTGTAATGTAAAGAAACAAGAAACCTTCCATTTGGTCTTTTTGTAGGTACTCCTCCATACATACAACTCGTTTGATTTTTTTTCCAAGTCAAATTTTCTAATGTTTACCAAAATTTATATAAAAATATAGCAATATTTCGAATACAAAAGAAATATATTTATGGTTATATTTAATGAAACTAGTTTAGTATTATAGATGTTGCTCTCTATAAACTTGACTAAATATAAATATAAAGAAGTTTGACTTAAAACAAATTAAAACAACCTATAATATTAAACGGGGGAGTATTATACTATTAAGGCAAAAGCTTGGTTCCAATAGGATTTTTTTTATTACGTTGAGCAAAGATACAACTCCACTATTAAGTTAACTTAAAGCTTCAGAACAACCGGTTTACATATAAAACTATTAAACTTGCTGGGGCCGTGAATATTTAATTATGACAATGCAAGATGAGAATATATTTCAGTCCTCTGCATGGAAGTAAATCCAGGGCCAAAAGCTTCAGTAAAGAAAAACTAGCCGTGAAACCAAGCCCATCGTGAAAAAAAAACTAAACCAAAAAGTAGAAAGGAGTAGTACTTCAATGAAATCTCTCCATTATCCTTCAAAAATGTAAATTTCATAAAATTGCATGCGTATACCATGTCAAAACTATCAGATCTTGGTATTTATAAGACAGCAACACTAGCCAACAGTTATATTAGGAATTAAGTTTTAAAATAAATATTATTTTCACTGATTTTGCAAATATATATATACGTGCTAAAATTTTACGGAAATATGTACATCTCTCGTAGGTTGGTGACGCTGCACCGCACCATCGGTGCAGCTCGCAGACCCAGGACTGAATGGAGTGGACAGTCCCGCTGTGCCAACACCCGTCACCGGCACGGTCCCGCTCAGGGCAGCGCGGCACCGCACAACCCGCGACTAGGCTGCGCCGGCACCAACGTGGGACCGATGGGAGCGGACGGAAGTGACGGCTGAAACGTCGTACTGGATCGCGGTTCCGCGTAATGGTTGAGCGGCACCACGCCAAAGGCAACGAACACCAATAATAACACTTTTCCCTTTCTTTTTGTCAACATCAATAGGACTAACAGGAAGAGGATCACTAACAATTCTGGTCTTAGGCATAGGTGTAACCGAAATCTGTGGAGATTATGGGTACCCCATACCCACTCGACATGGTTATCCGACTAGTTATAGGGGATAACTTAGATCTATATAATATGTAACAGATCATGACTTGGTTATTACGTTTCCTTATGTACTGTGAAACGGCCTAGAGTCTTGGTTTGGTAATATTGTAAAATAGAATTAGGAAACCAATATCGTATTGGTTAGGGTTTCTATCTTGTAATCCTGCCCCCCATCCTATATAAAGTGGGTAGGAGGCCCTCTAGGGGGCAGAAGCACACAATAGATCGTCAGATCAATACAACATCCGGCGGATACAATCCCCAAACAGGAGTAGGGTATTACCTCTTATTGAGAGGGCCTGAACCTGTCTAAATCCTTGTCTCCGCATCCATCCACTTTTCGGTCTCGTGCGCTACCCCTTTTCATATTGCCGAAATCATGTTTCGACAGTTGGCGCGCCTGGTAGGGGTACGCCGAGTTCCCCATCAAGAAGTGCGATGGAATCAACTCATGAGTCGCCGGTTTTCATCTTCATTTCACCAGCTTTGATTTCCTTGCCGTCGACAACTTCAACAAGCTCTCTCCCTGACTTGACTTCAAATCGGTCGGAGGAGATTCAATCAGAAGATAACAACCACTCTACCACAGCGAGTCTTAGATCCAATCTACTATAGCTGCTACCAGCATCACCTCCGTCATCCCCAGGATCCAATCTACAATAACTTGGACTTCATCGCTGCCACCAAAAATCAGCCATGGGGATACATGAATCCGATCAAACAGCATACACCGGATCTGGAGAGACCTTATATCGTAGTCGGCCATCCACACAGTCTCGCATAAGGTTATCAAGGTCCCGCTGCGACTGTTCCAAGTCGATTTATATCTGCCGCAGGAATTCCGGCTGTTAAGCCTTAAATCAAGAGTTTCTGTATCACAAATCTTTATCAGGTTTATCGTTTTAATTTTCTTACACAAGCTAGATTAAAACTAATTCTTCTAGCCATCTTATTCACAGATCTCTAATTATTGTTTGATCTGTTATTTTGTATACACGTACATCGGTTGCCTGCATCGCCGCTGACCGGTGTCTCCGCCTACACGGTTGGTTGGTCACACCACCGTTGTTGGGCGTCCACATCTTCACCATCGGTCAACGTCGTCATCGCCGACTGGTGCCCTCGCCTACACGGTTGGTTGGTCACACCACCATTGCTGGGCGTCCACGTCTTCACCGTCGGTCATCGTCATCGTCGCTGACTGGGTTTCCTCGCCTACACGGTTGGTTAGTCACACCACCGTTGCTGGGCGTCCACGTCTTCACCACCGGCTATCGTCATCGTCGCCGACTGGTTTCCTCCGCCTACACGGTTGGTTGGTCACACCACCGTTGTTGGGCGTCAACGTCTTCACCGTCGGTCAACATCATCATCGCCGACTGGTTTCCTCCGCCTACACGGTTGGTTGGTCACACCACCGTTGTTGGGCGTCTACATCTTCAACGTCGGTCATCGTCATCGTCGCCGACTGGGTTCCTCCGCCTAAACGGTTGGTTGGTCACACCACCGTTGTTGGGTCTCTTCGCCTTCACGCCGTTACTAATGGCGATATCGTTTTCACCGCCGGCTCGCCTCCCGCCATCGCCGACTGGTGTTTTCGTCGTCATTCATGGACAATCCTATCGTCACCGCGGGGAATACAACAAAGCTAAGTCATCATTATTCTATTTTTCCCTTGCCTCACTACACCAATTGGTTTTCCATTGAGTAGTGAGTCGGGGGCTACAGATGTTATATCATAATTTTTCAAAAACTCTCATAATATTTATCTTGACTGCTTGCGAAATAATCCGAGTAAAAAGTACCGATCGAGTTATAGAGCTCTATATCCCTATGCCTTCCGTTTGGTTTGTCGATGGATAGTTGCCTTCGGGCCGATTCCTAGCACCGGGGGCTCGTTGGATGGAGTATATAACGCAAGGTGCTAAGTATTACTCGGAAGAAATCAAAAGCATAGAGATAATATAATTTGCTTTCTGCTCTCAACAATTGTAAAAGTACCCGAGTAGTAAACTCCAATTCATAAAACTTTGTTCCATTAATGACGAACTCATGTCAATGACTAGTCGGGCAGAGTGTTTAAAAGTGATGAGTCATCTACTCGGGGAAATCAAAATCTACAAGAGGAGAAATACATATTTATAAATATTTTAAAATGCTTGAATTTTTCTCAAGTATTCTATTTGCTTCAGATGCTACTCATCCTATATGTTTATACTGCAGGATCCAAATCCAGATATGCATAGTGGGGATTCATGGCTCTAAGCTTATCTCCTACGCTTTGGGAATGGATCAGTCAGAACATCACCGCCGGCTTGCCTTCACCGCCGCCGACTAGTGTCTTCGCCTATACGGTTGGTTGGTCACACCACCGTTGTTGGGCGTCTACACCTTCACCGCCGGCTACCGTCATCGTCGCTGGCTGGTCTCTTTGCCTACATGGTTGGTTGGTTACATCACCATTGCTGGGCGTCTACGTCTTGACCGCCGGCCATCGTCATCATCGCCGACTGGTTTCCTCGCCTACACGGTCGGTTGGTCACACCACCGTTGTTGGGCATCTACGTCTTCACCGCCGGCCATCATCATCGTCGCCGATTGGTGTCCGCCTACACGGATGGTTTGTCACACCACCGTTGTTGGGTGTCTACGACTTCACCACCGGTCCGCCTTCATCGTCGTCGACTAGTGTCTTCGCCTATACGGTTGGTTGGTCACACCACCGTTGTTGGGCGTCTACACCTTCACCGCCAGCTACCGTCATCGTCGCTGGCTGGTCTCTTTGCCTACACGGTTGGTTGGTTACACCACCGTTGCTGGGCGTCTACGTCTTGACCGCCGGCCATCGTTATCGTCGCCGACTGGTTTCCTCGCCTACACGGTCGGTTGGTCACACCACCGTTGTTGGGCGTCTACGTCTTCACCGCCGGCCATCGTCATCGTCGCCGACTGGTGTCCGCCTACACGAATGGTTTGTCACACCACCGTTGTTGGGTGTCTACGACTTCACCACCGATCCGCCTTCATCGTCGCCGACTGGTGTCTCCGCCTACACGGTTGGTTGGTCACACCACCGTTGCTGGGCGTCTACGTCTTGACCACCGGCCACCGTCATCGTCGCCGACTGGTTTCCTCGCCTACACGGTTGGCTAGTCACACCACCGTTGTTGAGCGTCCACGTCTTCACCGTCGGTCATCGTCATCGTCGCCGATTGGTTTCCGCCTATACGGATGGTTGGTCACACCACCGTTGTTGGGCGTCTACGACTTCACGACAGGTCCGCCTTCATCGTCGCCGACTGGTGTTTCTGCCTACACGGTTGGTTGGTCACACCACCGTTGATGGGCGTCTACGTCTTCACCGCCGGCCATCGTCATCGTCGCCGATTGGTTTCCGCCTACACGGATGGTTTGTCACACCACCGTTGCTGGGCGTCCACGTCTTCACCACCGGCTATCGTCATCGTCGCCGACTGGTTCCTCCGCCTACACGGTTGGTTGGTCACACCACCATTGCTGGGCGTCTACGACTTCATCACCGGCCCACCTTCATCGTCGTCGACTGGTGTCTCCGCCTACACGGTTGGCTGGTCACACCACCGTTGTTGGGCGTCTACGTCTTCACCGCCGGCTCGCCGTCATCATCGTCGACTGGTGTCGTCGCTAGGCGTCTATGCCTTCACCACCGACTGGTTTTTCCGCTGCCGACTGGTGTTTCTATCTTCACGACTACGCGTCTTCACCATTGGTTTGCTTTTGTTGCTGCCGACTCGTGTCCACATCATCACGGCAGTGCAACTCTATCACCATTGTGGGGCAACTTCATCTTCATTATTTTCGGTATCGGCAAACTCTACTGCCACTACATCGAAAGATTCACATCATCAGCCACGACGTCTCCAAGAGCCTCGACATCTTTGCATAAGATGCCGAGCTAATCTACTACAACAAGTGGCGTTCCAATCTTCAAGATTTCTACTCGGACATCCTCAAGGCCTATCTTCACTCAAGCAATGGTTGCTCAATGACAAGCTACAGTTCTCGACTCTATGTTCAGTTGCTTCCCAACTAACCAAAGAGTCGGGGGCTGCACAAAAAGAAGATTCAAAATTCACAGACACTACGACAAGATCAAGCAAACAATTAAGCAGCCAATGAGTCAACTTCGGAAGTCATTATCTTCGTCTTCAACTCAGAGCAGACGTTCTACTTCAGCAACATCAATTTTTTATCGGCAATTTTGGTTTCTGGATGCTGCCACAATTTATTCCAAATCTCTCAAGTATCAAGTTCAAGATTTAATCTACATGTTCGGGAGTTTGGAGTTATCAACCGATCAACTCAGATTCAGTGAGTTGGACAACAACATCTGCTTTCCTCCAAGTAAAAGCATATGCCACAGTTACAAGATCAACTTCTACTGCCATCATCATAAATCAACGGGCATTGCATCAATCTTCGTCATGCAAACATTGGCGTCAAGGAAACTACTCGAGCCTCGATATATTTTCAACAATTTGATGAATTATTATTACTGAAGTCATCATCAGCAACTTCTCCATTGATATAACTATGATTTCTGGTCAATTACCATCAACCAAGGAGTTTGCTTCGAGGATTCAAGCTTAATCAGCACTGAATATCCAACTGGATCATTTTTCGTCGACTTCTTGCTGAGCCTCCTTGGTATCACCTCTACTTCATCGGCCCTGACATCACTACTGTCGCTAATGGATGATTATGTCTTCGCCTTCGGTTTCCTATGTCATCCCCGACTTGTTATTTTGCCTTCACGGTTGGCCTACTACGCCACCGCTGATGGGCGACTTTGTCATTATCATCGGCTGCTACACCGCCATTGACTGGATCACCGACATCATCATCTTCATCAACAATATGCTATGTCTCTTCAGTTGTGCTTACTCTATTGCTATGGTTGTCATGACCGTTGGTCACATCAGCTGTCGTTGACCGGCTTCTTCATCTTCATGATCGATGGATTTCATTATCGCTGCTGATGAGCAACTTCGTCTCTACTACTGACATTTTCATCACTTCTGATGGGTGATATCGTTTTTCACATTGGTCATCTTGCCTCTATGCCGACTACATCAGCTACTACTAATTGACAATTTTGACTACAACATAATGACAAGCTATATGCTCAGGGGCTTCATCAGCTCAGGCTTAAGGATTATACCTTTGATTTGGCTTTGTTTCGGATACATATTCATGGCCGTGAGCTTATCCCCTATGCTCGAGGTCTGGATCAATCTTTATTCCCCATGAGGGCCATCGACTGAGTATTTGCACCAGTCGGGATTCAATTATCATTTTTACTTCATTATACCCTATGAGGGATAACTATTTGGACTAGAAGCCACTCGGATGAGATGCATTTGGTCTAAATTACCCGGAATATTTATTACTCGGGAGCATGTCAAGAGGCATGTTATATGCGTCGTCCTTTTGAGGGTATCGAAGGCATATTTTTTGGTCTAGGCCTAATATGTCTGCAGCCCATATTTTAGGTGTGGCCAGTCACGTTCTTTTAGGGACTTAGGCATTTTTTGCTTAGGCAAAAGTGCGCGTGATCGAGTGCCCAATATCTTAAAATCCTTTTATATCACTGTTACTCAACTTTTAGGAGTTGGTACAATACACTTTAAAAGGTGACAAACAGTGAAGCTTTATATAGCTCCCCCGCTGACTTTTACATATATAGAAATCAAGGCACTGTTTGATCTATATTATGGCTTAGGCTTTTCGCCACGTAAGTGTGCACTTTTATTGACCAATATTATGGCTTAGACTGATTATATATTTTGGTCATTTTTCAGGCGGTTGGTATATTGTACTCGGATTTTATACCACATATGCCTTATGTTTCCAAGTATGGTAAAGCCATGTGTCTTTTAGGGACTTAAGCACATCTGTTAAAACAGTGTGAGCATGGTGTATACTTAATGCTCTGGAAATTTCTTTATTCACAGTATAGAAGCTTTTTTATAGCTGTTTTTGCTATGTGAGTTTTCAAAGATGTGGTAACCTAGGTTGCATGCATCATATTTTCACAAGGCAGACGGTCTATCACTTGAGTCTTATTTATTCGGGGATTCATGTGCTATCATTATGCTACTTAGGTGGCTTAAAACCACTCGGCTGGTTAATCTATTTATTCCTTGACTATGTGCTTAGTTTGATCAACTAACCACATAGTCGGGGGCTACACCTATCAGGTGCATCTAGTCGATGCACCCAAGTTTATATTTTATTATTCAGCCCTCCACAGTCTTCTAATTTGATAAAATTATTCGGGAGATCATGGCGAAGATGATTGAAGCACTCGGCTCTGGAGTAATTTAGTTCGAGAGAAGATTATCTTTTTGACTGTGAAGGTCTCAGGGGCTACTGTGGAGATTATGGGTACCCCATACCCACTCGACATGGTTATCCGACTAGTTATAGGGGATAGCTTAGATCTATATAATATGTAACAGATCATGACTTGGGTATTACGTTTCCTTATGTACTATGAAACGGCCTAGAGTCTTGGTTTGGTAATATTGTAAAATAGAATTAGGAAACCAATACCGTATTGGTTAGGGTTTCTATCTTGTAATCCTGCCCCCCATCCTATATAAGGTGGGTAGGAGGCCCTCTAGGGGGCAGAAGCACACAATAGATCGTCAGATCAATACAACATCCGGCGGATACAATCCCCAAACAGGAGTAGGGTATTACCTCTCATTGAGAGGGCCTGAACCTGTCTAAATCCTTGTCTTCGCATCCATCCACTTTTCGGTCTCGTGCGCTACCCCTTTTCATATTGCCGAAATCATGTTTCGACAAAATCGTTTCATAAAAAATCAATGAATCATCATTCGGTCTTTGCTCCATCAAGCTTGCATCTTTAAAATAATCATGAAACTCACCTATGAACTAGAAATTGAACTAGAAGCAAGTAAACTATACCATGTAGATGCAAAGTTTGACAAAGAAAGAGGAAACAATTGTAACTTAAGCAAATCATCACCACCGGCCTTACCACATTACTCAATTAATTGACCGATATCCTCCATTGTTGTTCTAGCATCCTCACCTGTGAATTTCGTGAAGTTGGGTTCTTCAAATCCCTGCGGGTACGGGACCGAATCTACCTGTTCAGGATACGGCATTTGATATGTATGCATGGCTACTTTGGATTCTATTTCACTACTATCCCGCAAGACATTGCCATCATCTTTTCCAACATCCACATGACCGATTTGTGACTCGGTCTTAGGTGACAATGCTATTTCACTTTCGCTTGTGATACAATCCGAACCGTCACTTAGTTCAGCTATATTTTCAATGATGCTATTCTCTAAACTAGCAACACAATCCGAACCATCACTTGGTTCGGCTATTCTCGTTACGGCATCATTGCACAAATTATTACCACAATCCGAACCATCGCTTGGTTCGGCTATACATGTTATTGCACTATCATCTAAACTAGTATTTAAACTATTATCATCCACTCGGCTTTCCTGAGCCAGAGCTTCGTGCAATACATGATCAACATCAAGAAATATCTGGCCATTCAATCTCTCTTTAATAGAATCAAGCAATCCATCATATGCAATGTTGGCCAAATCTTTGTCAGCTATCTTCAAACTAAAACATCGGCTTTCAATATCTCTAAACCTTTCAATATAATCAGCAACAGATTCATTATATTTATGCCTAACCGATGTTAAATCAGATAACCTAAGATCAGTTTCACTAGTGCGAAAATAATCATGAAATTTTTGTTCTAATTCAGCCCACATATAAATAGAATTTGCCGGTAAAGAAGTAAACCATGTAAAAGTAGTACCAGACAAAGATAAAGAAAATAAGCGCAATTTATATCTATTCACATTACTAGCCTCACCACATTGCGCTAAAAATTGATCTACATGCTCCCATGTGGTCCTACTATCTTCATCACTAAACTTGGTAAATTCGGGAATTCTATAATCACGAGGATATGGGAGATTGTCATAATAATCAGGATACGGCTTTTGGTAAACCTTAGCACGATTCCTAGCTTCTATCCCAAATTTATCCCTAATAATCCCACTAATCAACTCCTCTATATTATCAGGCCTATGTTGATTTGGTGGTGGATTTTGTGGCCTACTAAGTTGATGTTGTGGCGCAATATGATTATATTGGCCTTGCCTAGTATCGGGAAGATACCCCCTAGAAACATCATTATAAGCATTAGGAACATGTGGGCGAACTTGGGGATTACTTGCAGCAGTAGATACAAGAGGATCAAATGTTTTAAGATGATACAAATAACTAGCATTAGTCATTGGATCTATCCCCTGAATCGGCACCATTGCGCCGGTCTGACCGGTTGAGCGCCCGGTCTGACCGGCATCCAGAGGCGCGGTTAGACCGACCTGAGTCCCGATCTGACCGCTGGGGTGAAACCCGGTCTGACCGGCCATCTGGCCGGTCTGACTGGCGGCGGCATCCTCGTCAGACCGGCCATCTGGCCCGATCTGACTAGCCGTCTGCGCCGGAAAACCTTCGCCGATTTGTTGTGTCTTTGCTTCATCAATTTTACTATTTATTTGATCTATGGGAGCTTGGCTAGCACTGGTAGAGGCTTTATCTTTGAATATAAAATCGGCCACGAGAGGGCCGAGTTTATTTCTCATAAACTTTTCACAATTATTTTCAAAAGATGCTTCTATTTTATTATTGAAAGCAATCATAGATGCATCTTTGTATGAGCAACTTGTTGTTGAATAGATTGTGATAATTCCTCAACACTTACCTTGTCAAAAATAGACGAAGACACCAAATCCGGCTTGAAGACTACGCAATGACGAGTCTTTGAGCATGTCTTCAAAAGCTCGTCGGTGTACTTCTTCATGTGTTCGTCGAAGGCCTTGCGTGCTTCCTCATCAAGACTCTCCATCGTCACCGGCAGCACGTTGGATGGATCCACCTCCGTCTTGGATGGCGGCGGCTTTGTCATGGCGAAGTTGAAGTTGAGTTGACGTTGAATAGATGTCCCAGTGGAGTCGCCAAAAATCGTGTTGGCAACTTTTTGTGACAAGTTGATAAGCACGATCGCAGCACCTTACGCCTTGCGGTGATCCTAGAGTCGCCAACCACCTCAATCTAGCAAAAACTAGACCAAGATGGGTTTTGATAACTAAACCGGCTAGCGGAACCGATTTCTAGATAACTACCCGTCTCGTGGGCAAAACGGAAGGTTTTCAGGACAAACCTACAAAGAGATGTCGCACTCTCGCAGCAACGGCAGACGATTTACATCGCAAATCGACAAAGATGGACTAAAACTAGAGTAAAATAGAAAACATGATAAAAGAACGATTCAAGTAAATTGTATTCGGGGGGGGTCTACAATGAACCGGCCTTGTCCCTTAAATAGGGGGTTGGTCTTGCCCTCTACAGGCCCTTCTCCACGTCCAACTCGGGATAGAAACCAATGGAAACACGAAACATGCCTTCCCGAGGAAGGAAACCCGAGATCCGACGAAAACAGACTCGGACTCGGACCCTGACGGTCTGACCGCCCACATACCTGCGGTCAGACCGGCCCTACTAGCCGGTCAGACCGCCCACACACCTGTGGTCTGACTGGCCCTATGAAGGTAACCCGTCACTTTCCAAACTCTGGCAATTTTCCCCTATTTCATCCATAGGTGCCAAATTTGGGTGTAAACAGTCTGTTCCTCCCATCATGGTAAGTCTCTCAGGCAAGTAGTAGATCAGAGCATCGAAGCTACAGTACGGGGTAGCTGTCGATGAACCACCCTGCCCCGTGGATGAAATCATGCAGCAGACAACGTGTGAGCTGCATATTCCCTTTAGGAATATATCAAAGGTATGTTCGTGGTTTTATGATATATGGCTGGTAGATTACGAAAATTGGTGCATATGTTAATTACTAACCTCGATTCTCTAGAAGATGGTGGAGGGCATAGCCATACAAGTGCAGCAAGATGGGATGTACCATTCTAGGCTGATTCCACCTCGGTACTCAAAGGCCGGTACCATATTTATATGCATGTATATATGCATATACATATATATATACACATGTATATAAAAAATAACCAAAAAACTAACACCAACCGATACTAAAAATATCATCTTTAGTCTCGGATTGTGCATCCCGCTTGCACAACCGAGACTACAAAGGGTTACGACTAGTGCTAAAGATCGATTCCCCAGCAGTGAATCGAGAAAAATAATGTATATTTTAAAATTAAATTCGTTACATTAGAGAGCTGCGAACTTTAGTTGTCTAGTTTGGGCCCACCCATCAATAACATGTACACGTAATACTGGAATTGTTACAAGTGGATCCCACATGTCAAATACATAGGTACTAGTTGAAGTTTCCTGATAAAATAATTTGCTATTGTTACAGTTTTGTGGAACTATGTCATAGTTTTGACAATATGCTTACAACTTTATACATTTATCCTTAAATTAAAGAGGTAGAAATTAAAGCAATGATTGATCTATAGAATTGGTTCCCTACTGTCTTGATGTCCCTAATCCCTACTGCCTAGCTAGGGGTGAAGCAATAAATTATTAAAGCCTAAGACTCACCGAAAGTTCCATCTAATCGGTATTAGATTTCCTTCAAGATTTTTATTGTGAATTAAGAGGTTCCAATATATACCTAGGTATAAAATATTAATAGTATGATAGTTCTTATAATCTTATAGCCACCATGCTACCTAGATTTGGAGATTACCTTTAATTTTAGGCCATATTCGATCAATCATAAAGAGGAAGGGACTAAAGAGGATATATTTATTCCACACTTATTAGTGTGAATTATTTTCCCTCAAGGCCCTCTCACCCCCTTCAATCCCATTTAACTACTAAAAAAAGGCACATAGAGGTTAGCATTATTGGTGCCGAAAGTGCTAAAACTAGCCCTTATAGACCTTTTCCCACCTCCACACGCTGAAGAAACAAAACAATCGGCAACTTTAAGAGGCTACAGGTGCTGGTTCTATTGAAAACTGATACCAATACTACAGTTGTCTCTATTTAAAAAAGATATCTAAAATTTACTATAGGTGGAAGTTAATTAAAAACGGTATCTAAAACACCTATAATATATAGTAGGTGCTAGTTTTTTAAAAAACAACACACGTAAAAACCGAGCCGAGCCGATCGTGGTCTCGGGCGGATAAGGATGGGACGAGAGGGGTCGCTCCTTCCCGGCCTCCTCTTTCTCTCGTGCTCCCATCTCTCTCCCGCACATTGCGCTCTCTCTCGCGCGCTCCTCTCTCTATTGATTCAGCAGCGGTCTGGCGGCGGTGGCAGCGCCCTACCCTCTGCTAGGTCTGGCGGGAGGGGAGACGGTGGGCAGTGGCGGCGCCCTTCCCACCGCTAGATCTAGTGGGAGGGAGGCGGCCACAGGGACATTCCTTGTGTTAGTGTTGATGTTCTTAGTGTTTAATGTTGATGTTCTTGGATGAACTTGAGTTTGGATACCGATTAATTCTATGAATTAAATGTTGTATGGAATTTGGGGAGTTGGGGTGAAGGGGAGCTGCTCGATGCATTGGCTCGATTTGAGCTGATGCATTGAGCCGCTTTTTTTATTCTTGGGACCTCAAAGCTGTCGGTTCCAAAACCGACACTTTTGATTTCTCTCATTTGTGCCGCCTTCTAGGTTCCGGTTGAGAAATTGGACACCTATGTCGGGTCCCAACCAACACCTATCAAGGTTTCTATAGTAGTGGTTAAACCGAAAAAAATTAGAACCGGGTAAACAATTCCCCATTAGGACATATTGGGTTCGAAAGGAATAAAGGTGATTTGGAGGGGATTGACGGGGAATAATTCCACATCACAATAAGTGTGAAATAAATACCCTCCAATCCATTTTGGGAAAGAGGACTGCTACAACACGGGATCCCGTGAGAACGGGATAGCTTTTAATGAATCCAACAAATCAAATACACCCTAAGCTCTTTTTATCCATACCCTCACGCTAATCTCTTTTAACCATACCCTCGCGCATCTACGGGATTCCTCCCAATAAACCACCGGATACTTTATATGATGACACCATGCTGACATCAGCATGAAATCTAGATATTAGTCAAGTACGGAGGTATCAAGATTAGGTACCGAGGTATCAAGTCTGATACCTACTGATACCAAGTCTGATAACAATAGATATCCGACCTAGTACCGGGGTACGAGATCCCGATACCAATAGTACCAGACCTGATATCGAGGTACCAAACCTGATACCCAGGTATGAGACCTGATACTGACTGGTACCAAACCTGAGTATCAATAGATATCCAATCTAGTAACGGCGTACCAGATCCGATGCCGATAGTACCAGACCTAATACCGAGGTACCAAACCTAATACCACGGTACTAGATTTGATACTGATTGGTACCAAACCTAAGTATCATGACACCATAGACGTGATACATCCAAGTATCATGATACCAGAAGAGTATCAATGAAATCATCTATGTATCAAGAGAGAACTCAAGAGAAAAAACAAAAAATCAAATATAGAAAAATCTAATCAAAACAACACCAAATCAACCACAAAACCGCATTATACAAAAGATTCTTTATGGTCCATCAAGAACAAAAATCTCCAAGCTAGCTCCTGTCAAGTGACAAGAAATAGGCCTAGAAATTGACATGCTATAGGCCCAATCATAGGTGGCTTCCTTCTTCATCGACACCAATAGAAAGATCCTCACCATTTGCTTTCTCATGATGAGGAAGTAGCTCATGCCGCTAGCGATGGTGCTACCTGACTTGCACTACGTCTCCGTCGACACATCAATAGTGAAGTACTCATCGGCCAAACTAGCCGACACCTTACCAGCGGTGCTCGTGGATGCTACTGCTGGTGCATCGTCAAGGTACTGTTGACGATGAAATTTAGCAAGCATGTGAATCGGAAATGAAGGTACTAGATATGTGGGATTCTCGGAAACAGAGTGCGTATCGGCTGGAACTGATTCTGATCTGGATAGCCGATATGACCAATATTGCATGGATGATCAATATCGGATTCGAAGAAGAGTTTGAGACGATGTTGCCAGGCAAGGATAGAGTCCAGTTGACAAATGTATCTATTAATTAGGACTATCTATAATTTCCATATAAATATTTTCGGTAAGAGTCCGCCTAAGGACTTGTTTGCTAGTTGGATTTGTATTAGGACAATATGAGTCATGTCTATCTTGGTCAATGTTTCAATTTTCGGGTATAAATATAAACCCAAGGCTTTATGAATAAAAACAACACCAGTTCAATCAATCTCGGTGCATCGCCAACCTTTTATTTTTTTACTTTCGACAAGTACTTGCTTTTGAGTCGAGCTGCATCAAATCGACCTTTGGCGAAAAGGTAGGTCTTGTTACAGCGGTTTGCATTATAAGAATTAATGCTTACATCTTTATGACAGTTTAATTCTATATTGTAAATCTCCGAATTATCTTATACATTGTACAATCTAGATTGACAAAGCTTTCTACTTGCATCGGCTGATCTCTATCTAGGCTTTTGTCGATAACGGCTAGATTGACTTATTGGTTTAAATTATATAATGTATCCACCATCCTGAAAAAGGCAACCATCGGCTTGATTGTCTAAATATTATGCTTCTTTTCATACTTAATGTTTCATCAGTTAAGTTTGATCTATTAAGTCATGTTTAGAATCATAATGTCTAGCTGCTTTATGGTTGTTAATAAGGATAGTATCGGGGTTTCAGCCGATCTTATCTGGAATGGTTGTTTTACATGATTTTACGCTTTGTTTAATATGCTATATCTTCCCCTTATATCAGGGTCTAATCTAATACAAATATTTTCGACTTATCGTCAATCTGATTGCCGATAGTTAGATATATTTGTTGCAAGAGAATATTCTAGTATAAGGTTGTATCAGAGTTATAGCCGATACACGCTTAAATTTGGACATCGGCTATAACATGAGTATACACAATCGTTATTTTTTGTTAATTTAGACTTGAGCAATTTATACTGTCTCGGTTAAGTCCAATCTATCCCAGTTGCTGATTTCTAAAGTAATATTGATGTATGGATTATGTAACACTGATATTTTCAGCCGAAGTACCAAGTTTAGAGTTAGCTTATCATTGAGTATGCCTTATGGCCGATCCACGCTATATTGCATCGGCTAGGTTATGTCACGATATGATATCGGCTACCTAGCCAATTGACTATCGTTTACTAATAAACTTGCAGGTTCTATCTTCTTGATTGCAGGATCAAATCAACTAGCATGCCTTTTGAACCCGAAAGTAAGTTTTGGACCTGGACTAGAGTAAAGCAAATCTCTCAGGCTAGTGTGTGTCTCAAGCAAATCTCTCAGCCAATACCTTCATTCGTTCGCGGTGTCCCCCCAGGGCACGGTTATCCAGAAAACCAAAGTAGAGTTGTCGCCGATCGTGAAAACGGAGCCAAGTACATCTGGAACAAGTGATGACAAGGGCAAGGAAGTTAAAACCGAGTCAAACAATGAAGAACTCCGCACACTACAAGATCGCATTGATTCGGCAGTCCATCAAGCTCTCATTAATCAATCCAGAGTACTTGTAAATACTTTAACAAATATAATCAAGATGGTGGTGGATGGCACTATAGATGAGGAAAAAGCAAAAGGACCCATATATCTCCCATGGGATACTTTTCCAGGTTATAGGACTGCGAAGACTAAAATTGGTAAGAAACATCAGCCGTTTCAAACCCAGGCTCCATCGGCTCCCGCGTCCAGCACAAACATCCCGACGATATTGACCCGACAATAGCCGATCACTTGGAGGCAAACTTCAACTCAGTTAATGTCGGAACAATTGATGAACATACTTAACACAAAGCCCCCCATCGTCGAGACAACGTATAATATTCCTCTCGGTTCCACAACAGCAGATTGGAATTACCCAGCCGATGGG
This sequence comes from Oryza punctata, assembly GCA_000573905.2. Taxonomy (NCBI): domain Eukaryota; kingdom Viridiplantae; phylum Streptophyta; class Magnoliopsida; order Poales; family Poaceae; genus Oryza; species Oryza punctata. The sequence continues at coordinate 11,403,919 of CM002496.2, read as the reverse complement.
CCAACAATATGTCTCAGAGCCACTTCCGTATGTCTCGTCTCAAGGCCTAGCGACCAATCTTAATCAGCATTATCAGCCTCATTCTCCACGGGCTCAATATCGGCTTGAAAGGTCTCCACGGCTTCACCAACGCAATATGGCCAATACGATCAACTGCAGCAACAGTACGGCGGGGGAACGTCACAACAGCCGTGGATCAATATGATCGCTGACGTGATGAGGGAACAATTCGGACTCAAGCCTAAGGATAATGGCAACATGTATCAGCATCCGTATCCAGAATATTTTGATCGAGTGCCATTGCCAAATCGATACAAGGTGCCAGACTTCTCAAAATTCTCAGGGCTGGACAATGTATCAACCTATGAGCATGTTAGCCATTTCTTCGCACAATGTGGGGAGGCATCAGCGACAGAGCCTCTTAGAGTTAGATTATTTCCACTATCCTTATCTGGGTCGGCGTTCACGTGGTTTTCTTCCCTACCTTATAATTCCATCAAGAGCTGTGCCGATCTAGAAAAGCAATTCCATAAATACTTTTTCAGTGGCATCCAAGAGATGAAGTTGTTAGATCTTACAGCAATCAAGCAAAAATCAGATGAAACAGTGCTAGACTACATTAAGATATTCAGAGATGTAAGGAACAGATGCTATAGCTTGGCCCAGACTGATTCACAATTAGCTGATCTAGCTTTCCAGGGACTGTTTGCACCGATAAGCGAGAGATTTTTAGCTCAAGACTTTGAAAGTCTAGCACACCTGGCTTAGAAAGTATCGGCTCATGAGGCACGGTTCCAAGAAGCCCGAAAATTTGCCAAGAAAGCCAATAATATTAACAATATCTATAGTTATGATTCTGACTCTGAGGATGATGATCCAGAGGTCAATGCAGCCGAGTGGGCTAGAAATAAGAAGATAGTAGTATGCCAATGGGTTAAAAATTCCGGGAAGGAAGAAAAATTTGATTTTGACATCACCAAAGCTGATAAAATATTTGATCTTCTTCTCCAAGAAAAACAGATTCAGTTGCCGATAGGACATGTGATACCATCGGCTGAAGAGTTGAAGAGAAGAAAGTACTGTAAATGACATAACACAGGATCTCACAGCGCCAATGACTACAAAATCTTCAGACAACAAATCTAATCGGCCATAGAACAAGGAAGGATCAAATTCGATGAAGCTAAAAGGCTAATGAAGATAGATGGCCACCCTTTTCCAGTGAACATGGTTCACACTGGGGCCATTAGGAACCAAGCCGATGGCTGTAAAAATCATGCAAGAGGCGTTAAATCGGCTAGCATGATCAACAAATATCAGAAAAGGCGCCAAAGGGAAGAGGAATCGTATTATCCCAATGATGAAAGTTATTTTGATCCTCATTGGAGTTGCGAATGAAGGGATGAAGTTGCGATATATTGAAGATTGTCCCGGTTGCAGCGATCCTAATGTTTAGTATGTTGAGAGACCAAGCCGATAGAATAGCGGCATGCATCGGCCGACTCAGCAAAGACTATCAGTTCATCAGAAGCTTGGGCTGATACAGCAAGATCAGCTTGAAAACAAGTCACAAGGAAGAACAGAAACCATGCAACCACAATGGTGTCCTCCTGGAATTTTCACCAAGAGCCAGAAAAGACGTGTCTAGAGGATGAGGTATAGGGAGCAATTCCAGGATGTCGAAGATGAGACCAAACATCGGCTGAGGCGCATGAGAAAAGTTTGGCACGTGAAGAGCAAGATTGTTTCAGCTGATGAGGTTGAAGCCGATCAGGACAAAAAATTTCAAAATAAGGGAAAGGAGGTCGCATCGTCTTCGATAAATATGGTTTTTATGCTACCAGCCGAGTATGCAATTGAGCTAGTTGTGGAGCAAGCAGATGAACCACAATTGGCTAAGTTGATATTGTCTCCACAGCAGGCTGTTTTTGAGAAGCTAGAAGGAACTGACCATCGGCACCTCAAGCCTTTGTATGTCAAGGGGTTTGTTAATGGAAAGCCGATGTCAAAGATGTTGGTTGATGGCGGAGCAGCTATCAATTTGATGCCATACTCAACTTTCAAAAAGCTTGGAAAGAATTCAGAAGATTTGATCAAGACCAATATGATTTTAAAGGATTTTGGAGGGAATCCATCTAAAACCAAGAGAGTTTTCAGTGCGGAGTTGACCATCAGCAGCAAGACAATTCCTACTACATTTTTTGTTATTGATGGGAAGAGTTCCTATAGTCTGTTGCTGGGAAGAGATATGATCTATGCTAATTTTTGTATTCCTTCAACTATGCATCAGAGTTTGATTCAATGGCAAGGAGACCAAATTGAAATCGTGCCAACCAATAGGTCAATTAACGTAGCTAGTGCCGATTTGTCTTTTTGGGAGATGGAAGGAATTGATTGTTTATCTGGAAAGAGATTATCTAAGACTTTCTAATTATGATATATAGCCAACAGGAGACGGAAAGCCCCAATTATTACATTGAGGGCACCATGGAGGGTTCCAATTTTTACACAAAGGATACTGTAGATGATCTCGATGGCAAGCTGGGGTAAGGATTTATGTCAGCCGATGAATTATAAGAAGTGGACATTGGACCAGGTGATAGGAGTAGGCCGACATATATTAGTGAAGGTTTGACAAAGGATTTTAAGTGTAAATTAGTAGCACTTTTGAAAGACTATAGATATTGTTTTGCTTGGGAATACTATGAAATGATAGGACTCAGCAGATCGATTGTTGAACATCGGCTCCCTATTAAACCTGGCTATCGGCCATACAAGCAACCTCCAAGATGGTGTAAAGCTGAGATGTATGATGCTATCAAGGCCGACATTACAAGACTTTATGATGCTAACTTTATCAGACCATGCCGATATGCTGAGTGGATTTCAAATATAGTACCAGTGATCAAGAAAAACGGCAAGTTTAGAGTTTGTATTGATTTTCGAGATTTGAATATGGCTACTTCTAAAGATGAATACCCAATGCCGATTGCTGATCAATTGGTTGATGCAGCATCTGGGCACAAGATTATCAGTTTCATGGATGGTAATGCAGGATATAATCATATTTTTATTACTGAGGAGGACATTCACAAGACTGCTTTTTGATGTCCTGGTGCAATCGGCTTATATGAGTGGGTTGTTATGACTTTTGGATTGAGGAGTGCCGGTGCTACATATCAGAGAGCGATGAATTATATATTTCATGGTCTTATCAGCTTGTTGGTTGAGATCTATATTGATGATGTGGTGGTCAAGTCTAAGGAAATTGATGAGCACATAGCCGATTTAAGAAGAGTATTGGAAAGAGCAAGAAAATATGGATTGAGAATGAACCCAACCAAGTGTGCTTTTGGTGTATCGGCTGGATAGTTCGCTGGATTTTTGGTTCACGAGAGGGGGACTGAGATGCCTCAGAGGAGTATCAATGCCATCAAAGAGATAAAACCTCCAGATGATAAGACTAAATTGCAGTCATTGATCGGAAAATTAATTTTGTTAGATGATTTATATCAAATTTATCTGGTCGAATAGAGCCATTCATGCCTTAAGGTTGAAAGCTGATCAAGAGTTTGTTTGGGGAGAGAAGAAGCAAAGGGCTTTGGATAACATAAATGAATATTTGAGTACCCCTCCAATTATCATTCCACCACAAAAAGGGTTTCCTTTTAAATTGTATTTGTCGACCGATCAGAATTCACTCGGCTCAGTTTTGATCCAAGAGGTCGAGGGTAAGGAGCGAGTTATATTTTATTTAAGTAGGAGACTTTTGGATGCAGAAAACAGATATTCACCCGTCGAGAAGTTATGTTTATGCTTGTATTTTTATTGCATGAAGTTGAGGCATTATTTACTTTCCAATGAGTGCATTATAGTGTGTAAGGCCGATGTGGTACGATACATGTTATTGACTCCAGCTTTGAAGGGTAGAATTGGGAAGTGGATTTTTGATTTGGCAGAATTTGATCTCAGATATGAATCGGCTAAGGCAGTAAAAGGGTAGGCGATAGCCGGTTTTATAGTTGAACACAGGAATAATTCAACTGATCATGTTGATATTATGTCATGGACTTTGTTTTTTGATGAATCAGTTTGCACTCATGGTTGCGGTATCGGGTTAGTGATTATATCACCTAGGGGGGCAAGTTTTCAATTTGCTTTCACTATCAAACCTTATTCTACTAACAATCAAGCTGAGTATGAAGCTGTTTTAAAGGGGTTGCAATTGCTAAAGGAGGTTGAAGCCGACGCTGTTGAAATCATGGGTGATTCATTATTGGTGATCAGTCAATTATTTGTGGAATATGAGTGCAAGAATGACGTCTTGATGGTTTATAATGAGAAATGTCAAGAGCTGATGAAGACTTTCAGGATAGTTACTCTGAAGCATATTCCTAGAGAGCAAAATGTTGAAGCCAATGATTTAGCTCAAAGAGCATCAGGTTACAAGCCGATGTTGAAGGATGTTGAGGTTGAAGTTGCATGTCTGCCAGTCGATGATTGGAGATTTGAGATACTTGAATATTTAAAGAATCCTTCTAGATCGGTTTCTTGAAAGTTAAGATATAAAGCTCTCAAGTATGTTTTGTTGGACGATATATTGTACCATCGGACCATTGATGGAGTTTTGTTAAGATGTTTAAGCCTGAATGAAGCAAAGGTATTCATGTGTGAGGTACATGAAGGGATATGTGGGACTCATCAATCGGCTCATAAGATGAAGTGGCTAATTAAAAGAGTAGGATATTTTTGGCCGACAATGCTGGAGGATTGTTTTCGATATTATAAAGGGTGTCAAGATTGTTAGAAATTTGGAGCTATCCAAAGAGCACCAGCATCGGCTATGAATCCAATTATTAAGCCATGGCCGTTCAGAGGTTGGGGTATTGATATGATCGGCCAGATCAATCCACAATCAAGTAAAGGTCACAAATTCATATTGGTTGCTACTGATTATTTTACCAAGTGGGTTGAGGCGGTTCCTCTGAAAAAAGTTGATACCAAAGATGTTGTAGAATTTGTTAAGGAGCATATCATATATAGATTTGGTTTGCCTAGACGATAACAACTGATCAACAGTCTATTTTTGTGTCCGATGAATTTGTTCATTTTGCCGATAGCATGGGAATCAAGTTGTTGAATTCTTGACCTTATTATGCACAAGCTAATGGGTAGGCTGAGGCATCTAACAAGAGCTTGATCAAGTTGGTTAAGAGGAAGATTGCTGAATGTCCTAAGAAGTGGCATACTATATTGGCTGAAGCATTGTGGTCCTATCGGATATCTTGTCATGGTGCAATTCAAGTTTCACCGTATCAGTTGGTTTATGGACATGAAACTGTGTTACCATGGGAAACCCACATCGGCTCCAGAACGATTTCTTTGCAAGATGAGTTGATAGCCAATGATTATCATAACTGGATGGTTGATGAGTCAGAAGAATTGGTTTAATATAGATTGCGTGCCCTCGAGAAAGTTAGAAGGGATAAAGAAAGGGTTGCTAGGAATTATAATAAAAAGGTTGTGCCAAAGTCTTTCGAGGAATATGAACTTGTCTGGAAGTTGGTGTTGCCGATAGGAGCACAAGATAGCAAATTTGGAAAGTGGTCACCGAATTGGGAAGGACCTTTTCAGATTCATAAGTGTGTTTCTAAAGGAGCTTCTATGTTGAAAGGACTTGATGGAGAAATTTTTGGACAAACTCTCAATGGAAAATATTTAAAGAAATATTATCCAAGTGTTTGGATTGGTTCATATTCGGTTGTGTTGTGCCGATATGTGGTTGACAGCCAATGTGGTTTACATCGCCTTTAGATGGCCGATATATTTATCGCCCATTAGACTCTATATATAAGTTTGCACCATTGTGTTCCCTACTACAAACTTGGGGGCATGAGAGGATAAAATTGAGGATTTTTAAGCAAAATTTTACAAGGCATATTGATAGATTTATATCGGCTCGATGGCCGATATCATCTTGTACTTGAGTTTAAATTGGCTCGATGGCCGACAGAGTTTTAATTACATAGCAGCAAAAAGTTTGCAAATGTTAGAAGCTGTCAAGGTGTTCATTACATCATGATAGATACTTTTGGATGGCCGACATTGGCTTCTGCCTAATTTGCTCTATCTCATATATCGCTTGAGCATCGGCTGCATCTGTACCAGGGATTGGTTTGAGAGATTTGCTCAAATAAGATACATGCTTGACAGATTTCTTTAGTTTTGTTTTCTGGACTTCAATGGCTTTAGGCAAATCAGCTAGCTTTTGATCCTTGGACGTTATTTCAGCTTTGCATGCTTCAAGTTGTGCTAGCAAATCAGTTTCCTTTTTCTTTAATCTATCAATATTCTACTGAGTTGAGCATGGGCTAGCCTCCAGTTCATCTAACTTAGTTTTTTCATCATTGACTTGTTGTCGGCTGGTTTGAATAGTAGCTTCAAGGAATGAGCATTCCAGCCGATGAGCAATCCTTTACCTGGCTCTCTCGAGTTTGAAACGATGTTGTTCAAGAAATACGGCTGGAGAGACCATATCAATGAGTTCATCAGGGATTTAATCTTGGATTTCTTGGAATCTTGCCCTGATCAGCCCACAGTCTGCAACCAACGCATCCAAAGAGGCATTAAGCCCACAGTCTGCAGCCCACAGTTTTTTCAAGTCTTCAGATACAGGAGATGTGGCCTTGCTTGTTGTTTCCTCTTCTTCTTCATCTAACAATTGCTTTATACTGAAAGAAAACATATCGGCTAAGAGCTGAAGATAAGGAAATATTGTTAAGTAATAGTGATAGGTTAGCCGATATATAAAAATTGGGTGTATGCAACAATGATTTGGGGAGCTGAAGTTGCAACAATGATTTCCTCGTCATGACGGCTTGCTGCAGCCGATGGAGTCTGTTCGCTTGAGGGCTGACCAGGAGGTGAAGGTTGAGAAGGCTGAAATAATAACAAGTGGTATTCAGTGTTGGCTAAAAGCAAAATTAGAATTGAGATGAGTAAAAGTTACCGATGCTGGGGTTGGAGTTCTTCTTTTAACTACAACCTTTTTCTTCTTTGGCTGAAAGGAATAATTGAGTTAGGAATTATAAGATGTAAAGGAGGATAGATGTGTTAGAATATTTATACCTGTGTTTTTCGAGGGTGACGTTTTGGAGGACTTGGAGTTTTGATAAATTTTGACTGAACAACTGGTGGAGTATCGGCTCTAGGCATTGTAGCTTCGGCTGTTTCACTGATTTGGGCGGCTGCTTCATTGATGGCTTCCTCCATCTCGATCTCCTTCAAATATTCTTCTACTTCTTGATCTAAAGGAGGATCTTCATCGGATGTCTTCTTTTGTTTTTTGGTGGGCTTCTCAGTGATGGATAGCTTAATGACAGCTTGTTTTGTTCTTTTGCGTTTGTCACCTGCTTGTGTTGGTTCTCTAAATTGACCCTGGAGTAAGGTAGCCGCCTTGGGAGCGTTAAAGCCAATGGCAAAAGGGGCTAGGCCGCTAGGCCACAGCTGTTAGGGAGCTTTGCTGCAGCATATTCTATTGGCTTGCCACTTCGGCTAATGAGAGGAGGACATGAATCAGATATCTGCGAAGAAAAATGAAAAATGTTAAGTATCAAGAATTTGTTACAATGAAGATGAAGGTTGAGAGGAAATAACTTACTTGGGGAGCCAGGTCTGGTAATATCCTGATGAGGTATGTTTGAGCCGACAGATGGAATATGTGAGTTTTCCATTCGGACCACCATCTATCAAAAAGGATGTTTCTCATCAATGTAATATTGAACCTGTCGATGCTGCCAAGAGGGGGACTAGGTATGTTTAGCAGTTTATGCATCATCAAAGCCAATACGATTTCTCCTCTGGTCTGGATCTTGTCAGAGTAATACAAGCCGACGGGGAGTGGTCCCATACCATGTTGTCTAGCTGCTGTCATTGGATGATAAAACTCATATGATGGTTGTATGTTCCTACCTTGAGATATGCCAGTAGGAAGGATGCAGGGGGAGATTGTAGCGGTTAGAACTTCTCTTGGTTTCTCAAATCTTTCATCATTGATTTCATCAAGCCTAAAATCGGCTGGCAGTTCATATTGGGGAAATGATTCATAGGCAAACCAGATTCATTGTAGAAGCTTCCAAACCAATTCTGGAAGTGTTCAACCGATGGACCTGAACCTGTATAGCTCGTGGCTGCCTCTCCAGAAGATGTGCATCTGCGCATTGGGCTGGATTCATCGTCACTGTCTGGATCGGCTAAGGATGGGAATTCCACTTCATGAAGTGCTGGGCTTACTGCAACTTTTAAGGTGTGCAGGATGAGCCAAAGCTGCACAAACCACCAGGGACCACCTGTGCTGACACTTGAGTCCATGATGAGCTTAGCCGATGATTGACTCAAAGTCTGGTATACTACACCTAGCAGATATTTGCCTAGAGGGAACTGTTTTTTTGACACAATGGCTTCATCTAGATGTTGTCAGATGGCTGTTGGACCACAAGTAGAGCCACAAAAGAGGAATTTATCTACCCACATAAGGAGAAAAGCTGTGTGCTCCCTAGCCGGTACTGGGTCTGTTCCTATATTGTCTGCAATGAAACCTGACCAACCCACAATGCTGATGGGATTAGCCGATGTGGTGATGTCCAACCCGGTAATCATTATGATATCAAGTAGGGTGGGGGTCATCGGCCCATAGTTGAACATGAAGGCATTTATAGTGTCAGACCAGAAATATGCAGCAGAGGATAGCATTGGCTCATCTTTTTTCATATCGGCTACAGACAAAGATAAACACTGGGCTATTCCCATCTCATCCCAGTGGTCTTGTTTGCTTGTGGCAATTTTGTTATACCAGTTAGTCCATCCATCTACTTGGGATGGCCAGGATCTGAAGGTAGCTGTCCAATGGGCTAGAGTTAGGTTTGATTGTCTAAAGGGGATTCTTTCTGTCTCTGCGTTGATTATGAAGGTTGGATCTATATCGCCTATTGGACCCAAGAGGAAGTGACTTAGATCTTTTATACTTGGGGTGGCTATTTGGTGGATGAGGTGCTACAGATTGAAAAAGAGAGATTGAGAACAGAAAATAAGTGAGCAAAACACGAAACAAGTTTGAGCCGATAGAACTTACCTCGGGGAATTCCTTGGCTGGAGTGCTTGATGGGCTTGATGAAGATGCCATTGGTGCGCAGGGGATCATCGCCGGGAGTGGGGTTATCGATGTGGTCGCCGATGACTCTTGGTCGCCAACCTCTCCATCTGCGGATCCTTTGCCCTTCATGTAGCGACTCATCCCACATGTTGGGCAACACTCCAAATCCGCGTATTCCTTACGGTACAGTATGCAATGATTTATGCATGCATGAATCTTTTGAACACCTAGAGATAACGAACATATCAGTTTCTTGGCTTGATATGTGTTGGTCGGCAACAAGTTCGGCTTCGGAAGCATAACTCTTAACAGATCCAACAAATCGTTGAAGTGTCCGACCATCCATGTCTGGCCTTCAATCTGAGTAGTTCAAGTACTGACGTAACACCGTGTACTCCCTGTCACACCCTTTCGATTCGTCATAAACAAGATCCTTCGTTGCTTTTTCCAACGCTTTCCAATTGTCCAACCGTTGTTTTGTCGCAATCACAACCTCTGGTTCAATGTGTCGCAACATATCCTCAAGATCGAAATCAATATCTACATCATCTATACCGGAGCCACCAAATTCAGGGATCGTTCCCTGTGACATGTCTTTGATTATAAAATTTTCTCCAGCATCAAAGCAAAAAACATCGGCCTCGTCATTACGAACGTTGACTTCCCCGTGACAGGTCCATGTCCTGTAATCGTCCTTAAATCCACGCTCTAGAATGTGCCCCAAAATTATCTTCGGATCTTGGAACATCTTTTCGTTCTTGCAATCGACGCATGGACATAAAATGTCCCTCCTGTTCTCTCTCAAAGCATGTGCCTTTGCCTGATCAACAAATTTGGATGTTTCCTTCAAAAACATCGGACAAGTTCTTCTCGTGTCATACATCCATGCCCGATCCATATATCTCCTAAAAATATTTTTTGATGAGTCGGATAGGACTATATTAAATCATATAAGAACGATACGATGAAAATGCCCATCTTATTACTCAATGTGCACTTTTGAGGTCAATAACATTAATTTAATAATGAGAAATAAACTACAATTACTAAACTTGCAAAATTAATATATTACACGCATTGCACCGAACAAAGTTTGAAATAAATTAAGGTAACTAAGAGTAAAGTAAAGTACTATGCAAATTTGAATACCATTCAAATTTATTCATTCAAACAATACATTTAATCGACAAACAAATAGTCCATTTTCAAAAATAGATAAATTCTTCGCTTTTAACCGATAAGATTTGAAATAAATTGAGGCAGACGTAACCAGGCAACCATAAAAAAGGTATGGACATACTACAATCATTTTAATACCTAATTTGCAAAATAATATACGTTAGATAAATTGAAAATGTGCCTACACTACCCCATTTGAAAATAATCAAATTACTTCGCATTCCACCGATAAAAAATGAAGAAAATGGAAGAAAATGAAGGAGGATAACAAGCATGTCACCTTTTATATGGATCCTAAGCAAAGATTTCAGGTTGAAAACCTCCTCCCTAATTTGTGTGAAATATATGAAGAGAAAACGACAGCTTGAATGGGGCAAGCTCGGGCTGAGCTCAATATATGGTATGCATCATCGCGTGCGGTTGGGTTAAGTCGACTGCACGGGATAATAGATTATCCCGTGCGGTTCTGTTAAGTCAACCGCACGCGATGATGGACATTATCGCGTGCGGTTGACTTATGCCGACCGCACGGGATAATCTATTATCCCGTACGGTTAGTTGCCTGGCCTAGGTGGACCGGTTTTTCCAGGCGGAGCCACTTACGGCCCCCCTGAAACCAAATATGATCCTCGTACAGAAAAATCTTTTCTGTAGTAGTGTGTCTCTGCTTCGGCCCATCTGCAACAGAGGAGGCTGCTTTCGCCAATTTGCAGTGAAGCTGCCATAACTTGGTCACTGTTTCCCTTCTCGCTGATAGGTGGGACCCAGTCAGGATCACTTGTTAGGCTTGTCTCCAAACTCTGTCTAGTAGACAAGCCAACTGTTGATCCCATTGTGTTGCTAAATCTGTGCTGCTTGCTCCCTTCCTTGCATTCAAACATTGTAGGCTGATTCGCCACCTTCTCAACGTCTACCCTCTATAACCATGCGGAAATCGGAGTTGAATCACACCCACTACCCCACGAAGACTCTGCCTCTATTGTCACCGTACAGTCCCACTCTATAGCTACATCATCTCCTCGAGGTTTATAGAAAGCATCTTCGCGCCTCTCTCTATCCCCCCCCCCTCACCCAACCCTTCTCGTGGAGATCCCCATGCCTAGAACCCAGTCCGCACCCTGCAACCCTATCACTGGTGCCTGAGCTTCATCGGGTCGCATAGGTACCTTAGGCACCAAAGAATAACAAGGAAACCTAGCTGATAATTGATTGAAGCCGAATGGTTCCAGATTGTCGCCTTCAGCACGAACCCAAAGCAGCCATCACATCGGCCGCCTCAAGCTGCCGCCCGCCATTGATTGGAGCGCTTCCGGTCATGGTCAACCCCAACACCGGCTTCACATACACAAACACACCAGAAGCCGGAGCCCAGTGGAAGCTACTGGTTGTTGCGAACCCAAGTAGCACCACTGCTTCGTTCTCACCGCCAGGCACACCAGCATCGTTCTTGAGCGAAATGAGGTCATCATTCCTTGCTTATTCCACTGGTCCCCTTCTTGCTGTCCGCCACCACGCTGTGTTGTCGCCACAGATGACCAGGTTCCCTGCTTACCATTGCAGTCCATCTGACATGGCTGCCACAGCATGGTGATGTAAGTGCCACCTACACATTCTTGTCCTCTGTGGCGTTTCCCATGTGGCGTGCGAGAAGGGATGCCATCTCGGCCGGCTGACCAGTTTCCATCGATCTAGACCATTGTTTACCGTGTCCACACTGAACCTATCTTCATAAGTCATTGGTGCATTACTACTGCTAGCCGCCATAAATCTTCAAGCCCACCCAGAGCCTCAAGGTGAATAAAATTAGAACCGGCCAGCACACATATTCCATTATATGTGTCGGTGCTAGATAAGAATGTACCAGCTATCATAACCGCTCCACTTTTTTGATGCTGACACTGTAATTGGCAATGATGAGGACCGGCATACGTTTGTGCTTTTACTTACCAGTGCATATGTTCCTCTATTATCTACTCCTGTGCTCCCTCCTACTCCCATGGCACACAACTCCTCAACTATCACTACTAAAGAAATAGCTATAGGTGCCGGTTTTCCCAACCGGCACCTATTAGTCAGCACTTTTGTAGTGTTTTTGAAGGTGCCGGATTAGGAACCGACACCTTTGAGTTTCCACGATCCACAAAAATGGCTCGATGCATTGGCTCAAAATCGAGCCGATGCATCGAACCAGCTCTCCATCATCATCATCATAGATCAACATCATCCCCATCAACCAAACACAATGAAACTCATCCAAACACAATCACAAAAAGACATCCAAACACATCAAAAAAGATTACAATCACTGAAATCCCTGACCTCCCCGTCGTCGCATCGTCGATCTAGCCGTCGTCGCGTCAGAGGAGAGGGAGACGAGGCGAGGGCTGCCGGATGCGGGAGCCTGCCGCCTCCCCTCCCGCCGGATCTGGTGGAGGCGACGGCGTGGCCGCTGGCCAGCCGCCGGCTGTAGGAGCCCGCCGCCTCCCCTCCCATCGGATCTGGCAGAGAGGAGGGTGCGGCCGCCGCCACTGCTACCGCCTCCACCGGCTAGCCACCGGCTGTGGGAGCCCGCCACCTCCGCAAGGTAGGTACCGCGAGAGAGAGGGGAGGGGAGAGAGAGGAGACACAAGAGAGGGGAGGGAGAGAGAGAGGAGATAAGCGAGTGATCGAGAGCGATCTGGAATTCTGGACGGATCGAAGTACCGAGCTGGTGGCCTTGTCTCCCCGTGGCAGGGCCCGCTAGCTTGGCTCATCCAGAAACCGGCTCCGCTCAATTCGTAGGTGCCGTTTTTTTAAGAAAACCGGCACCTATAATATATTATAGGTGCTGGTTCTTTTTAAAAAACCGATACCTATAGTATTAATACCGGTTTTTCTTTTGTACCGGCAACTATAGTTGTTTAAAGGTGTCGGTTCTCTAATTTTTATCCCGCGGGAGGTGGGAAAAGGTGAATAGGTATCAGTTTTAGATAAACCGTAAGCCAGTCCCTATGAGGGTGTTTTAGTAGTGTGTGATGTGTATTGCAAGTGCACAATAACTACCATTAACTTCTGGTACTTTTTAAGGGAAAAATGTGAATCAACTAATTGAGATATTATTATGTTTCTTTGTTTAATCATTTTGGGATTTTGCTCTAAATTTATTTTTTTATCGTGACGCCCTCTAAATAATAAAAAAAAAAACTTTGCATGTACACTTGAATGGAGGCGGTCTGTATGGCTAGATGATTTGAAATTAGCCAAAGCATATAACAGAAAATGTTTTTTTAGTGACCTTCAAGCTATAAAAAAGCTAATGCATGCAAAAGTATCTCCATCTCCACTTATATACCCAATTTCATATATGGGCCTTAATAGGATTAATCTCAAATTTGCTACAAGCCACATGCAACTATGTAATCGTACTTTCATATGAGTTTGTTATCTCCTAATTGCATTTGCTGTGCACTCAGCACAATATATAATTTCCACGGACAAGTTGAAATTCCACTGTAGCGGGGTAGTGGTTTCGAAGAAATCATTGGCGGTTCTCGCCACTGGTTTAACAAAATACATACTTGCTCCGTCTAAAAAAATCAAATTTTTTGTATGTATCTAGATACATAATCACATGGTTTTTTGGTACGAAGAGCGTACAAGTTAAGTAGTATATATATAACGTGCGAACTCTTCTCATATTGCATTTTTTTAACGGTAATAAAGAAGTAGTTTTAAACAGTACATATTGTGTGAACGTGTTCCATATTACATTTTTGGTAGCAGCAATAAACTTGTTTTCTTGTGCTGGATACACGCACACCTGTAAAGAGTTTCCCACTTTATTATTTGTCATTTAGCTCTTTTCTAATTAGAATGGAAGTTTTACAGCAAATATGCATATCTCCTAATTAAAGTTTACACCCTTTCTCGAGCAACCTGTTCGCTGCTCACCACAGTAAATGCTAGCCATTTTCAGCACCACTGCGGTACCTTCTGTCTTCACCACAGTAAATACTTGTCATTTTCAGCAGAGATATAGAGATATATATGAAAGTACACCTACCTCGTTTCTCCTGGATCTACCCCGCCCTACTCCAAATCCTCTCTTCTGTCTCTCCCTCCTTCTCTTCTTGGTTTAATTTCCTGCTTCTAAACCTAGCTAGGGCAGGCATGGACGGGAAACCATCAGGGCTTCCATCTTCTAGTGGTGGCAAAGGCAAGGGTGTAGCAATAGTAGGAGCTAACCCGTGGTATTCGGATGATGGCTCTGATGGAAGCAAGAGTAGCAGTGAGAGTGAGAGAACTGTCACCGATGATTTCAGAATATTTGTGCATTCCGGTCATGGTGATCAGGAGGTGGATTCTCGTAAGGCTAATCGCCATGAAGAAAATTCAGAAACCAATAGCGAGAGAACTGAAGGTGTTGGCTTTGGGAAGATCGCAAATAGTACTCGCAATTCTCGCCATCTCTCAGATGCAGACTCTGGGTTGCGCCCAGCAGAAAAAAAACAGAAAAGTGCAAGGTTTCAACCTGAGGTTCGTGAATTCCTACCATATCATGATTTTTTTTGTCTCCGTTTTTTTTATGGTTCATCAAAAAATTAGAATTATTATCCATTATATTTGATGAGAATATAAAACAAATGGTTCTTTATCTCAGTTATTCTCGAAATCCACAGTTCAATGTGATCTCCTGGGAAAAAAAAAGCAACTGTAATGTATTAATTTTGATCTCACTTTTTCTCTAAAACTAACACCACATGATTGCGCTCCATGGGGTTTTTTACTTCCCTGATTATTTCTGTTAAACTGTCCTGCAATCTGACATGTATTTGAACATCTTTTCTGAAACTTATATTCTTTATTACTGATGTAAATATAAATAAAGATACAATTTCTGTAATTTCTAGAAAATAATATGCAATCAGGTGCATCCTGGACCAGCACAGTGCTGTTTGAGCATAATATATATATATATATATATATATATGACATGAATTAGTTTAACTCGAGACCTTGTATTGTTGTATGGTTGAAGATTCTCACCGTGGTTATATACAGATTTAAATATTTATTACAGATGTAAATATAGAAAAGATACAATTGTTGAAGTTTCTAGAAAATCATATGCACTCGGGTGTAGAGCAGCACAGTGATGTTTGAGCCATATATTTGCTATGACATGAATTAGTTTAAATCATTCACTAAACCATGTATTGTTAGACGGTTGAAGATTCTCACCATGGTTATATACTCTCAGAGGATTCTAAGTGGTGACAACAGTTATGGAGCGAATAGTGGTCACCGGCAAGATGCAGACTCTGGGATGTTAATGTGGTCCTCGGGAAAAAAACAGGTGAAAGACAATAAGGATATTCCTGAATCATGGAAGGTTCATCCAAGAAAAGATGAGGTTGATCCAAAGGGATGGGACGTCGAGATCTATCTTCGTAATGATCTGAAGACCAAGGACAAGGTTTGTGAATTCATGTTATATGTTGATCGATTATATTTTTTCCATAAATTTTCATGATTGATTGAGACTGTTACAAGTATTTTTTTTCCCATTTTTATGAGTATATCATAAAAGAAAGTGTTTTTTAGTATGTTTCGTTTTGCTTCGTTAGGGTGGATATGATTGTTTTGGGAAAGATAACCAGCTCTGTCATAAATATAACAAATAATTCATAGGATTTTATATCTTAGCCACATCAACATTTCTGAAAGTACTGGTGATTACACACATGAAATAGAAATCTTAAAGATCGGCTGAAAATGATAAGTGTACAACAGTTTTTGACATAAATATATCCTTTAAGTGTTATATGTTTACCCTAAAAGAATAATAATCGAAAAATGAGCTATATATATCTATTATTTATTTCTTTATGTAAAACCAAACTTGTGTTACTCTTTTAAAACATTTATACTTTGTATAGCTATAGTATAAAACATGAAACATGCATGGAATAATTCAAACCCAAACAGCTTTAGTTTTTAAACAACTGTTGGTTGGGAGAATTACCCACATTTAGTAACTCATTAGATCTGAAGATCAAGTTTCATCTCGTCTAGCAAAAATACTTCTTATGCTACAGTGAGATTATGCTAATCAACAATTTGCATTGATAGCATATATATCTGGTGGGATATGATCACATCTGATTACATGGAACCATGGGAATGCATAGTTCTTTACCTAGTAATGACTTGTGGCAGGATTGGAGTGGTTTGTAAAATTTCATTCCTTTTTAAAACATATTCTTGTTTATATGACATGATAATTTGTGTGGAGTGAAAAAAAGAGTTTTATCACTCATCGAGTGTTCACAATCCGTCTTATAATGCTCAATGAAAATATAGCAGTCTTTTTAGGCAAAGTAATATGTACAAAACCATATTTTATGATTGCTACCTTTAGTACAAATGGCATTCAGAAAATATATTTGACTTTTATTTTTCTTATAATCACTATCAAAAAATATGTTCCGAATCAATAATACCTCTTCTTGCTAATTCGTTAATCTCACTTATCAGTTCTAATGAAATGCAAGAACATCACAAATTAGTTTGGATCAAAACCTCTATACTGTGAATCATTGCACCTTTGGGTGGCTAGCTAGGGTCATACATGTGATGCAATTGGATTGAATTTTTCCCTCCCTTCCCCTTCCAACCAAAGAAAACAGAAAAACAAATACAGGTTGGATATTGCTAAAATATACTTATACTAAATGTATTTTGTTGTTCATATGTTAAATGAAATTGTTTTTTTCTCACTTTGCAGTATTACCGCCACAAGGATTACAATCATAAATTTCGCTCAAAGCGTGAAGTTCAATATTTTCTAGATACTGGAAAGGTTATAGTCCGTAAAGTTCCATGCATTCTACAAAAGGTGCCCTACTACAAGAGAGTTTGGACCATTTTATTCTGCATAGTTTTCCCTTTTCAAATTTGACACTGATTCTCATACGTTGTTTATGTACAGAGATCAGCTGATGCAAGTGTTCCTAGCAGGGGTAAGATTTCATCAAACTGTACATGCAGCTAGCAATTGATAACTCCATAGGAATACCTTTTCATTTGTACCAATAATTGGATTTAGTGAATATGAATTATGTTTCAGATGATTTATATATGGGTAGACCTGCAGTATGATTAAAATATTTGATCGAACTGAATCAGTACTACTGACAGAAACAATAAACAGAAAAAATATATATATAACAACATTTATTAATATATATCTACATATATATGTGCATGCATGACATTTTAGATTATGTTCGTATTGCTAGCTTCTATATATTTTCAAAAATTTCTTAAGTGCTATAGGAAAACGTTACTCACTGAATCGAACTGCGATGACACGTGCACACAGGTCGCGGTCGTGGTAGACCTTGTACAACAAGGACGATGACCCTAGATTCAGGTAATGTGCTTTGATAATACAATTGCATTGTTATGTTTTAAAAATATATTGATTACTCATTGTTAGCTCTGGATGATGAATCAGAATAATATATATGCTATATATATTTTCATTTTAATTCATGAAACTTTGGTAACATAAAATTTGGCCAAAAGTGAAATTTCACTCTTTAAACAAAAAACGAGATGAAACTTTTTGTAACCAGCAAGTGGTTGAAAGAGTGGGTCCACCGATGCATCACATCACTAGGATGGCTTGTATTTCCTGTGTTAAGTGATGTCTAAAATCGTTTAAGCTTGAGTTTGATCCAAATCTGAGTGGTTGCACTGGCAACTAATTCTGAAGACTAGTGTTCCATCTTTGACACGTGTGCTTCTTTAGTTATTAATGTTTTGCGATAAAGAATCTTCTGTTGGCCACATTAAAACTACAATTTATTAGATCTATATATATTGCTATATAATCGATTGTTGCACTGTTTCATTTGAAAATATTGAAGACCTATAGAGTGTGTTTCAGAAAATATTTATATTCTTGTTCACTAATTAAATATGTTTGTATCATTTTTACATAGGTTCCGGTACATCTCCCTCTGGAGGGAAAGGTCCAGCAGCCCCCTTACAACTTCCGCATGGTTTTGTGTAGTCAATGCGACTACATGAACATGCATCAAGATATTGATGTGCTCCCTAGACCATGTGTCTCAGCTCTATTTATTTTACTTTAAAAACTAATTCTTTTTTTAGATTTCTTGAGAAGTTAAGATTTCCTTGGACAACTCAGTCATTTGCTTCCGTGAACAAGTTTGGTACTTCGAGGAAGAAATATATTTTTTAATTTCTCTTGTGAAAGTTATGGAGTTTAATTAGTATTTTGATATAATTAATATGGTCAAAACAGTGACAAATATGCTTTAAGGTAGGTTAATTAATTAGCATCTAAATGCACGGTTTTGTATCCCACTTATACAAAAGTTCTTGGTCCAATCTGTCAAAACTAACAAATTGTTCAGTAAGAATTGCTTTCTACAATCACCAAATTAAACTGGTCACTATGGCATAATTAGGGTTTCGATCGTTTTTTATATCTCCCAAACTTCTAGTACTAGTTGCCATTGCTGACTTTTTTTTTAAGTACTAGACGCAAAGTATATATAGTATAACTGACTTTTGAAGACCGCTCAGAGTGTCTTAAATCTCTGGCATGCAATACGTGTTGTCTGCTAGAATGAATCTTTCCTGATATATTGGTAATGACATATATGTTCTCCGTTACAAGTTGTGTATTTTCTTTAATTTGTTCTTCTATTTGCATTGTTCTTGGGTTGAATCGCTGTATTCACTATTTAGTTGACTGTTACTCACTTTGGAAAATGATGACTTTAAATGGCCTTAGGAAAAAGAATTTTCTTAGTCGCAGATGGCATAAGAGAGAAAAGGGCAAGCATTGTTCTGTATTTTTTAATTGATTTATTATCTGTGGATTTTAACAAATATCTTGCTTGCTATAATGGTTTTTTTTACTTCCGTTGTATAAAGGACATCAACCACACAGAGCCGGTCATTTTAATTGGGAACTATCCAACCTGATATTTGTATCCTCGAATTTTTAACCATCCACTTCTCTTTACTCGTTAGATATCTACACCTAAAGGGCTAGCTTCAAGAGATAAAAAGAACAGTACAGTAGCTAGCTCCTAACACCGGTGTCTGACTAGCTCCTTGAGCATCTGTGATAGTTTACTCCTCCGTCGGATATAGTAGCCTAGGTCTCCCATGAAGGGGGAGGTGTGAGATAACCGGATTTAGCTATTGCACGGTTGTGCCGCATATCGTTGGTGTGTACGAGGCTAGGCCACTGCATCCTGTGCACCCAAACCGCTGCGTTCTTTGCATCCTCTTCCCAACTCCTCTCCCTCGTTTTCCGCGCGCACGCTTTTCAAACTGCTAAACGGTGTGTTTTTTGCAAAAAGTTTCTATATAAAAGTTGCTTAAAAAATTCAAATTAATCCATTTTTGAAAAAAAAATTAGCAAAAACTTAATTAATCACGCGCTAATGGACCGCTCCGTTTTC
This sequence comes from Oryza punctata, assembly GCA_000573905.2. NCBI lineage: Eukaryota > Viridiplantae > Streptophyta > Magnoliopsida > Poales > Poaceae > Oryza > Oryza punctata. The sequence continues at coordinate 11,384,101 of CM002496.2, read as the reverse complement.
CGTGAACATTGTTCAGGCTGGGAGTTCGTTCTTGCGAACGCAGCCAAACTGTGTTCTACCAACTGGGAGGCTAAGGCTCCTCGATGCCTGGACCTCATGCACAGGGAGCTATCCCATAGGGCACACAAAACACCACATTAATGCCAATTCCTACCATCAATGTCAGTTCTGAACTGGCACTAAATGAGGGGGAGAGATGTTAGTACTGGTTCTATAACCAACACTAATGAACCACTGGTGGGGATGTCTACGGGTGGTCGTGGATGCATGATCACTGTCGGCTACACACCTTAACCGGCACTGATGAGTATGTTCCAAAATACTTTTCATTATTAATCAACAACAAATTAAATCCATATATACAAATGTTAACGCCAACATTTGGTAAGATTCTTTAGTGGAATCGGTCAAGGAAAGTGGTTAATAAACTGATGGAAGTTTATCCAAAAAGATCAACTTCAATAAGGAATCATGAATATCATGGCATGATAGTTTAATTCTATCTATTGATTAAGGATATATCCGGTGAAAATGAGCTAAGTGTTGGAACTCGTGAAAATCATACATAAAAGTTTGTAAATTCATGGGAAAATACTCCCTTCGATCAATATTATAAGTCGTTTGACTTTTTTCTAGTCAAACTTTGATAAGTCTGACCAAGTTTATAAAAAATTTTAGCAACATCTAAAATATCAAATGAGTTTTATTAAATCTAACTTTAAATATATTTTGATAATTGTTTGTTTCGTGTTGAAAACACTGCTATATTTTTCTATAAACTTGGTCAAATGTAAAGATATTTAACTAGAAAAAAGTCAAACGGAAACAGAGAGAGTAGTAGAGATAGGAGTAGATATGAAATACATTCTCACCAAATGTGTCCAAACTCAACTTCATTTGGGAGAATCAAAAATGACAAATTCAGGTGAATAATATCATGCTCCTGTTCACCCAAAATTTATCTTTATTTTTCTCCCACGTGAAGTTGAGTTTGGACTTGAGATTTGGTGAGAATGTATTTCTTATCTATACCTATCTCTAGTAATTGTTTCATGAATTTACAAAACTTTTAGGTATTATTTTCACGAGTTTCCAACACTTAGCTTATTTTCACCGAATATGTCCTATTAATTAGGCAAAATTTTGTACTTTTTCGTTTATCTTTTGGAAGTGTTTATATAGTGTCCGATAAGGATTCGTATATTTCCTTTTTATCTTTAGAAAGTTTTGTCTAGTGTTTAATAAATATTAGTATCCACCAATGGGTATAAATATGTATACCCGCGGTCTCTATAGTCTATCTCTGCAGATCAATACAATTACTTTCGGCGCATTGTCACCCTCTTTTCCGAGGCTTTTACTTATCACCGGTTGAACTTGGCACCTGACGCAGGCATGCATTGGCTTCGATCTCTGGCGAAGAGGTAAGTCCTATATTCCGTCGACCTATTCAATTGTATCGGCTGCATTGGTGTTGTTCAAGGTTGCATCGCTTCAACCTCTTGGATTACTAAGCTTCAGTTGATATTTTTTCTACCTGGTATTTTGATTCTATCTTTAATAGCATTGTGTTTAGAGATGCATCTGTTTAGTTGGGACTATCACGGTTAGGTATGATCCACTGGTAGAGAAACGGGATCTAGTCCCGGTTGGGAAACCTCTTCAATCCCGGTTTCCCAACCGGGACGGGCCCGGAAAACCGGGACTAAAAGACACCTTTAGTCCCAGTTCTTGCTACGAACCGGGACTAAAGGTCCCCCCGGGGCCACCGGGTACGGCCTTTTAGTCCCGGTTTTAGAGGCGATTTTAGTCCCGGTTTTAGGTAAAAACCGGGACTAAAAGTATTTTTTTTGCTTTTCGGTTATTTTATTATGTTTCAATTTCTTTTCGTTTCTTTACGCTAATATCTAACGTATTATACGTTTATTCTTCGTATACTTATATGTACATATATATTACATACTAGTAATAGATATCTTGCATGCATATAAGTAGTTTAATGCTCTTGTTAAGCAATATTATATAAATATTAGCGCAAAATAATATATGTACAACCACATTTACATATTGTTCTTTGTTTCTTCCGGCTTTTCCTTCACAGTCCTCTCGTGTATGATATATGGATCGAAAAATCCAACATCGAACACCATGTTTTTCTTCTGATTCATCATCTCCATACTGCATGGGTAAGAAAAATACAAAGTGAGAGATATATACTTTACACATACACAAGACTCGTTAATTTTTAAAAAAGAATCACTTACAGACACCAATAGCTCAATAGAGATTTGTCGAGAGCGTCCCTGTGAAATAGCGGGTGTAATTCAGTGAATTCAACGTGTATCAAGTCCTCGCCCAGGAAGAAATGCTCATCTTGAATTTTAGCCGAAATGAGTTCTGTTTCGTTCTAACAGGCTTGCATGTACTAGTTGTGTAACTTGTACATTTGGGTAGGAAGTGATTTTACCGCGTTAGGGTTAACAAGACTCCGGCCATACACATAGCTGGTCTTCCATTTATCGACGTCTACGGTGGCCTTTGGTGGCGATTTCAGCCCCATGAGTGTTTCCCTTGTCAGACCAGTGTCTTTCATCATTTGGATGAGCGCGTCATGATCATACTCTACATGTGATTGTTGAACAACGAGCGGCTCGATTGTTTGCTTCGATTGCATACAGAGTTGTGCAACATCTTTTCCCTGTTTCTTTGTTCTCCTCGACTCCTTGTAAGACTTGTCGAGAGAGCGCTCGTAGTCCGATCGAGGCGGTGACTTATTTCTTTCCCTCCTTGCCTTCTCGTGTTGTACAACTAATTTCCTTAGTTTATGGCTTGGCAACATTTTTGCATCCTCGGCATTTTTCTTCATTTGTTCCCTCACATTAGAGAAAAACGCCTTCACCTCTCCCTTTACCACTTCGGCGGTTTCCTCTGCAGTCATATCGTATGGTAGCTTCCTCTTTTCACCATGTTTTGCTGGGACCGTGGCCATACGCTTTGGGTCACCGGAGAGCTTGTCGTTTCTTCCCCTCTTTGGTTTGGTAAACATGTCCTTGACATAGAAGACCTGAGTCACATCCTTGGCTAGAACGAACGGTTCGTCCCTGTATCCAAGATTTTTGAGATCGGCTGTAGTCATACCGTATATCTTGTCCACTGATACACCACCCCCGGTTAGCTTCACCCACTGGCATCGAAACAAAGGGACCTTGAAATTTGGTCCATAGTCCAACTCCCATATTTCCTCTATACGGCCATAATATGTTTCCTTATTGCCATTCGGGTCTGTGGTATCTATGCGTACTCCACTGTTCTGGTTCGTACTCTTTTTGCCTTGGGATATCGTGTAAAATGTATTCCCATTTATCTCATATCCTTGGAATGTCATGATATGCCACGATGGTTCCCTAGACAATAAGTACAATTGCTCATCAATTGTATCATCCCCCCTAAGATGTTTTCGCAACCAACCGCCAAATGTTTCCACGTGATGACGCGTAATCCATATCTCAGGCTTCCCCGGGTTATCTGATCGTATAATGTTCATGTGGTCTAGGATATACGCACGAACCAATGAGGAGTTTTGCAACACCGTGTAGTGTGCTTTACGGAAAGAATCTTCGTCTGTACTAAGTATTGATTTTTTTCCTATTGTTCCTCTTCCACCTAATCGACCCTCATACCGCGACTGAGGGACACCAATGGGGTTAAGATCAGGAATAAAGTCAACACAGAACTCAATGACCTCTTCCGTTCCGTAACCCTTGGCGATGCTGCCTTCTGGGCGTGCCCGGTTGCGTACATATTTCTTCAGGACTCCCATGAACCTTTCAAAGGGGAACATGTTGTGTAGGAATACAGGACCGAGAATAATAATCTCTTTAACAATGTGTACTAGTAGATGTGTCATGATATTGAAGAACGATGGCGGGAAAACCAGCTCAAAGCTGACGAGATATTGGACCACGTCCTTCTGCAGCTAGGCTAGATTCAGTGGATCGATTGCCTTATGAGATATTGCGTTCAAGAATGCACATAGTTTCACAGTAGCTAATCGGACATTCTCAGGTAAAATGCCTCGTAATGCAACAGGAAGTAATTGGGTCATAAGCACATGGCAGTCATGAGACTTAGATTTTGGAATTTCTTCTCTGGCACGTTTATTATCCCCTTTACATTTGACAAGCAGCCCGACGGTACCTTGATACTTTTTAGGCATTCAAACATACTTTCCTTCTCTTCTTTACATAAAGTGTAGCTCGCTGGACCGAAATAATCAGGTCTATCCTCTGTGTTCTCTGGATGCAGTTTATCTCTCCCGTGCATACATTGTAGGTCTTGTCGCGCTTCAAGTGTATCTTTCGACTTTCCATACACACCCATGAAGCCCAGTAGGTTGACACAAACATTCTTCGTCAGATGCATCACGTCGATCGCGTGGCGGACGTCTAGGACTGACCAATAGGGTAGCTCCCAAAATATAGACTTCTTTTTCCACATTGGAGCGTGTCCGTCAGCGTCATTTACAATAGGTTGGTTGCCAGGTCCCTTCCCGAAGATAACATGCACATCTTTGACCATATCAAATACTTCATCACCACTGTGGTTCTCAGGCTTCGTCCGGTGATCCGGTTTACATTTGAAATGCTTGCCCTTTTTTCTTAGTGGGTGGTTGACAGGAAGAAAGCGACGATGACCAACGTAGATAACTTTTCGACTTTTTTTCAAATATACACTTTCAGTATCTTCTAAACAGTGCATGAAGACCTTATATCCCTTGTTTGTCCGTCCTGAAAGATTACTAAGAGCAGGCCAATCATTGATTGTTACAAACAACATTGCTCGTAGGTCGAAATTTTCCTGTTTGTACTGATCCCACACACGTACACCTTTATCTTGCCACAGAAGTAGCAATTCATCAACTAATGGCCTTAGGTAGACATCAATATTGTTGCCAGGTTGCTTTGGCCCTTGGATGAGCACGGGCATCATAATAAACTTTCGCTTCATGCACAACCACGGAGGAAGGTTATAAATACATAAAGTCACTAGCCAAGTGCTATGACTACTGCTCTGCTCACCGAAAGGATTCATGCCATCCGTACTTAAACCAAACCTTAGGTTTCTTGCATCCTCGGCAAACCGTGGGAATTCTCTGTCGATGGTTCTCCACTGAGAACCATCAGCAGGGTGTCTCAACATAGCGTCAACCTAACGGTCCTCCTTGTGCCAGTGCAGTAACTTTGCATTATGTCTGTTTCGAAACAAACGTTTCAAACGTGGTATTATACGAGCATACCACATGACCTTCGCAGGGATCCTCTTCCTAGGACGTTCACCCTCGATATCACCCGGGTCATCTTGCCTTATCTTATACCGCGACGCACCGCATACCGGGCAAGCATCCAAATTCTCGTAATCCTCATCGCGGTAGAAAATGCAATCATTTGGACAAGCATGTATCTTCTGCACCTCTAATCCTAGTGGGCACACAACCTGTTTTGCTTCGTATGTAGAGGCGGGCAATTCGTCACCCTTCGGAAGCATCTTCTTTATGATTTTTAGTAACTCCTCAAATCCTTTGTCAGATGCACCATTCTTTGCCTTCCATTGCAGCAATTCCAGTGTTGTACCCAATTTTTTCTGCCCCTCTTCGCAATTTGGATATAAAAGTTTCTTATGATCCTCTAACATGCGCTCGAACTTCATCCTTTCTTTTTCAGTTTCGCAGTCTCTATGTGCATCGCATATTGCCTGACCAAGATCATCAACAGGCTCATCTTCTGGCGCTGCCTCCTCGTCCGTTTCCATATAACCGAAGGCACCGTATTCACGAAACACACCAATGTCGTCATCGTCCCCTTCTTCATCTTCTTCCATTATAACCCCGCTCTCTCCGTGCTTGGTCCAACATATATAACCGGCCATGAAACCCGACCTAAACAGGTGTTCATGAATTTTCTTTGAGGAAGAATAATCCCTCATGTTCTTACAATTAATATATGGACAACATATGAAACCATTCCGCTTATTTGCCTCGCCCACACGTAAGAAAGCATGTACACCCTCAATAAACTCCCCGGATCGGCGGTCGCCGTACATCCATTGCCGGTTCATCTGCATTACATTAACACATGAAAAATAATTATTGCATGACTAATTAATTTTAAGGTGTATTAATAAAAAAACATTATTAATAAAAAAGATTTCAACTAAAAGTTTAGTGCTCTCAGATAGCGGATTGCCAATTTTATTGGCCCTCTCGCCAATAGGTCAAAAACATTTTATGATGTGTGTAGCAAACCATACAACTAAGTCTCGTCACCATGTGCAAAAGTGGACAAGCAGAAGACAACTCATCGACGTCGTAGCCGTCTCGAGTTGCCCCTACTTGTCCACTCCAGCCCAAGGCGACGTATATATTCTCTCTTAGTCCTCACAATATTAACATTGCCACACACAATCAAATATTGACCATATCATCATCGAGCTATACCATGAACTAACTAAATAAAAACAAACCACAAATTTCTTGAATTTAAACCATAAAACGAGCAACACTATCAATATATCGTATGAGAAGGAGGTTGCTAACCTTTCAACAAGAAAGAATGGTCGGACGAATCGAAGAAATAGGAGAACGAAAAATTTCACAAATGGAGCCACCGGCCGGAGCAAAAATAAGGTCAAGCTCGAGCTGGAGGAGCTCGGGCTGGAGGTTGAAGGAGGTGATTTTATACTAGAACTTTTAGTCCCGGTTGGGGGGAAAACACGGACTAAATCCACTCTTTTAGACCCGGTTTGGGGCAATAACCGGGACCAAGACCTTTAGTCCCGGTTTGTACAACCAACCGGGACTAAAAGTGGGGATATAGTCCCGGTTTTGGTCTCCAACCGGGACTAAAGGTCCCCCCGACACTCAACTAGCCATTGGGGCAGGCATATTTAGTCCCGATTGGAGCTCGCAACCGGAACTAAAATGTACATTAGTTCCGGTTTCTATTTTAGCCGGGACTAAAACTGAATTCAGAAACCCAGTTCTCTACTAGTGATCTTATATCTTAGCCGATATATCTTTACATTCCCAATGATGTTCTAGATATATTTGTTATATCCATCACATTAGACAGATTTATCGGCTCATCGAGTATTAGATTATTATCTACAATGTTGTGTTGCATCGGTTAGGTTCAACCTACTAGATTATCATTGGTAATATCAGTTCATGCTAATGCTTCGTTGGAGGGTTAGCCGATCTTATCTGGTGTGTTAAATTTATGTTTGATGATTTACTGTCCTAGTTAAATTTAGTACAAGACCACTTTGATCGATGTTATATCAGCTTGCTTAAATCTATCAAGCAATTATCAACCTTACGCTGCATCAATTGGGTTTGACCTATAGGGCTATGGTTGTAAGTTAGATTTATTTAAGTCAATGGGCATCAATTATTGTTTCATCAGGGTTTCAGCTGATATGTTACCTAAGTGTTGCATCGGCTTATAAGGATTACATACAAGTTGTTTTTAGCCGATTGCAGCAAAGGTTTGACTGATTATTTAATCATTTGGATTTAACGACATCGGATATCCAGCTGATGTATTCTTTAACCATTGGATCATCATTTATTCTATCATATCATTATTGGCCGACTGGTTTCTCTTGGATTACATTGTTATATTATTACAAGTTCTCACTGCTTGTTTGATTGCTTTATATCATCATTTATCCAAGTGTCAGCATTTATATCGGACATATAGCCGATTGTTCAAAATCCTATCGATATCAGCTAATATCACTACATTGGTTTGTTAGCCGATCGACTCTTTGGTCATTCATTTATATATCTTGTCATTTGCAAGATCAGACTGACTGGCAACCCCGCATCCCATCAAAGTTCTGGATTTGCACTGGAGCTAAACTAATCTCCCAAGCCTTCGTGTTCGTCGACACAGTTCGCATTAGCACAGGCTTGCCACTATCGGACCGGTGTGGGTTTTCCATCAACAACAGAATAATAAGCAATTACATACACATAACCAAAGGAACTTGTAATCCCATACATACACACTTGCATTTCCATTCCTACACAACGATGAAGAACACATGATCAAAATTGGAACAAGAAAAGAAAAAAATCCTCCCGGTGCTAGTGCAGAATGTGGAGCTCGGATTTGAGAACATAGAGAACCAGCGGCGCCACGGGATTTTGGGGAGTGCGCCAGCAACGCCCGTTCCCTTAGAATCGGTCACATCTTCAACACCCTTCCCATCTCGGTGGACCAAAAATGTTGTCGTCGAGAGCTTCCAAGATAACATCGTCATCGCCACCAACTTCTCCTTGGCCTTCTTTTTGGTCATTGCAGAGGATGTCATACAAGGGCACATTCGGCTGCAAGGCGTACGGAAGTGAGTGTCAATTTCTTGGACGGGCAATATATTTTATGGGGTGCGCTAGATCAAGGAGAGATGGTGACACAGATGGCTTATACTGGTTCAGGCCCTCGGTGAGAGGTAATACCCTACATCTATTGTAGTAGATTAGATCTGTATCCAAGTGCACCCGTCATCAATGGAGTAGCCGACAGCGCGTATGTGGAGAATAATGCGAGAGTCAGTCACACCTTAGGGTTTCCGTCGGCGCCCCTTATATAGAGCTTGGATGGTCGGCAGTAGATGGCAAGGTAGCCCTAGTAGTCCGGGTACCTAACATCTATTTACATAGGATAAGATTGATTCCCTTATCCGACATACCTTTCTTTAAATACAAGCTAACCACATGGGCCGAGAGCACCTAGCCCAGCCCATGCAGTACGGCCCAAATGCCTCTCTTGGGGCACCCGGGTACTAAGCCTCCAATAGAAGCCCTCGAGTACTTGGCTTGACGAAGACTCAGGGGTTCGTGAAGCCATCTGGGAGAGATAAGACTGGCTGAGTACTCATCCCAGTATTGCCGAGTGGAAACTGTTGCAGTAGAGTGGTTATCTCATCAGTGGTGGTGAAGTAGTCATCCTACACGGGGAGGAAATCACCCGACAGCGTTGTAGGCGGCCGGCTTGGAGAGGTAAGCACCCAGTTGGTGATGAAGTGGCCGTCATGCACGGGGAGGATGTCACCCGGTGACGGCGTAGGCAGCCGACTTGGAGGGGTAAGCCCCTAGTGAGCGACTAAGTAGCCATCATGCTTTAGGAGGATGTCCCCCGGCTATGGCGTAGGCAGCCGGCCTGCAGGTGAACCCTCCAGTCGGCGACAAATTAGCCATCCTGCACGGGGACGAAGTAACCTGGTGGCGGCGTAGGCAGTAGGCCTGGTGGTGTAAGCCCCAAGTCGGCGACGAAGTTGCCATCATGCACAGGAACGATGACACCCGCAACGGTGTAGGTGGTTTGCCTGGAGGTGTAAGGCCCCAGTCAGTGACGAAGTAGCCATTATGCATGGGGATGATGTCACCCAGTGACAACGTGGGTGGCTGGCCTAGAGGTGCAAGCCTCCAGTCGGCGATGAATTAGCCGTCCTACACAGGGACGAAGTCACCCGACGGTGCTGTAGGTGGCCAGCCTGGAGGTGCAAGCCCCTAGTTGGTGATGAAGTAGCCATCATGCATGGGGAAGAGGTCACGAGGATGCATACCCGGACCTGGGCTTCTGCATTATAGAACATAGAAAAAGAGTAGCATAATATATGTACAGCCCCTGACTTTTTTGCTTAGTTGGGTCACCAACTAAACAGAATGTCAAGAACATAAAAGAATTACTCAAATGAAAATTCCATATAAAAACAAATTAGCTTGTATGATACTCCATGAGTCGAGGGCGATCATGGAAGTGTGAAGCCTCTAGGCGCATGAAGAGGGTGGCGAAACCGGATAGGGTGTAGCTAGGTCGGCGAAGGCCACTGTGGGTTTTGAGCCCCCGGGCGAGTATTACCTAGACAATAAGGGGTGTCAAGCCCCTGAGTACGTAGTCTTCCGCTATGCCACATTGGGTGTTTTTGTGCCACGGAGCAAGCAGGAAAGCGGAACACCTGGCTTAGCCGGTTAAGACATGGCCAGGGCCGAGTAGGCCGCTGAGGGTTTTAAGCCCCCGGGCGAGTAAGACCCAGACAACAAGTGGTGTCAAGCCCCTGAGTCCGTAGTCTTCCACTGTGCCACTGGGTGGTTTTGAGTTACAGGGAAGGCAGGAAAGCGGATCACCTGGCTTAGCCAGTTAAAACATGCCTGGCAGAGTGGGTCGCCGGGAGGTTTTGAGCCCCTGGGCAAGTGATACCGCAGACAATGAGGACCATCAAGCCCAAGAGTCCGTAGTCTTCTGCTATAAGACTGGGTGGTTTTGAGCCACGGGGCAGGCAGGAAAGCGGAACAGATGGCTTAGCTGGCTAAGACATGGTCATGGCTGAGTGGGTCGCCAGGAGGTTTTATGACCATAGGCGAGTAATACCCAGACAACAAGGGGTGTCCAGCCCCCGAGTCCTTAGTCTTCTGCTGTGCAACTGGGTGGTTTTGACCCACGGGGCAGGTAGGAAAGTGGAATACCTAGCTTAGCCGGTTAAGACATGGCCAGGGCCGAGTGGGTCACCTTGAGGTTTTGAGCCCTCGGGTGACTGATACTGTAGACAACAAGGATCGTCAAGCCCAAGAGTTTGTAGTCTCCCGCTGTGCTACTGGGTGGTTTTAAGTCATAGGGTAGGAAGGAAAGCAAAACACCTGGCGTAGCCGATTAAGACATGACTAGGGCTGAATGGGTCACCGGGAGGTTTTGAGTCCCCGGGCGAGTAATTCCCAGACAACGAGGGGTGTCAAGCCCCCGAGTCCGTGGTGGGCTCGGTGTGTATCACCTAGACAACGAGAGAGGTTAAGCCCCCGATTCCGTGGTGGAGTCGGTGTGGCGCCCTCGACAAAGCAAGAGTGCCGCGGTTGAAGTCGAGCTGCGCCAGTCGGGTGAGGGATGAAGCCCCCGGCATGCGGCGTAGCGCCCCGGGCGTAGTAGTCATGCCCAGAGCGATGTCAGGCCGCGCCTGCCGGGTGAAGGGCGGAGCCCCTAGCGTGCAGCGTAGCGCCTAGGGCGCAGTAGTCGTGCCCAGAGCGAAGACAATCCGAGTCGGCCGTCATCACAGTAGTGATCCTAAGTTGTATAGAAAATATAATTTGTTGTATTCTAGTATATCACATTGACCCTGTCATAGGTTATATATAGGAGTACACAGGAGGTAGAGACTTGTAATACAATAGAAAGTAAGAGTAGATTTATCTCTAGAACTCTATTTTATCTCTAGGATTCTATTTCTAGGATTGTATCTTATCTCTATATTTGTATCTGACTCTTATCTCTAACTAACACATTTGTACTTCTAACATTCCCCCTCAGTCGTATCAGGAGCGAAGCGAACGATTGCGACTGGATTTGAAATCCTTTGTTTCTTCATTTTTTCTTCATCTTTTTCGACTCACCATCATCGATT